>OX376216.1:4311258-5511258 GCA_947363905.1 Lithophane semibrunnea | reverse complement strand
CGTTGTTCTTCTAAACCACGCAACAGATTTTGATGAGGTTTTCACCATCGTTTAGAGAATTTATTCCTGAAGGTTTATGTGTATAATACGTTAATATTAAAGTTACATATAACTAAGAAATCTTGATGTTTTGTCAAGTCGTAAAACCCGTGCGAAGCAGGAGCGAGTCGCTAGTTTATAATATTAGATAAAAGCAAGCTTGTCACTTTACCAGAGTAATCTAATAATAGAAAATAAAACCCCTACGTATTACGAAGCAATTTCATCATTATATCTGCCCTGGAAAGTGGGACATCAAATTATAAAATATTCTACACTAATTGGGAAAATACTAGTTGTAAACGTTAAGGTTGGGTTACACTACAGTAACGACACATAGTTTACATGGCTGTGCACCTGTGTCTGCCCACACACTTGTACACTATATTATCTCCCGAGCCGAAGGCTGGTCTCCGCTGAGATCACTCGCCATGGCCGAAATTCGGTCTAAAGTACTATTATTACATGGATGTAAGCTTAGCCTTTTGCCAAATGTGTATGTAGAAATGAAATGAAATGAAATTGTTTATTCTGTAAATAGGTTATCGACATAACTTTTACACGCAATATTAAAAAAAATATATAAGCTAGATGAGGTCGGCGTTTCCTATCTGACTACTCTGAGAAGAAAAGCCGAAACAAACTCAGAGGTCGCAGTCTCTTTTAAGGTCCAGACATAATCTTAGTCAAGCCATATGAGGACCATGTAGATTAATAATGTCTGAAATGGTATTTTGAGGAAAGAACCACACAGATTTGAGTAGACCTGTCCAGTCAGTGCAAGCATTTCGCATGCTTAATGAAATACTGACTTAACTCAATAAAGACGATTTTTGGGAAATCGCAAAAGAAGATCTTGCTATGAGGACTTATTCTACTTATTGATGCATAAAAATAAAACTGAATTATATTAATTATGAATGCTTGTATTTTGAACTTCTATGATTAACTATTGATGAGATGTGAGTTAAAAAAAACGGGAAATAATTTCTATCTATTTTTAAAAAATATTTAAAAAACTACATTCAAAGTTAAGCCAGTTTTTTATAAAAAGTAAAGCAAATATTTTATAATGCAAATGTTCCATTAAGTTTTAAGCCTGTTTCAGTTTGAATAATGTATTAATTATAATGACTAATTCAGTATTTAGTCTGTATATGATTACTTTATTAAAAGACATTTAGAGATTGAGTCACTTTATTCAAATTGAATTTAGTCGTAAACACACTCAACGACGATTGGGTCTTCGTTCTATGAAATAATAATAGTCTCACTACACAGATGTCGGACACAAACTGGCATGAGTCGCTATTCGACGAAAACACGATGAGAGATCCCACAAGAGTGAAAGAGACCGATAAATCATTTGGGTGGCAATAGTGCTTAATCTCAACGTTATTCGAACGGACGAACGAACGGTAGATGGCCCTAAAAGAAGCCTGTATCTGTATGTAACTCAATTCTGACCTATCTATTAATGGGTCAGTATTCCATTAAGCATGCAATTTGTCAGTAACCGAGGAGCTCAACTCAGAGCTGAAGGAGCTCAACGACTCGGCGAACAATACCAAAGAAAGGACATTTGGGTAGGCCGCATAAAGTACTCAAACTGCCAGACCATCATTAAAACTGAAAAAGAGGAGCAAAAAATAAAAATGATCCACATAGTCATCACATTCACAATAATCAAAATAAAATAGTACTTTACAGTGTAGGGGTCAGCTTCCAGTCTAACCGGCTGCAGCTGAATATCAGTATTTTACATGGAACCACTGCCTATCTGATCTCAACAACCCAGTTACTAGGTAACACGATACCCCTTGACAAAATCAAACTTACTATCTTCAAAGTACCAAACATTTCAGAACGAGAAATCTATTTTTTTACCAACTTAAAAAAAAGTGCTAAGTAGGTATAACCACAGATATTATAATATTACGTACAGATACCCAATCCCATACAAAGAAATGACACCACCCTAAGTCTGGCTATTGAGCTGGCTATTTTTCTTCCCCATTTTTTTAACAGATGGCAGCATCATCGACTCACTTTGCCAGAGACCGTAGTTTTAAAACGCCATCTAGGAGTCTTGCCTAGGTACAAGGCAAGACTCCAGGATTTTTGGTTCCTTTTTTTACGTTTTTTTCTTCCTAGGCGTTCAATTCTTATATTTCTACGTAAAGTACTAGATAAAATAAAATGTTGTTTGATTTTCCTTAATGAAACGACTAAACGTTTCAAGTTTAAAGTGACCTGTCATCACTTTAGTAAAACGCCATCTATTGCAAAGAGCTCTCAACCAAATGATTAACAGATAGCTACTTTATCATTCTAAGGATTCGAATTGAAGTAAAAGGCTTAATTTAAGTTTTTTGTTGAAAATACGAGATTTATGAGTGTAAATACATAAATAAGCATTAAACAAAGATGTTTTGATTTGTACTAATATTACTATAGCCAAAATTTGCCGTATAACGCTTTTTAGTAATTGTTAATTTCATAATTGTTACATTATGCTGCCATCTATGATTTTTTTTCAAGACTAATTATAATTTGTTCGAGTTGGGACCCCATGGTATAACTTTAATTTCGAAAGTGACAAAATATTTAAAAAAATCAGAAAAAAAGATTTATTTTCGTTGGATCCCACTTTTAAATCCCAGTTTAATATTTTTGGCGTTGGATCCCACAAAACATTATTCAAATCAAATCAAAACATTTTTTAATTCAGGAATACACCCATATAAAATTCATAACAGATTACAAATTACAAATTCAAATTCATTCAATTCAATGAATTAATTTTAATTTTAAGTTATTATAAAACTTATCAATAGTTGATATTATTTTAGCTGGAATATTAATTGCCATATACAAAGAAATAATTTACCTCGTTATTACACCGAGTTCCGAAATTAAAGTTATTTTTCACTTTGTAGTGTTTTTTTTTTAAAGTCGGTTGTTTTTTGTTTTTTGGAGAAAAGTTTATTTTTAATGATGTCATTTAAACGCAATGTATATGTAACACAGCCTAACATTAACCAAGTACCTACATACAATGAAGCGATGAATTTCCCCTGTCCACCCCACGGGACAAAGCTAGGTCGAATTAATAATTCATTAAAAAATCAAGTATTTTCTAGGAATAAAAAATCATTGCAAGAAATGGTTGTTGAAGGAAGTGTTTCCATTGTTACGACAAAAAAAAAAAAAAATTAATATTATAAATTAAGTATGTATACAACATTTTTTTTTGTTTTTGCTAAACCCGAAAAGGGGTCATAGTAAACCGCGAAAAAAAATCAGCTGTTCCATACATTTTGTCGATTTAAGTGGACACAAATGTACTGAACAGCTGATTTTTTTTTCGCGATTTCTAGGTTGTTCCCATAGAAAAAGTTTTTCAAAATGATGAGTACAATGACCCCTTTTCGGGTTTAGCATAAACAAAAAATAATGTTGTATAAATGTGTGTATTTAAGTATGTATGTGTTTATTTGTATGTATATATTTTTATCTTCGGTCAGCTACTGGGTTGTGGAGGTCAGATAGGCAGTCGCTCCATGTAAAATACTGGTATTATAAAATAAATACTGGTAGGCAGATTGATTTATTTTTAGCTGCGGTCCGCAACTTTGGTAGGTTATAAAGTAAAAAGAAAATAATCACAGGAATAATAAAA
Organism: Lithophane semibrunnea; assembly: GCA_947363905.1. Classification (NCBI taxonomy): domain Eukaryota; kingdom Metazoa; phylum Arthropoda; class Insecta; order Lepidoptera; family Noctuidae; genus Lithophane; species Lithophane semibrunnea. The sequence goes on along the minus strand of OX376216.1, from coordinate 5,507,537 downwards.
TTAAGGAACTTTAACAAAAGCAAGAACCGTTTTTCTTTTCAACATTTTTTTATATTTTTTTTTTAGAAAATAATCACTCTTTTTAATGCCTGCCTTTTAAAAATAAACTTTAACAAAAGCAAACACCGGTTTCAAAAGAACACTGGACAAATGTCACATTGCAAAAATAGATTCGGGTGTCGATGCTTTTGATGTGGTTTAATTTTAAAATATTTTAGGTACGTTTTTTATGGAAATGTTTTTTTAGCTGGTGCTACCACCTTTTTGTAATTGGTCTTTCTACTAACACTGCTTGTTTTCCTTTCGGTCTCCATTCCATCATGAGTCTACTATAGCTTCCAAGCTTGCTGCCTGGCTAATATTTTCACTGGGTAAAAAGTAAAAATATTAGCAACGCCACGTTGAAAGAAAGGCCTCTGGGTTGTGTTAGATTTCATGTTAGATTACATTCATTAGGACCGCTCATATATGTTACACTAGCTGCGCCCCGCGGTTTCACCCGCATAAGTCTCGATCCCCTAAGAAGATAAAAAGTATCCTAGGTACTAAACCAGGTTATGGTCTATCCGTGTGCCAAATTTCATCCATTACCGTGCAGCCATTTTAACGTGATTGCGAAACAAAAAAACACACTTTCGCATTTATAATACTAGCTTCCGCTCGCGGCTTCTCCCACGTGGTATGTCGATAAAAAGTAGCCTATGTCCTTCCCCGGGATGCCATCTCTGTCCTTGCCAAATTTTATCGAAATCCGTTCTATGGTTTAGGCGTGAAAAGGTAACATATAGACAGACAGACAGACAGAGTTACTTTCGAATTTATAGAATTAGTATGGATTTCATGTTCCTTTTCACCGCCTCTAACTTGTCGATACGTTAGAAGAAGTGAGAGGCGATTTGATTTATTTACTGTCAAAAGTCATATAATTAGCCAATTATTCATGACGTGTCGTATCAACAATGGACACGGTACTTCTCATATAAATTTTGCAGACAGTCGTCCACCGGCTCACATTAGCAATCATTATCAACCCTCCACGGCTTTATGTACGTAAATTGCTTAAATATCTATAGGACTTTATGTGGGTGTACTATAGGTACAGCTCTGCCTAACCCTTCGGGGAATACAGGGCGTGAAGTTATGATGTTGTCGAGGACTTAGGGATAGGTAGGTTGAATTTAAAGTGAATTTAAATGTCAAAAAATTCAATCTGCCTAGCCTTTTCCCAACTATGTTGGGGTCGGCTTCCAGTCTAACCGGATGCAGCTGAATACCAGTATTTTACATGGAGCGACTGCCTATCTGACCTCCACAACCCAGTAACTGGGTAATACGATACCCCTTGGTTAGACTGGTTGTCAGACTTTCGTGCTTCTGACGACTCGTAACGACTGTCGAAAGATCCACAAATGACAGCCGGGGCCAACGGCTTAACGTGCTTTCCGAGGCACGGAGGAGTCTCGATATGTGAAAATGGTCACCCATCCACGGACCAACCCCGGCAAGCGTAGCTTAACCTGGTGGATCGACCCGAGCGGCTGTTATTACTTAGCCACGAATTTAAATGTATGGAAATGTTATAAAGCTGTTGAATAGCCTCCCGGAGAAAGGAGAGTTCGAAATCTGGTTAGTTATGGGGAAGACCAAACAAATACGGATGTATTGTTTATTAGCGTTACATACTCGTATATCTTAGGGATAGGTTAAAACGCTGATTTCATAGGTGGGGACCTAATATTTACGTCTATTGTCTATCAATAGACGTAAATATTAGGTCCCTATGAAATCAGCGTTTTGTATGGGGAATTTTAAAGAAGTTGCAATTTTCATACTAACATTTTCTTAATTTATGTAACAATAACATCCATGAACACTAATGTTTTAAAACATTTATGCACTAATGTTTAAAAACTAAGATAACGTATGCCACTTAGATTAAGCGAAAAAATTAGTTTCGGCTAAGTTAAAAAAAAATAGTGGTCATTTCTGCTAACAAAATGAGGAGTAATTTTTAAGGTATTTTTTATGTTTAGAAAACTATAGGTAATAAGGTTTTTTTACCCGACTGCCCCAGAAGGAGGGTAATGTTTTTCGAGAGTATGTATGTATGTATGTATGTTTGTATGTATGTATGTCTATTTCTTTGGCACGCTCTGTAGCCTAAACGGCTTGATGGATTTTAACATTTGAGGTGTCGTTAGATTCGTCTTAATTGTGGGAGTGACATAGGCTACATTATTTTTATATATTTCATCTGCAAACAAAAAAAAAAAAGGGAGCGAAAGGTTTTTTTTTTTAAATAAATTACAATATTGTTATCAAATAAAAGCTAGTAGTTAAGTAATTCCAAAAATATAATTAAAAAAATAAAATAAAATAAAAGATTGAAATAAAACAAAATTATTTAAAAAACAAAAAACCCGCCTGCAAAAACGCATAACTTAAAAGAGAAAAACAAGCATTATAATCTGTAAAATTTTGGTATTACAGACGGGGAACAAACCAATAACCTGAAATATGGTATAACTTTTGTTTGTTCCCCGCCTGTAATACCAAAATTTTACAGATTATAATGCTTGTTTTTCTCTTTTAAGTTATGCGTTTTTGCAGGCGGGTTCTTTGTTTTTTAAATAATTTTGTTTTATTACTATTGGTAGTTGTCTAAGATGGTCATTATTCGATATAATATCAAGCAATTGATGAATATTTTAAATCATAGAAGTGACGAGGTTCTCTATTTGTGAGAAAAAAACGCTAATTTCATAGGTGGGGACCCAATATATTTAGTAACCTATTGCGTCCAGCGCTTTGTGTGGCAACACGTCGTCTTCTAGTTTGCGACTGGTCAATCGTCATCCTGAGGATGCCTCGTTGAGAGGTGACCCCTCTCCTGATCCTGAACTATCTCTTAGCAATTTACTTGAAAATTCTGCTAAATTCATTGTTCCAATTCCCGTTGGATCTTCGTTGTAAGAAGTGAATATTTCAGAGTTCCTATGAATGGAAAAAAAAATAAACTGTGTCAGTCCTTTCTTTGCCAAAAATCAATTTAAACATAGGCCGGAACAACCATTCCCTGACCACACAATTAAAGTGGTCTAACTAACCTAAGCAATCTGGATCGAGAAAAAAAATGGCGTCAGCAGTTTTTGTTACGATGTCCAAAAATGACAAAACTCGCCGAAAGGTCGTTGGGATAAAAACACAGTATAAAAAATACTAAAAATTATACATGTCTGTTGTACCCGGTATATAATTTGGCCCTATAATTCGTCGGGACATAGTTTTTTTTTTGTTTGCCGTAATTACGTTTCGGGTCTCTTGTTTGTGAATCTTTCCGGTTTTTTTTTACGAGTCACTTTCCGATTTTTTTTTCTTTGTCGGTTTTTGGTGATCATCTTTTGGACGGCACGCAACGTGTGGAGTTTGATGACTTGGTCAAGGTGTCGTAATTTTTTTTGTATCATTGAGATTGTCTTTTCGTTCATTCACTTTTATTCGTGTTAGAACATGAATAAAGATTGTTACTTACTTAGAACTTAGGTAGGTTTATCGTGGTTTGCCAAATAAAAGATATAATTTTTTTGTAAAAAAAAAAGGAAATTAAATTAAAAAGTAGGTATTGTAAAAAAAAAAATTGTTATATGTACAGTTCGGCAAAAAAGAGTTTGGAAAAAATGAGGGCGCCACTACCGCATATAAGTCACTTCAAATGGGAAACGAGTAAAAGAATTTAAACAAATAGTTAAAAACGCTGCTTGTACTGACTCAAAAACCTACTAGCACTTGTTAGCAAAGTAGTGCCAACATCATAGGTCTGCATTACGTAAGTAAAATATTTAGTTTCATCTGTCACCGCATCATACTCTTTTTTGCCAAGCTGTAACTATATCTAATAAATGGGATTTAACCATAACTGGCGAAATGTCGGTGTACTATTAGTACCCTTCAGGGAATACAGGCGCGATGTTATGTTATTTTTGTTATAAAAAAATTGGGAGAGGTCTGTACAGTTCATTTATGACAACATTATTAAAAAAAAGTGTTATAAATATGAAGGCAACTCCACAGAAATGTTTTGACTAATTTATAAACTTATAAAGATTTTTGTACAAAAACCTGCAGTTTTAACATTTTGTTTTTTGTCATCAGCAAATTAAAATGCATGAACAACAGTTACCACTTGCTTCAAAAACGGTGAAGGAAAACATTGTGAGGAAACGCCATGCCTGAGAGATATTTCTGGACGGCATGTGAAGCCAAGTCAGAGGCCCATGCGTGGCAAAAAAACTTTGAAATCAGGTTAGTCACTAACCATACCAAAAAGAGAGGAGATGGAAGAAATACAGTACGAAAGAAAATATATTTATTTGACCCAGGTAAGGCACACAATGTTTACACAAAAAACAACGAACATAAAAATAGTAAGATGATGTCTTTTTGACCGACTTCAAAAAAAAAGGAGGAGGTTCTCAATTCGACTGTCAGTCGGTGGCAAAAAACGAAATGTGGCAAAAATACTAAAGACACCGACTTCCGATATTAAAGTTATTTTTCAGTTATTAGTGTTTTTTTTTGGAAATCAGTTGTTTTTTTTTTTGTAAAAAGTTTTTTAATTGATTCTTTACAGCAGTTTTACAAATATTTAATAGAAAAACATCAAAACCTGCTTACCATACATCCTTGACAATACGAAGACGTAATTTCGTAACAAAAACCTTTTTATTCAGGTTGGTATTTCATAAAAACGTAGCATAGAATTGAATTAAAAAAAATAATATTCCGGATAAGGCGTTCATTTTATTGTGCTTGATTGTACTCCTGTAAGAAGTGCAACGCGACTGTCATCGATACGTGAGTACAGTCGGCAACAATGGTGGTTGGTGACCGCAAGATATATGATATAGGGCATAACCAACACCAGGACATGACAACCATCAATTTGGATTTGATATTATAAATTGCGGTGTAATTGCATAACACACTTACAATGGGAATACCTTTCATTTTCGAGAGTTCAACAATATAAACCGGCCAAGTGCGAGTTGGACTCGCACACTAAGCGTTCCATATCATTAACTATTAAAACGGCAAAAAAAAACACGTTTTTTGTATGGCCCTCCTTAAATATTTATTTTATTCTGTTTTTTAGTATTTGTTGTTATAGCGGCAACAGAAAAACATCATCTGTGAACAGACGGACTGAAAGCGGAGTCTTAGTAATAGGGTCCCGTTTTACCCTTTGGGTACGGAACCCTAAAAAAAATAAAAACACGGCAACATCTGTATGTACTAAGATAGGTATAAAATTTTAGTACAGATTTTACAACAAACCTAATTAACTCTCTACCCACTGATTGTTGCTGTAACTAATTATAATTTTTGATGAATAAATAAACATAAACATTTTCATTGCGTTATTTACATTGTTGAGTAGAAAAAGTTTTCAAGCATACTTAAAAATAAAAATCTCAGGCAATCGGCGGTAACTCTGTCATTCATACACTTGCATTAATTTTGAACACCCACAATCGTCGCTAATGACAATACATATATTAGGGCCGACACCCCTTATGAGGACTAGTTGTCTGATTTTCGGGCTTCTGACTGTCAAAGATCTACGAATGAAAGCCGGGATCAACGGCTTAACGTGTTTTCCGAGCCATGAACCGAGTTTGGCCCTTCTATCGATTCGTGCGGCTGTTATTATGTGGCCACGAACCCCTCATTTATTTTTGTTCTCGATAGTTGACATTCATAAAATAAAATGTTAAAAACTTTTTAAAAAAAGAAAGCAACCGACTCCCAAAAAATATACTATAAAGTGAAGAATAACTTTAATTTCGGAAGTCGGTTTGCTTTTCAATTTTCGTTTTTTGCCATCGACGGTTTTTGTTTTAAATCGGATCACAATTGGCGAAAATATCTAAGAAAAAACACAAAAAAAAAAAAACAGACGATTATATAACGTCCTCTTTTTTGGAACTCGGTAAAAAATACAAATGTATTTTCTACCCGACTGTCCCCAAGATGTCACTGAACACAAATTGCTACTAGACCACAATATTCAGTGAACTAGCAACAGATGGACAAAATTATATGCTTTGTTTTTACATAGGGGACAAGACAGGGACAGAGCATGCCTTTCGTATCTACCACAGTAAGAGGAAGAGAGATGGAGAGATATATAGTAACAAAGTCTGAATTAGGGCGTGTATCGATACGGTCTGGTTCTTTGAGGGTAAGCAGGAAAATTGTAAGGTATAAAGTCACGTTGAAATAAAATGTTAAGTTGTGCGTCTATCTGGAATTGTATATTTGCATAATCAGCCTATAATGTTCCCACTGCTGGGACACAGGCCTCCTCTCTGTGAGAGGGAGTGGGCTGTAATCCAACCACGCGGGCCCAGTGCGGGTTGGTAAATGTCACGTGTCGGCGAATTTTTGGTTCTAGGACATGCCGGTTTCCTCACGATGTTTTCCTTCACCGTTTTGAGAGGAAATAATTTACACAAAGTAAAGCGCCTGTCAGGGTTCGAACCTACGACTCGTAATTGTAAATCGCGGTAGACTCCTTCTTTTTGTGTGATCAGTGACTAACCTTAGGTCCTAGACAAGTGACAATCGCTTCGAAAGCGTTTCGTATTTCTACAACGACTTTCAACAGGATTGACATAAGCTTTTCGATAGCTTATGTCAGTCCTATACATTTTTACCTTTTCCAGCATCGTTATCGCTGATAGAATGTCACTTTGTCTAGGCCCTCTGGTGTCAGAGTTTTAAAGCGGTAGTTACAAAATTAAATAGGTAATAATCCTTTAATTTTCAACGAAATATTTATGCATTTAGGTTTATAGGTATAGTGCTTCATAAAACCGGGTACCCAGAACCGTAGGTAAGTACCTACTATAGTATTCAATTAATTTTATTACCTACCTGTTTTAATAGTTGGCATAAAACAAGATATTTATAATTAACATTTCCTCAGCATTTATGAATATTGAATATTTTATTGCAATAATTTAGGAGTCTGGCCCTGAACCCTGTGATGGCAATAGGCTTGCCGCCTATTACATGGGACTTAAACATAACTGGCGAAATGTCGGTGATTTTACACCTCTGACCCTTTCATATTATAAATACTTTTACCAGTAGAATTATATAAATCAATCTGCCTAGCCTTTTCTCAACTATGTTGGGATTTGCTTCCAGTCTAACCGAATGCAGCTGAATACCAGGATTTTACATAGAGCGACTGCCTATCTGATCACCACAACCCAGTAATTGGGTAATACCCTTTGGTAAGACTGGTTGTCAGACTTTCAGGCTTCTGATGACCCGTAACGACTGTCAAGGATCCACGAATTATGACAGCCGAGACCAACGGCTTAACGTGCTTTCCGAGGCACGGAGGAGTCTCGGTAACGGTATGACATAACACTTGCGCTTAGTTCGTAATAAACGTTTTGACTTTGACTTATGTAAAATGGTCACCCATTCACGGACTAACCCCGGCAAGTGTAGCTTAACCTGATGGATCGATCCGTACGGCCAGTATAATGCTATATTATCAATTAATTACTGAGTAAAAAAGTCATAATTTATTAAGATATGACGCGAGCGAAGCCGCTGGCGGAAGCTAGCCAAATATACAGTCAAATTTCCCGTCCTTTCCAGTCCTTTTCCCACAAACAGATCAAATCAAACGTAACGTATATTGGCAACATCGATTCACATAAGAGCCTGCACCCACGACTCTATACGTCTTCCCTTGAACTCCAACAGACTGCGATTAGTTTAAAAACGTATTCATTAACACTATGCGGTTGAAATAATTGAGTATCGCGACAGTTGGTGTAATTAACTGTTAAGGCACCACACAATGTCGTGGGGTGTGGTCGCAGTGGTTGATATAGCGAGTTTGCAGATATTTTTGTTCGTTTCGATAGATTTTTTCCGGCTTGTCGTTTTGCCAGAATGAAGATTTTATCATCGTATTTGTAAAGTGAAATAAAGTCTTGAATGAAGGTTTCATGAAATTAAAAACTTGTCAAAAATCCCAAATTCTGAAAATCTGGACAGTTTTTAGCTTTTTATCCACATAAAACTGTTGTGATTGACTGACCAGAAAATAATGATGAGGCCGAGTTTTCACTAATGCTTTAAAACATTAGGACGCGTGCAGACTGGCGCGGGCGCGACAAGGGTCACCCTGCCTGTCGCACCCGCGATACTGTGCCAGTCTGCACGCGTCTTAGTTTAAATTGAATGAAAGAATGAGTGTTTTGCTTGAACTATTTAATTAGTTTGCATTTTAGCAAAAGATTGCTTGAACAGGCTTTAAGGGTCAGTTCACACCGAGGCGCACTTTTTTATGATCCGATACAATATCAAATTTATTTACTACACAATAAGGTACACGCGCTGCGCAGCACCGCGCATCTCAGCGTACTTTGACACTTGGCAACCCTCGCACTGGAATTCTACCTTTTCGTGATGGAAATAAGTTCAATAATTGTTAAACAGTGCGCGCAGCGTCCCGTCGCTTCACATCGCGGTCTGCGCTGACCCTTAGAATCCAAGAAACCATTTACAAGGATCGTAGGAGAGAATTTCTTAGTGAAAATGACTTTTATCATCTTCATCATCATTTCAGCTAAAAGACATCCGCTGCTGGATGTAGCCCAAAAAAATGACATTAAAATAACTCAATGATAAAAAAAAATCGTGTCAAGTTCATATTGTATTATTTTCTCAACAAATCGCTCCGCTCCCCGCTTCCACTACACCCTTACCTCCCAACAAAACAGTAAAATAAAAGAATATTAAAAACAATGCACGAGTAACGAAGCCCAGACAATGGCAACACAATAGCACCGTCACAATAGGGCTGCGCCACAATAGGGTTGTACCGAGAGCATTCGAGTGCCGTCGAGTCGAGTACACTAGCGCAATTTGTTGCAACTCCTGAGTCGATCAAGTTGACAAGTGTACTTGTATCAGGATTGTAGTATCGTTGATATTACGGGGATACCAGATTCGGAAAATACGTCAAGCCGTTGGTCCCGGCTGTCATTCTTAGATCTTTGACAGTTGTTTCGGGTATTCAGGAGCCCGAAATCTGACAACCGCAGTCTTACCAGAGAGTGTCCAGTTACCAAGTCACTGGGTTTTGCAAGTAAGTTAAAAAAAAAAACAAGGCCCGCACCCAAATTGCTAAACACACTTTCTATCTACATGGTCCTCATATGGCCTGACCAAGATTATGTCTGGACTTTAAAGGAGACGGTGACCTCTGAGTTTGTTTCGGCCTTTCTTCTCAGAGTAGTCAGATAGGAAACGCCGACCTCATCTAGCTTATTTTTACAACTTTTTAATATGACGTGTAAAAGTGATTCCAATATCCTATTTACAGAATAAACAATTTCATTTCATTTCATTTCATTATCACAATCCGAAAGATTATGAAGGAAATTCCTAACCATTTTCATGATCATTTTTCATCATCAATTCATTTGTTTGAAAGATTCATCTAATCAACAACATAAATGACGGAATGAATATTTTTGAATTGTCAAAGTGAATGAATGGCATTTGAATTATGAGTATGTTTCGCAATTAATCCGCAGATAAATGATTCTGCTTCTAATGCTTTTAGTTGTTTGATTTAGTACATAAGCCACATTCCATGTACATGTTTACTTTACAAGTCAAAATCAATAAATGTGTCATCGTTCCATAATTTATTAGGAACAAAGTTGTACTATAAAATAAACCACTCTTGCATGCATATTTTAATCTAATTGAAACGTTTTATGCGTAGAAAATATTGCCATATAAATGATCCAGTTACAATATGCAGTTACTTTTATTAGTTACCATAGTAAATAATTATTATTGGCGCCAAGTCTATGTCCGTTAGTATTAGGTCCCCACCTATGAAATCAGCGTTTTGTATCGAGAATTTTAAAGAAGTTGCATTTTTCATACTAACATTTTCTTAATTTATATAACAACTATGAAAACGAATGTTTTAAAACTTTTACGCACTAATGTTTAAAAACTAAGATAACGTATGCCACTTAGATTATGCGACTAAAATAAGGTTTGGCTAAGTAAAAAAAAATAGTGGTCAATTCTGCTAACAAAGTAAAAAAAAAATACAGTCATTTTTAAGGTGTTTTTTTATGTTTAGAAAACTATAAGTAATAAGGTTTTTTTACTATTGGTATTTGTCTATGAAGGTCATTATTCGATATAATACCAAGCAATTGATGAATATTTTAAATCATAGAAATGACGAGGTTCTCTATTTGTGAGAAAAAAACGCCAATTTCATAGGTGGGGACCCAATATTTTCCCATAAAACATATACCTATAAAGCAGGGGACTTAAAACGGCCACTTTGGCAGAATTGTAATCGAAAAATATTATGAATCATCATAAAATGTCACAAACTAACAATTTATAATAATATGATCTGCGTGCAATTCATCTTACGAAATAATTAATCTGTTTGACAGTTTTCTATGGAAATTCCTATAATGGTCCACAAAATATGAATTGGTTTTGTGTCAAATTAGAGGAATTGCTAATGACAGCTGGAAATTCAGAAAATGAATTGCTTATAGAGGACTTGCTAATGTGGCCCGTTTAGGCTCCCAGAGGTGGCCCAGTGGTAACGGCACCAACTCACGAGTTGTAGGTTGTAGTTTCGAACCCAGACAGGCGCTTTCATCATTATCATTTCAGCCGAAAGACGTCCAACGCTGGACATAGGACAGGCACTTAACTTTTTGTAAATTATTTCATCACCACTGCTCTCAAAACGGTGAAGGAAAACATCGTGAGAAAACCGGCATTTCCTAGAACCAAAAATTCGAAGACATGTGACATCTACCAACCCGCACTGGGCCTGCGTGGTGGATTACGGGTTGTCAAATACTGGTTTTCAAGGCGGCCGCCGCTCTTTTATGAACCGTAGGTTTATAGACGTGATGTCGTGTCGACATTTTACATTTCCTATTGATTTATCACCGTTATAAAGGGTAAAAGTGTAAATATTAAGACGCCATTATACCATTTGAGTTACAATAACGGCGTGCTCCACATTTTAAAAAGCACTTTATACCACTTTTTAGATGGCGAGCTTCTTTCAAAGTGACATTTTAATGTCACGACTGTCTCTGGTTACGACACGACTCTGGGACGATAGTCTTTTATCAGTCATCCAGCTGCTACCAGCCACCCTGCGAAGATCGTCGCTCCACCTAGCCTGAGGGCGTCCTACCTTACGTTTGCCGATTCGCGGTCTCCACTCAAAAACACGTCTACCCCAACGGTTATCGGATCTACGTAGGGTTACCAACTCTTGACAGATCCAACCCAGGAGGATTTTAATAAATCGGGGGGGATTGATTATTTAGGTGTAGAATGAAAGTTGTAAATATTATTTGGTAATTTTTCATTTTAATTTTTTTCACAGATTTTTAGCAAAAGTTTTACCTGAAAAATTTAAGCGTTGCAATAATAAAATATATGTAACGGGCGCAGCAAGAGGGGAGTGTTTGTTTTTGAGCGCAATTTATTTATTTATCTAATAAATATTAATTTTATTTTTAAAAAAACTGGAGAAATTATTGCGGACCGGGAGCTCGGGAGGTTGAACATTATTCCCGGATTCTCCCGGAAATTCCGGGAGGGTTAGGAACCCTAGTTATACGGCTAATATGGCCGGCCCATCTTTTATACATCCATCTACATTATATTCTATGTATTCTCCTTCACATTTTCGCAAAGCTGTTGTCATACGTAAGTTACTTACTTGTTGCATATTCTTACTTTAATAAAAGAGGTAATATGAGATTTAATAAAATCACTAGCGGTGTGTCGATAAAAAGTACCCTATGTCCTTCCCCAGGAAGCCATCTTATCTCCTTGCCAAATTTTGTCGAAATCCGTTCAGTGGTTTTGGCGTGAAAAAGTAAAGAAAGAAAATTTGTTTACAGACAGTAACATACAGACAGACAGACAGTTACTTTTGAATTTATAACATTATTAGTATATTAGTATTAGTATGCATGTGACGACTACCTCACGACATGACGACTCCACCAAAAAGTCGACATTATCATCTGTCTAGCCTTTTCCCAAATATGTTGGAGCCCGCTTCCAGTCTAACCGGATACAGTTGAATACCAATATTTTACAAGGAGCGACTGCAGGCGTAGCATGAGCACCGTTTTGTCGACGGAAGAGTAGACAAAAATGACTTTTCCTTTAGACAGTAGACAGTCCGAGACGGCAGCAAAGTAGAAAGAGTCAACTGCACTTTTTACGAAATTCACTCTTTTACATAATTCGACTCATAATTCTTTGTTTTGTTATATTGGTTGGATTTATCGGTTGTCAGTGTGATTTTGACAGTAAGGATAGAAAACTTTCTTCCGAAATAGTCTACCTACGAAAAGACGTAGACAAAGATCGTTAGAAATGAAAGACAAAATGACAGATTGTAGAAACATTTCTACGGTGGGTGTCAAAAATGAAGAAACGAACTGTCACTTTGTATAGAAAAGGTTATGTCTATTCTTCATAGAGATAGAAAGCGCCATGCTACGCCTGCTGACCTCCACAACCCAGTTACTGGGTAATACGATACCCCATGATATTATGACCACTAAAAAGTCGTATCATCTAAATAATCAAATTGATTTTTCCGGCGCGCACGCTGTGAAACGAATGCTTTTAGGAACATTAACGATTGGAAAAACTGTGGTTTTAGTCAACTTAGATATTTATTATGTTTGTGTAGGAAGGAGTTTACCAGAATGTATGGGGTTGGAATCATTAAATATTTAGGGTGTTTTGAGTGAAGTGCTGTATCTTCCTACCTTTTACGTATTACATATATTACAATATAAAATATTATACATAATATTAATATTAAATACTTTTAATATTAATATTTTATATTTTTTTATATTATAAATGCGAAAGTGAGTTTCTTTGTTTGTTACGCTTTCACGCTAAAACGGCTGGACGGATTTAGATGAAATTTGGCACAGGGGTAGACCATCTCCCGGAATAGGACATAGGATACTTTTTATCCCGATATTCCCACGGAATCCAGACTTACGCGGGCGAAGCCGCGGGGCGCAGCTAGTATTACATATAAGTACGTAGGTAGTCGTCTATATATCTATATATTTACGACAGCCTAGCTGGGTAAGTGGTAATCAGTTAAGTAGTATAATAATTAGTTTTTAACTAAGTATTTCAATACTGAAGCTCGTGGCTAAGTAATAACAGCCGCACGGGTCGATCCATCAAGTTAAGCTACGCTTGCCGGGTTTGGTCCGTGTATAGGTGACCATCTTTACATACCGAGACTCCTCCGTGCTACGGAAAGCATTTTAAGCCGTTGAATGTCATTCGTGGATCTTTGACTGTCGCTACGGGTCCGTCAGAAGCCCGAAAGTCTAAAGACATATCATATTGGTTTATTGATAGTCTTTAAGAATTTTTTTACAAAAATCTTTCGTTAGTGATAAAATAAGATTAAATAGGGAATGAAAGTTTGTATGAAAGTCTATACTATAATTTTCAGGCACATGGCTTATATTGCTATGAACTCAAGAATAGAGGAGTCCGAATTAAAAATCTGAATCCTTTTGGCATCTGTACTTAGTCAGGACTCAAAACCAAATTATCAAGAAAACACCATCGTTTTAACAAATAGACGACAACAATTTGTATCTATGAGCCATGTCTCTACAGAAGGTAAAAAATAAAAGTCATTATAATGTACCCCAATACCGGTGTATAGGAGGGGGTTGCGTTGCCATGGCAACCGACGGGGGCGGCGCTATGTAGTAGGTAAATGAACGGGCAGAGAGGCGTACGTGAAATATTTTGAGAGTAGGTATTTTTTGTATGGTTTGTATAGCAAAACATGTACTTACATATTGTATGATAAAGATGCACTGAAAAACAATGTTTTTTTGAAACGTTTTTCAACTTTTCTTACATCAACTTTCTTTACTTGCATGTTATACAGTCCACTCTTCTATAATTCACTCCACTGAGACGTATCATCGCGATCAGGGGGCCAAGTCTACTAATTTACAAACGTGTCAGTGGTCTCCCAATGATGAGTTTTTGACAGATTTTGACAGATTTTGTATGGCATATCTGTCAAAAACTGATAATTGTGAGAGCACTGACACGTTTGTAAATTAGTAGACTTGGCTCCCAGGTTGGTAGATTATATTATAATGAACATGTATTTGTAAATACAAATCAAGATGATGGTGAAAACCGTAGGTTAACCGTTTAGAAGTTTCAGAGCCGGAATATATTACGAAATAATAAGGAAACTAAAACAAAAGTTCCGTTTTATTTGTCTTCCGGAAAAGCTAAAAAAATCTAAGCCATCAATTTTGTAGGTAGAATCATAATTTAAAATCTTCATCTTCAATCATCAACAACGTACAACACTGTACATTACTTTAAAAAAACTATACTTTTGTAAGTATCTACCTACATTTAAACTGACCATGGTGCATAGTGTCCTTGCCACCATTTGGCCAGAAGGACACCAACTACCGCCGTGTGCGCATCAAGAGAAAGTAAAAACTTATGAAAACCGCAAAAATACCGTAAAATTACTGTCATTTTATACCCGTGAGTGCTTCTTATGTCATACAAAGTAGGTTACTGTTATAAACATATTATAGGTATTATAATAAAGTTGTGCGGGCAAAAAACTAAATACACTTTTTTTCAGTAGCTGGAAAAACTTAAAAACTTTTCCAAAATGCTTTGAATGATTTTTTTTTTTTTAATTTTCTTGTCCTGTAATAAATTATTATTATTATTATTATTAAACCATTTATTGCAGGCGACACAGGCCCATAGAAAAATACCTTAACCAAAACATACATATATATTCTATAAAACTTGTGTTAATAAATAAGGCTTAGACTAAATAGACTAGACTAGACTAATAGAATAGACTAGACTAATTAGACTATATAAATAAAACTGCACGCACGTTAAGCCGTTGGTCCCGGCTGTCATTCGTAGATCTTTGACAGAGTTACGGAGGTTATAGGGGCGAGCTAAGGCGAGCACTAATCTATAACATGGTCCTCATATTATTATGGCCTAACCAAGATTATGTTTGGGCTTTAAAAGAGATTGCGACCTTATTTTGTTTCGGCCTTTCTTCTCAGAGTATTCAGATAGGAAACGCCGACCTCATCTAGCTTTTTTTTTTAATATGACGTGTGATTCCGATATTACAAAATAAACAATTTCATTTCATTTTGATCCTATTGCCATCAAATCCAGACACCGGGCTGCTACTGAGAAATTCCTAATGAAAAAGCCGGTCCGGCAAAATGTTATTACATTTTGCCGGACCTGGGAATCGAACCCAGGTCCTCATGCTCAGCAGTAGCGCTTGCGACCACTATACCAACGAGAGTCCACCTAAATTTTTATTCAAAGAAATAGATTTTCCATTTTCATTTCCTCCATTACCCGCTCCCGCCGTACAGAGTTGTGTTACAGTGAAATTATGAACGCCAGTGTTGCCAAGTAAAATAAAACTTTTCATGTTTTACAGCTTTTTACTACACTTTATGAATTTACAGTTTCAAAAATGTTGGGGAATAATATTCTATGTTATAAATATTCTGTGTATTTTATTTAAAAATGCCTATTTTTTATTTGTTGGATGAAGCTTGCTCGTAACTGAAAGTTGTCCGTGTCATAATTATGATCATCATTTCAGTTTAAATAAGTCCACTGCTGGACATAGCTGACCGTCATAATTGACGTTCGAAAAGTGCTGATTCTCTAGTTTGAATAAATGACTTTTGATTTTGATTCAAAGTAGCCCCCGCCACGTTTGTATATCTAAACGCGATAAACTAGAAAACTACCGAACTTCTTCATACGGGTTTATTTATTTATTTAATATTTTATATAGGAGCTCGTGGCTAAGTAATAACAGCCGCACGGGTCGATCCATCAGGTTAAGCTAGGCTTGCCGGGGTTAGTCCGTGGATGGGTGACCATCTTCACATACCGAGACTCCTCCGTGCCTCGTAAAGCACGTTAAGCCGTTGGTTCCGGCTGTCATTTGTGCATCTTTGACAGTCGTTAGGGGTCGTCAGAAGCTCGAAAGTCTGACAACCAGTCTTACCAAGGGGTATCGTATTACCCAGTTACTGGGTTGTGGAGGTCAGATAGGCAGTCGCTCCATGTAAAATACTGGTATTCAGCTGCATCCGGTTAGACTGGAAGCCGACCACAACACAGTTGGGAAAAGGCTAGGCAGATGATTTAATACTTTATATACAGAGGCGGACTTAATGCCATAGGCATTTTCTACCAGTCAACCTTTGGGTGATGCAGAGACAAACAGTGGTAGGTAGTGGTAGTGGTGGTTTTCACCAATATGAAGTGGTTGTTGATTGAGAGCAGTAGTGTCCCAGTGGTAACGGCCGCGAGTTACCGAGTTACAGGTCGTGGGTTCGAACCTGACAGGCGCTTTACTTTGTGTAAATTATTTCATCACCACATCACTACTGCTCTCAAAACGGTAAAGGAAAACATCGTGAGGATACCGGCATGTCCTAGAACCAAAAATTCGAAGACATGTGACATCTACCAACCCGCACTGGGCCCGCGTGGTGGATACGGCCCACTCCCTTTCACTGAGGATGGCCTGTGTCCTAGCAGTGGGAACATTATAGGCTGATTATGCTACGGAGTAATTCATGAGGAAAGTTTAGGAGTTCATTAAAGGTTTTAACATGGCGATGATTGTTGAAGATGTCGGAAAAATTCAAGCTGACTTGGAGGTTTACCCGGTTTACGCGGCACATGCCAGTAAACCGAGTTAAGTTTATAAAAACAAAGTATTACGGAATTAATACATTTTTTACCTGAAATAACCACATAGGTTACTTTCAATCCCGTTATTAGGTACGTTCCAATGGGATACTTTCCGACAATAACGCGGGTAAAGCCGGGGGCAAAAACTAGTGTATGTATAAAATTGTGTCCATAAGACCTCATCCTAACTAATATGCTGAATAGATTTTGAAGAAATTTGACTCATGGGTAGACCTTGACCTGGAGAAGGACATAGGCTACTTTTTATCGACATACTACGTGGGCTAAGACGCGGGCGGACGCTATATAACGTGTAATGAAGTTTGGAAATAAATTACTATTACTATAACCATAGAATAAAATAGAATACACCATAAAAAATACAGATATAAATACCGTAATTCGAATCTCGGCCGAAGTTTGCTTGATCTAATGATATCGTGTGACATTTCATATCGTACACTGAGTTCCGTGACCCTTATATTTTGTGCCGTAACCCTGTGCTTGTAAGGTCAACGAGAGGGAGAGAATGTGCGGTCACAGTGTCAAGTGTTACCTACATCGATTTGACGTAGAATGTTTTGGCTTTGAACATTAACAAAGAAATAATAACATGATGTTCATTTCGACAATGAAAGAAGAAAAGCCGTTAAAAGGCCGAAATTTTATTCTTTAGATACATAATCTAAGGAATAAAATTGCTGTTTGACAGCTTATAGAAAGAAATATAAGTAATAATTTTATGTCAAACTGCCTTATTTAATCGTCAGATATAATAAGTTATGCAACAATTGAAAAATCAAGAAAAATAAATATACAAAAAATATCTTGAATATTTCAAGATAGCAAAATGAGGTAACTACATAATTATAATATTTTTTTATATTTTATTTAAGGTATATAATTATGTATATACCTAATTTAATTTAAAAATCAAATAATAATTGCATCGTTTTTATATTTCGCCGCTAATTTATGATTCTGTCACCTACAGAATCATAAATTAGCGGCGAAATATAAAAACGATGCAATTATTATTTGATTTTAGAAAAACTGTATCAATGAGTTCAATTTTGAAACAATTTGGTAAAGCATATTATGTGTAATGTTTAAACCTATATCACTACATAGTATAAAAAAAATTAAGTAAAAATCTTTTTAAAAACAAGCTTTTAATGAATTAAAAAGGGTTTTCCCAGGGCCACCTTCCGGCTCTATCATCAGACCCTGAACATCACCTAGTGTCAAAGCACTTGTTACAACCTACATGGCTAATGAGTCCAAACACAAAGGTGCTTCATCTCTCAGATCTTGCGGATCCATCATCAGACCAGTTGCATGGTATCATTTTTTTCAAAATGTCTCGGTAGTTATATAAGTATGCCAATTTTCAGCTCAATCGGATGCCAGGAAGTGCTTGAAAAATGGATGACATTTGGAGTAACCGGAAACACATACGAACAGAGCAAGCTAATATAAAGCTTGTAATAACAAAGTCGCTTTCTCTGTCCCTATATCCCTATGTATGCTTAAATCTTTAAAACTACGCAACGGATTTTGATGCGGTTTTCACCAATGGATAGAGTGGTTCTCGAGGAAGGTTTTAGTATATAATAACCGACAACCACACGGACGAAGCCACAGGCATCAGCTAGTTAAGTACAGGTAGTTAAAGTTAGGCACTTTTTGTGTCTGTCTGCCGTGCTGTGAACGCAGTATTTCTAAACAACACAATGAATTTTGATGCGGTTTTTACAATAATTTAGAAAATTTTGTCCAGAAGGTTTATTTATGTAATTGTTATATTTATATTTAACTCAGTTAAACAACATTAGTAAATACATAGCACTCGTGTGAAGCAGAGGGTGGGTCGCTAGTAAGTAAATCAATCTGCCTAGCCTTTTCCCAACTATGTTGGCGTCGGCTTCCAGTCTTACCGGATGCAGCTGAAAACCAGTATTTTACATGGAGCGACTGCCTATCTGACCTCCACATCTCAGTAACTGGGTAATACGATACCCCTTGGTAAGGCAGGTTGTCACTTTCGGGCTTCTGACGACCCGTGACGTCTGTCAAAGATCCACGAATGACAGTCGGAACCAACGGCTCAACGTGCTTTCCGAGGCACGGAGGAGTCTCGGTATATAAAAATGGCCACCCATCCACGGAACAACCCCGACAAGTGTAGCTTAACCTGATGGATCGAACCGTGCCGCCGTTATTACTTAGCCACTCGCTCATAAGTATTAAATAACTTAGCTGAAGCTTGTATTTCTTTTCTCATGTGTAAGTAATAAAAACATAAACTACTAACGTGCCGACATGAAGTGTTAGGATTTAATTATTCATGTGATATTAAAAACTCAACTTGATTTTAACACAATATAAATAAAAACAATTCAAATTAAGAGGCAACGCCTCCGAACAACCATACAAAAATTTATAAATGGATTTCAGTGGACAAACTTCAAAACGTAGTGAAAAAACAAAAGGCTTCGCGTACGTTTTAAAAATGGTACACTCCGTAAGCCCTTCAATGCTCGTAATATTTTCATAACAAAAAACCTCGCATAATCGAGTATCATATCTCATCCCACCATCTCATTCACACACACCTCAAAATCCCACGTTAAACAGAGAAGGAACTACCCCATCTGTTACCTCTCGAAACGTCTCTTAATGATATGCAATACGACCCTCTTTAATCATCCCTTCCTCTCCCACTTGAACGCTAAGCGAAAGAGTAAAAGAGATAGAAATACATAATAGTGTTCCGTTTCGAAATTACATTATGAAGTAGTGGCACGCGACCAAATTGTAAAGACCCCTCGGAGTCGTAGTGTTTATTCAAAATCACGGATTTTTTAAGCAATTCCAAGGGAAGGGAGGTCCTTTTAAATTGGTCGTGTTCGTAGGATAATTTTTCATGCCTCCTATTGTGACAAATGGCGAGGAAATAAATTTTATTTATAGGTTTTAGTTGACAGCAGGTTGTAAATGAACTTTTAATGGCGTCTGTGTTTGTTTATTGTGTGAATTAGAGGCTTATGTGATTTATATAAACTTGGATTGGGGAAAGTATAGTAGCGTCGTAATGGGGTTGGTTCGTCGAGTTCTGATAACTAAGTAAGCTTTTGGGGGTTAATCGCGAAGAATTAGTTGATTTTTGTGGTAAGTTTTAGTTAAATGAGTCCTTTTAGAAGGTCAATTAACTAGATTTTTTAGTTTTACTTAAACCTGGTGAAAACATTGGATTTTAAGGTTTTGGATTTAAACGAAGGATCCGGAGTTTTTTGTACATCATTTGGAGAGCCTCATCATCATCATTTCAGCCGACAGACATCCACTGACCGACTTTCGACTTTCGACCGCTTCTGTGGTTTTCGCATCCAGCGGATTTCTGCGGCCTTCAACAGGTCATCGGCCCACCTTGTGGGAGGCCATCCAACGCTACGTATTCCGGTACGCGGTCCATCTGCCTAGCCTTTTCCCTGCTATGTTGGGGTCGGCTTCCAGTCTAACCAGATGCAGTTGAATACCAGTATTTTACATACAGCGACTGCCTATCTGACCTCCACAACCCAGTAACTGGGTAATACGCTACCCCTTGGCAAGACTGGTTGTCAGACTTTCGGGCTTCTGACGACCCGTAACGACTGTCAAAGATCCACAAATGACAGTCGGGACCAACGGCTTAACGTGCTTTCCGAGGCACGGAGGAGTCTCGATATGTAAAGATGGTCACTCATCCACGGACCAACCCCGGTAAGCGTAGCTTAACCTGATGGATCGACCCGTGTGACTGTTATTACTTAGCCACGAGCTCCTCGGTCGCCACTCTATAATCTTATGGCCCCATCGGCCATCTGTTTTGCGAGCAATGTCTGTCCATTGCCATTAGAAAGCCTAATAGTTTTTAATATAATAAGTGGCTTTAGATTTATGCTAGCTGCGCCCCGCGGTTTCACCCGTTTGTCTCGATCCCGTGGAAATATCGGGATAAAAAGTATCTTATGTGTTAGTCCAGGTTATAAACTATCTGTTTGCCAATTTCATCCAAATCCATTCAGCCGTTTTTACGTGAAAGAGTAACAAACATCCATCCATCCATCCATCCATCCATCCATACTTACAAACTTTCGCTTTTATAATATTAGTTAGATAGCGTAATGATTAATAACGGTTTATAAATAGCTCTAAGTTCTGAGTTTACACAATTTAGTTGACATCGACATCGTTTTGCTGAACGTAAATTCTCGCTTGAGGAGGATTTACATCAGATGAAAATTGATTGTCTACCAAATGCAATTGAAGCGGTTGACAATTGATGGCAATTGATCGTTTCAGGGACCCCTCTGTTTAAGCTATATGCGTCAGTGAAGGAAAACAATTGAAAATCCCTTAAAGCACTCCTTATCAAACAATTTAACAGTGGCAGGCAACATGATTCGCGAGTGTTGACCATGTAAATGGCGGCATATAATTATATAGGTAGGTATGACCACAATACCGCCGCGCACGCACGATAATAAATGCTTTATTAATATTTTATTGTAGGACGGAGACGGGGAGTAAAACTATTTGAAATTGGAAGTGGATACAAGAGATTACAAAAATGCACGCCTGTATTAAAACACCGGCCAAGTGCGAGTCGGACTCGCGCACGACCGGTACCATTATCTATAAAAACGACAAAAAAATCACGTTTGTTGTATGGGAGACCCCTTAAATATTTATTTCATTCTGGTTTTTAGTATTTGTTGTTATAGCGGCAACAGAAATACAACATCTGTGAAAAAATTCCAACTGTCTTACTATCACGGTTCATGAGATACAGCCTGGTGACAGACGGATGGACAGCGGAGTCTTAGTAATAGGGTCCCGTTTTACCCTTTGGGTACGGAACCCCTTAAAAAGGTTGGGGTAAGCTAATCAAGTAGATAAACCCACAATACGCCAGTCGTAAGGGGCGAGCCAATTGCCATAAACCGGACTCAAATCTTTAGTATTGGCTACAAAAAAAAAATCTGTATTGAAAAACCCAATAATACTTTGCTAGATCTGGAGATTGAATCCAGGACTAAGCAATGGTGACTAGACCACGAGGCAGTGAGAAAGTGAAATTATTATAAACCAGCAGGCGTAGCATGGCGCTTTCTATCTCTACGAAGAATAGACATAGCTTTTTCTATAGAAAGTGACAGTTCGTTTCTTCATTTTTGACATCCACCGTAGAAATCTTTCTACAATCTGTCATTTTATCTTTCATTTCTAACGATCTTTGTCTACATCTTTTTATATGTAGACTATTTCGGAAGAAAGTTTTCTATCCTTACTGTCAAAATCACAGTGACAACCGATAAATCCTATGATAAAACAAAGAATTCTGAGTCGAATTATGTAAAAGAGTGAATTTCGGAAAAAGTGCAGTTGACTCTTTCTACTTTGCTGCCGTCTCGTACTGTCTACTGTATACAGGAAACGTCATTTTTGGCTACGCCTGCTGGTAGAGAGAGATGAGAGCCTCTTCTCCTCGCTCTACGATAACTGGAAAATGCGTGCACCGACTGGACAGGTCTACTCAAATCTGTGTGATTATTTCCTCGAAAGACCATTTCACACACCAATCTATATGGTCTTCACATGATCTGACAAAGATCATGTGAAGAGTGGACTTTAAAAGAGAGTGCGACCTCGGAGTTTGTTTATTTATTTACTAGCTGCGCCCCGCGGTTTCACCCGCGTAAGTCTCGATCCCGTGGGAATATCGGGATAAAAAGTATCCTGTGTTAATCCAGGTTATAAACTATCTGTTTGCCAAATTTATCCAAATCCATTCAGTCGTTTTTTACCGACTTCAAAAAAGGAGGAGGTACTACGTTCGGATGATTGTTTTTTTTTTTTTTTTTTTTTTTTTTTTTATATATGTTCACCGATTACTCCGCCGCTTGTGAACCGATTTTGAAAATTCTTTTTTAGTTCGAAAGGGTATACTCTCGAGATGGTCCCATATAAATTTTATTAAGTTTGCTTGCGTAGTTTTTGAGCTAGCTTCAATATTACGTATTTTTCCCACAGTCTATGTAGACGATATAATTATTAGACTCCTTCACTGTTATTTACATAGCAGGTAGTAACTTGTGTGGGGTAGGTACCACCACTAAAAAGTGAAAAATTATTAATGGCAAAAAACGAAAATTAAAAAGCAAAGACACCGACTTCCGAAATTAAAGTTATTTTTCACTTTTTTAGGGTTTTTTTTGAAGTCGGTTGTTTTTTTTTGTAAAAAGTTTTATTACGTGAAAGAGTTACAAACATCCATCCATCGAATCATCCATCCATACTTACAAACTTTTGCGTTTATAATATTAGTTAGATTTAATAATTTTAAGCACACAAATGTATGTTAATGTGTGTTGTGGTCGATTTCCAGTCTGCCCGGATGCAGCTAAATACTAGTATTCTACATGGAACGACAGCTGCCGATCTGACCTCTTCAACCAAGTTACGGAGTAATACGATGGTGACACTGGTTGTCAGACTTTTATGGGTTTCTGACAACTGTCAAAGATCGAAAAATGGCAGCCGGGACCAACGCGGCTAAACGTGCCGTGCGTGTCTTGTAAAAAGTTTATGTAGTCAATATTGGTGCTATTAATCACAACTTTACTATATAATTATGCTTATATACTTCATTATATATTCCAAACTGCCAATAAAACCATGTACTTATATCTACAACATACACATTAAAAATACAAGTTTTTTTTTACAAAGCGCAACTCCAACTCCTAGCCTATAATTGTAACAGAGCATAGCTAAGAATATTAATTTTCTTTAACCAAAACCAGGCCTGCCAAGTTCTTATGCAGATTTATTACGGTGCACACCATTTTAATAAGGTTCTATGTGAATGGTTTTCTTGTAAAAGACACGCCCTGTATCCTAACTCCTAACTAATATTCGCTTTTTTTTCTCACAAATAGCGAACCTCGTCACTTGTATGATTTAAAATATTCATCAATTGCTTGGTATTATATCGAATAATGACCATCATAGACAACTAGCAATAGTAAAAAAACCTTATTACTTATAGTTTTCTAAACATAAAAAAATACCTTGAAAATGACTCCTCATTTTGTTAGCAGAAATCAAATCAAATCAAATCGTTTATTATCAGGCGTCGACGGCCCATAGCATGTTAGTAATCAGTACAAACTTAAAAACTATGTTAGTAGTAACACACAAGTACAAAAATAAAAATAAAATAATACACAGATACAACACAACATAAAGCAAAGATTATAGGAAGATTTATCAAGTCCCATGTCTGACATGCAGCTTGATAAATCTGTCCATTGTAGGCCCATCTATCCTTTCTGCAAATACCTTCAGAATGCTATTGCTGCTTCCCCTCAATCTGCGTACCACTGATGCCACTTTTTTGCGCATGATCGCGAAATAATCGTCAGTGTGCGCATCCGCGAACATCCCTGACGCACTACAGTAAGGTGGAAGCCGCAACAGCGCCCTGAAGGCGTTATTATATTGAATGCGCAGTGCGCTGTCAGATTTTTGGGTATGATTAGCCCACAGACTGCTGGTGTAAAATATTTGACAAAACGCCTTAAAAAGTGTTATTTTAACCGGTGCTGAACAACCAGCAAACCTGCGTGCCAAATGTTTCCCCTCACAGCCAGCGCCCTGCGCTCCCTTTCCATATCTAGGTCATCTTTTAAATCCTCTGTCACAATATGGCCCAGATATTTAAATTGTGACACCCTGTTCAAAGGTAACCCGTTCAGTTCTACGGGTGGGACATTTGAGGGACTTTTATTTTTTCCCTTAAAAACCAATAACTCACTTTTCGTGGGATTATACTTTAGCCCATGTTGTTCAGCGTATTTTTCACATATACTGAGTAACTTTCTGATTCCCCCGATTGTGGGGCTGAGCAGCACCATATCGTCTGCGTAACTTAAATTATTTAAACTAACTCCGTCTACATGACAACCAACATGGGTGCTGCTGAGCTCAACAAGCAGGTTGTTTACATATATATTAAAGATTCTCGGTGAAGTCAGACCCCCTTGCCTCACACCACATTTGAGTTTATATGGTTCTGATAATGCATTGGACCATTTTACAAAGTTCCTCTGCTTCTCATACCAGATAGATAATATTGACACCAATGCAGCCGGCACTCCCGCACTCCGAAGCTTCTCCCATAACACTTTATATGAAACTAGGTCGAACGCTTTGGAAAGGTCTAGGAAACAAGCATACACTGGTGTCTTCCTGTCCGTATAATATTTGACAGTATGCTTTAACGCAAGTATTGCACTCTCTGTAGACAGCCCCGCACGAAAACCGAACTGAGTGTCGTGTAGTTTTGTACAGTTACTCAGGTGCGCGTCAAGCACACTATCAAACACTTTGGCTATTACAGTTGCCAACGAAATTGGCCTATAGTTAGTTCCCTTTGTCAGCTATGTCTCCCGTCCGATTTTTTACAATAGGTACAACTAACGTATCAAGAATCCCTTGTGGAAGGTAAGAATGGCCCACACATAGATTTAAAAACATGGTTAATACTCTTGGCAAGTGCACACCGGCATTTTGAAGATGCTCATTGCTGAGCCCATCATGCCCAGGAGACTTTCCCCGCTTCATACATTTAATGACTGCTTTAATTTCTGTACACGTAAGCTTAAAAGGTGTTTCTGACCGATAGGACTCAGCATCATTCACCCTTCCCACAGATTCAAGAGGTGAGCTCACAATAAACTGCTCTTTAAATATATTAGCTACCGCAGTGTGGTCACTCTCACCCTCCACACTGAATGGTAAGCTTGGAGAGACATTGAGCTTTTTAGTACCTTTCCAGAATGTCGAGAAACATTTCTTGGAATGGAGTGAGGCCAATATATCCATTGCAATTGTTTCTTGGTTCTTAATGGCCCATTTCAATTTTGATTTAAATACTTTACGACTTAAAATCATGTCCTCATAGATAGGCCCACTACTGGGTTCCCCATACCAAATCCACAATTTAAACTTAGACCTTGCTCGAGTATGAACATCTTTGACATGCTTGTTCCAGCCTTTTATAACCTTCTTTTTACTAATGAATTTAGACATTCGGTTTGCACTAGCTGATTCACTTAATATAGATACTATGTTTTTATACAATGAATCCAACAATAACCTATGATTGGGATCATCACAAAAATTATCAGCACATCGCTCAAAGGCCTCAGGAAAATCTATGTTTTTCAATTTGTTGTTGCACATATACGAGTACTCCTTTATTTCATCAGGGCTTCTCTCCCCCCATCGAACACCATTAAGTGATGATTCAATTACACTAGTTTTTAATCTAATAACATTCACATCACATTCTATTTTTATGGGAAAGTGATCTGACCAAAACGTATCATAAATAACCTCAATGTTTACAATTGTTTTCCCCGCCGCTTGTGTGACAAGACAGTGGTCGAGCCAGCGCTTACACCCGTGTGAGTCACTAATGAACGTGTATGTTTGCGATAATATGCCTAAGAAATCAAAGTCCGCACTATGACCACTATTTTTTTATTAACTTAGCCAAAAAATATTTTTTTCGCTTAATCTAAGTGGCATACGTTATCTTAGTTTTTAAACATTCATGTTCATGGTTGATAGATAAATTAAGAAAACGTTAGTATGAAAAATGCAACTTCTTTAAAATTCCCCATACAAAACGCTGATGTCATAGGTGGGGACCTAATTTATTATAAAATGCGAAAGTGCCTTTGTTTGTTTGTTACGTTTTCACGCTAAAAGGGGTGAGCGGCACATGGCTAGACCTAGATTGACCAGCAGGCGTAGCATGGCGCTTTCTATCTCTACGAAGAATAGACATAGCTTTTTCTATACAAAGTGACAGTTCGTTTCTTCATTTTTGACATCCACCGTAGAAATCTTTCTACAATCTGTCATTTTGTCTTTCATTTCTAACGATCTTTGTCTACGTCTTTTTGTAGGTAGACTATTTCGGAAGAAAGTTTTCTATCCTTACTGTCAAAATCACACTGACAACCGATAAATCCTATGATAAAACAAAGAATTCTGAGTCGAATTATGTAAAAGAGTGAATTTCGTAAAAAGTGCAGTTGACTCTTTCTACTTTGCTTCAGTCGTACTGTCTACAGGAAACGTAATTTTTGTCTACTCTTCCGTCGACAAGACGGTGCTCATGCTACGCCTGCTGGAGAAGGATATAAGCTACTTTTCATCCTGAATCACAGACGAAGTCGCGCGCAACATCTAGTTCTTATAAACCTACATTTTTATATACATAGACTCGAGCTTTATTCCTCATAGGGTAAGATATGATCTATGAGTAAAGCAAGGTGGTAAGATCCTTATAGTCGAAAGAATGTGATTTTATTACACTTGTCAGTTGGATAATTTGTAGTAGTATTAAAAATCAAATTCGCAAAACAGGTTAGTATGAAACTATAGTGTCAAGAATATATCTCTCGACAGCGACTGTGACATATATCTTCGTCAACATACAATTTTGAGTGACAAGAAGAGACTTGTTACCCGACTACGGCAAAAAAAGGAGGGTTATGATTTTGACCGGTTTGTATGTACTATCGCGGTCTAAAAATGTTTATCAGTTTTCAAACTAGCTTCTTTACCACACTGTGTGCAGTAAAGTCTAAAATGCAATATCTGCTTCTTATTACTTTTATTTCTTAATTTTAAAGTTGACACTTTACCATAATGACATAAAATGCTATACCTCCTTCGTAGGTATTACTTTTATTTCTTAATTTTAAAGTTGACACCACCTGTTGACATATTACCGTAACCATAATGACATTTTAACAAAGAAAATAGGTTTGAATTTTAGTAAATATAGATTAATAGAAATAAAATGGCTAGTATAACCCCGCAACAAAGGGCTGAAATATTATTTGTCCACGAAGATGGCTCGAATATTAGTGCGTTATCACGAGAGCTCAATATATCTCGATTCACCGTGAGATTTTGGATTCGGCGTCATGGCGAAGAAGGGCAAATAACAGATCATAGAAGCAATTCAGGACGACGGGCGATACTAACCACCGCGCAAATAACTGATATGGTTCAACATTACGAAGAGCGCGGCTTCACACCAACTAGTCGTTTTGCTGCTTTGTATGATGTGGGTCCTCGGACGATTCGACGAGCTTTGCACGGAGCAGGGCTACACTACAGACGTCATGCTATAAAAGTGGAACTCAAAGCTCACCACAAAACTGCCCGACTTAATTTTGTGCGACAATATCTTGATTTTGATTGGTCGAATGTTATATTTACCGACGAAGAAACTTTTAAATCGAGTCAAATTGGAAGATTGACTTTATGGCGTTATAATCGCACCCGGTATGATGAAGCTCATATCGTGCCTCAAAATGAATCTGGTCGCATAACAGTCAACTTATGGGGGTGGATGAGCCACGATGACGTCGGAGAACTGACGTCGTTAGAAAAAAGGGCTACTGCGAATAATTATGTGTCACTTTTGGAAGAGGTGATGCTGCCTACTGTGCGCGTTGTGTATCCTGCAGCAAAATTCCCACAAATTGATTACGTTCAGGATAATGCACCGATACACAAGGCCCGGGCTACTATGGCGTGGTTCAACATGCACCGTGACATTCGTCTCATTCAATGGCCTGCTCGTTCAGCAGATATGAACCCGATTGAAAATCTGTGGGGCATAATGGTTCAACGCTGGGACTGTCAGAACGAAAGAAACCCTGAAGCTCTTAGATCACATTGTGCACGGGTATGGGATGATATCAGGGGGAAAGATTTATGCGCGCGGCTTGTCTCATCTATGAGAGATAGACTACGTGCCGTCATAGCTGCTGATGGAGGCTATACTAGTTATTAAAACTATGAATTATTGATAATTTCCATAAAAAAATAAAAATGTTTAGTATAAAATTGTCTATTTTTACATTTTTAGTAACAAGTTCACCCTCGCTTGGTTAAAAAAGATTTTTTTGAGAAAAAATATTAAATGATAAATGATTTATTTCTGTAAGTAGGTTTGTACAAACACTTTTAAACGTCAATCACATTTTTAAAACTAAATGAGGTCGGCGTTTAATATCCTACTACTCTGAGAAGAAAGGTCGAAATCACTATATTGTCATCGACCTTGTGACATAGATGTGTGCATGCAATTATAAACCTTAAGGTGGTAAACATTCTCAGACCGTGACCGTATGTATGAATGTTCATCTGTTTCCCTCCTATCTTCTAAACCACTCATCACAATTTGACAAATGAGGTACCGTTAGAAGCGTCTTGATCGTCCGCTGGCTATATGACGTCACATTAAATTAAAAATGGCGCCCTCTAGAGGAAATACAGTCAGGAACTAAAAAAAAAATGTCGTTTAGTCGTACCATGTTGGGAACAAATGAAAGGGATGAGCACATTTCAAAAATATGTACATTATAACCCCAAAAAAAAAAAAAAAGTAATAAAAACTTTAACATTAATAAACATTTTTTTTTTTTTACCGTTCTCTCTTTTGATTTTTCTTATCAATTATTGACCATGTTTTTTTAAATGCGTTTTTAATTAAAATACAAAAGAAAATTAATGACGCCTACAGTTACAATTCCATGATCACCCCTGAAAGCGTCTTTATATTCCATTAAATCCCAATGAATTTTAACTAATTTCAGACACAATTTAACATGAAATTTTTTTCGTTCATGGTCATTTTGTTCAGACCTTTCGTAAGATTAGGGAAAGTCATAAAAATCCCGTGTGTTCCCGTCGTCGTTGGAAAATTATCACTTCTGTAGAATGGAACCATACGTCAAATCAATCCACTTACAAAATAAAAATGCACATTACATTTCACATCAAAATACATTAAAATATTTTTCGAAAATCCCTTCCACGCTCCCACCCCATACGTCTTGCCCCTACCACAGTTCACGCGCGAATGGCCACGCACAATACAATTTGATTTCGCAATGTACGTCTACCCTCTTCTTTCGCGCAATTTCACTCGACAACAATAAGTAAATTGGTCCTTTTGTGGAAAATTCAAGATAATTTTCTAGTTCAAACTACTGGAAATATTGCTTGTTAGTTCCTTTTGTTACTAAACTAGCTTTTTGTGTTCTTTTTGACTTTTTTGGGGGTAAGCAGAGATGTTAATTAACGTTTGATAGTAATGATTGCAGTCACGTGCCTCTATAAGTTAGCAATGATGAAAGAACATCATAAAGGGTGAATATTGAGGCACTATTTGAAGTTTCTAAATGATAATTGGTTGGTGAAAAAGTTGGGTGTCCACCTGATGTGATATGGTGACTGTCGCGTTTGAGCATGTGTAAAATCCGTGGCACATCTGTTGCCATCTGAGAGAAAAAGCTGAAAAGTCCCATGTGCCTATAAAGGTACAATTCTGTAGCTGACTACAGCAGGCGTCGTAGCATGGCGCTTTCTATCTCTACGAAGAATAGACAGCTTTTTCTATACAAAGTGACAGTTCATTTCTTCATTTTTGCCATCCACCGTAGAAATCCTTCTACAATCTGTCATTTTGTCTTTCATTTCTAATGATCTTTGTCTAGGTCTTTTTGTAGGTAGACTATTTCGGAAGAAAGTTTTCTATCCTTACTGTCAAAATCACACGGACATAGGATTTATCGGTGATAAATTCTAAACAAAGAATTCTGAGTCGAATTATGTAAAAGAGTGAATTTCGTAAAAAGTGCAGTTGACTCTTTCTACTTTGCTGCCGTCTCGTACTGTCTACAGGAAACGTCACTTTTGTCTACTCTTCCGTCGACAAAACGGTGCTCATGCTACGCCTGCAGATAGCAGCAGCAGGCGACGTGTCGCTGCGACACTACTGGTTTCTATCTATTTCTATAAAATCGACGTGTCACTAGCTACGTGGACACTGACAGTTTGGCTGCTCCACAAATTCAAGGTCGCTCAGCGAGCTATGAAGCGGGCTATGCTCGGAGTTTCTTTAAAGGATAATATCAGAAATGAAGTAATCCGGAAAAGAACCGGAGTTACCGACATAGCCTGCAGGATAAGCAAGCTGAAGTGGCAGTGGGCTGGCCATGTTTGTCAAAGGACCGATGGCCGGTGGAGCAGATGAGTCCTTGAATGGAGACCGCGTATCGGCAAGCGTAGTGGTGGGACGCCCCCCAAGTAGATGGACCGATGACCTTAAAACGTTGGCTGGGAAAGACTGGATGCGGAAGGCGGAGGACAGGGTGTTGTGGCGCAGCCTGGGAGAGGCCTATGTCCAGCGGTGGACTGCGATAGGCTGAGTTGATTGACTAGCTACGGAAGGTATTACATAGAAACCAAGTAGTGTCGCGGCGACACGTCGCTTGCTGCTGCTGCGTGCAGTCCGCTACGGAATTTGACCTTCAGGCATCGTCCTATTTGGCGAAGATCGCACGATGACACGATGCATTCTCGTCGTGCGATGAGTTCAAACATACAGATTTCATCAGAGTGTCCTATTTGAACCTCGCAAGTAATCGTGCGAGCACATGAAATGCTTAATAACGATCGTACGATGTGTTTGATCGTGCGATCATGTAATCAAAGCAACAGATCTTTTTTAAGTGTCCTAATCGGTTACTTACGCGATGTGTCGACGCGCGAGGGCATCACACGATGGACATCGCGCGATCTATTAGGACACCTGTTAGGTCATCGCACGACCACTTTGATCGTGAGATGAAAAACGAATCGTACGATCGCTCCCAATTAGGACGCCGCCTAATAGATACCTACTTCTCCGGACGACCTTCACAAGCGGCAGATATAGTACCTACTCCTCAAAGTAGACGAGAATTATTATTCCTAGGTATACACCAGCAGCAAAGAATATACTGCCTCAAAAAATACTGTCGAAGTACCTCTTTCTGTTATTTACCTATATGAATTATTTTGTGGTAGAAATGCTGAAAATCGGTGGTAAAGCCGGCTTAAAACAGCTTCAAAGATTTCAAACACAATCACTAAAGCCTATTTTTATGGTCTAATTTGACAGGTGCAAATGTCAAACTCCAAATTGAAAAAACAAACAACAATGGTTAACCACATGATAGAATATTGTCTCGTAAACTTACAATAAAAAAAAAAACTTACAACTACTAATTAATAAATCTATGTATTTTGTGCTTAGAACCAAGTGAAAAAAAAAACATGAATCACTTGAAATATCAAATTAGTCTATGACAAAAAACGTACTTTAGAGCGTTTTATTTCATCCAAAGCATTAGTAATATAGTAATTCAATAAATACATTTCTATAACAAATACAAACCACTCATCCAAATAAATAACTTTTAACAAAAACACCAAATGATTGCTTTACGCAAATCATTCACAATCTAAATCGATTGCCTACATAACAATAATCATTTCGATTTTGACAGACAGGTATGTACCCACCCCCAAACACAGCACACCCCTATTTACCAACCGAACCAGGAAACAGAAATGACTATATTTTTTTTCAAAAACCGCAGTCGCGACAGACGCGAGGCGCCTGCGCAGGCGGCTTCGAAATTTGAATTTGAAATTGGAACGTAATGGCGACCCTGGCGGCCATCATTAAAAATAGATCATAGACACGGATCAAATGATTTTGTATAATTTTCTATCGTTTAATGCTTGATCTCTTTGTAATTCTGTTTTTTGTGGACACTTAATAAGTATTAGGTTTTAATTTTTGTCTGGGAATGCAGCAAGCGCATTATGGGACCGTGGTACTTACAGATTTCGACTGTTATACATTACTCGTCTATTTCAGTCAGAGGGGAAAATTCCCTGAAACTATAAGAAAATTAAAAAGAATCATTGAAGTAAGTGAAATGCAAAATTGACTTTGTCTGTATCATCATCATCAGCCTACAGCAGTCCACTGCTGGACATAGGCCGCTCCAATTTGCACGCCATTCAGCTCGATTCTCGGCAGCTCTCATCCAGCCGCTACCAGCCACTCTGCAAAGATCGTCGCTCCACCTGCCTGAGGGCGTCCTACCTTAAGTTTTCCGATTCGCGGTCTCCACTCAAGAACACGTCTACCCGGTCTATCTGGTCATCGGTTATACGGCTAATATACGGCCCATTGCCACTTCAGCTTGCTTTTCCTGTGAGCTAATGTCGACAACTTTGGTTCTCTGCCGGATCACCTCGTTTAAGAACCGTACCTCGTTTTCTGTATATTTGATGTCGAAAATATACAATCGTTGCGTTAAGCACTAATCGTTCAAAAGTTTACGGAATAGAACTATCGACGTGGTTAATAATTTGCTATAAACGCTGCTTCAGCAAAGTTTTATCACTAACCAAGGTTTCACAGACTTGCGTACACCACCTTGACTTGCCTGTCTTTTGCTCTAGTAGCAGCAAGAGCGACTGCTAAACTTGGGTTCGATTCCCTGGTCAGCACAGTAGTTATGAAGTTTTCCATTTGCAAATCAGGTAGCAACCCATGATTTAGATTTGCGTCCAATAATGGCATTAGGCGCGCTCCCTAGTAAATGGGACTTCTACAAAACTGGCGAAATGTAGGTGTACTATAAAACAAAAAAAACAACAATAGACGTCTATTCGCAGAAATAGTTCAATTATTTATTAATAATTTAATGAAATCTCGAAACGGCTGTATGACACTTCCCGTGACCCAAGGGCTGGCTTTTACCTTGGTCAGAGGCTAAGCATTTCCATCCAACGTGGCAATGCCGCCAGTCTCTTGGGTACACTACCAGCCGACAGCGATGCGGAGGAATTTTTCGACGCCATATTTTAGTTATTAGTTGTTTATTTGTACAGTTAGTTTTATTTAATATTAGTTAGAAAATTGTTTAGTGTTAGATTGTATATTTTATTTAAAACTATGTCACATGCAATAAAAAATATTAGTATCTATAAAAAAAAAAAAAAATATTCATTAAAGACTAAAAAAATATATAGAGAAAGACATTAAAAATATATATATTTTTTTAAATTAATTATTAATTTTTAATAATTTCCTTCTATTCCTCTTTGGGGAATACAGGCGTGATCAATAATTCTGCCTAGCCTTTTCTCAACTATGTTGGGGTCGGCTTCCAGTCTAACCGGATGCAGCTGAATACCTACCAGTATTTTACATGAAGATTTTGTGAGACTTTCAGTCTTCTGACGACCCGTAACGACTGTCAATAATCCACAAATGACAGCCGGGACCAACGGCTTAACGTGCTTTCCGAGGCCCAGAGGAGTTTCGATATGTAAAGATGGTCACTCATCCACGGACCAACCCCGGCAAGCGTAGCTTAACCTGATGTATCGGCCCGTGCGGCTGTTATTACTTAGCCACGAGCTCACAGCAGTGATGTGATGTTAAATTTTAATCTTTTTTCAAACTCTAGCCGGCTCCCTAAACTTGTGTCGTAACGATACAGCTCTATAATCACAGGAAATGTTTTTGGCTCATGAATATGTAACGACGATTTTAGGATGCAACGTAATTCTTAATGGCGGCCGGCGCCTAAACTAATTATGTTAATTTTATAGTCTAGACGCGGTACGCTTTTCTTGTTACAGGGTAAGCAGTAGGTGTGGTAATTAATGAAAAATAGCAAAACCTTTTTTTTTTTAGTGAATAATTTGGAAGGCACGACTTCTTTTTAGAGCACTGGTGGCCCAGTGGTAACGGCCACGACTTACGACTTCTAGGTCGTAGGTTCGGACTCTGACAGGCGCTTTACTTTGTGTAAAATTATTTCATCACCACTGCTCTAGAAGCCTTTTTTTTTTTTTTTTTTTGTGGGTGGGACATCATCCAGTGACTTCTACCGCTCTGAGCGGAGCGGAAGGGCGTGTCAGACTTTTACTGACTAAAACCCACCCGTGTTCCTTCAGTTGCCTGTTGCCAAGGTCCCGGTATCCTTTTCGGACTAACCCGCAACCCTGGCAGGACCCTGTGTCCCAGCAGTGGAAACGTTATAGGCTGACTTCTATTTCCTTTTGGGCATGGATGCTGACTTGCTAATATTTTTACAACACTGCCCGACCTGGGTAGCGAACCCGGGACCTCACAATCAGCAGTAGGGCTTGCAACCACTAGAGCAACGAGGCAGATCATGGTAGATAAGGTGGTAAGATGCTATATGAATCTGAATTGTGCAAATCTGAGTAGTTATGTAAGAAAATGTCAGTAAGGTTTGCAGGGCTTAGACCAGTGGGCCTAAAACGGCCACTTTAGCAATAAATGCCTCTAAAAGCATTTTCATTTCCTGAATTTCCAGCTTTCATTAGCAATTCCTCTAATTTGACACAAAAGCAATTCATAATTGTGGACCGTTTTACGAATCTTCATAGAAAACTGTCAAACAGATGAATTATTTCGTAATATGAATCGCACGCAGATCATTTATTATGAATTATCAGTTTGTGATATTTTACGATGATTCATAATATTTTCCTATTATGATTCTACCAAAGTGACCGTTTTAAGCCCCCACCTGCGTAAGTAGTAGACTCGATATATCAGTATTTTAGATGGATGGACTGCCTATCTGACCTCCACAACCCAGTTATTGGGTAACACGATACCCCTTGGCAAGACTAGTTGTCAGACTTTCGGGCTTCTGAAAGCCCGTAACGACTGTCAAAGATCTATGAATGACAGCCGGGACCAACGGCTTATCGTGCTTTCCGAGGTACGAAGTGGTCTCGATATGTAATGTATTATTTTATGATGAATGGTCACCCATCCACGAACCAACCTCGGCAAGCGTAGCTTATATCATTGAACCACTTATTATAGGTAAGTAGTTATTATTTAACAAGTAATAAAGACTCGTATACTTACTTACCTACTTGAATCTAAAAGCTTTTTAAACTATGACCTTAAAATATAGAAACTATACGCACTATCACCACTCTTAACTTCTTAAAACAATCTCACTTTTCATTATTATAAACAAATTGAAATCTGCAAACTCACTATTTTGGCTCAAAACACTACACAGTAAAAAAAAACAAATCACTATCAATATTAGTCACTGCTCGAAGAGAGTTCCAAATTCAAAATTCGGTCTTTGATAACGAACGAGGGAAGTACCAAATTCAAATTAGGTCCTCCATCAGAACCAAAGAGGTTTTCAAACTCATTGACAAACTTTTTGGCGTCCGTTTTCGCTTAACGCTTGACATTATTTTATTAAAATTACTTTTCATGGGTCTGTCTGTCCCCATCGCGAGTTAGTAGCGTAATGATACTACACTATACAACATGCGGTTTTCTACCCAATTATAATGGTGTACAATTTGTGTGAGCAAAGCGCAATAATTTGAGGTCAATACCAATTTAGTGTCATGCTTATTATTTATAATGCGATCGTATTAGTTCGAGGATACTGTTGGGAGCTTAAATATTGGTCTTGTAAATAGATTTTTGATAGCGATATAATGAAAAGCTGAAAAGCACTGTAACAGCGGTTTTTTCAGCTTTAACACTCTTTTCAACAAAAATTGATTTCTTTTGTGGGTTTCAGACACCGCTTGAAGTTTTTAAAAATGACATAAAGTTTGTTTCCGGCACTAGTGTTATTGAATTTATACCTAGGTCCTTATTACTTTTTCCTAGATGAGGAAAAAGTCAGATATTAGGGTGGCCGCAAAGTTACTCAATGCAGACAAACGTGTAAAATGAAAAGCTATAGGTATATTACTGGTTGACCTATTAAACAGTGCTCTATATTTGATAAAAGCATAATCAGCCTATAATGTTCCCACTGCTGGGACACAGGCCTCCTCTCAGTGAGAGGGAGTGGGCCGTAATCCAGCACGCGGGCCCTGTGTGGGTTGGTAGATGTCACATGTATTTGAAGTTTTGGTTCTAGGATATGCTATCAATAGGTATCTATTTACAGTGGAAACTGAAAAAGTATATTACCAAGTCTCGAAAATACATTGCAAATAAAAACAAAATGCCCATAAAACATGCTTGGCTGTACAATGACGTCAGTGCCTCAAAATGCATTCACGAAAAAACTCAACCTCATTTTATATTCCCGCTTTTTATAACCTAACCTATATTCAAAAACAAATTGTTTCTGCCCAGGACAGATGGATATCGGCGTGATTATATTTCTAATCCGTCATTATTTCGAACAAGTCTAGTTTTAAGACGAAGACGTTGAATTAACATAATGATAATGTAGCTTGGTCACAGAGTAAGTAGGTGAGACTGTGAGAGCAGAGGTTGCAGTTTTGAAGGGCATGTATTGTATTTAATCGAAACTCGAATAACTCCCACTATGCGCTCCTTAAAAAAAAAAAAAAAAGTCTAATATAATGATACCACCTCTTTTTGTGAACCTCAAATAATTTATATTTTGGGGTCCTAAAATACTAAATGGTCTAATAGCTGTCACCAATTTGTATGTAGTGTTCGCTGGTCGCCACCGCGAGACCGCTCCCTGCGCTCGCTCGGCTAACCTGACCCATGTGGTCCGGTTACCCCAACCAGACTGACGTGTTTTCAGACTTTTGGAATCTACATAATGGTAGCCAGGACCAACGGCGTAACGTGCTTTCTCTTTGGCTTTCCTCTCTCTGCAAGTCTCCATCAAATTCATCCATCAACATTTATTAAATCACTAATTAGTCACGTGCGTTTCCTTCCTCCTCAACCATCACGTGCTCATACCAAGCCAAACGATTTATTTTCAACTGAGACTTGTTTTATACCACATAACATCACGCCTTGTTTCCCCGAAGGGTTGTGCAGAGATGTACCTACCTATAGTACACCACTACACCCACATTTCACCAGTTATGTTTAAGTCCCATGTAATAGGGGGCGAGCCTATTGCCATCAACCGGGCAAAAATCCAGACTCCGGGCTGCTACTGAGAACTTCCAGATAGAAAAACCCAATAATACTTTACCTAACCTAGGAATCGAACTCAACACCTCATGCTCAGACCTCAGTAGTACATAAAGTGCTTGCGACAACTTGGCCAAAGAGGCAGCTTACCATCTGTATAATTAGTTACTCTGTGGCACCCAGTCTGTTGTTACTCATGTCAACATGAAAAATACATACGCCGAATACTAAAGTATAGGTAAGTTTATAAGTTAAGTTTTGTCTGTCTGTTCACAAAATGATGAGTATCGAATAATTTGACAGAGATTTCACACAGTAAAAGCACAATATAAGTATCTAAAGGAGAGTTTTTCTTACATTTCATCTGAAATTCAGGTTAGGCGTTGTTTTGTTCGATTTTTTTATTTGAAATGGGACTGTTTAATATAAATTACGTTATTGGTATATTCATCACTTCGTCAAATTGTCTAAATAAATATAATTCCTATTAAAAAATCCTGAAACAGCTGTTAATTATTCAGGTACCTTATTTTTTTCAGTTACTTAAGACAAAGCTTCAGGGTAGCCTGTGTAATTTAAATTTTCTTACGTTTTTTTGCAATTTGCAGGTCAGTTTCAGTTTGTATGTTGATTAAAATATGATTCGGATATGATTCGCGGACTACCTTAGCGCATCCCCCATAAAAAGCTTTTAAATTATTGTAACTCATCATCTGCCTAGCCTTTTCCCAAGAATGTTGGGGTCGGCTTCCAGTCAAACCGGAAGCAGCTAAATACCAGTATTTTACATGGAGCGACTGCCTATCTTACCTCCACAACCCAGTAACTGGGTAATACGATACCCCTTGGTAAGACTGGTTGTCAGACTTTCGAGCTTATGACGACCTATAACGACTGTCAAAGATCCACAAATGACAGCCGGGACCAACGGTTTAACGTGCTTTCCGAGCCACGGAGGA
The DNA here is from genome assembly GCA_947363905.1 of Lithophane semibrunnea. Classification (NCBI taxonomy): domain Eukaryota; kingdom Metazoa; phylum Arthropoda; class Insecta; order Lepidoptera; family Noctuidae; genus Lithophane; species Lithophane semibrunnea. The sequence continues at coordinate 5,468,744 of OX376216.1, read as the reverse complement.
GTCTCGGTATGTGAAGATGGTCACTCATCCACCGACCAACCCCAGCAAGCGTAGCTTAACCTGATGGATCGACCTGTGCGGCTGTTATTACTTACTTAGCCACGAGCTCCTTATAAATTATTGTAACTATTTTACATTAACTATTATATAATTATCTGTGTCTTCACTTGTTATTTACTCATTGTAGCGATTGAAATAATATTTTTCACGAAAAATACCACCCCTCGCAACACGCCTCCCTTATTACATGGGACTTAAACATAACTGGCGAAATGTGGGTGTACTATAGCTACACCTCTGTCTAACCCTTCGGGGAATACAGTCGTGATGTATTACATTATCACCAAAAATAACTTTAAAAAATTGCATTGCACTTATCGAATTTCCCGTATCCTCGCGAGCGGAACCGCAGTATAACCTTAGCATACGATACAAACTTAATCATATTCTTTAAATGGAGCCATACTAAAAATGATGAATATTAAACTCATGCGAGTCTTCGGATTACAGACCGTATTTAATAACAATAATGTTAGTCATATGTTTTTGATTTTGGTTGTTAAGGTTGCGTTCCAGTGTGAGCTATGCTATAGTTTTGCTATAATCAAAAGGTATATAGCATGATCAGTTTAAGTGTGCAATTCACGGTGGCGCTGGTTGTCAAGGAAAAATGCAACAGCATGACAAAATCCTGCACAGATAAGTTGGATAATATCAGTGATCTCTCGATTTGACATCTAATAATGGACAAAAGCGGTATCTTGGAGTGGTTATTTTATTATTTTCTGGGCAGTTTTTCCCACTGCATTTTAGTAAATTATTTTGATTGCTCATGCAGTGTTGTTTTCTTATTAATAAAAGTTGGGTATAATAATTAATCAAGCTGACTAGCCTTTTCCCAACTATGTTGGGGTTGGCTTCCAGGTTATCCGGATGTAGCTGAATACCAGTACTTTACATAGAGCGACTGCCTATCTAACCGCCACAACCCAGTAACTGGGCAATACGATACTCCTACTGGCTGTCAGACTTTCGGGTTTCTGACAACCTGTAACGACTGCCAAAGATCCACGAATGACAGGACCAACGGCTTGCTTTCCGAGGCATGGAGGAATCTTGATAAGTAAAGATGGTCACCCATCCACGGACCAACCAAAAGCGTAGCTTAACCTGATGGATCGACCACTGCGGCTGTTATTACTTAGCCACGAGCTCCTCTCGGGTATAATAATAATTATTCAATAAGACTCTTTGCGAGTCAGATCAGTGGGCATGTCAGTAAGTCACGAAGACTGTCTTCAAATGTATTACACGTGGCCAGGTAAAAGGCCAGTGACTAAGCAGTCCACTGAACTGAGTGTTGATTCGTAGACTGACCTCATGGGTCGAATCGGCACTCTAATTGCATAATACACTATCAATCAGAATCTGAATTGGTTTGAAACCAATTCCTAATCCATTGCTTCATAAGTTCGAAAATAAAATCTGTCAATGTAAATATCGCAATAATTAATGTTGTTGAACAGTCAAAATGAAACATAAGTTACGCAAATAAATAGCTGTTCGGAGTGTATAACTTTGAAATTATGGTTTAGTTTGGTATCGCATCCGTTCAGCTGTTAGTGGAATCAATCCTAAAATATTAAGGGTAACGATAATTTTAGTAAATTATTAGTGTTATGGTTTATATGTGGGAAAATTTTAAATATTTTAATCTTACAAAGGTAACATCTTCAAGGAATCATTATAGTTTTTATTTTATGAATACCTATATTTTTACGACATTACTTTATTTTCATTCTTCATAAAGGGGTTTTGGAAACTCCCTCTAATTTAGTTATGGGAGTCAGTCAGTTCCAATGAAAAACAGACTTTCAGATAAGTACAGTTCGATTCAAACTTAATGGCGGCTCGGAATATGAGGCGAGTTGCTGCGCAGTAACAATTTCATTTGTCAGCGGGGATGAGGAGTGCGGTACTGACCAGCGAGTAGCTAACTTCCGAGCCGCCATGAAGTTTTAGTCGAACTGTGGCTACCACAAAGTTCGGAATCGAAGCTCACCCGGGCAACCTTCAGAGACGGCAGTACTTATAAAAATCTTGGCGCCGAAAGTGCGTTGAGCGCAACTCTTCTGTCATGGACCGCCTACAAAGCCGTCTTTAAACGTGTTTTAAGTGAACTGCTGGGTTTAGAAGCAAGAATTTGTTCACAAGAGTTCATTACACAACTTAAGTGGAGCTCATTGTGTAAGGAACTCTAAGGAATGTTTTTTGAACATTAATCCCATATAGGTAGAAAGAGCTATGAAAGTTAGCCATTTTTGTCGATGCGATATCCCATCGGGCACACAGTTTTTTTTCTTATTAATTCTGTTGGAACGTTGTGAAACAGTCGCTAAAAAAACATTTCTCTGACTACAACCATTTAAAAAAAACACCAAACAGCTAAGAAGAAAATTAAAATCAAAATATTTCATTTCACATAAACCTACATGGGCACTTATGAAACGTCAGAAGCTAGGTGCACGGTTCCAATTGGTCGTTTCCTATGAAGAAGAGCCGGCAAGAAACTCCATGGTTACTCTTTTAAAAATAATTGGCTTTTACAATACTTTCAAATTACAGTGTTGGTAGGCATGGGAGGACAATGTAGGCCTTTCAACAAGTAAGTACCTACCAGGTACTTAACAAAAATAGAAGATGTTCAATAAATCTACAGTCCAATAAGCCTACAACGTTCTCACATTCACAAAATAGAAAATAATCTATCTAAAAGACTAATGATAATAAAATTCAAATTCAAATAAAAATAAAAACCTATTTAAACCAATTGACGTGATTGCTATTAAAACTGTAACAAATTGAATAAATATAATCCTGTCCACAAAAGATAATAGAAACTGATGTAGCCTTTCCCCAACTATGTTGGCGTCGGCTTCCAGTCTAACCGGATGCAGACGCGACTGCCTATCTGACCACAATCCAGTTACTGGGTAATATGATACCCCTTGGTAAGAATGGTTGTCAGATTTTCGGGCTTCTGACGACCCGTAACGACTGTCAAAGATTCCGGGACCAACGGCTTAGCTGTTGCTCGACTCGAGTCACGGAAGGGTCTCGGTATGTAAAGATGGTCATCCATCCACAAACCAACCCCAGCAAGCGTAGCTTAACCTGATGGATCGACCCGTGCGGCTGTTATTACTTGGCTACTGGCGCCACATACAATTGCACGTCATCCTCTTAGTTACTCAGAATCGCAATAATTATAGTAATTAGTAGATACTAAACAATAATACAGACATCTTCCTACTTGTTGCCATTGACGACACGCAATTTACTTTTAATAGAATTGTTTTATAACATAACGTCACGTATGAAGGGTAAACATCGTTGTCACTCAAACTATGGGTAAACAATGGGTGGACTATAAAAATAAATGACCGAGCCACGACAAAAAAAAAACATTATTTCATTAACAGATTTTAAAAAGTTTCTATCCGACACCGTCTGTAAATTCATGGATATGCGCCGGAGGTCGTCGCCCCTCCTACCTACATAAAACATGAATAAATACACAATAGGCGTCGCGCTCGCGGTCGGTCAGGTCACGTCCCGCGCCCCCGGCCGTGTTGAGACGTAAGTTCGTTGCCTTAGCACGTATGGTGAAATAGTCTTGTGGTAAAAGGTAGATTTGCTTTTTTAAAAAAGTTGTAATTTTCCATTGATTTTACGTTCTATATATGAAACCAAACCACTGGTTTCAAGGATAACGGTGTTTACCCTAACACCCTGTATTGTAAGCTCAGATTTCACCAGTTTATTGAGAAATTCGTGATGGAAATATCTAATAATAATGCTTGACTTGGGAATTTGGGAATCGAACTCAGGATCTCGGTTCACCTGCCAGCGTTACGGGAAAGTCCGAAAAGGATACCGGGACCTTGGCAACAGGCAACTGAAGGAACGCGGGTGGGTTTTAGTCAGTAAAAGTTTGACACGCCCTTCCGCTCCGCCCAGAGCGGGAGAAGTAATTTGATGATTTTCCACACTCAAAAAAAAAATGACCTCCGTTCAGCAATCGTGTCTGTGACCACTGTACCTACCTTCTTCATTTCTAAGGTTCGATTCTCCTTGGCCCTGGTAGCAGCCTGGTGTCTGGAATTTTCTTATGTGAATAAACATCAGTTTCGCCCCTAAATCAAGGGATTTTTTCTTTTTAAAATAACTGACAAAAAGTGGATTTAGGTACTCCTGTTTACTGCAAGCATCGCAAATTAATAATAAGCATTCCTATAAAAATATATATAGTATGGAAGAGACCAGATGGCATGACGTTGCTGCCTTGGAAGGTGGGTAGGCCTCTGGTGTGGGACGCAACGTGTGTCGACACCCTTGCGCCATCCCATGTTCCTAGCACGGCGGGCTGTGCTGGCGCCGCTGCTGCGGCTGCTGAGACCCTCAAGCGGCGCAAATACAGTTGTGCTTGTGGGCAACTACAGTTTTGAGCCGTTTGGGGTCGAAACGCTCGGGTCATGGGGCCCGAGTGCGCGTCTCCTTTTTAAGGAAATTTCTCACCGACTGGTCGATACTTCACGTGACCAGAGGGCTGGCTTGTTCTTTGGCCAAAGAATTAGCATTGCCATTCAACGTGGCAATGCTGCCAGTCTTCTGGGCACGTTTCCGGATGACAGCGATGCGGACGAATACTTCGACGCCTGAGGGTCCCTTTGTTTTTATATCTATTAGTAAGTCCTTTTAGTTTTAGTTTTTTTTTTGTTAATTATTAATTCCATAAAATATAATGTTATATTGTTTAAAATATAAAACATTTATACCCTATATAATATCCTACAAAAATATCAAACTGAGATCACCAATCAATAAAAATCGATAAAACAACGCCATCTACCGTCGAGTAGCGCAACCGAACACACTAGCGCCGTCACGGAGCGGCGACTTTACGAACTAAACGCCGTCATACATCAAAATGGCCTGTAACCATAATTGGTTCAATTTGCTTATTAAAATAGATTTATTTTCTGTTTACACTGTAATAAACTAATGTTTGTTTTACTAGCATAGTTAACTATTACGTTGTACGGTAATTATTTAGTTGTAATACTAAAATTGGTGTTTTAGAAGCCAATTAATATTTTGCTCAGTAATAAATCATTTTCTTTTTATGTTAATAGTACTTATTTACTTTTATTAACTGTTATTTAGGTTTATTTGTATAATTTTCGGTTGTAATAAACCTATTTTTAGTTTGATAATAATCGTTGAGGCTCAAGAAAGCATGTTTTCTTGTCGGACGCTTTAATTTCAAAGTTAATTTGTAAATTCTCTACTACACTACAGAGTTAGGAGCCTGTATAACTTGCGTTTAAATAGTGCTCTGAAACCTAACCAGAGAACGTAATAAAACAAATATTTCTCATTCAGACTAATAAGTTCTTTTCTTGTATTGTACCACAGATATTATAATACTACGGTTGTACCTAGTGCGCACTAATGGACGGTCAGACGGCGAGACGTTGCAGTATAATAAAGTGAGTCAAAGTCATAGTCAAAGTCATTTATTTGCTTTAAATGTGGTAGATAAAATGGTATTCTTGAGCGATGACACGTTTCGCCATATTGTGGGATGCAAATATTAAAAGTAAGGCAATTAAGCAATTATCTAGTAAGTACGTACCTAAAGTTGAAAATATTTTCTAAACATGAAATTATTTATACCAAGGACATCAATCTTTTATGTCCACAACACAAATAATTTATTAAAATAAATTTATAATTATGTATTTGCATATTATAATTATGTATTTGCATATTATAATTATGTATTTGTATATTATAATTATGTATTTGATAATTATGTATTTGTATATTATTTGCATTTGGCAAAACAAAAAAATAACAGAACAAAATTATATTAGGTATACAACTACATGCATTTCCTGTTATGATATGACCGCCAAGAAGTTTTTTTTTTGAAATTCAGCTTTTGAATAATAACTATGTGACATGAGCCATTTTTTAGTACTACGCAGAATTTTTTGTAAGGAAGATCAGTATGTACCAAAACCTGGCTGAATCTTCTATAGGATCTGTTTATAGGTAGGTATTTATTGCAAATACTGCTGATCATTTGTACAGAACCTACAGGTCAGTAGCCTCGACTGAGTTGCAACAATTTGCCATTTACTTATTTTAGTCTATAGGCTGACCTGAGGAGCTCGTGGCTAAGTAATAAGAGCCACACGGGTCGATCTATGAGGTTAACCTACGCATTGGTCCGTGGATGGGTGACCATCTTTACATATCGAGACTCCTCCGTGCCTCGGAAAGCACGTTAAGCCGTTGGTCCCGGCTGTCATTAGTGGATCTTTGACAGTCGTCACGGGTCGTCAGAAGTCCGAAAGTCTAACAACCAGTCTTACCAAGGGGTATCGTATTGCCTAGTTACTGGGTTGTGGAGGTCAGATAGGCAGTCGCTCTATGTAAAATACTGGTACTCAGCTGCATCCGGTTAGAGTGGAAGCCGACCACACCATAGTTGGGAAAAGGCTAGGCAGATTGATTGGCCTATAAGCTAACCTGAACATAGATCTGGTTTCTCGACGACCCAGAAGAGACACGACTGGCTAAATGGCGAGGAGAGCTGACAACAATTGAAATGCAGCGGGAGAATTAAGCAGAGGGAGAGAGTGACTATAAGCAATTGATCCACCACAGCAGGCGTAGCTTGAGCACCGTTTTGTCGACGGAAGAGTAGACAAAAATGACGTTTCCTGTAGACAGTACAAGACGGCAGCAAAATAGAAAGAGTCAACTGCACTTTTTACGAAATTCACTCTTATTTATAATTCGACTCAGTATTCTTTGTTTTATCATAGGATTTATCGTTTGTCAGTGTGATTTTGACATTAAGGATAGAAAACTTTCTTCCGAAATAGTCTACATCTATAAAGACCTAGACAAAGATCGTTAGAAATGAAAGATAAAATGACAGATTGTAGAAAGATTTCTACGGTGGATGTCAAAAATGAAGAAACGAACTGTCACTTTGTATAGAAAAAGCTATGTCTATTTTCGTAGAGATAGAAAGCGCCATGCTACGCCTGCAGGGGGCTTAAAACAGTCACTTTGGCAGAATCATAATAGGAAAATTATATTATGAATCATCGTAAAATGTCACAAACTGACAATTCATAATCATAATTGTTCTGCGAGCGAATCATAATATGAAATAATTCATCTGTCTGACAGTTTTCTATGGAGATTCGTAAAATGGTCCACATACTATGAATTGCTTGTGCGTTAAATTAAAGGAATTGCTAATGACAGGAAATTAAATGCTTTTAGAGGAATTGCTAATGTGGCCGTTTTAGTTCCACTGATGTGTGGTTTATTGTCCGGCGCTACACCCTGGACATTCAGTGCTATCAACCCCGCTAACCAGCAAATGATTTTAACTCAAATAACAGAGCTAGGTATGCCAAGTATTGCGGGTTAGTCCGAAAGGGATACCGGGACCTTGGCAACAGGCAACTGAAGGAACACGGGTGGGTTTTAGTCAGTAAAAGTCTGACACGCCCTTCCGCTCCACCCAGAGCGGGAGAAGTCATTGGATGATTTCCCACCCTCAAAAAAAAAAAAAAAAGGTATGCCAAGTAGAAGTTAGTACCACCATCTTATCTAAGTCTATCGCCATAAAAACAATGTTAACAGCATTGCAGTTAGAGGTAAGATAGCCAGTTCCTCTGTGGTTGAGGATTCCGGGTGAAGCTCGCTTCCACCTTCAGCCTGATCATCACTTACCATTAGGTGAGATGCAAATGAACAGCTTCTCCGTAGTGGTAGTTAAAAAAAGTACTACCAGCACGCGAACACGACAAAACCCGTTTCTATTGTGGTCATGCGTATAGGTTTACAAGAGAGAATTATTACATAGAATGTCACGTGACGCCGCAGTATAAACTAGTGTTGCAAAATCCTAACTAATATTATAAATGCGAAAGTGTTTGTTTGTTACACTTTCACACTAAAACGGCTGAACGGATTTGGATGAAATTTGGCACAGGGGTAGACCATGACCTGGAATAGGACATAGGATACTTTTTATCCCGATATTCCCACGGGATCGAGACTTAAGCGGGTGAAATCGCGGGGCGCAGCTAGTGACAAATAAAATAAACTGACTTTTACTCCGGGAATGTGGCCGCCTAAATGTCGTGGCACTAACATGCAGGGTCGAATTTGAACGAAATCCTATTAGATTTAAAGATCTTTAAATCTAATAGGATTTCGTTTTTTTTTTAGGATTTTTACTAGGTATTCCTACTGGATTTAATTTGAAAATAGTCAAAGTGGAATCCTGATTTCTAATTAAAATACAGGTATGGTTGCAAAGGTCAACGAGATAATTTCGTAACAACCATAAAATGACAATCGATCGCAATGCCTTCTTTGACAATTCAAGTCACGTTTATTGCGATAATTACGTTTTCAAGTCTCAGAACAAACAAAAAAACCAAGACAGAGCGCTGTCAACAGTGTCGTGAGGCCCGTCTGCACTTAGTGAGGTGTAGTTTGATTAAAAATGGTTGTAAATGTGTGCGTGTGAGCGTGTACGCTCAGAGAGGAGGTGTAGTTTTGGCATGCTTCACTGTATTGTTCAAAGCGCTCTGTCTTGGTTTTTTATTAAGTCTGAGTCACCTATCAAATACCTCTGATTGTGGTTGAAAGTACGTTACGCAATTAAGGTGCAGTTTATTAAAAAGATACTGAAATTAGAAGTTGGTCCCACATACATTCAAACAAGTATATTTTTTGCATTTTTCACTTTAGTAGTTTATTTTCTCACACTGAAACTGCGGGAAATGAAATGAAAATGTTTATTCTGTAAATAGGATATTGGAATCACTTTTACACATCATATTAAAAATAAGCTAGATGAGGTCGGCGTTTTCTATCTGACTATGAAAATCTACTATTCGTTTTAATCAAATTAATAGTACATAATTTTTATCAGTTCCATAATATTTACCGACGCGACGGTGTTATAATAAGACATATATTTTAAAGTTTACAAGTTACTAACAAGAAGAGTCTTTTGAGTAACAACCGAGGACGGAAGATGACAAAAATGACTATAAATGTGTCCTAAATTATGTAAAAAAAAAAAATCTTGCCAATATTTTGATAATAAATGGAAAATAGTATTGGAAAATGACAGATACTTACATTGATCTTTTAAAAATAAGATTGACCAACACGGCCGTCGGAAAACTATATAGAATACTTTTTATTATGTACTTAACTTAGAGTTAAAAATGTAGAAATTTTACATAGGGCTTCTATTTAACTAACTATTATTTACTATTAATTATTATTTTCTTTATTTCTTTTTAAATACATATTTGTTACATTTTTAAATATTTTTATAAAAACATTAAAACAAAACATTTAAAAATATAAAAAATAGTAGCCCATCGGCATCAGGATCAGGGTTATTATTATTATTTTTACTTTTAATTATTTGACTAGAAACTTTTTATACCTAAGGAATTTGAATGAATAATAATTATGTTCAATTAAAGAAAATTAAAAGAAATGGGTGTGTCCTTCGCCTCTTTTGTAAAAGTTAACCAAAGACGAAGTCGTATTAGCTTCATATAATTACAATTTGCAGAAGTTAGTAACTGATTTGTAGAAGTACTTATGCAGTTTGTTGTTCAATGTTTTATCTTCATATTTTATGTACTTAGTACCGGCTCCCAACGTAGTCTGGTCTACGAGTCAAATAAAATATTCAGTGCTCACCACCACCATCATCTGCCTAGCCTTTTCTCAACTATGTTGTGGTCGGCTTCCAGTCTTACCAGATACACAGCTGAATACCAGTATTTTACATGAAGCGACTACCTATCTGACTTCCACTTACCAGTTACTGGGTAACACGATACCCTTTGTACGACATGTTTAGAATTCACCGTCTTTCTGACATTATTTTTCTCCTGCTTAGTAGGTATTCAGCATCTTTTTGACATTTTTCTAAGTTATTTAAGACTCTGACAACAGCCAAACGGCTGTCACTGTCGGATTGTATTGGAAATAAAGAGAAGCGCGATGGCACAACGCTTGTAGGCAATGTATTGCAAAATATGAAGCAATTAGAGATTTACTCAAAAATTTGTTGAGTAATCGAAAATAAAAAACAAACAAGTTCTGCATTCTTTTAATAAGACGTTCTTATTTTGATTAAAATACCAACGTACGTTATTATTATTTAATCAAGGACAAGGAACCTTTTACCTTGAAAGGTTAGTTTACCGTTAATTTGTATCAACAACCAAGTTCTGAGAATTATGTTCAAGATTAACATATATTTTGTCTGCTACCATAAACTATACAACATTATAAAATTATTAAAAAAAATCAGCTGTTCCATACATTTTGTCGATTTAAGTGAACACAAATGTAACAGCTGATTTTTTTTTCGCGATTTCAAGGTTGAAGAGTAAGTTGTTCAAAATGATGAGTACAATGACTCCTTTTCGGATTTAGCATAAACAACAAATGATGTGGTATAGATTTGCCATTTTTTTTGTTTAAATCAAGCCTACTTTTACCGTTTGCCTGTTGTCGGCGCCTTAAGTTAGATCAGGGACAGGGACAAATTACGTAGATACCATCAGGATTCCCACTTATGTTAATACTAACATACCTACCGTCAAACAAGCGGGTTATTTTACTATTGTTATGTTATCAATACACTGATTACAACCATTTAATTATTAGTAGCGTTAATGTTTATTGGCTACTAGCTTCAGTCCACGTCTTCATGTCTTAGTTTGCGTGAAATTTCATGTCCCTCCGACCCACCGCGTCGCATCGCATCGCCTGCCCACGCTATTACATCGTCATCGCTTAGCTGTCTTTCTGACTTTTTTTTCTTTTTGCATGGCTCCTAAGGAAATTATCCAATGACTTCTCCCGCTCTGGGCGGAGCGGAATGGCGTGTCAGACTTTTACTGACTAAAACCCACTCGTGTTCCTTCAGTTGCCTGTTGCCAAGGTCCCGGTATCCCTTTCGGACTTTACCGCAACCCTGGCAGGCTCCTAAGCATCCTAGCGTAATGAGTCACGATCCCGTGAGAATACCGCGGTTAAAAGTATTCTATGTCCAAATCCAGGTCATGGTCTACTCGTGTGCCAAATTTCATCCAAATCCGTTCAGCCGTTTTAGCGTGAAAGTGTAACAAACAAACAAGCAAACAATACAAATAAAAAACTAAACAAACTAAGTAACTCACTCTCGCATTTATAATATTAATTAGGATAATCAGGGGCCTACCACCACCGGTTACAGCATTATTATTTTAATATTACTTCAGTGTAGGAAAGAGATGAAGCTCTACAGCAGGCGTAGCATGGCGCTTTCTATCTCTACGAAGAATAGACATAGCTTTTTCTATACAAAGTGACAGTTCATTTCTTCATTTTTGACATCCACCGTAGAAATCTTTCTACAATCTGTCATTTTGTCTTTCATTTCTAACGATCTTTGTCTACGTCTTTTTATACGTAGACTATTTCGGAAGAAAGTTTTCTATCCTTACTGTCAAAATCACACGGACAACCGATAAATCCTATGACAAAACAAAGAATTCTGAGTCGAATTATGTAAAAGAGTGAATTTCGTAAAAAGTGCAGTTGACTCTTTCTATTTTGCTGCCGTCTCGTACTGTCTACTGTCTACAGGAAACGTCATTTTTGTCTACTCTTCCATCGACAAAACGGTGCTCATGCTACGCCTGCAGGACGTATAGCTCCATCTCTTTGCCCCAAGAAGTAAGATTAAATTAATACTGCTGTAAGCGGTGGTGGTAGGCCCCCTGGGGTGACCCCCAAACTAGGCAATTGCCTGTGGCTTGGGGGTTCCATTGCACTTTGATATTAATCATAAAGGAGTAATTTTGAAATTCACGTATTTATTCCCCTGCTTTGAAGATAATTATAGAAACAAAATCAGAAATCAAATCCAAATAAGGTGCATAAAAAATACCACCAGTCCTTTCAAATCCACGGACTTTGTATGGAACGGAAAAATGTACCAACCAACATAATATATGAATAAGAAATGGTCCCATATGTATGTTTGTGTTTCTTTAGATCAGTACCTACCTACCTTATGGAGAAGAGGTTTCCTTCCGCCCATTCTTCAACGTTAATCGGTTAAGCAACTATGTATGATTGTCGGCTAGTTTTTATATTTCTGTTTGACATACATTATGGGGCATTACGCTTGTGCTTCTGCGGGGTCAGTTGAGATGCAGGTGGAGCTTGAACTAAGACTTCTTTTATAGACATTATTATTGTGAATATACACTGGCCGTCAAAAATTTGTACTTACCACACTTTAGAAACTACACTAAAATTGCAATAACTTTTATATTACACAAGATATATTTTCGACATTAAAAGGATTTTTTTTTTTTTTATAATAACTTTATAGCCGATAACCGTCTTTTAAGGAATGGCTAAAAAAACCTTATAAACCAAAATTCATTGTTGCAACTTCTGACTCTTTTTGTTCCTGTTTTTATTTAAACATTTATTTCTTGATCGATGAATTGATTCAAAAGCCAAGGTGTCAACAAAATGTAAATAAGGCGAAGGTAAAACTGTAGTTATAAAATGATATTTGAGTTTTTTGCCAGTAAGTTAAAAATGGCTATTTGGTTTAAGTTAAAATCGTTACTTATGTATAATAAACTAAGAAAGCTGATGAGCTATAAAACGTTTTTTATTTAAAAACTCTGGGTTCTATAGTTTAGGAGAAACTGCAATTTTAAAAGTGTGGAACTAAGTTTTAAAGGCCAGTGTATTTCTTGGTCAAAAGTAATAAGGGTTTATAACGTTGTGTCATTGCTAGGGCCATTGTTGCGCCATTTCTTGCCAGCTAAGGACGGTCGTTTTGGGGGACTGTCTCTTGTAATTTAGACATTCAAAAGTGCTGATTCTGGGACTAATTTGAATATATTATTTTTGATTTTGATTCAAGCACTACCAACTAGTGGCTTGAAAATATTTGCATGCAAGGAGCGTTCGGGACGCTTTGCATTTGTTTTTTCATCTAGTTATATTAGGAGTCAGCTCTGACTTGAAACTTGGACTGAATTAGAAGTGTAGTATCAACAAAGCATTTTTTTTAATGCTTAAAGTATAAATTCATTTTATAATTTTCTAGCTATTGCATTGCCCGAGACTTCGTCTACGATCCAGGATGAAAAGTAGCCTATGCCCTTCTCCAGGTCAAGGTATAAGGTCCCTGTGTCAAGTTCCATCCAAATCCGTTCAGCCGTTTTAGCGTGAAAAGTGACAAACAAACCAACTTTCGCATTTATAATATTAGTGAAATTATTACTGGTGAAAAGACAGTTCCTATGTTAAAAAAAGTTATTTCTGCAAAAGTAAGGATATTATTTTGTCACAGGTCGAAAGACCGTTCTAACAAGTATTTCACAAATGTCCGTCTCTTCGAAAGAAAAGAGGATAGAGTCCAGGGGGCCTAAAACGGCCACATTCGCAATTCCTCTAAAAGCAATTCATTTCTTCAATTCCCAGCTGTCATAAGCAATTCCTCTAATTTGACACAAAAGCAATTCATAATGTGTGGACCATTTTACGAATCTCAATAGAAAACTGTCAAACAGATGAATTATTTCGAATATGAATTGCACGCAGATCTTAATATTATGAAATTGTCAGTTTGTGACATTTTACGATGATTCAAAATATTTTCCTATTAAGATTCTGCCAAACTGACTGTTTTAAGCCCCCTGTCCTGTGCAATTTAACAAAGAGACAATAATGGACTACCCAGAATAAATTCCCAGAAAACGCCTAATGTATTGTTTAACTCTATTTAAAAAGGAAAAACGATACATAAAGGCAGGCACCTATCTGAACTTTCCCCCATAACCTACAGCAAGTGCATCCCTGTAAAAATACCGTGGGACCTGCCATTTGACACACGCCATTTCGTGTGGAGCGAGACAGAAGACATTCTGTCTCTTTTACCATCTATTTCTATTAAATACATAACATCAATACACTATAAGACGTGCAAGAGTTTTGAAAGCATTGGCCTGGATTTATAGGGTATTTTGAATCATTGTTTAGCCTTTTCGGGCGGCTAAATAAATGCGGTTTCTCTGTTTCTCTTGTATCGGTACGAACTTTACCGTGGGTACTGGCAAATTTCGGTTCCTATAAACAAAAACGAACCGTTACTTTTACCAAAATCAATCTGCCTAGCCTTTTCCCAACTATGTTGGTGTCGGCTTCCAGTCTAACTGGATGCAGCGGAATACCAGTATTTTACATGAAGCGACTGCTTATCTGACCTCCACAACCTAGTAACTGGGTAATACGATACCACTTGGTAAGACTGGTTGTCAGACTTTCGGGCTTCTGACGACCCGTAACGACTGTCAAAGATCCACCTTTCATCGTTGCCTGCAACAATAAACATAAAAATAAACCTTGGCTCTTATTAGAATTCATTTTTGATGCACTCAGCCCATCGTAGTCCACTGCTGGACTTATAAGCTTTTCAAAATGACGTCACAACACCCACTCTACCATAAAAAGTAAAAAAAATACGGCAAGTGAAGTGTTATGCGATTTATACCATAATATCCCAAATTCAAATTCAAATTCATTTATTTGCAACATGGGTAAACAAGGCAGATGTGCAGATGTCATACAGTAATAAATTGTTCATCATCATCATTTCAGCTGAAAGACGTCCACTGCTGGACATAGGCCTCCCCCAAGCACCGCCACTTCAACCGGTTCTGTGCTTCTCACATGTCCCCATACTATTTACCTTTTGACTGACACCTTGACCGGCTCTGCTCATCACCTTTGCGAGTTGCTGTGGTACGGCTCACGCTACGCTTCTATGTAGAATAAAGAAAACATTTTACTCTCAGTAAAAGAAAATGCGCAGAAATTCTTTGAAACTAGCTACGTGCTTGAATCGAGTCTACAGAAAAAGAGTATTAAAATGTTTCTTGATTATTTTTTATTCAGGCAATAATTGATTACATTACACCGCATGTAATTAATCATCATTAATTTGCATGTAAGGGCAAGGAGTCGGTTTGGAGTGGTATGCTAATGAAGTCTGTTGTAATCAACCGTCGGTAGGGCTGCAAAAATCTTGCTGATTTCCTAGAAAATCTTTCGAGTACCCGGTTTTATTTATTTTATTTCGTTATGCCGTGATCCGACGGTGCGCTATATTGCGGACGGACGCAGACGAGCCCGCGCACGACGCACCGTGGGAAGGTGTAAGTGCGGGGTATCGCAGACATCAGTTCCTCGGTGCGCGGTGCGTGGCGGTCTGTGGTCGTCTGCCGTGCGTGTCTGTCCGCAAAATTGCGGATCGTCGGATCTCGGCATCGAAAAACAAAAAACAAACGAAAATAACTTAACATGATTTTAATCTCAGCTGTCATTATTTGACAGCAAGCTAGTAATAGCATTTTTTCATTTTTCTGGCAATATGATGAGTTATCATAATCAGCCTTTAATGTTCCCACTGCTGGGACACAGGCCCAGACCCTGTCTTCGAGAAATAGTGGGCTGTAATCCACGCGAGCCCAGCACGGGTTGGTACCTACGCTAGATGTCACATCATGTCTTCGAACTTTTGTTTATAGGAAGCCATATCATCTTTTAGGTAGTTATAGTATATTTAATATAGATTATCCTATCTATATAATATTGTATCATACAATTACTAAACTATTAGCAAGCTTTTAATATTTTAATGCAAAAAGAGCGGAGCAAAGTCAACTGATCGTTATTTTCCCAATCGCAAACATAGATGGCGCTGGTTGTCCACTTAAATGATTTCTTGCACGCGCAAAGGTAACGTTTGAAATAAACTTTTTGTTAAAATTAAAATTATATCGGTTTGTTTGATTGTACAGATATAGTGTTAAAAGTAGTTTATTAAGTATGGTTATTATTTTGTATTGAACTAATTTGATAATTTATTTTTTTGGTTGAGTATTGGCAATTTCAATACATAGCTATTTAAACGTATGTAATGGAAAAACGAAATATTCTACTTAGGTAGAATAGAACTCTTATCAAACCAGTAGTTTATGAATACTTCTCATTTATATTCGTCAGCGTGAACCCTAATTATTTTAGTTACTCCTTATAACATCAGCTGCCAGTGAAAGTCCCGTCAAAATCAGTCCAGCCGTTTTGGAGATTAGGCGGTACAAACAGACAGACAGAATACATTTTTTTTACAATTAGCAGGCCAGTGTCAGGTTGTGTGACCATTAAAATATGATTCGCGACCGTAACAGATATGAGTTTACAGAATTATCATCATTACAATCAACAATACAACTAATTAAGTTAGAAATTGGTCTCAAATGTAATAATTTCATGAAATAATCAACTTATACGGTACTCGTAGGTAATATTTATGAACTGAAAGAGTTGTATTGATGATTTTTGTGATTAAACATAATTCAATAAATAAATGAAATGAAAATTAAATTAAATTAAATTGTTTATTCTCTAAATAGGATATTGGAATCACTTTTACACGTCATATTAAAAAATTGTAAAAATAAGCTAGATGACGTCGGCGTTTCCTATCTGACTACTCTGAGAAGAATGGCCGAAACAAACTCGGAGGTATAAGGACATAATCTTGGTCAGACCATATGAGGACCATGTAGATTAGAGTCTGAAATGGTCTTTTGAGGAAAAAACCACACAGATTTGAGTGGACCTGTCCAGTCTATGCAGCAATTGTCAGTAATAGTGGAGCTCAACTCAGATCTTATGGAGCTTAACGAAATACCTATTTGATACGGCCGCGGATCATATTTAGATCAACATATAACCTGATACTGACCTGCAAATTGCAAAAACCTTTCGCCTTATCCTCTTGAAGAGAATTGGTTACTTCTAGGCAAGCGTGAACCATCGTGGACCCCATCATCGCTTACCATCAGGTCAGATAGTGAGCCGTTAGACTTTCCATTCAACTAAATGTAGAAATAGTACATTACTGTCACGGCCTTCAACTGGGGTAAGCTGGTTGCGGCAAAGGCTTGTATTGCTTGCTTTTCTCAAACAATGCGCGGAAATTCAAACTAAGTGAATTAATTATAATTTCCAGAATCAATGACGAACAACGATAATTTTTCACGCGCCAATAATGTTCATTTGTTTCTTCTTTATTTTAAACAGCTCTATTTGCAAGCCAAATCGAAATTTAAATAAAATCTTTGATGCGCTGAAATAAAAAGTTCGTTCCATTTTTAAATAACACAACAGATATGAGTTTTCATAGTAATTTATTTGGCCGCCAAACACGACAGATATGGTTTTTCATACTTACTTTGCCGGCCGCATCGTCATTTGTTTTTGAACAGTTCGGCAATTTCGATTTATCTCGAAGAAGGTTGTCAAAATAATGCTCGAATTTCCAAGCATGTTTGAGAAAAAACCTTTTGTGCATATACTTGCATATACTTACATACAGGTGATGAGGTCAGGACAATCAAATCAGAGGTCAATGTTACTAATTAATCCTTAATCAACTCCTGCTGACTCCACACAATGATAGCGTGATAATACAAACATCTTCAATCAAAGCGTCTTATGAATCAATTTCATTTGCACCCCTTTTCCTGTATCTAAGGTCAAATGGGAACCACAATCTATTTTAGATTCTATATCTTACATCACAACGTCCCATTTACTTTGTAAATTTCGTCTAAATTGGTGATGAAGAAGATCGTAAGTGCGCTGGAATTTGTTGAGTGAATTAGAGTTTTGTGTGCGAGAGATAGGGTTGGTTTTCCTGTGTGTGTTTTGGGTAAAAATTCAAGTGCACTCGATTTGAAAGGAAGGCTCAATTAGAGCCAATTCAGTTGTATTAGACAGTCAAGTTGGTGGGATTTCGGCGGTCATACTACTAAGGTCGATTCTTCACGACCATGTCGGGTATGGGCATGAACATTTTAGCTGTAGAAGAGTTCTTTATGCTCGTTCTTTCTTATTCTTAGCTCTGTTCTACAGGGTGAAATTTAATTCATGGGCAGGTACTCATAATTATGAACAACTAGCTGCGCCCCGCGGTTTCACCCGCGTAAGTCTCGATCCCGTGGGAATATCGGGATAAAAAGTATCCTATGTGTTAATCCAGGTTATAAGCTATCTGTTTGCCAAATTTCATCCAAATCCATTCAGCCGTTTTTGCCTGATTGAGTAACAAACATCCAAACACACAAACACACAAACTTTCACATTTATAATTTTAGTAGGATTTTTACTATGAGACCAACCCTGTAATTGCGGAAAGCGCGGGGTATCGTATAACCCCGTTACTGGGTTGTGGAGGTCAGGTAGGCAGTCGCTCCATGTAAAATCGATATTCATCTGCATCCGGTTGGACTGGAAGCCGACCCCAACATAGTTGGGAAAAGGCTGGGCAGATTGATAGGAGGTCACTGCGTACCCTTTTTACCTACTTACTTAGACACCCAAGGAACGGGCGAAAGTAGCCTTTTCAATAACTATATTGACTACTACCAAACAAAATAGTAAACAACAAATTAACCAACCGAGAATCAAACCCACAACCCTCTCAGAAATCGAGCCACACAATAAAAAGTAACAGATGTGATAATACCTATTATATTGGTTGCAATTCTTTTCCTAAAGGGCTCTTCAGATTCCAACTGCAATACCAACTTAATCACACAGTCCAACACCACCTTGTAGTCTATAATTTAAGGACTATTTTTCCGTGGCATAGTTAAATTTTATCATGGTTTTTGGTACAAGTATTTCGTCAACTAGAGCTGAGTTAAGGGTTCTCAGAGCATTAAAAAAGTATCAAATGAATTTATTAAGTAGTGTTTTGTGTGTCAGCTCAATTATAGGGGTAGGCAGAATTGTAAGTGGTATGTGTGTCTTCAATATTAAGCTGATGAAGTGATTTTTAAAAATCCTTGTTGAAAACAAGGCCTGTCAGAGGCTAAGCATTGCCATCCAACGTGGCAATGCCGTCAGTCTAGTGGGTACACTACCAGCCGACAACGATGCGGAGGAATTTTTAGACGCCATATTTTAGTCAATTATTTATTTGTATGGTTAGTTTTAATCAGTAATTTATTTAATCTAATAATGTAAATAGTTATTACCTAGTAATTATGTTAGAATTAGATTGTATATTGAAATTCTATTTTTAACCCCCGACGGAAAAAGAGGGGTGTTATACGTTTAACGTGTGTATCTGTGTGTCTGTGTATCTGTGTGTCTGTCTGCGCCATCGTAGCTGCCAAACGGCTGAACCGATTTTGACTTTTTTGGTTTTGTTTGAAAGGTAACTTGATCGAGAGTGTTCTTAGAAGATTATCAGCTCTTTTCTAGTTGATGAATGGATGTGAGCATCTTCCACAGGTCTAAGCCGTCTCCCGACACGACGACGCTTGGATCAAAATATTACCTACAACTTTTATGTTAAACTTAAAGGGCCATTAAATATTATTTTATTACTTTTTAGATGCTTTGTTTTTGTCGGGGGTTTTTTAAATTTTTAATTTATTGGAACACATGTTCGCTTTATCAATTACTAGTGGTAGTTACTTTTGTGAGAAGTCCCCTAACCATTATTAACTATCATTTTACAGATGGAGCAGTGGTAGCCCAGTGTTATCGGCCGCGACTTACGAGTTGTGGGTCGTAGGTTCGTACCCTCACAGGCGCTTTACTTTGTGTAAATTATTTAATCACCACTGCTCTCAAAACGGTGAAGGAAAACATCGTGAGGAAACCGGCATGTCTTAGAGCCAAAAATTCGAAGACATGTGACATCTACCAACCCGCACTGGGCCCGCGTGGTGGATTACGGCCCACTCCCTCTCACAGAGGGCAGGCCTGTGTCCCAGCAGTGGGAACGTTATAGGCTGACTATGCTTATGCTATTTTACAGATATGAAGCAATATGAGAAACTAGTTGCGCCGCGCGGTTTCACCTGCGTTAGTTCCGATCCCGTGGGAATATCGGGATAAAAAGTATTCTATGTCCTATTCCAGGTCATGGTCTACCCCTGTGCCAAATTTCATCAAAATCCGTAGCGTGAAAGCGTACAAACCAACTCACTTCTGCATTTATGATATTAATTAGGGAGATTCTTGTGAAATGATTCGTTCAGTGAATTGCAATGCTTTGAGATTTTCTTGACAGTAAAACCTAAAAACCCAATCATGTTTTTTCTCCAACCCGGGATTCGAACCGGGGACCTCACGACCCGTAGCCGTATAGGCAGTCCACCACAATAATACTTATTTTTATACAAAAACGTATTTTGCAAATTCAATAGAAAATCCAAAAGTTTTATCGCAAAATAAAAGGGCGTGTACACTCAACGTGAAGCCGGAGCCACACGAGGTATTATTTGCAAAATATTTGTTAAGGCTTATTGTACACAGCGGGGTGTGTTGCACTTTTGTGGATGAGATGCGGTGCGCACGGGTTGATTTTTTTAGGTATAATATTACATCCATTATTCTTTTACTTTCTTTCTGTCTTTCTTTATTTTTACACGTAGGTATAATTCTTATAGCCCAACATCATCTTACATATGGGCAGTTTTTCCTAATGTCACATTCTCTGGGGACTCTGACCAACACTGACGGCAAACAGGGGCACTACCATCAACTTTTAAAATACTTGCCAAGTACATGACACGTCAACTTAGCAGGCTAACCTGACAGGTTTTCTATTTGTACCATGAGCATTTCCGTCTGACCTGCAATGTATCAACTTCAGACCTGCTACGTACTCGTTGACCGGTACGCCATATTATAAACAAACGTTCGGAAATACTTTTTCGCAAATGAACATGTACGTATTTTATTTTAAATTAAAGAAAACAGTTCACTAAAAGTAAGTTTTACACGCCTGCTTAATATGACTGCAGGGCAGTTCAGTAGTCGAGTGTTTACATGTCAAAAAGGTCTTGATGGTACAGCTCAACGCAGGTCAGACCAGTGAAATGTTATCACGTGACCACTGACCGGCTTTAGTCACGTGACCGCTGGCTTGCCTGTTATTTGACTTGTTCACGGTACAAAATAGCCTGACAGTTCACTTTCCGTCGAAAATTGATCTGCTATAAGAGTTCATGGTAAGCCCCCAGGTCCTTCGTGCGGTTGCTTAAATGTTGTTAACTTAACAGGTGACTGGTCTACTAAGCAGTAATAGCCTAGTGGTGTGACCGTCAGACTGCCAAGTCATAGGTCTCGAGTTCGAACCCAAGTCACGCATCTCTCTTTTCGGATTCATATGCGTAATGTATAATTATCACTTGCTTGAGAAAAGGTGAAGGAAAACATGGCGAGGAAAACGGCATGACAGCTGAGATATTTTCTCGACGGCATGTGAAGCCAAGTCAGACCAGGTTAGTCACTAACCACACGAAAAGAAAAAGAAGAAGACTGGTCTACTTTATCTAACTCTACGTCATTGGGGTGGAAATAATGAAGATAGTCTTTGTTACAGATCAGTGATAACAGTTTATTTACCTACACATAGGTACAGCTGTAATATTATTTATTTATTTATGTATTTATTCATTCAAAGAGCTCGTGGCTAAGTAATAACAGCCGCTCGGGTCGATCCATCAGGTTAAGCTACGCTTGCCAGGGTTGGTCCGTGGATGGGTGACCATTTTCACATATCGAGACTCCTCCGTGCCTCGGAAAGCACGTTAAGCCGTTGGTCCCGGCTGTCATTTGTGGATCTTTGACAGTCGTTACGAGTCGTCAGAAGCACGAAAGTCTGACAACCAGTCTAACCAAGGGGTATCGTATTACCCAGTTACTGGGTTGTGGAGGTCAGATAGGCAGTCGCTCCATGTAAAATACTGGTATTCAGCTGCATCCGGTTAGACTGGAAGCCGACCCCAACATAGTTGGGAAAAGGCTAGGCAGATTGATTTATTTATTCATTCTTCAGAAAGATGTAAAACAGCGCTTACAATTGCCTTTTACAAACTTCCAAAAATTAAAACTAAATCTAATTTTACTCATATCAGTTTACATAATGAGTAGCAGATCTTCTGGAAAAACAATCATAGTCTAATAAGATAGCTAAATAACTTGCCAATTCTCTCAAAAGGACCAAAACTTTTCTATCTCGGCTACCTTACCCTCTATTGCAGTTGTGCGTTCGCACTGGCGAAACATTTACAACAACACATGTTGGAATATTTTCTGTCAATGTTCCATACAATTTTTGACAGGAACTAGAGACTTCAACATGTTTTATCGTGAACGTTTCGCAACTGCAAACGCACAGTAACAACCAAAATCAACCAGTGTGTATAAACTAACACAGGTAGCCGCCATAGCTGATCGGATGAGCAACAAAAGTGCTCACAATAGAAATGCAGTGAAGCCGCATTGATACTGAGAGCAAAGCATTCAATGTGCTTGTGTGACCGATAAGTATTTACTTACGAAATGGACATGGGGGTAATAGATTTAATATGACACTTTATATTCACGTCTAATGGTGGAATCCGACGGTGCGCCTTATTGCGGATGGACACAGACGAGCCCGCACGACGCACCGTGGGAAGGTGTACGTGCGGGGTATCGCAGACATCGGAAGTTCCTCGGTGTGCGGTGCGTGGCGGTCTGTGGTCGTCTGCCGTGCGTGTCCGTCTGCAATATTGCCGATCGTCGGATTCCACCATAAGTATTCTCCGAAGGAGTTTATTTAAAGCGACGTCAGAGGGCGGATTGACCTCTTATACCGAAATCCCACGATCCGCGATTTTTCGGACGGACACCGACGAGCCCGGACGACGGACCGTGGGAAGGTGTACGTGGGAAGGGGTAACGCAGACATCGGAAGTTCCTCGTTCGCGGTGCGTGGCGGTCTGTGGTCGTCTGCCGTGCGTGTCCGTCTGCAATATTGCCGATCGTCGGATTCCACCATAAGTATTCTCCGAAGGAGTTTATTTAAAGCGACGTCAGAGGGCGGATTTACCTCTTATACAGCGTGTAATAAAAATCCATGAGGGTGTTGTTAAGAATCATACTGAGACTGAGAGTCTCTACGTGGATTTATTGGGAAAAAAGAGAAAAAATATCGCGATTTTTTTTTCTGTTGGGAATTTTACCGGTTTTATTACATGGGGCGTGGGCGGCCGTTGTTTAGCGGGTGTCTACAAGTCAAATGAAAAAAAAAATAAAAGAAAAGAAAATAAACCACACCTCACCACCTCTGTAGAAAATTTGCTAATTTATAAGGAAATTGTGGTAATTTTGTTACAAAAAACGTGATTTTTAATAATAACTTTCAGTTTGCCAAAAAAAAAAAAACGATGATCATCAAAATCGAGCAAATCTGTAGACAACTTTATCCTCCTATTAACCCTTTATCAAAGCTAATACCAAAAGCAACCATACCACAAAATAAGCCATATGTTCAATACACTATTTATACACAATAATAAATATTATTTGGTACAGATTATGACGGGTTTACAAAAAATAATACAATAATGCTTTCTAGTCTATTGTGTATAAAAGGGTGACCCTTTGTGATCACGCCCTTCAGTTTACATTATAAACAGATTTTGACATAATTCCACATGGTCTGTTACGAAAAATGTATTTTGAAAATAATGTTTTGTTAGCGAATAATAAGAGGAGCCGACTTGTCTCCTTTTCTAACTCAAAACATTTATTACAATTAAACTATTTACAGGTACTTTTTGTCAAAGAGTCGGTCAGTTGGTTAGAAAATATGGTTCTGTAGAGCTACCACGAGTGCGCGAAATTTAAATTAAATAAATTATAAAATAAAAATATAATTATACATTATACAGCCGTTGGTCCCGGCTGTCATTTGTGGATCTTTGACAGTCGTTACGAGTCGTCAGAAGCACGAAAGTCTGACAACCAGTCTAACCAAGGGGTATCGTATTACCCAGTTACTGGGTTGTGGAGGTCAGATAGGCAGTCGCTCCATGTAAAATACTGGTATTCAGCTGCATCCGGTTAGACTGGAAGCCGACCCCAACATAGTTGGGAAAAGGCTCGGCAGATGATGATAATTATACATTATAAATTAAATGTTTGCAATTTGCAGGTCAGTATCAGGTTGTATGTTGATCTGAATATGATCCGCGACAGTAACAAGTATGTATGTAAAGAATTCTAATGATTAAATTCTAACTAAGTTCTTAAATGGAGGTCACTGGTACTGCCAAGGCCAAGCTTATTGGCTAATTTTTTTCCCGTGGCATGGGTTCATAATCTCGTATCTAAGAAGAAATGACAAAAGACAAAGAAAATATTTTTGAGACTATGTTAAAGTTTTAAAAGACATTTATGTCAATAAAAGCAATTTAAATCTTTGCCAGTAACTAAAGAAATTCATTCATTCAAAAATTAACCTACAAACAAAACAAACTGATGACCTTTGAGAACCTAAAACAACTGATGTATCACTGCCTCAAGATAAACAAAAAAAAACCGGCCAAGTGCGAGTCGGAATCGCGCACGAAGGGTTCCGTACCATTATCTATAAAAACGGCAAAAAAATAAAAAAATCACGTTTGTTGTATGGGAACCTTAAATATTTGTTTTATTTTAATTTAATTATTTATTTTTAATGTGAATAAGTAACTAAATATTCTGTGAATATTTCAAGCGTTTACCTGTTGTCATTTTCAATATCGAGCAAAAAAGCACGTTTGTTGTATAGGAGTCCCCTTAAATATTTATTTTATTTTTGTTTTTAGTATTTGTTGTTATAGCGGCAAAAGATATACATCATCTGTGAACATTTCAAGTGTCTACCTATCACGGTTCATGAGATACAGCCTGGTGACAGACGGACGGACGGATGGACAGACAGACAGACAGACAGCGGAGCCTTAGTAATAGGGTCCCGTTTTACCCTTTGGGTACGGAACCCTAAAAAACACAAAATAATACAAATACAAAAACGCAATGACACGGAATCGAATCTCGGACCGGAATCACACATCTTCTGTAGATGCGATTCTTTTGTTTTGCACTCGACAAACTAAAGAATTTATTAATATTGAATTTGGACAAAAACACGACCTTGGTTAGGTTTGTTCCTACTGTGACTTGGGATTATACCAGGGCCCTGTTTATCAAAAGTTACAAGTCTACACGTTCACAAGTTACCTAGAATGTTAATTTTCGTTAAATTCATAGCTCATCTCCATATTCATAATCAGCCTTAATGTTCCCACTGCTGGGACACGGGCAACAAGCCATCTCTTTCTTTTGACCACATTTTAAAAAAGAAAATCGAATTTAAACATTTATTGCGGTACTAAGCACGACACTTGTAAACTTGTAACACGGAATACAGAGTCGTCGGACATTCTCAGGATTTGTTATGATTTTCTACAAGTTGTAAATAATTTTTTGATAAACAAAATCACGAATATAAGTGTCCAACTATAAGTACTTGTGAACTAAATAATGACACTTGGTAATACAAGGCTTGTAAGTTTTGATAAACAGAGCACTAATAGGGAATATGCATGTATTTTTTACCCGACTACGGCGAAGAAAAAAGGAGGGTTATGATTTTGACCGGTATGTATGTACCTATGTATGTTCATCTGTTCCCTCCTATCTTCCAAACCACTTATCACAATTTGACAAATGAGGTATCATTAGAAGCGTCGTGATTGTCCGCTGGTTATAGGCTATGTGAAGTCACATTAAATTAAAAATGGCGCCCTCTAGAGGACATAAAGTGAGGAACTTAAAAAAACATATGGTTTAATCGTGCCATGTTGGGTATCAAATGAAAGGGCTTAATGAGCACATTTCAAAAATATATATATTATAACCCCAAAAGAATTTAAAAAAAAATTAAGTTTAAAAACTAGAACCCAACTACGACTTAAAAGGTATAAACAAGACACCACACTACCACAGACAGACAAATTAAAAATCCGGAGTCACACGTAATCTGTTCGATTTATGCCCTAACACGTGTGGCTCCGGATTTTTAATTTGTCTGTCTGTGGTATCTTGTTTATACCTTTTAAGTCGTAGTTGGGTTTTAGTTTTTATTACTTGATTTTTTTAAATATTTTTATTCGATAGTTTACATAGCCAAATAATAGTTTAAAAAAATTCGACGGCAAAAAAGCAATTTAATACTTTAAAAAAATGTTAAAGATATCCAACCGACCCGGGCTATTTAAACGCCCTCCATTTGGCGCGCTTGGTGTGGTGACGTGACAGTCTATGACAACAAATAAACGAGTGTTAAGTCAATGTCAAATACTCCTAAAAAACATTGCCATTTTGATCGTTTTCATAGACTATTACGTCACATCCGCTCTGACTAGTAGTGTCGCTTTTCAAGTATTTGAATTTCCCACAGTTTCTTGACAGTAAAAAGAAATATTATTCAAAAATATTGATGGAAGCATAATTCTGAACCTATAGTTTATAAAAAAAATACTTGACCCTTATTTGAAACACATGCAATCCTTATTGTGATCCCTTCGTAAAATAGATTTAACACAACACTTTAATTCCCTTTCATTATTCGAATTTGGGCAATAAGGACTCGATCGATTAGGTTAAGCTACACTTTCCGCGGTTGGTCCATCGATGGGTGGTTGGTCTATCTTTACATACGGAGACCCCTCCATGGAAACCTCTCCGTGTCTCGGAAAGCACAACGTGCTTTGCCAGCGCGGTTTCGCTGCTATGATTTCGTGGCAGAGGTGTGCTACCGGCGGGAGCGACTGATCTGACCTCCACAACCCATTTACTGGGTAACACGATAGGTACTCTTGTCCCTAGATAAGACAGGTTATCAGACTTGTAGGCCTCATTTACTACACAATTTTAAATGTATTTTATCCTCATCCATTTCATTCACGAACTCCAAAGTGGCACACACCAACCCAGCTTCCTTGGCTTTCCGAAAACCGATTCATTCTGCGCCTGGGCATATAAAAAAGACATTTCTATATATCGCGGGATCATCAAAAACAAATTGAAGCCGCTACCGAGGCGGAAAGGTTTCGTGTTTTTTGTTTTGGCACCGTTTGGGTTCCGTAGAGGTCAGTGATGGTGTACCTATTGGCTATGGTTGAATGAGCTTGCAGACTGAACTCTGGTTTTTGGTCTTTAGGTCTATGGGTTCATTAAATGTCTCTTAGAAGGTTCTAGGTAGAAGAAAAAGGAGTATGTAAGTTAGTTTTAATTTATCATGGTCTGGCAGTTTGAGTAATTTATGCGGCCTACCCAAATATCCTTTCTTCGTCGAATCGTTGAGTTCCTTAAATTCTGAGCTGCACTATTACTGACAAATGCGTGCACTGACTGGACAGGTCCACTCAATCTGTGTGGTTCTTTCGTCAAAAGACCATTTCAGACACCAATCTACATGGTCTTCATATGATCTGACCAAGATTATGACTGGACTTTAAAAGAGACTGTGACCTTTGATTTTGTTTAGGCCTTTCTTCTCAGAGTAGTCAGATAGGAAACGCAGACCTCATCTAGTTTAAAAAATATGATTGATGTGTAAAAGTGTTTGTACAAACCTACTTACAGAAATAAATCATTTATCATTTGTGTCTGTAGGTTCTGCCTACACACATGGACACAAAGCGTGAGTTTATGTATGTACTACATAAGTTCCTATATGTGTTAAACCTCAGTGTTTGCAAGGCTATTCATTCATGATCAAGTCGCTAATCAGCTCTTTCTTTCCAATCAATCTGCCTAGCCTTTTCCCAACTATGTTGGGGTCGGCTTCCAGTCTCACCGGATGCAGCTGAATACCAGTAGTTTACATGGAGCGACTGCCTATCTGACCTCCACAACCCAGCCACTGGGTAATATGATACCCCTTGGTAAGACTGGTTGTCAGACTTTCGGGCTTCTGACGACCCGTAACGACTGCCAAAGATCCATAAATGACAGCCGGGACCAACGGCTTAACGCTGCTTTTCGAGCCACGGAGGAGTCTCGGTATGTAAAGACCACCCATTCACAGACCAACCTCGGCAAGCGTAGCTTAACCTGATGGATCGACCCGTGCGGCTGTTATTAATTAGCCACGAGCGCCTCCTTCTTTCCTTTCTTTCCATATACTAATATTTTCACGCATGCTCTATTTTTGTAAGCTACGACTCGAGAATTACTCTCACAATTCTTACAATCCTCCTCCATCCCGTTCTCATAAAGTTCAGGTTATAAGTACCTACATAGGTACATTTTATACTGAACCTCTGAACTAAAGGCAGGGTCACACCTCTCCATTTTCGGGTTGTCGCGATTAGGTCGGTGGCACAATGGGAGACAGCGGGGCGCCAGATTATCTGACACAATGCTAATGTGCTCAGCGGGTGACGTGTGAACAGCGCTTTAGGGTGTGCTGTGAGTTGTGAGCGGTAGCGATGAATGCTATAAGCGACAAACTAGTTAGTTCTAAAAGCTATAAAACGAAGTCTAAACTTAGATACGTACCTAGGTACAGGAAAATACGGATAGTCTGTGGTTTGTTAAAAAAAAAACAACCGTAAACTTACCTACCTCACCCTTGGATAAAAGCATAGGCAATGAGAGAGAACCTTATGTTTGGTTTACAGGTAAGTTTCACATTTTGAAAAATTGAAAATCAATGTCTGAAATTCATCTCATAGAAGCAAGAAAGTAAATTGATGCTTAAAATAGTTTGCCGTGTATATTATACAAATATTCGCAATACCATAGGTAGATAGGTAACTTTGGAAGTAATATACAGTCTTTTACCTAACCACGGTTTATTATCAGAGGCCTTAGAAAAAGTAACAATCTATCAGCGATAACAATGATGGAACAGGAAAAAATGTATAGGACTGGCATAAGCTATTGAAGAGCTTATGTCAATCCTGTTGAAAGTCGTTGTAGTAATACGAAACGCTTTGGAAGCGATTGTCACTTGTCTAGGCCCTCAGGCCCTTAATGAATTGTACTTTTATCCAAAACTCCTTTCAAACTTCAACACACTACCCGCTCCCGCTACCTCTCATGCCTTAACCCTACCAAAAAGGACGACGGTTGATCTTTTTACTTTATAATGCAGTGGCACTAATGTTAGTCGCGTCCCACTGCGCCGGGTATTTATAGCATTGTGTGTGATATGAACTTATAATGAAGAGAGAATTAACTACGATTGAGTTTTAATTCAACGTGGACAACGCCCTCTGTAGGATGTTTTCGGAAGCTTCTGTTGGTATAAAAAGGTTTGTTTTTTTACTGACACGTGTTGTTTATTTTTTTAACGGGATTTTGTTTTTTGTCAAAGGATGATTAGACTACTCTATGTTTGGAGACTAACAACTCTATGACACGAGATTGAAAAGAAAGAAAAGAAAGAAAAATTGTTTATTCTGCACAAACTAAACGCACAATACAAAATAAAAAATGACATTTACTAAAACTACAAATTAGCCAAAAGCCTCGTGTTTAACAACAAGAATATTAAAAATTTGTCAAATTTTGTCTATAGCTTGATGAGAGCATAGCGAGCTCGTGGCTAAGTAATAACAGCCGCACGGGTCGATCCATCAGGTTAAGCTACGCTTGCCGGGGTTGGTCCGTGGATGGGTGACCATCTTTACATACCGAGACTCCTCCGTGCCTCGGAAAGCACGTTAAACCGTTAGTCCCGGCTGTCATTTGTGGATCTTTGACAGTCGTTACGGGTCGTCAGAAGCCCGAAAGTCTGACAAACAGTCTTACCAAGGGGTATCGTATTACCCAG
Source organism: Lithophane semibrunnea (assembly GCA_947363905.1). Lineage (NCBI taxonomy): Eukaryota > Metazoa > Arthropoda > Insecta > Lepidoptera > Noctuidae > Lithophane > Lithophane semibrunnea. Next base: position 5,438,842 of record OX376216.1, on the reverse strand, counting down.
TTACTGGGTTGTGGAGGTCAGATAGGCAGTCGCTCCATCCCAACTAATATTACAAATGCGAAAGTGAGTTTGTTTGTTACGCTATCACGCTAAAACGGCTGAACGGATTTGGATGAAATTTGGCACAGGGGTAGACCATGACCTGGAATAGGACATATGCTACTTTTATCCCAATATTCCCACGGGATCGCGGGTGAAACCGCGGGGCGCAGTTAGTGTAAAATACTGGTATTCAGCTGCATCCGGTTAGACTGGAAGCTGACCCTGACATATTTGGGAAAAGGCTAGGCTGATTGATGAGGTTTTAGTTCATCTTTAACACACATAATTAGCGTATTACACTGAGTCACTGAAGCACAAACGAGTCACAAATCAAACGGATGCCAATTAACACGTTTACAATCAACTACAACAGAACAAGTAAATAAATTGTAATTAATTAGGAAGCCATGATGATAAGTTTAATTGCTCGTCAATGAAGATTGACATAAAGTGTGAGGATGTTAATGTATTAGTTACATAATTTATGTGACATTTATGTGATTATGTCGACGGTTTCGCGTCACACTGACGTTACGCGTAAGCAGAGGTTACCGTGCGACAAGCATATATACAACGTCCCGACATCAATCTTCAAGCAGTAGACACATCACCCATCTTGTCGGAGGGTCCTCCCTTGTCTATGGAGGATGACGGAGCTTTACACCCTGTTCCTCATTCCTCTTTAAGTCAACTTCACGCATTTTGGGATGTTATGTGAGGTTCCTATGTGTTTCCTATCACGAAAATATGGAAATTGATTTGATGTAGGATTTATATAAAACTAGCTGCGCCCCGCGGTTTCACCCCCGTAAGTCTCGATCCCGTGGGAATATCGGGATAAAAAGTATCCTATGTGTTAATCCAGGTTATAAACTATCTGTTTGCCAAATTTCATCCAAATCCATTCAGTAGTTATTACGTGAAAGAGTAACAAACATCCATCCATCCATCCATCCATCAGTTAGATATCAGTTGTCAAATAATTCTCGTGATTTTGTCAAAATATTGTTGAACGAAAAATGAAAAAAAAAAAAAACATAATATCATGCCAGTTGATTCCTTGACATAGTCTCATTATTACCCTAGAGTTGAGTTATGGGATACTACGTTGTGCAGTGTGACAACTTTTCAAGATTGTTTACAATCCCACACTTCACATTATTTTATCAAGTATTTGACCGTACCAAGCTTGGATATTGTAAGTAGATCTACAATAACATATTGACAAAGGTAATGCGACACCCTTCTTCCTAACTATTGTGCCATAGGGGTGTGGTCAGTGGAGCAAAAAATGTTTTATTAACCATTCTGCTGCATTGATTTTGTGTTTATTTGTTGTTTATAGATTCTTTTTTTTTGTATAAGTTTATGTCGAAATAAAACTAGTTACTTTACTTCATTTTCTGGAAGCCATATTAAGAAGGTCTCAGATCAATAAATCTGTTGTCAAATGTCATATAAGCTATTATTGTGAGTAGCTTAAGCATAGTATAATCAGCCTATAATGTTCCCACTGCTGGGACACTGGCCTTCTCTCTGTGAGAGGGAGTGGGATGTAATCAACCACGCGGACCTAGTGCGGGTTGGTAGATGTCACATGTCTTTTTCGAGTTTTTGATTTCGATACATTTCATAATGGCTTTTTAACCGACTTCTTCAAAAAGGTTTTCAGGAGGTTCTCAATTCGACAATATGTTTTTTATTTATTTTTAATGTTTGTTGCGCGATTACAAACATTAAAAAACACAACATTTATTGCGGTACTAAGCACGACACTTGTAAACTTGTAAGACGGAATAGAGAGTCGCCGGACACTCTCAGGATTTGCTATGATTTTCTCAAGTTGTAACTTACAAAGAATCCGCCAATTATGAATCGATTTTGATGATTCTTTTGTTTGGTAGGTTATGCTTCAGAGGTGGTCTCATATAAATATTAGCTTTATTAGCTTTGCTTGCGTAGTTTTTGAGTTAGCTTCAATATTTACGTATTTTTCACACTTAGTTATGTAGACGATGTTTTAACTGACTCCGTCACTGTTATTCACATGTCAGGTAGTGGTATTCGAATTTGTGTGTAGGTACCACAACTAAAAAGTGTTTTTTTTTTACATTGCTTTTACAATGTTTCTACTTCCCCTTTTAAAATAACAATCGCTATAAAAGTACAATCAAAAAGTACTTTGTCGTCATTTTTTACCAAGTTACAGAACACTCCACATTGTACACAGCTTGCTTCCGAAATAAGATCACTTCGAAAATCATTGTTGTTCAAAAAAGGCGTGGCTTTGTATAACAGTGGCAAGGATGTCCTTTTCATGTGATTTTTATTGTGTTTTGTCGGAGATATACCTAGTAAGTTTATAATAAATACAAGTACCTGTGCTGTGTGAACCTTGATACCTATTAAAGCATTAAAGTTTTATAAAAGCTGGTCATTACACTGACTCTGACTATTAGAAGTAAAATTAAAAAGGTTTTTTTTTTATTGTGTTATGGGACTGCTCTTGACCTCGATCTCGCCTGAAGGCTGACGGGTTATACGTGGAAAGGAACACAGATGCTGGCAGAGAGTTCCACACTTTGGCCGTGCGCATAATAAATGTGGAAGAGAAGCGCTCAGTACGACTGGACGGTATATCGACCAAGTGCGGATGGTACCCCGCTGTACGTCTAGGTAAGATAGATAAGGTTACAAATGTAAATAGGGCACTTAGATACAGAAAAGTGTAAACTTAGGGCTAGAGAAATCATGTATTGCGTACTCATAGCATACTCAGCCTATAATGTTCCCACTGCTGGGACACAGGCCTCCTCTGTGAGAGGGAGTGGGCCGTAGGTAATCTACCACGCGGGCCCAGTGCGGGTTGGTAGATGTCACATGTTTTCGAATTTTTGGTTCTAGGACATGCCGGTTTCCTCACGATATTTTCCTTCACCGTTTTGAGAGCAGTGGCGATGACATAATTTACACAAAGTAAAGCGCCTGTCTGGGTTCGAACCTACGACCTTACAACTCGTAAGTCGTGGACGTTACCACTGGGCCACCACTGCTCATCATGTATTGGCTTATATGAATTGACCTTACAATCAAAGACTCTTCAATTCTTGAGTGAATAGCTGCACATCAGCGCTTACGCATCAGATATAATCAACGCAACGTTAAAATAATTAAAAAACAACTGTTTTTTCGTCATCGCATTTCTATACATTTAGTTACTTTTTTCCGAGGTCATCATCATCTGCCTAGCCTTTTCCCAACTATGTTGGGGTTGGCTTCCAGTCTAACCGGATGCAGCTGATTACCAGTATTTTACATGGAGCGACTGCCTATCTGACCTCCACAACCCAGTAACTGGGTAAAACGATACCCCTTGGTAAGACTGGTTGTCAGACTTTCGGGCTTCTGACGACCCGTAACGACTGTCAAAGATCCACAAATGACAGCCGGGACCAACGGCTTAACGTGCTTTCCGAGGCACGGAGGAGTCTCGCTGATTTTTTGCCGAGGTATGGACTAATAAATCTTTTATTTTAACGAAATCCTAAATATTTTTTTCTTACGTAAGCATTCCACCTGATTGGACTCAAAAGTTGACTGGTAGCGAACTGCTCACGACATTTAAACCGAAATAATGTATCACTACAGCTACTAAAAACTGTTCAGAAAAAAATCTCTATCAGCATATGCCTACGGCTTTCAAAACGTACCATTACAATGTAACACTACACCATAGAATTACCATGCATAGTGAAACTATAGCGTCGCCACTATGGGGCTATGTGGGGCTACGAAGCTATGTCGTATGGGGCTATATCGGGCAATGGCACGCTTATAACACCCGATACTAAGATAATAAGTGTATAGTTCATTTGACAACAAAATTGGTGAGTAAAAATAAATTTACGGTTTGTAACGGTATGCCATTTTTTAACGCATGGCATAGTATTTTTGATTATGATCTTTTTCTCGCTTATCGAATTATCGATACGGAATATTTAGGGAAAATACATGCCATGGTACAAAATATTAGCTACGCTTGCCGGGGTTGGTCCGTGGATGGGTGACCATCTTTACATACTGAGACTTCGCCGTGCCTCGGAAAGCACGTTAAGCCGTTGGTCTCGGCTGTCATTGGTGGATCTTTGACAGACGTTACGGGTCGTCAGAAGCCCGGAAAAAGTCTGACAACCAGTCTTACCAAGGGGTATCGTGTGGCCCAGTTACTGGGTTGTGGAGGCCAGATAGGCAGTTGCTCCATGTAAAATACTGGTATTCCGCTGCCAGTTAGACTGGAAACCGACCCCAACATAGTTGGGAAAAGGCTAGGCAGATTGATTGAGTATAAAATATTTGCCAGTCAGAAAAATGGTAAAAGAGATGACTGTCCAGAGACTGTCAATAGTTATTTTATTTATCTTAATAACTGACTTACTTCCCCATAATATGAACCTTCTCATTAGAACGGGCAATTATAGAATCCTAACTTATATTATAAATACGAAACGGTGAAGGAAAACATCGTGAGGAAACCGGCCATGCCTGAGAGATATTTCTCGACGGCATGTGAAGCCAAGTCAGAGGCCCTTGGGCGGCTAACACCAGAGGGGCAATTCCTGTATATTCAAGAACGTTCGCATTCGCATCACATTCACAATGTGTCAAAAATACAATCAATTTATCAACATTTTTGACAAGATTGCGACCCGAATGAGATTTTTTTTTACGTACGAGAATTTGCCTTCAAGACCATCCCAAAGTACGTAAATGGTTGAATTTGAATAAATAACTTGAGTTTGCAACAAACTTTCGCAATAACATATCACCGACCATCACCCTAGACAAAAAAACCATACAACGAAAATATCCACATTCAAAAAAGTTAATTACCCATTAACAAACAACACATTAACAACAATAACGTCAGTTTAACAATCAGTTAATTTCGCACGCGCCTCACAGTCAGCCTGCTGTGTTCAATATTTTTGAATTACTACATTTCTGCCCACCCTACTTAGTAACGTGGATTGATTATTATTTCATATGAAAGTTTGATTTTAGAAGAGAGATTTTTAATATAATTTATAGGTTAAAAAGAGATAATTCATTATTTATTTGTCTCGTGGCTATGTAATAACAGCCGCAAGGGTCGATGCATCAGGTTAAGCTACGCTTGCTGGGGTTGGTCTGTGGATGGGTGATCATCTTTACTTACCGAAAATCCTCCGTGCCTCGGAAAGCACATTAAGCCGTTGGTCCCGGCTATCGTTTGTGGATCTTTAACAGTCGTTACGGGTCGTCAGAAGCCCGAAAGTCTGACAACCAGTCTTACCAAGGGGTATCGTATTACCCAGTTACTGGGTTGTGGAGGTCCGATAGGCAGCCGCTCCATGTAAAATACTGGTATTCAGCTGCATCCGGTTAGACTGGAAGCCGACCCCAACATAGTTGGGAAAAGACTAGGCAGATGATGATTTGTCTAGACGTAATAGGGCGAATATAGCCGAGCAGTGATAGCCTAGTGGTGTGATCGTCACACCGCCAAGTCATAGGTCTCGAGTTCGAACCCAAGCCACGCACCTATTTTTCCGATTCATGTGCGTATGATATAATTATCACTTGCTTCAAAAACGGTGAAGGAAAACATCGTAAGGAAACCGGCATGAAAATCACGTTTGTTGTATGGGAACCCCCTTAAATATTTATTTTAATCCGGTTTTTATTTTAGCGGTATTTGTTGTTATAGCGGCAACAGAAATACATCATCTGTGAAAATTTCAACTGTCTAACTATCACGGTTCATGAGATATAACCTGGTGACAAAAGGACAGACAGCGGAGCCTTAGTAATAGGGTCCCGTTTTGACCTTTGAACGGAACCCTAAAAATGGTAGTCTGGTCACTTTTAAATGAATTACCCCATCATAGTTTCATAGACCTTTGTCTGTCTGGACATTAGTCACAGAAACTCGTTTTAAATATCAACATATAACACAAAGTACCAATAAAATCCTTTAACAATCTTCAAGAAACAAGTGACTAACCATTTCTTTGCAAAAAGTATACAATACAACAATAAATGAAAACACTGGTAATACTAATGCATAAGAGTATTTTGGAACTATCAAATAAATCCTAACATCAAAATTAAAAAAGTCATTTTTTCAAACAAACTAAATAGTAGTGATGGGCCGACTATGGGGTTTGCCGATCTTTGACTAGCTATCGTAACTAAACTATTGGAAATATTTGATTAATTTTTTGTATGTAGACCGAGAACGTCATTAGATATACGGAGTTTCATTTTTTGTTGTATTGTCGTCTCCACCTTGTATAATATTCGCTTTCTTCAAAAGAGTTTTTAATGCTTATATGACTGTGTTTTAAACTTTAAACTGCCCACCAGCTGATAGCGTAAGTTCGGCGTAAAATACAGAAGTGCCGTCTTTAGGGTATAAAATTTATTGTGGTGTAAATATCGGCACGGCTCGGTAGTAAACTGAAGCAGGGATATTAAGGAGCCGACTTGTTTTTACAAGTTTTACAATAATGACACTTACGTCCTTCAAAATAATGCAAAAGACGAACCGAATGGTAGTTATTGGGAATAGAGAAATGCTAGGAACATTTTTATGAGTTGGTTCACACGGAACGAGTATTGTAGACAAACCAGGAACATCTATGTATGAGACTTCAGGAGAAATTGTCTTTAAACTTGGGTATGATAATATGAAAAATTATAAAAATAAAAAAATAAAAACTTTTTACAAAAAAAAAACAACCGACTTTCAAAAAAAACACAAAAAAATTGAAAAATAACTTTAATTTCGGAAGTCGGTGACAAAAAACAAAAATTGACACCGACTTCCGAAATTAAAGTAATTTTCCAATTATTTGTGTTTATTTTGGAAGTCGGTTGTTTTTTTTTTGTAAAAAGTTTTTATTTTTCATTTTTTAGTTGTGGTTTCGTATACCGTTATCTGCTATGAAAATATCGTCTACATACGCAAAGTTGAAAAAATAAGTAATTATTGAAGCTAACTCAAAAACTACGCAAGCAAAATTAATAAAATTTATATGGGACCACCTCTGAAGCATGACCTACCGAACAAAAAAAGAAATCATCAAAATCGATTCATAATTGGCTGAGTAATCGCGTAAAATACATACAAAAAAAAAAAACATACCTCCTTTTTGAAGAAGTCGGTTAAAAATTAGGTAGACTTTTTATATTTTTTGCAATTTATTCGGCCGCTACACTCGTCAGATATGGATTTTCATACTTACATTGCCGGCCAGGCGTTGGCATGTATTTGACGGTACGGCATTTTCGATTTATCTCAAAGAAGGTTGTCAAAATAATGCTCGAATTTCCAAGCATGTTTGGGAGAATAATCATTTGTTTTAATGTCTCGCAGTTTGACAGGCCAAATGTATTTTATTTTGAGAATTTTCGTGGTTATTTTTGCAGGAGATGCGTAATCCTATTTATTTCAGGAACCTATTTATCAATATCTTGCCCCTATCTTAATTTATTTAATAAATGTCCTGTCCAGTTCTTTTCCATACATATTTATCAGCCCTCATCTCAGATTTCAACTCCTTCCTAGCAATGGCTTGATGATAATATTTGTCATCTTTCTGACAATTCTTGTATCGTTTCTTTGGCCTTTTCCATTCCATTTTTCTCGGCCGTTTTTCTGCTAAGCAAAACAAAATCATTAGGTCCTTCCTTAGCCTCTATATGGCCCAATGCAGGTGAAAGACCTTCCTACTCGCCTTTTTATAGTGATGACGAATCGGGAATACCAATATAAAATTCATTTGTTTTCTAATCTGATGACGGCAATTCTCGTACGTTCACATTCAAGTCGCAATGTGTCAAACTTGTTAAAAAAGTTGGTAAATTAATTGTATTTTTGACAGATCGCGAATGAGATGCGAATGCAAACGTTCTAAAAAACTACGGGTGCTTAGACTCCTAGAATGAAGTAAAATATTGGTGACCAATCGGGAACAGTGACAAGTCGGGCATAAACTCAAACTCAAATTCAAAGCATTTATTTCAATTAAAACATTTACAGGCACTTTTGAATTGTCAAGGAGTCGGTCAGTCAGAAATATGAAGCTAGTTGCCCATTCCAAAGCGTAGTAGGTACCTAAGGAGAAGAACAGGCAAGAAACTTCACGGACACTCTTTTAAATCAAAATAGTGTTACAATAAGTATATTGGTTACATCATTCATGTTGAAATTATACATGTGAGAAAAATGTAGAAAGCACGTTAAAAGAGTCCGCAATTATAACATAAAAACAATTCAAAAATTAAAATAAGCCATGGCAGCTAAGAGATGACCAGTCACAACTGACGGCGCCCGTTCACGAACATGACGCATGGATCAGCACCATTCAGCTCAACCATTTTGAAGGGAGCTAAATAATATAGCATAACTCCTTCCATCAAGGTCCTTGACCCAAGAACATACACCTCGATACCCTTTTCATTAAAATTACGCACAAATATATCTCCCGACTACGCTCACCAACACACACTGAAATACAAACACAAACGATATTTTCCACATTTTCGCACAAACAGACTCTAAGCATTCTCCTCTTGGGACACGTTAAGAACGCTTTGATAATGCCGCTGCCTCAGTATATCTCATGAGGTTTTTTTTTAAACAAAAATAACTTCTTTCTTGTTGTCCAACGGCAGAGAGGGACAAATATGTCCTCAGTTTTTACCTTGTTAATAGGGCTGGCAGAAGCGAGTACTATTTTAAAAATTATGCAGCAATAGGGCGACTTTTCAAGCGGCGTACACTGACTTAGGTCTAAGCATTATAATATTATTATTCTTTATTTCATTTTCTATACACATAAATTATATTTTTAAATATTAGAATAAAAAAATATTATTATTATTATTTATTTATTTATTTCCACAACCATTGATCCATTGCATTAAATTAAATTTACATTTATATTGTTAGTATGTGCTTAAAACTATGTTAGTACCTAATAACTAAGAGAGACTTAGTCCTCTGGGTGAGGCTCCACACCAATGGACTGTCTATCTTATTGCTTATTTCCTTCAGGATGCTGTTACTGCTCCCACGCAATCTGCTTAGCAGTGAGGCGGTCTTTTTGCGCCAGGTGGCATCAAAGCCGTCTGTGCGCGACACAGCGAACATTGTTGACGCACTGCAGAAGCGCGGCAGACGTAACAGCGCCCTGTAGACATTATTATTGACGTGAATCAACTCTTAGTTCAATATCATATTTTGCTGAGTTGGGGGAATTGACCGAAAAAGGTCGCGGAGGAGCTCGTGGCTAAGTAATAACAACCGCACGGGTCGATCCATCACGGTAAGCTACGCTTGCCGGGGTTGGTCCGTGGATGGGTGACCATCTTTACATATCGAGACTCCTCCGTGCCTCGGAAGGCACGTTAAGCCGTTGGTCCCGGCTGTCATTCGAGGATCTTTGACAGTCGTTAAGGGTCGTCAGAACCCGAAAGTCTGACAACCAGTCTTACCATGGGGTATCGTATTACCCAGTTACTAGGTTGTGGAGGTCAGATAGGCAGCCGCTCCATGTAAAATACTGGTATTCAGCTGCATCCAATTAGACTGGCCGACCCCAACATAGTTGGAAAAGGCTAGGCAGATTGATTGAATTTGTTGACAAATTCTTTCACAAGCCTGAGTAGTGTATCTACGACTGTAAAATTATGAAGCCAAGCCACTAAATAATTGAGCCCAGTCTCCGATATGGCACAATAAAATTGTATGAGGAAAAAAAGAAAGTAAGAACCTAAGTTCAAGAAAAAAACCACCGAAACCATCTCCAATGATCGATGCACTCTAGCGCCTCGATAAATGAGCAAATTAATCTGGAAAAGGAAAACGACGTCCTAAACGAACCTTGCACCAAATCTATACTACCAAATACATACTAATATTATAAATCTATACTACCAAATACATACTAATATTATAAATCTATACTACCAAATACATACTAATATTATAAATCTATACTACCAAATACATACTAATATTATAAATCTATACTACCAAATACATACTAATATTATAAATCTATACTACCAAATACATACTAATATTATAAATCTATACTACCAAATACATACTAATATTATAAATTCGAAAGTAATTCTGTAGGTCTGTCTGTAAGTTACTTTTTCTCGCCTAAACCACTCAATGGGGCAAAGAGATAAATGGCATTCCGGGGAAGGACATATCGGCTACTTTTTATAAACATACCACGTGGGCGAAGCCGCGGAAGCTAGTAAAAAATATAAAACTGATGTCGGATGTCATTTTATGCCAACACCCCATACAGTTCACTGAATCAAATGACACATGACCCTAATATTGATTATCATATACAAATTAGATCTTCATCATCATCATCATCATTTCAGCCAAAAGGTGTCTACTGCTGCCCCCAAGCATCACCACTTCAATTGGTTCTGTGCTTCTCACATCCAGCGGGTTCATCGGTCCACCTTGGGGTAAGGCCTGCAAAAACTACGTCTTCCGGTACGCGGTCGCCACTCTAGAACCTGTCAGCCCCATCGGACATCTGTTGTGCTATTCTGTAGAAATCTCAACGTGAAAACTTAGGTGAAGTGAGCATGGAGTGAACTGTCACCGCCTTAGCATCAGTAGGTATCGATGACAATGACAGCTCACTCCACGCTCACTTCACCTAAGTTTTCACGGTGAGATGGTTACAGAATAGCAATGCAGTTCTGCAAGCAATGTGCCCTGCCCATTGCAACTTAAGTTTGGCAATTCTTCGGGCTATGTCATTTACCTTGGTTCTCTTGCGGATCTCTTCATTTCTGATTCAATCACGTTGTGAAAATCCAAGCAAATTACAAATTAGATAAGTCAACCTGATTAAAATCAAAAAACCTTTATAAAATCAGTTCCCGCTTCGCGACAGCCCTGCTCGTAAGAATTCCTTCACTGCTATTGTTTTTGACGTACCAGAACTTTGACGCGTGGTTCGCTGGTGCCCGCCGATTGGGGTTCCCTGTGCCATTACTGAGGGAGACGGGTTCCTTATGTTTTAAATATACGAATATTTAGATGTGTGTGGTACTAGATGGGAAAGCTAGGATAAGGCTTTAATGCTATCATGACTCAAGTGCGAGAGAGACGTAGCTATAGATGATCAACCTAGTACTTACTTGTTGAAAGGCCTACATTGTCCTCCCATGCCTACTAACACTGTAATTTGAAAATATTGTAAACGCCAATTATTTTTAAAAGAGTAACCGTGGAGTTTCTTGCCGGTTTCTTTCCATAAGAAACGACCAATTGGACCTAGCTTCTAACGTTTTACAAGTGCCCATGTAGGTTTATATGAAATAAAATATTTTGAATTTGATTTTGATTTTCAATATACCACCGTTGTTTTTTGGGACTGGATTCACGTTGGTATTTAATACTTCATATTATAATTCTCCCCCCCTATAATTCCCAGGTATAATTCTGAGCCCGGAGTAGATCCCGTGATTTGGAACCTTTCCCATAACTGGCACAATGTGGGAGGTACATACACCTATGCCTGCAGTTTTGCGGAATACAGGCGTCATGTAATGTGTACCTATGTGTTCATCATTATCGTATTTTAACCTAGTACGTAATGTGCCTGATTTTAAGGTGGATGCGATAAGGTAGCCCGCAAAATTAACATTTTCTTACGTTTTTTGCAATTTGCAGGTTTAATGTTGATCTAAATACTATTTGCGGCCGTAACAAATATGGGTTTACAAAATTATAAACATTAGAATCAGCAATACAACTCTTCATGTTCATGAAAGTGCCAAATGTCATGATTTCATAGAATACTCATTCAATGCACTTACATGAGCTTAGAGAGTTGTATTGTTGATGCTCTGACCACCACAACCAGTAACTGGGTAATACGATACGCCTTGGTAAGACTGGTTGTCAGACTTTCGGGCTTCTGACGACCCGTAACGATTGTCAAATATCCACGAATGACAGCCGGGGCCAACGGCTTAACGTGCTTTCAGAGGCACGGAGGAGTCTCAGTATGTAAAGATGGTGACTCATCCACGGACCAACCCCGGCAAGCGTAGCTTAACCTAATGAATCGTCCGTGCGGCTGTTATTACTTAGCCATGAGCTCGTCCGCATCCGCGCGTAAGTGATTATTTAGGTACATAATTATTTTCTCTTGAGATGTTTTCTGTATCATTTATCTACAGCTGTTAGTTTGCATAATGTCTGTATCCATTTTCATATTATCACGTAAGCCGTAGAACTATCTCATGTAGGCAAAAAAGTGTCTAAAATCACACTAGGTAAGCATTATACTTCCAACATCAGCTGCTCTTTTTAGAATCATCTTACCAGCTCTCATTCACAATTAAAATCAGTTTACGTGTACCAAAAAATGCGAAAAACCGCCTCTTGCATAAGTGTCATATTCGCAGGAAAAAAAAATACAAAAAGTGTGTTGCCAACCCCAAAAACTATTAGAGAATGCGGACGGAAGCGCCACGCCTACGGAACCCTTTTAAAAAATAATAAAACAGCCCCTTTTGTTGGGTTCTGTATAGGTTTTGATACAAAAGGTATTTTTTAAAAGAGCTTTTTTTTTCGATCACATCTGGCTATGAAACCTGGTATGAGTGAGACGTTTTGTTTTGGCGCGATAGCATTATTTTTTTGTTCTCCAAAGCTTACGGTCTATCTATGAAGTAAGTAATGCATAATTAGCTCTTAAAATTGTCATTTACAAGCATCAACAAATTAAAAAGTTAGGAGGGACATAAAATTTAAAAAATTATACGCTCGTACTAATAGTAAAAGTGGGCTTGTGAATTGTGGCTAAGTAATTACAGCCTTATGGGTCAATCGATCAGGTTAAGCTAAGCTTGCCGCGGTTGATCCGTGGATGGGTGACCGTCTTTACACACCAAGACCTCTCCGTGGCTCGGAAAGCATGTAAAAGTCTTTTATCCCGGCTGTCATTTGTAGATCACAGTCATTAAGGGTCGTCAGAAGCCCGAAAGTCTGACAACCAGAGTCGTACCAAGGGGCATCGTGTTACCTAGTAACTGGGTTGTGGAGGTCAGATAGGCAGTCGCTGTAAAACACTGGTATTCAGCTGCATCCGGTTAGACTGGAAGCCGATCCCAACGTAGTTAGGAAAAGGTTAGATAGATTGACTTATATTCCTCGTTCGTAGTATTGTTGCAAAGTTTATATTGGGTAAGTTCGCAAGATAGGTAGGTATGTTATATCATATGCCGTGTATGTACCTAACTAATATCCTTACATATTATAAAACAAAGTCCTCCGCCGCGTCTGTCTGTCTGTTCCCGAGAAACTCAAAAACGACTGCACCGATTTTCATGCTGTTTTCACCAATGGATAGAGTCGCTCGCTACCTGTCTGCGTCTGGGCGCTCCTTGCGTGGCTCCGCATCGCTGCCAATGCGGTGAAGGTGTCGACTGCCTCGGTCACCATGGCCTATCCTGCAGTAGAAGCGCAGGTCGGATAGCACGGCACGCCAGCATCAATGACATCATCCGTCGTGCTCTTGCCACCGCCGGGGTGCCAGCTGTTCTAGAACCCAATGGCTTGGCACGCGACGATGGGAAGAGACCAGACGGAATGACCATAATGCCTTGGAAGGTAGGTAGGCCTTTGGTGTGGGATGCAACGGGTGTCGACATCCTTGCGCCATCCAATCTTCCCAGCACGGCGGGCTGTGCTGGAGCTGCTGCTGCAGGAGCAGAAAACCTCAAACGGCGCAAATACTCCAATCTTATCGGGACGTATATGTTCGAGCCGTTTGGGGTTGAAACCCTAGGGCCATGGGGTCCGAGTGCACACTTGGTATTTCAAGACATCGCCAAACGCTTGGTCGACTCTTCACGTGACCAGAGGGCTGGCCTATTTTTTGGGCAAAGAATCAGCATTGCCATACAACGTGGCAATGCTGCCAGCCTTTTGGGCACTTTTCCTGTTGACAGCGATGCGGACGAATTTTTTGATGCCCTTTGATAATTTTCCCTTGTACATAATTATTATTATAGATATTTTAAATGGATAGAGTGGTTCTCGAGGAAGGTTTTAGTCGCCGCGGGCATCAGCTAGTAAATTATAAATTAAAGTCGCTTCGTGTTTGTCTGTATCATCGCGTTGTTCTTGTAAACCACGTAACAGATTTTGATGAGGTTTTCACAATCGTTTAGAGAATTTATTCCGGACGTTAATATTAAAGTTATATAAAAGTAACTAAGATGCAAGAGCGGGTCGCTAGTTAACAGGTATTTATTATGTGTCAAACGCAATCCAAAATGGCCGACGCCAAACTTCATAATTGATTGTTCTGTTTCACACTTTTCAGTTCAAATTTTCCAATTAATAAGCAGTTTTAATGAGTTAATTATGTGATTGATTTGTGTATGTACTTGTAAAACCGGATTTTCCAGCAATAAAAAAATCCTGTACTAATTAATCGTCCCTACTAACACAGTAACGTTGACATCTTAATAAACGGTTATTGCAACTGTCAACTGTCAAGTCTTACTTCTGTTAATTTTGACGTCGAGCTGTCATTTTTTTCGGCGTTCACTACAGAATTCTATCCCACTCCTGCGCAGTAATTGTCAACCTTTAACACAGGACAACTAGTTGGCTATTAATTGGAATTGTTCATTTGTATCTGTTTCTAACTACTACTTAGAGTGGGGAGTTGGGAAAAATTTGTAGAAGCATCTATGTAAAGTGTTTTCAAATCCTTTTTCGAATTGATGTTATTTCCACTTAAATAATTATGAACTTTATGACAGTGTTAATTAAGTTGATTTCCAAATCATTATTCCTATTGAAAATTAATTAAAATGTTTCAAGTTGTAGCGCAAACTGAACTTTGAATATGGGAATTAAAGTTGCTTTTCCAAAACAACGTATTTGTTTACTTGTTTGGAAACTAAATAGCGAACACAGCTACACATTTCCAGTATAAAGCTGACCTCACATTGTACGGAAATCAATGCAATGCGAGATCAGCATAAACTGGAAATGTATTGCTTGATGTGTAGCCGTGTGTACAAAGATTTGGTTTCATAGGAATGTAATTTTTTACTGTTGGTCCAGTAGTCATAAGTGCGGCCGCTGTGCGTAGAGTAGGACTCGATTCCCGGGTTGGGCAGTGTTATTGGGTTTTTCCATTAGAAGGTAGCAGCCTGGAACTCCGGATTTGTGCCCAGTTAACTAAGACAGAAAGCTTACCTTCTATTACTTACATGATAATTATACGGTAAACACATACAGCTCTGCTTACCCTTCAGGAAAGAGAGGCATGATGTTAGTGGACGTTGACAGACCCATAATAATTTACCATCATCTGCCTAGCCTTTTCCTATGTTGGTGTCGGCTTCCAGTCTAACCGGATGCAGCTGAATACCAGTATTTTACATGGAGCGACTGCCTATCTGACAATCCAGTAACTGGGTAATACGATACCCCTTGGCAAGACTGGTTGTCAGACTTTCGGGCTTCTGACGACCCGTAACGACTGTCAAAGATCCAGAAATGACAGCCGGGACCAACGGCTTAACATGCTTTCCGAGACATGGAGGTCCATATAATTTACCATGATACTTAAAAACAGAATCCTAAGTGTATCAACAATAAGTCTTTCGATCAAATCAGCATCTCAAGCGCTATCTAAATGTCAGTTTCAACTACCTTTGAAGACGTGAAAGCATTTCTAAACCATCCATTTTTGTTCCCAAGTCCCCACTCGACACGTTCTGCCAACAAATGCTTTGTGGTACAGCCAGGTCGCGACAAAAACACAAATATCCTTTGTACAACGCCGCTGTGACAAAAAACGAAACCACTATGAAACCATCTGCTCGACGTTTCAATAAAGGCACATATAATTGGCTGGCGATCGCCATTTTAATTACACTCAGTGTTTTTCGCCGATATTCTCAAAAAGTCGAGCCTTCCACAGTTTATTTGCGACAGGCGACACGTTGGATGGTTAATGAGGTTGAACTGATTTTTTGAATTAGTATTTTCGAGTTTCCGAGTTTTTTGGGTTCGTTGGAAGTGGTTTTGCAGAGTTTTTGTTGACGATTTTTCGTGTTTTAGAGCTGGTAGTAAACACATTTTACTCTTACTGCAGGTGGCGTATAGAAAAGTTATTAAAGATAAAATATATACGAGTACATCTCAGGCTGCAGAAAACACCTGTTACCTACTCACTCAGTAACATAATTCTTCGAAAACCTGGTTTCTTGAATATTTGCAAAAGTAAGTTAATAACGTAAAATAAAATTTTCATAAACGTATTTTTTTTCGTTAAGAATTCTTTCTGCCGTCTGTCATGTGCTTCCAAAATGCCATTTTAATTGCTTATGCGATGTTTTTCACGTCTCAAACTGCCAGCTTCCACAATTTATCAACCGGTAAATTGATTAAAAATTATCGTTAACATTTTTCAAACACTGTTTAAAAAAAATAATTACAATGCTGACTCAATCGTGTTGAAGACAGGTAGTGGATGGAATTTGGAGAATTTTCGTTTTTGAATTGTATTTTTCGAGTTTTTTTTTTGTGAGTGTAGTGTGAAAATGTAAGATCGTTGTGAAATTAAAAATACATAATTTTCTTGTCTTTTTTTTTTAAAATATTGTTGCATTGACAGCTGACACTTTTCGTTGATAAAGTTTAATACAGTCATTAAAAAAGTTGGCTGTTCGGTTCAAGTATATTCATGATTATTCCCGAGATAAAAGTGCAAGGTAAAATCAGTTTCTCTGCGTTACATCTGACCATTGTGTTATTTCTCTAAACACAACTTTCAGAATCTGAGAGGTCGTTTGGTCAATTGATTGAGATTCGAATAGTGATCTTTACCGTGTAGCACTGAACTCTGATAATTAGTAGGATCAGGGGGCTGACTATGAAGTATTAATGCCATCATTATTCCACTGCGAAAAAAGGATGGTGCTAGCGGCCTTGTATAGCTCCGTCTCTCACTAACATTGGAAAAATGGTGGCATTAATATGTCGTGGTACAGGATCAGAAATCGTTCTAGTTTACCATTCACTTGTTAACACTTTCCCGGACAGTAAACGCCCATAGATGTAATTACAATAAAACTTCAATTGTGTCTCATTCAGTGTCCGCGAAAGTGTTAATACTTACGTATTAGAAGATCCTTGTGATAGATTTCGTCTAGGGCTACTACCTCTATATTTGCCGCCAATCTGCATTGATTTGTTTAAGGGAGTCATGCATTGTCAAACACAATTCCTGGCGACTTAAGCTACGCAACGGCCGCGGCCGCCACGTAACGTCCACAATTTGCCGTCGAATAACGTCACTGAAACGTTATTTATAAAAGTAAGTTGGTGTGTTTTCCTACAATAGCGAGCTTTTCTCGCTGCCATCATTTTCATGACAAATGTTACCGTCAATGTCGTTATGTGACGGAAACCGCTCTTTTAGGATACCGTAGCTTATTATTTGCCTCAAATAGATGTCAGCACAATTGGCGGGGTCCGCTAGGGCCAATACCTGCCAGGGCTGCGGGAAAGTCTGAAAGGGATACCAGGGCCCTTAGCAACAGGCAACTGCAGGAACACGGGTGGGTTTTAGTCAGTAAAAGTCTGACAAAGAGCGGGAGAAGTGATTTGATATTACATCCCACTCCCTCATGAAGAGAGGAGGCCTGTGTCCCAGCAGTGACCCAGACCTCCTTTCTGTGAGAGGGGGTGGGCACTACACGGGCCCAGTGCGGGTTGGTTGTCTTATATAATAGAATAATAGAATTTTTGGTTCTAGGACATGCCGGTTTCCTCACGATGTTTTCCTTCACCGTTTTGAGAACAGTGGTGATGAAATAATTTCCACAAAGTAGAGCGCCTGTCAGGGTTCGAACCTACGAGCTATAACTCGTAAGTCGTGGCCGTTACTACTGGGCCACCATTGCTCTTATAGATCATACTTATTGGAAATTCAAGCATATTTTACCATTGTTTACAGACTCTCGTGTATGCTATCAGAATCTCAGGTGCTTTCATTGTGATGAATAGCTACTAGGAGTTTACTATATTCAAATTTATGTAGACAAATACCTACCTGGCGATCTATTCCTTAGAAATCTCACCGTGAAAACATCGGTGAAGTGAACTGTCATTCCACCACTAGACTCGCGACAATCTAAGAAGTCCGTTTTGACAGCTATAAAAATGAATCGTGTAGCGATAAAAAAAAAAATTGGTTTCTAAACTGATTCTCGAGACATATCGATTGAGAGATTTTGTAATCAACGACTTATCTACATTGCTTAAAACGAATTCTCAAGGCATCAGTTTTGTATTACATGTACGAGAACGAAACGTCAAAACGGACTTCTTAGATTGTCGCGAGTGTAGGGAATGACACTATTGACAGCTCACTTCAAACTCACTACACCTAAGTTTACACGTTGAAATTTTTACAGAATATACCGGCTGGTATTTGCAATTAATATTATTTATTGTATGCAAAAAAGTTGCAACATTTTGCAAAACCACTTCCTTTGATATTTAGTGGGTGAAACAAAAGCTATTTAACATCTGACATGTGTCTGTAATTAGGGTGTCATTGTGGTATACCAAACAACGAAATAAAAACACGAAAATATAATATTTTTCTCTTTTTATTTGACAAAAGAAATTAATTCATTTTTTTTTCTTATTTCCGCTTTCCTTATAATACATTGTAGTTATAAAGTAATTACGCTACCTATATTTATATGTATAGTTTATTTTTCTATATATTACAAAAAATATTTACAAAATTTTATTTCATCCCGTAAAGACCCATTCTAGAAATAAAGATATTATCATAATGTAGTCTATTCATATGACTTAAATATTGCAAATTAAAAATTATGAAAAAAAAAACTAAATTATTTGAAAAAAATCAAAACACGTTGGTTCGAAAAAAAGTACAGAAATATGAATAGACTATATTATTTACAGGTAATAAAGAAATTGCAGTTGAAATTAAAGATAATAATATATTTATAGCTTAAAACAAAAAACTTTTTGCATTCAGAACACATTATTTTTGCACAAAATGTAATAAATACAATTTTTATAATTCAAATTATTGTTCTACATAAAAAAAAACTTAAAATTATTTATCACAACAGACTGGTTTTGTGTTCCCGTTTGATTGTTTTTTTTCGAAGATTTAAATCTAAATAAATAAAAAAATGAATTAAAGCTTAATTTACGAATACAATTTTCAAATAATAATATTAGTTACAGTTGACCAATAATACTCTCAATAATTTTTAAATAAGATTTTTAGAGAAAAATTTGAAATGTAAAGCGAATATTGCAACTTATTTTTTTCATTCTGTTTTCATTTACAAAAAGCAAAACAAAATTATAATACAATTCTAGTGAGTTTTGCCATTAATTCGTACAGTAATTTTATATGCCATCCATTCAAATAAAATTTCTACATGTTAGGCAAAACAAAGAATACAATATTGTTGATATTCAAATTCCGATTGCCAATATTCAAATTCTATAAAAATCTTGATATAAATTTCTACTAATTTAAGTATTCCGGGAAACTAAATAAAAGAGCCAACACATTCACATCTGTCTTATGTCAAAGTTGACAAATAACGTGATTAGTCCATTTCAGAGTGTCACCTGATTATCAGCCAACCAGAAACGAGCATTTTAGGATACACGATATCTGATTGGCTCATAGTTGACCGGATATCTGAGACGTTACGTTATTTTTAGGAATACAAGTTTATTGATGGACTAAAGAATTAATTCGGAATATATGAAGATGTGTGTAGAAAAAAACCCAAGAAATGTAAATATTTTTTCACATAATAATTATAAAAGAAAGCTAGTTAAAAACTATCGAAATATGCAAAGAACGGTGTGGTCATTAATTGTTTGGTCCATCAATATCTGTTTTTATTAACATATTTATTACATATACAGTAACCATTATGAACAATTATTCCCTATTTATAATTAATTATAAAAATTTACAATGATTTTCATTATTACTATTAAATAATTCTGCTTAAAATTAAAAGTTGGTTGTGCCGATGCTTTCGCGCCTTAAATACGACGCCATTTTGTGATGGCTGTCATTCCTGTCCGCCATTTTATAGTGAATATACACTTACATTTTAGTTAGGTTTGTGTTTGTGCGAGGGCTGTTAAACTGCAGGCCATACCCTGTTGACAAAAGAAAAATAATTTAAAATAAATGTTAAGACACAAAAATGTACCTACTAATAATTTCTGCACCTACTTTCTTTTAAATCAGTTAATTCAGAAATTTTTAAGTGGAAGTTATGAAGAAGTGAATTGTAAATCTTGAGATTTAGGTAAATTATATATTTTTAATTCGATGAATTAAAAACATGCAAATCACCTTTCACTCAACAATGCCTGTGTACAACTCTGAACAAATCTAAGATGGTCAAATACCTCGGGGTTCTCTTAGACGAGAAAATATCCTGGCAACCACATATCGAGATGGTTTCGTCGCGAGTCAGGAAACTTACATGGGTGTTTAAAAATCTGAGACATGTCGCCGACAGCGATCTCCTCCGCACAGTTTATTATGCTTTGGCACAATCGGTTGTTGGTTACTGTATTGGGGTTTGGGGTGGTGCATGTAAAACGCATCTCTTACGCCTGGAAAGAGCGCAACGGTCCTTGCTAAAAACAATGTCATTCAAACCATACAGATTTCCCACTAAGACGTTATACGAATTGTGCCGAGTATTTACAGTAAGACAACTTTTTATTTTCCAGATTATCACTAAAAAACACGTATCGACCCCATATGATCCAGGTAAACTTCGAAATAGGCGAACAACTCCAAACATAATTGAATCTGTAAAATGTCGCACGGCTTTTGCAAGACGACAAAACGCTTTTCTTTCTGTTTATTTATATAACAAAGTTAATAGAATCTTAAATTTTTATCCGCTAACACTACAAGAATGTAAACTTAAAGTAAAGAACTGGCTCTTTACTCTTGATTATGAGGATGTAGAGAAAATAATATATAACTGATCTCATTTTACAAAGGAACACATAAGAAGGAACACCTTTACATAGAACATAGCTGTCTTTCACACACCTACTCATACACATACACGAACGGGAACCCACCCACACGCACACCTACACACTTTCCATAAACACACAGCACGATTTAATAATTTAGAATAAATTATGTTTCTGATACTTTTTAATTTTTTTTTTTCATTTCTGTTATTATATTTTAGTTGGTTTTTATTTCTTTTAAATAAGTGTATTTTGTAGTACATATGTTTGTTGACATTAGTATCTAAGTCAAATAAAATGGGAGAGGGCGCTGACTCCTGACATACAGGTACACCTAGTTCAGGAGTCAGAGGCTTCAAATAAGTTTCTGTAAAAATTATGTCAATAAAGAATTATTTATTTATTTATTTATTTATTTAATTCATTTTTGAATATAAATAACTGGAAAATTTATGCTTCTGGCCAGTTTAGTGGATGAAGAAGGAATGACAGTCTTCAAAGACCCTTAAATATAAAGATAGCATGAGACCATGAGTGGCGAAACTTAATTGAAAATAAAAATTGTATGTAACATAAATTCGTTGTCATGTAAATAACCAAAGGTAGTATGAAAACTTACTGACTGACCCAGGATAGTCATCGGCCTGGTACCAGAAGCATTGTGGCACGAAGACCAGGTGCCACCTCTTGGTTCCAGTCACCAACCCGCTTGCCAAGCATGGTGATTCATTCCCCATTTTTGTAGAGGCCTATGTCCAGCAGTGGACTGCGATAGGCTGTTGAAGATGATCTCTTGATGAAAAACATGTTTATGGGACTTACGTGGAAAGGCATCTGGTACCAGGATGAGCTGACTAGATATTAAGGCGTACATCCACCGCACCTGGGGCAGTCAGACCCGCTACCAACATTGGTCTTTTCGTGAAAAAACATGAGTTATTAACTTACGTTTTTAGTCCTGTATACGTTATCAGCTGTTCATGCATTCCCAGAAGGGTTAGGCTGAGATTATGCTGAAGTGTCTCACATTTTTGCCAATATTTTGTGGTAGTATTGGCATTTTTGGTACAATGAGTATCAAAAGTTGATGAAAGCTTTATAAAATGTTGTGTCTAAGTTACGTTGTCTTTATTTTCAAAAAATAATACTTTATTAACCCATTGTCTGCTACATCAGATCATTTTTACCTCAGATTCCGAGACTTATTTTACTCATGATGTTTTAAACCGTAACTGCAAAAAAATTATGAAAAAAGCTCCCATGATACTGAATGATCAAAACTTTCATATACTTTTAACACCGCAAGTACCACTTACAAATTAAACCAAGATCCAAATTAACTTACGTAAGTAACCCAGGGTTGGCGTCGGTTTGGTACCAGGAGTACTGCGGCACGTAGGGCGGGTGAGGCTGTGGGGCGCCCTGGTGGTGCAGCGCATGGGCGGCGTGCGCGCCTTTCATGTCCCAGGGCCCGGGCGGCGCGCCCTACGACAAAGAGAGGGATTGGTTAGGTTGTGTGTCCTGTAAAGTAGGATTGTCTAGACATAGGTAGAGTGGTACAAGGATATTTTGGCGCCTGAATGACATTAACAGGGGGGCGTTATTGATAAACATTTTTGTGAACAAAACAAGATGGCGGCTTTAGTTATGATTTTCGCCACGCGTCAATATAACCTAGTAACATGTTACCTATATTATGAATGAGTTTGGTTTATAAAATGGCGTCTTCAAAGTTTTAATCTTTTTCTAAAGAGATGTTGATGATTGTGTGAGGTTTGTAAAATGGTAGTCTTCTAGTTTTGCTCTGTATTCTTCCTACGGTTTTGTGAAGATACCTAGCAATCTATTATTTTTTTTCAGCCTGGAACTACATAAAGTTATCTTTGTAAAAAAACTTTAAGACTTATATAAAAGTAGATATTTATGGCTTCTTCTGTTTCCGAAGTTTCAACTAGTCTTTCGAGTAGCCTCAAGAGAATATTTCTCATTTTGATGACAGACTTACATAATTATAATAAGTTGCTTTTAAACTTGAAAATAAACAAAGTTGCGGTACTTAAAACGGATTGATGTTAATATCTCCAAAGCAATTAACTAATTTATTAACAATATTACAGGTACTTCCAAGTGAAGTCGCAGTAAAAGCTAGTCGAAAACTAATCGTCGAAAACGTGAGGCGCGCCCGGCACACCCACGACCATTATCTAATAAGTTTTATACAGTATTTTATAATTTTCACACACGCAACCAAACAAACTTGTTTTTTGTGAGCTTTCTATGGAAATACGAATATTTTAGAGAAGATAATTAAATGAAATAGCGGATTTTTACATTGATTGTTTGGTAGGAAAATAAAATAATTAGTGTAGTGTTGTAGGGTTAAACATTACGGATTTATTTTCTGGCTTTTTCTGTTCCTTCGACTAAACATAACCACAAGCAATAATAAATTATAGTAAATAGACAATCATACGTTTTGTTTGAAATATTCCTAAAAGAACATCGCTGTGTTGTACATAATTAAAATAATTTTAATAACTACGTGCATTTGACAAACACGACACGGATTCGAACCCTTACCTTCAGCATCCAAGGCATTGGTCGACCCCTCATGCCGTCGGCGCCCGGCGATCCTTCTACGTCATCGGATTGAGGCGCGAAATAACCCTCCTACGATAAGAAAAGGAAGCTCCCCTCAAAAATATGTATATCCTTAGGTAAAATTTACCTAAACTTAACTAATTTGACAACAAATATTGCTAAAATTGAATTAAATTCAACATACTTTTCTAAATTAATTATTGCATTTATTTTTGAAATAACATGCCTTTTTATTTTCTAGTTAAAGCTAATTCAATTACTTTCGAAATAAGAATTACATTATTTAATTTTGTAAACTGAATTGAATTTAAAATAAGAATTTCCCAATTATTGTAATTTTTTTTCTTTGTTGATTCATAAAAATAATGATTTAGTTTACATGCCTTGCATGAGTTGCATTCCATTTTCAAAATCTTGCTTCTTAAATATTGGAAAACTCAACATAGGCCTGTCATTTTACATCATAAGTGCAATAATTGGAAAACTTTTGAAGTGACAGTGTTGCACTTACGTATCCGACCCTCGGATCCCACGACTGCTGGTGTGGAGGCTTGACGTCACACGAGCTGCCGTCCGGCGACCGGCCTGCCGTCGGCTGGACAGAAAGAAAATATGGAAGGTTAAAAAACTGTTTTTGTGATATTTAGGGTAAAGTTACTTAGAAATAAATACACTTATTCTACTGTTGGTAGATTGACCCTATTCTCAGGATGGCTTAAAATATTAAGTTAATAATTATTGAAGTTATCGTTAGCAAGTAGAATTATTTTCGAAAAATGGCAGAAAATTATTTCAAAAACATAGTGTTTTGTGAATTTTCAAATAACATTTAAGTACTCAGTGGTACTGATATCACGATATCACATTGAAATCATTCTGGAAAAATGTAACTGAAGAAAATTAAGAAGAATGACTCTCCACACCATTTGTAAGAACAATCTTGCCTTTTTGATATAATTATGATACAGACAAGGTTTTCATGAAAATTTAAGCCGCCAGTTGGCGCCACCTTGATAAGAGGTCTTCCATTTTGACAATGTTCATGAAATATGATGACGTTCATCATTCGTTCATCGCTCAGTCACGACAAAAAAAAACAAAGGCGCTTTGTGCCCGGACCTGACGTTTCAGTGCTGCCACTTCGTGAACGTCATTTAAAAAAACCCTCATCCTGTACCCTCAAATCTCTAACCGCTCTTCTGAGGGAAGACCGTTAGCTGTCAAGTAAAGCCTAAATCAAACAATTATCTCTCTTACATATCCGACCTTGACATCCCAAGCCGGCTGTGGCTGCTGCTTCACATCCCAGGGGGTGCCGGTGGGGGACAGCCCGGGGGAGAGCTCGGACACGGGGGTCGAGCTGGGGGTGGGGGAGTGCGCCTGCGTTGGTCCTCCACTCTGGTACGCCGACGGGGAGTGTTGGGAACCGCTGGAACTGCCGCCGCCACCTGTGGGAGATAAATTATGTAGCAATTTATTTAAAAAAACTGTATCATACTGTAATCCTTGCATTCTGAATGCTTGTAAATTCACCGGGGCCCAAACAGAATTATTTCCACCGCAGGTCAAGTAATTATGGACGGTAATATATTTCATGACACTCGCTAAAGTATGAGCTTTCAAATCTTCAAAATACGAGGGTTTTCTTTTACTAAGAGCGTCATTCTACTATTTTATTTTAGTTTTACTAAGAGCGTCATTGTACTATTTTATTTTAGTTTTACTAAGAGCGTCATTCTACTATTTTATTTTACTTTTACTAAGAGCGTCATTGTACTATTTTCTTTTACTTTTACTAAGAGCGTCATTGTACTATTTTCTTAATGTTGTATGTAGATTACATTAGGTAGACTCTAGTAAATAAATGATAGAGATTATGATGTAATCATCACAATCTCTATCATTTATTTACTAGAGTCTCTGAAAGTTGATTTGCATCTGAATTTTTGTCTTTTTGATCTTTAGCCAAATCATTTCACGGCACGCCTCACTGGCAGCTACGATTTCTGCTTCAGTGGACGAGGGCGGAACTGAGTTTTGCTTCACACTTCTCCAGGAGATAATTCAAAAAGACAAAATAAAAATCAAGTATTAAAAACTAAAACCCAACTACGACTTAAAAGGTATAAACAAGACACCACAGACAGACAAATTAAAAATCCGGAGTCACACGTGTTAGGGCATAAATCGAACAGATTACGTGTGACTCCGGATTTTTAATTTGTCTGTCTGTGGTGTCTTGTTTATACGTTTTAAGTCGTAGTTGGGTTTTAGTTTTTAATACTTGATTTTTTTTTAAATTCTTTTGGGGTTATAATATATATATATATATTTGAAATGTGCTCATTAGGCCCTTTCATTTGATACCCAACATGGTACGATTAAACCATTTTTAGTTCCTCACTTTGTCCTCTAGAGGGCGCCATTTTTAATTTAATGTGACTTTCACATAGCCTATAACCAGCGGACAATCACGACGCTTCTAACGATACCTCATTTGTCAAATTGTGATAAGTGGTTTGGAAGATAGAAGGGAACAGATGAACATACATACATACATACCGGTCAAAATCATAACCCTCCTTTTTTCTTCGCCGTAGTCGGGTAAAAATTCAAATGCAAATCAATAACTACAGAGTTATTTATTTTAGTGTTAGATTGTATAATTTGAGATTTTTCAAAATTTTCCAACAGGATTATAAAAAAAAATCACAGTATAATTCAACTGCACGGCATAGTCGTTACTTCTCTGCATGAGCAGACGGCTTTACCCTGCTATTTTAAATAATGATAAGAGTCGCAAATAATTACCATGTAATAGTTGGTTGTTGTTGGGCGGGCTGCTGGGCGGTAGACCGAGGCTGGGCGGCGGGGCGCCCACCTGGGCGGCCTTCATCATCTTCTTGTACTTGCTCCTGCGGTTCTGGAACCAGATCTTCACCTGTTGACAAAAAACGGTGGGTTAGAATGGATATGTCAAGCTTTAAGAGTACATAATATGTCAGAGCAGACAGTGGTCATAGTTAGAATACTCAAATCAGAACTACATGTCGAATACATAATGGTTAAATCCTGGTATAAACGCAAGGATAGATGAACAGTTGTGTCGGCGAATCGTTCGCCGGTGAAAGGTTCTATCGATGAAATTCTCAAAACTGTATCGTCCTGTCGGCGAATCGTTCATCGTTGAAACGTTCTATCGGCGAAACATTGAAAAGTGAATCATTAGATAGATAGAATACTCTTTATTATGAACACCATAAAAATTACAGGCATAAATTAGAAATTTTACATAGGGTGACACAATGGGCGGTCTTATTGCTAAAAGCGATCTTTTACAGACAACCAGAAAAGTGAATCGTTCTGTCGGCGAATCGTTCATCGGAGAAACGAATGTCGGAAAACTGTGTCAGAATCGTTTCTACATTACAAATTGTTTATCGAAGTTATCGATTTCAATCCATAATTACTCGAAGAAAAAATATCGTACAAACCATGTTTAACAATCTGCCGACAGTTGTTATAAACTCGTAGGTATATGTAAATGATTTAATTGACCATTCCTACGAATGTAAATCTTTACTATTACCATATTTATGTACAAATACGCATATATAATGTTGTCATATTTACATATATAAATATATACCTACTAGAATGTTGGAGTAAAAGAAAATATTACCTATATGAATTTATGAACTGTATAATAGTATACATACCTACCTAATAGTTATGTATAATAACGCCAATGTATATATTTTTTTACTGGAGAATAAGAAACTCTCTCTATGTGCGAAAAAACAATGTTTTCCCAAGCACGTTTAAAACCTACTTATGCGTTAAAATTACCCTACAGTTATAAGCGAAAATTACCACCTCTGTATAGCCCCTTATCCTTTTTTTCAACTATGTTGGGGTCGGCTTCCAGTCTAACCGGATGCAGCTGAATACCAGTATTTTACATGGAGCGACTGCCTATCTCACATCCACAACCCAGTTACCGAGTAATACGATATCCCTTGGTAAGACTGGCTCTCAGACTTTCGGGCTTCTGACCACCCGTAACGACTGTCAAAGCCGGGACCAATGGCTCGTGCTTTCCGAGGCATGGTGCGAAGTAGCCACCACGGGGGGATCAAATGTAGTTACGTGGGGCGCATTCTGGACAGTACGCTGATCTACAATCTTGCTGACCGGCAAATATTTTGATTACGGCTTAAATTATTCTCATAATACTGTTGCGGACTCCTAAGGCGCCGGACCGCAAGACGAAAAAAAAAATCATAATATCTCAAAATCTATGCGGGCGGCGCTGAGTGCGACGGCGGTCTTCATTCGTATACACAAAGATGCAGTCCGGTGTAGGTGCGGTTCCGGCGTCGTATCCAGAAAGCCTGAATCGAGCCGGTATGTGAGATATAATGTCTAAAATATAAGGCATAAAACATCAAAATAATGATGAGTCAAAGAAAAAGTTTTTATGCAGTTTCGAAGCAGACATACTGGCCATCATTTTGGTGTCTTCATTGTTCCGAATTTGAATTCACGATCATTTAAAAAGTTATAGATTTCTATGCAAAAAGTGGAGGGTGGCTCGATTTAGGAGTTCGGGAGCGGATACATATTGTTCGTGTCGACACAAGAGAAATACACAATTTATTGGCAATGTCCTTTCGTACAAATACCTAAACTAAAATACATACATAGGTATAAACAGGGGTAGCGTGGATAAGGGCGGGGCTATGGGGTTGTCAGCCGTTACTGTACCGTTAAAGTTAGGGGTGGGATAAGTCGATACTTTTTTATCGATAGTTTTTTTTCTACTATTCTTTTTATTCTGTTTTTGTGACTATGTAGTTTATTTTAATTTACTAAAAAATGGGCAACAGATACTGTATTAAAATAATTATAATCTTTTCTCATAACTGGATAAACATAAATTCACCACATTCCTTTACCTACTTGGTATGACTTTTCAGTCTATTAATTAATCCATATCCAGCATATACTTAAATAACTTAAAATAAAAAGAGTCTCTTATATTCGTTTAAAATAGAAGCAATGTCAAGAAAACGTTTCAATATTAATGTCAAAAAGAGTAAAACAATCTGTTAATCATGAGAATCTTTTGCACGGAGCAAACAAGCTTCTAATTTTGAAAAACTGACACCTTATAGAATATTATAGTGTTTATACAGTATATTCATCTTAGTTTTTTAATATGGCAATCAATATTTATGATAGACATAGTTCTATATCTCTTCATTATAATTTATAACTTCCTCACTTTAAAAACAAACAAATCGGAATCAAGGACACGTTATATCTCGCATTTTCCTCGAGATAAAGCTATTGCGGTTACATAAGAGTTATGATTGCGATATGTTATAGTTCATTATAGCGTTAATACAAGTTATAGGCATGCAACCCGCCAGACCTGAGTGACAACTAACATTATTGATAAACGTCGGGTGACTGTGACGGCGGGAAGCGGAAGCGTTTTAATAATTTTCATTTGTATTTAAGTGTAAGTCCCATATTTCCGTGCCTCGGAAAGCACGTAAAGCCGTTGGTCCCGGCTACCATTTGTAGAACTTTGACAGTTGTTACTGGAAGTGAGAAGCCCGAAAGTCTGTCTACCAGTCTTACCGAGGGATATCATGTTACCCAGTAATTGGGTTGTGGAGGTCAGATAGGCAGTTGCTCCATGTAAAATACTGGTATTCAGCTAGACTGCTAAGGTTAAGCATAAGCAGATGATATTAATAAACGATTCTTAGCACGTAATTTGGCTTAGTATTATTTCTGTCAATGTTGTACAACTAATAAAGTAAATGTGCAAGATAGAGACGGGAACATAAATCTAAGCCTAAGCATGTTTGTGAGAGTTTTTCGGTTGTTTGTTTTTTAATAAATAAAACTAAGAGATGAGATGTGATGAGATGTATTATGACATTAAATGTTAGGGTTTGCCTTGTTTTCTGAATATTACAATAATGTTGGACGATACAGAGAAGTGACGGCAGCTCAGACCTTACCAAACGTCTGAACTGCTTAACTTTCTTTTAAACTTTTTGTCAAAAAAAGTTACAAAGTAACTCTTTCTTTTAAACTATTTGTCAAATAAAGTTACCGAGTAACTTCAAATCAGATAATAATGCTAGTGGATAACTAACACAATCGAGTTCTTAATGTTTTTTTTTGTAAAACAACTCCATGACAATCAATTTAGGGTTGACACTTTCCGCTTCTCGCTCTCACTGACACTACACCAAGTGATCAACAATTTATATCGCCAATTCGTGTAATCAATGCATAACGGGTATGTCATGCAGCAAAAAAACTGACGTATGCATTATTATTTATGTGTCCATTTTATATGAGTTATATTTCACGTGGACGCGCAGTCGCAGTAGAAAGTATTACAACTGAAGTGAGCTCTTATTTACGATGCATAACTTTACGTTATCTTTTATCTAATACAGCAAGGAATTGTTAATCAGTTACGTATAAGTCAGTTGTTCAGCAAAAAAATGCTGCGGTTTATAAACTCGCTCAAATCGATAAAAATCTAACCGATAACTGTCTTATTCTTCGTATCACTTGTGAAGCCAATATAAACTAGAATCAATGCGATTATATAAAGCAAATTACTTATCGCCCACTGTATAAACTTATACGGAAAAGTGTAGGTGTAGAAGTCTTATTTAATTTATTTTATTATAATCATCCGTGGTATCGATATCGATAAATTGGGTGACGTCCCATCCCTCACCACCCACCCTTCGATTAGCCAGGTCGCAGTGCACGATATAACTTAACCCCGACGTCGCGCCTAACTTATTGTATTGGTATTCGGCATTCAATTCACTTAGCCCGCTTGAACAAGGTTATATTAACGGAATTATTTATTTTGTCATGTATTGTTGGATGTTGCTATGTGTTTTATTTATTTAGGGTTGCATTTGGAATGAAATCAACTTTTTTTATTAAAAACTGAAAAATATGTAAAAAACCTCTAGAGTTCGCAAAAGGGAAAACCAGTCACTTTTGGTTATATTTATAATGAATAGTTTTGCCCGCGGCTTCGCCGGCCTGGATGTCGGAAATTATCCCACCGTACCACGGAAACGTACTACCGAAATAAAATGTATCCTATATGTTAATCCAGTTTATAAACAAGTTTTGGCAAGCAGATGTTTGCCAAATTTTATCAAAATCCGTTCAGCCGTTTTTGCGTGATTAAGTAACAAACATACAAACGTTCACATTTTTTATATTATAGTAGGATTAATCCAGCAACTAAAAGACATAAAAAATGTCTCATTAAGCAAAAATTTATGTTCGGCATATTGTAGCAATAATTTTCGAGCTGATAAGAGCTAAGTAGAGTTACTATATACATTTTATTTTATACAATAGCAGGTGCTCTGTATCTATCAAATTATCCACAGAAACTTGCCAAACTCAAAGCCGGAATATTACAAAATTATAAAAAAAACATATTCAAATAACACAGAAAAATGTCGAAATACTCAAGGTTTCCATCGAAAAAACTATCGACAATAGTTCGTATGCATGTACCAAATCATTTCAATCGTCGAACCGTGGAGTATTGTGCTCGTGACAAAAGACTGTTGTATTTTGTCAAATAAATGTTTATTACTGTGGATGGGAAGTTGGGAAACGGAGTTTAATTGTGGAAGATTTTTGAACGTTTTTGTGTTATGAAATTTCCGTCCATTGTTGACCGATCTGAGGAGATTTTTTCCAGTTGCTAGGCGCCGCCGTTTTCTGGTATTTTTTTTCAACACTGTGTAGTCAAAGTTTTTTTTTTATTCGTTAATTTAGAGCAAGCAAGCATTTCAGCAGAAGTCATATTCAAATCACATATTTCAGTGTCTAATTATGCCTTAATTTTATTATTCAGTGTTTTATACGATCAGGATTTTTATTTATTTATACAATTTTGATTACTTTAAGTAAAAGGTTTTGTTCGGATATTAATTTTATTTCTGTTTTATATTTTTATCTGCATATTAATAAGCTATTGCAGACCACCTACGTGGAATGGTTTTTTATTGAAACAATTACCTATAAAAAAATAATAAGATTACGAAATTCATCATAACATAGGATTAAAGTGCAAAAATAGTTAAGTAGGTATAAACAAATGGAAAAGAACAACGCGTATTGTTTATAAGAACGGTCGGCGGAAACGCATTATTGTGGTTTTCGTAGGCGATATGTGAGCAATCTGCCATTGCGATTCACTATAGTGACGCAAAAAGAATAATAAAAACTTAATAAAAATACTTCCACACTAATCTTGTAGTAAAAGAAAAATAAATATATCAGCTTCAGCTGCCTTTAATTTCATGCAAGTCGTAAAACATGAGTACTATAAAAACTCGACGACATTTCAGCGCAGAACATCAAAAGCGAAAGACATAAAATTATTTTTATTTGTTGAATGTATAATAGAATTATGATAACATAATTTAATGCATTAAAACACTATCTCTCATTTACAGCAAAAAACCAATTCAATTTTAATTTAATAAAACATCGATATTAGAAGTGTCGATATGCCCCACCTCTAGCATCCGTCATCTGTCACGTGAAACTGTCATTGTTATAAAAAAGAAAATATAGCAACATGGCCGCGGCATATGCGACCACAATGCAATATGTATTTACTTTTGCACGCACTGTTATTGTGTTACGAGAAATTTGTGGGGAGTAACACGAATTCGGGGAAAAAATAAGTAAAAGTTGCGCTGTGTTTCGACATGTGCAATTGACAACATTTTTCGTAACTAAAACATAACTACAAAAACGTTTGTTTTCGGGAATGAACATCAAAATAAGCATAGAATCATCCTATAGTATCTCTGAATAGTTACTGGTACTTGTCTTCTAGATGAATGCACAAGAATCTTTCTAGAAATAATGCATTTAGCATTTATGATAAATGATTTTATTTCTGTAAGTAGGTTTGTACAAACACTTTTACACGTCAATCACATTTAAAAAAAAAACTAGATGAGGTCGGCGTTTCCTATCGTACTACCTACTCTGAGAAGAAAGGCCGAAACAAACTCAGAGGTCACAGTCTCTTTTAAAGTCCAGACATAATCTTGGTCAGATAACTTAACATCACGCCTGTATTCCCCGAAGGGTTAGGCAGAGATGTATTATTGGCCTTTATTACACCCACAGTTCGCCAGTTACGTTTAAGTCACATGTTTATGTCTCATGGACATTAAGGCATTTAATATCAATATAATCATTGCATTCTATATGGCACGCCTTTAAAAAGGGTCCATAAGTTTAAGTATCTAGGTCATATATTAACCCCCAATCTCAAAGACGATGACGACATTGAGCGGGAGCGGAGAGCGTTGTCGGTTAGAGCGAACATGCTGGCTCGCAGGTTTGCACGATGCTCACTACCGGTAAAGATAACGCTCTTTCGAGCCTACTGTACGTCTTTTTACACGAGCAGCCTGTGGGCTAGATATACGCAAAGATCGTACAACGCTCTCCGCGTACAGTTCAATAACGCGTTTAGGATGCTGGTGGGGCTGCCCCGCTTCTGTAGTGCGTCGGGGATGTTCGCGGATGCGCATGTAGATTGTTTCTACGCAACCATGCGCAAAAGGTGCGCTTCCATGGTGCGCAGGGTGTAGAGCAGCTCCAACAGTATCCTAAGCATGATTTCGAGTCGCCTAGACTGTGTTTTCGTGGGTCACTGTTGTGCCATCTCACATGGGTTGCCACAACGGTGATCCTATTTGTTTGTTTTTGTTTTGTTTTGTAAATTGTCAGTTCTTACTAACATAGTTGTAAGTCTTACTAACCATTTTTGAGTCATGATACTCTAATAAAGAAACATTCTATTCTATTCTACTGCCTGGAACTCTGGGCTCCTTAAAGGCAATATAATAATAATTATAGAAAAATTATAATAATAAACCGCGGGGTGCAGCTAGTAAGTACTATTATAAATTCGAAAGTAACTTTGTCTGATAACTTTCAGACTTTATAAGCCGGCTGAACGGATTTCGATGAAATTTGGAGCACAGGTAGAGCGTGACCTGGCTAAGGATATAGTATACTTTTTATCCCAGTAGGACGTACCCGTGAGATAATATTCGACATTAACACAGGCGAAGCAGCAGGAAAAAGTTAGTAGGTACAAAATAACAATGTCCACTAGGTACTTGTTACCGCCATAATTTATATTTTATTCATACTAATATTATAAATTCGAAAGTAACTCTATCTGTCTGTCTATCTGTATGTTACCTTTTCACGCCTAAACCCTGAACGGATTTCGACAAAATTTGGCAAAGAGATAGATGGCATCCTGGGGAAGGACATAGGCTACTTTTTATCGACATACCGCGCGGGCAAAGCCGCGGGCGGAAGCTTTTATTATATAATTTATCATCAACTGACCACTTTATCGGTGACAACATTTTTAATATACCTATCTTAGTCACTTTATGAATCACACATAGTACATAATCCAGGTTGCAATTTCCGATGATAATAAATTCATAGATAACAATCTTAAGTGTTGATTATTGCTAGATACATTTTATTTTTTCACAGGTTATCGTGGATTGAATGAAACTTTGGATTATCCGTGCGATATTTTTGAAAGTCAACTCAAGACAAGATCTTACTTCGTGAGGGAAAGAGATGGAGCTATAAGTCCTGTAGAGCATCATCTCTTTCCTACACTGAAGTAATATTAAAATAATACTGCTGTAAGCGGTGGCGGTAGGCCCCCAGAAGGGACAAACTAAAAGTATATAGGGAAAAAAACATGGATTTTCCACCTAACCAACTTTACTTGATTTCCTCAGTGTGACTGTATTAATAAAAATAAATTTATACCTTCCAAAATGCCATTATTATTTCCTTTATTTCAAGGAAGAGACACTACTCTCGATTTTAACCGCAATATCAGTGCGGCAATTATAGTGATAATTTATATAAACGATCAATAAACGCCCTTCAATAAAGGGGTTTAGATAATCAAGTTCACATAAGTAGGTTGATTATCTGGGAAGGGTTGAGATACGATGAGGACGAGACTACTTCACATAATTAAGGATCGGACGTCACTAGGTAAGTAAGTCCGATCTGTATAATTATGCTTAGTAGTCACGTCCTCATATAAGTACTACAACAAATGCGTGCACTGACCTGGCAGGTCCACTCACATCTGTGTGGTTCTTTCCTCAAAAGACCATTTCAGATGCTAATCTACATGATCCTCTTATGGCCTGACCAAGATTATGTCTGGACTTTAAAGGAGACTGCGACCTCTGAGTTTGTTTCGGCCTTTCTTCTCAGAGTAGTCAGATAGGAAACGACGATCTCATCCAGCTTATTTTTACTATTTTATAATATGACGTGTAAAACTGATTCTAATATCCTATTTACAGAATACACAATTTCAATTCATTTCATTTCTACAAGCTCTTCATTTTCGTTTCGTGAAAGCAGCAGTAGCTTTTAATGTTACTCAATTTTCCCGTCGGTAATAGGTAAGCTTACATTTCATTTAGACTATATCCATTAATATTCGTTCTTCCAGCACGTCATAGAACGTCCTAGAATCCTCCTACACAACTTCCAATAGGAAAGAAGAAGCGTTACTCACCAGCGCTGCGGTATTTATTTATTTAAATATCGCAGCATTATGCTGAGGTAGGAGCCTTTTTGGCCTCGCACAGGTAGCCAAAGTATTTTTGTTAGTTTTAATTTTTCTTTTAATTTAATTTAGTACCTACTTACTTTATATTACTGATTGTTTTTCCTGTGCGTGTCCCAAATAAAATATTTTTCTTTCTTTCTTTCTTTCTTTCTTTACTCATAATCAAGCTCCACCAACAACATCCCAAGTTGTACGACACACCAGATCTATGACCGCATTTCACAATCTTTATGAGTACCTAGAATCACTTCTATTTCTGCCCATACCCAGTGCTGCCAACCTTTAAAAAAAGCAGCCTTGTTCCCATAGGTTTCGACAGCGGACGGCGGTATGCACACAGTTGGCAATGCGTACATCGCGCGGCGCTCACAAAGACGTGGTGGACATACGTGGCATAGCTTTGAGAAACCGGTGCCCTCTCGGATACAGCTATTCCAGCACTTCCAGGGACTGGTTTATGTTGTAGCGCTTGTGTTGCGACTTGTTGATGTAGGGTAGGCAGGAAATGAACTAACTCCTGATTTGTGTCACCACAATCTTGAGAGTGCAACAAATGCATGCGTTTAAAAAAAATGTTTTATTTGACAGCTGTCAAATTGACAACGTCAGTTGAATGTCATTTCTCATTGTACAGAAATTGTCAAAAATCTGATAAGCAAAGAGACAAATGGATTAGGTTAGAATTAATTTGATTTTAGTGACTGTTATGTTAGTAATGTATTTTGAACTGAAAAAATGGTATCTCAAAAATATAAAGAGAAAGCTAGCTAAACTGTAACGGATATACATTTAAATGATTTCTGGAGATACAGCATTAGAAAAGTCATAGCAGGTATGTGGTGCGGAAACAAGTGCGCTTGCGTCTCTTTGATCATCGCGACTGCAGGTACATAAAGGAAGCACTTACTAACGGTATTTAAATCGTATCGGTTCTAATTAACGCAGCCATCGGATGTGCTTTAATTCTATAGAATAGAATATGTTATATTTTATCAGTAGGTACTTTGTAGAAGCTGCTACTACATACATACTTGCTCTATATATTTTATTTAAAAAATCTGAAGAGTTTGTTTGTTTGAACGCGCTAACTTCTGGAACGGTTTAAAAAAGGAAGGAGGATTAAAAAAAAAGAAAAACAAAAAATAACTTTTTTAAAAGACCAATTCTTGAAGAAGGTTATAGGTTATTTAACATCACGCTACGGCCCTTAGGAGATGAGCAAAAAGAAAATAATTGAAAGAACGGTAATCGCAGACCGAAGTACGTAGCACGGGCGAGCGAAGCGATGCAACGCGGCCGAGTAAGGTTAATAAAAATGTCGCTTTCATTTTACTATATTGTGTATCTTACGACTTCTACGGAAACTAAGACGCGGGCAGAAGCTAGCAACTTTATAAATACAGTAGTTACGCTTTTGTTTTAAAAACAAAATGGTGTAAGTTAACTTACGACTATTGTGGTCTAAAAGAGCTTTGATTATCTGTAGCAGGTAATTACCGTTTTAGGTAGAATTACAATATTGCATGTCTTTTACCTAGATCAGTTTAAATATGGAACTACAGTTCGACCGTCGTGATGCGCTCCTGACACCTATCAGTTGGACAATTTCTAGTAACTTTAAGGATGAAATTCGCAAAACACATATTCGTTAGTATGAAATTGACAGGTGTCTAGAACGCATTCTCTCGACAGCCGGAGTGTAGCATACCGAGTATCTATCTAGATTACTAACTAAATAAAATATGAAGACAGTTTAGAACTGCTCTACGATTTTTATTCTTCACAGGACGCGTTTTACCAACCAACTGAACCTCAAAAACCAATCGTCTTCAACAACTAAACATTCATCGAATCGATATTAACTGAAACTACACAACACTATTAACACATTAAAAGACAATTTACCGTTCGATATTTAAATCGGAAAACCATCAATCAAATCACAGCTTAACTTTACGACTACTATCACCAACTGTCAAACCAAAAAAATAAACATTTGACAAATGAAAAACAAAACACGTCATAATTCACGAAACGACACAAACCATCACACATTGTATCAATCACTTTGGACGACTCAATCACTTTACCAATCAGTAAATGAGAAATATAAATAATTAATCGACAATATATAAATTTTAATGTGGTGGCAGTGGTGCATAAAGCGGTCCACGGCTTGAAAAAAAGACAGTAGCCGCTGCGTATTTCTGTTGGACAGTGAATGATGTGGAGTTGTCTTTATTTTATTTTTATTTATATTTTCGCAATTGCAGTTTTGCGATGGTGTTTGCTCTTTTTGTCGTTCATAGAGTTTTGTATAGAGGTGCCTACTGTCGCTTTGTTGTTGGTGGAAAAACGAATTAAAACTCAAATGATTTTTACATTTGCGGGAAAGTCCGAAAGGGATACCGGACCTTGGCAACAGGCAACTGAAGGAACACGGGTGGGTTTTAGTCAGTAAAAGTCTGACACGCCCTTCCGCTCCGCCCAGAGCGGGAGAGAGGAATTTAGGAGAAGTGATGATTTCCCAAAAAAAAAAGAAAGTGATTTTTACTCAGAGGGGTAAGATAAAATTGCTTTACTGTCAATCATCTAGGACATGCCAGTTTCCTCACGCTGTTTTCCTTTACCGTTTTAGAGCAGTGGTGATGAAATAATTTACTCAAAGTAAAGCCCCAAAGTAAAGGGCCTGCGTGGTGGAATATAGCCTCTCGAAAAGAGGAGGCCTGAGTCCCAGTAGTGGGAAAATTATAAGTAGACCATGATCCAACCCACAACCTCGACAATTTCGTGTTTTTGTGACTTATGTACTCCAAATAAGGTATATTTTAACATATCAAAGATACGATTCTTTGACATATTAAAATACACCTTATTTGAAGTACATAGGTCACAAAAACTCGAAATTGTCGAAGTTGTGGGTTGGATCATTTTTGCTTAAATCGGTCCAATTATGCTTATGCTATGCAAACATCGGTTTATAACATGATACCATGATTTTTCTAAAGAACTTGTTTTGGTTTAATTAAGCTCAGCATTTATGCAAAGAAAATTATATTCATTTATATCCATAAAATTAAAAATAACTTAATAATCCAACAATCGGACTAAAAGCAATAACATCCAACCACAATTTTATTGCAAAAAGATCTTTACGGCCAACTCAATAAAACTGAAATTAGTTTAATAAATTCAAACAGGTGCTAACTGTCGACACCCTTATCATAATCCAATAAATTAGTGATGCACAAACGCGTTTTACATATCGATACATTAGTGTTGTGACAAGCACATTAGGCGGTCCATTGGCAATAAAAAAAATATGGACATTGAATATTTAGTGATAGCAATGTTACTTTTTGCTTCGTGTAATTGCTTTCCATTAATTTTATTACTCTAAATGGTTATTTTATAAAGTAACATACATATAAAATTAGTTTCTAGATGTTTCTACCTTTAAAGGTGGATAAAATTCAAGGAGGTATCCGCAAAATGGTGTAGGTGCTAGTAAAAATCATAATATATGTAGCAATAATACATTTTTACATAATGCGACATCGAATTTTGCACTTAAATTACTGACTTGCTTGTAAATGTTCGTTTAGGACGTGGCATTTAAGATAAAGTCGTATGTATTAATTGAAGGAACAAATTGGTTCTACGGTGGCGATGATAACGTTTTACAAAAAAAATATTTTCATTAATCGAATTAATGATTCTTTATTTGAATTCTGTCAAGACACATTTTTGTTTACAGTAAGAGAAACATTTTGTAAGTTATTTACCACGCAAAAATTGTCTTAAAAATCATCTGCATTGTTTTTATTATTGAAAAATAACTCTCAAACAAAATTATCATTGCCAATTTCGAAAAAAAAAAATACAAAAAAAAAAAATCGCAATTAACTCCACTGGTTCCGTAGAAGCCTCACAAAATCTTGCGTACCACGTCTCGGTCACATAGGTCCTGTGTTTTACGCCGAGAAAAACACCAACATTCCCCTTAGAAGGAAAAAATACCGCTCATGTAATAAATTTGATGACCAGTTCATCTGTAACTCAATTGTGGAACGGGTTCACATTTTTTCGAAAAGAGTGAGATTATTTTTGGCATGAAATAAAATTGAAAGTGTTGCTTTTTTGTTTAAAATGAGGATGGTTTATACTAAGAGATAGGTAGGATAGTGTGTTTTTTATTTATTTTTTGTAGAATCAATCCTTCAACTGATGAGATCATAATTTGTTATGAAATGGTAAACAGCTGTTTTCAATGGCGTTGTCAATTGTCAATTCAGATTGCAGATTAGTTAGAAGATCCAGGATTATCTATGACCATCTATTGGTTGCTATAGTTATAAACTATTAATAACACTGCAGAAAAATGTATGAGATTCATTTATTTCTCTCAATAGATACTCAATCAAACAAACCCACGTCTATGTTTTTTTCCAACATTACGTGAATCAAAGACAAATTCCATCTAAGGCAGCCATTACAATGTGCGTTGACCATTGACTCAGTTTACCATAAATAAGTACTTCATCTTACAGCTCAGTGATACAGCAATTTATTGCTAATCGCGGTTTATAGAGTATCCATGTCGATATGTTTTTTTATCGACACTTGCACGTCACTAGAATTACGTAATAATGAATTTATGAGATTTTTATAGTGTCTTAGACTTTGTGTGCAGTTTTGCTTGCGTGAGAGAATTAAGTCTTTTAATATTGTTGTGTTTTTTGCTGTTTAAAGATTTATGCACTTATTTTTACGAGCATTTTCTCTTATTGGGTGAACAGGAGTGTGGCATAAATAGTGTTTAACAAGATTTGTTGCTAATTGTTTTAGATTAAAATATACTCATTAATATTACTCAAATCAATGTAAATTTTAAGTAAATACCATTAGGTGTTGTACCTATCAACACGATGTTTCAATATTATAATTACTTATTTTTCCTTTTAGTAAAAAACAGTTTGTTTAACCATATTTCATTGCCTTACTAACCCATTTGTTTTTCAAGTAGGTACAATACAACGTATTCGTAAAAATCACTGCATTAATTCTTCCATTCTGTCCGAATAACAGCGCTTGGTATTTAAAAAATTAACTTGCTTAAAAAACTGAATACGAACGAACCTCGGAAAAAAGTCGCGATAAGTTTTTGCGAGCTAGTGAAAGGCCGTATGTTGGGTTGCTGTGAAATGTCTTTATCGGCGCCGACTCGATTTTATAGCAACAGACAACCGAGTGTGTGATGTGTCGATGTTTTTTTATCGATATGTTTTTGGCGTGCGTGCGGCTGTCACTAATGTTTTTGACAGTTTATTATTGGACAACATTTTTATTAAAATTGGGATTTAAAAAAAACGAGATAATGTTAAAAGTGATGACGAATTTTCCATTCGAAGAAATGCATACGCATTGTTTTAGAAACGCTAAAGATGAACAAGGAATGACTCTCATCTAAAAATCTACGACAAATGTATTTTTAAATAGGTCTTGTACAGTACGATTTTAGTACAGGTTTTTTTCGTTTTGTTTTTAAAACTAGCTGCGCCCATGGTTTCTCACGCATAATTCTCGATCCCGTGAGAATATCGGAATAAAAAGTATCTTATGTGCTATCCCTAGTCATGGTCTACCCATGAGCCAAATTTCATCCAAATCGGTTCTGCCGTTTTAGCGTGAATGCGTAACAAGTATAACTAACAAGTTCTATAATTAGTTGTTTACTGAATATCCAAATTAACCCTTTTTACACCCTAAACAGCAACCCTTAGAAGACTAAAGTAAAAACATCCACAAATTGAAACACATTACTCAATTTATATCCAAATTACAGACATATGCCAAATTATTTGATCCCCCGTTGTCATAGCAACGCCCCACACAGCAGGGCTGTCGAAATCGCGGCCAGCAGGCCAATTACAATTAGCGATCGTATTATATTTTAGCCAGCCCTTGTTATTAACAAATTGGCCTCAGTTTTGTTAATCAGATCTTCATTGTATTTGTTTGTGTCAGATTTAATTTAAGTAATTGTTCGTCTATTGTGAGATGGAGGATCTTTTGATGATTTTTTAGAAGAAAGAGAGATATGCCCGATGTATCTTTGAAGGATAATGATCCGGAAGAGACCTGAGGCCCTAGACAAAGTGACATTCTATCAGCGATAACTATGATGGAAAAGGCAAAAATGTATGGAACTGACAAAAGCTATCGAAAAGCTTATGTCAATCCTGTTGAACGTCGTTGTAGAAATACGAAACGCTTTCGAAGCGATTGTCACTTGTCTAGGCCTTCAGGAGTTACCGAGTAAGCAAGCTGAAGTGTCACTGGGCCGGCCATGTCTGTCAAAGGACCGATGGCTATTGGAGCAGCCACCTCATTACGGAACACACGATCAATAACAATCTAAATCATTTTGAATAATAATGCTAATCCATTGCTTCATATGTTCGAAAAATTTGTCTGCTCAACAACGTAGATAACGCAATGAATGTCGTTGAACTGTCAGAATGAAACATTGTGATTGATAGTGTGTTACGCAATAAGGGTGTAGATGACTCCTTGAGTGAAGACCGAGAATCAATAAGCGTATCGTTAATACTAGTTATATTGACAGAAGAATTTAAACGTGGTCAGATGGTGTCAATGAAAATGTGAAAATGTTACATGAAAATTCACGCCACTAGTGGGCGCCACTTTGTCAGGAGGTTTTCCATTTCGACAATGAACATAAAATCTATGATGACGATGAACGTCATGAGTTTCATTCATTCGTTCATCAATTAGTCACAACTAAAGAAAATATAGGCGCTTTGGCACTTTTGACAGGTGCCCGGACCTTACGTCTCAGTGCTGCCAGCTGGTTAACATCATAAAACCCTCATTGTAACACTTTTAGTAGGTAGTCAAATGTTTTTGAGGCCTACTTGCACCTCAAGATTTAGCGCTAAACATTATTTAAAGCATAATTCTGTCTCTATCATCTTCAAATGACTGAAGGAAATAGAGCGATGTTTTAAATTTGTTTAGCGGTATCTATGTATATATTTGACTCTTGTTAGTCAATCCTACTTATTCATCTTTATTTAATTTATCACCCATTCCTCCATATATCTCCCTTACTGGTGACCATTAATTCCCCATATCCTTTATTAATGACCTACCAATAAGCTTCCCTTTAACCCTCCAACGCTCTCGTTACACAATAACGAAGTGAACCGGAGAGCGGCTGTTATTTGAAACTCAATTATGTTACTGTTTTCATTAATTTGGTTCAACTACTGCAAGTGCTGTCGGGTTAAAACTTGATTTTGTATACATTGGAAAGGGTGATGTTCAGCAATGGAGGGTTGGTGATGACGATGATGATGATGATTCTGTTAATATTATTGAAGTAAAAAATGGAGTCACTAGATGCGAAGAATCGAAACACTTGAGGAAATATAGGAAAATGTTTGAGGAAAATATTGAATCATAAAGATGTGGAGATGAGGTCACGAGAATGTAGAATTATAATTATCTTCAACACACTAGAAGTGAATTTGATTGACATCTATCTAGCAGAGGACCACGATAAAATTATAAGTTGTAAAGTACCTATAAAAAGGCATTATAATCAAGATCTGTAAGTAGAAATACCAACAAATGCAGATGAAATATTATATTTCCACTATAAAATAAGAAAGTCAAACAACGAAACTGAAAAAATGAAAGCATAAGAATTGAAAACAGAATACAATTCATAATAAAACTCTTAAGCAACAGTCCTCAAAATTCACATCAATCATACGAAAACGTACAGCTTGAATTTTCTCAGAAATCAGACCGACTCCCACTTATTAGGTACCTACCAACCGTTCACTCTACCCACCAACTTATAAATACACCCACGAGAGCAACACACAAACAAAACCAGTTTTTATCCCAACGAAATAAGATGCATTGTTAGAAAAAATCACAGAAAAAGTAACTTTGTTTTACCCAAGATTTTTTTCTATTTTTTCTTCGTATTGTCTCAAAGAAACACGCAAAGCAACAATTGCTTGGTTTTTCTTCAAGACGGAAGTTGCCATATAATTATTTTCAAATTAGACGCAATTGTAGATTTCGGATGTCTCTGCCTAGGCCGTGAGAAAGATGGTGACATTTTTTTTGTTACGTCTAGTCGAGTCAAAATATGTGATTTGATTTTAAGTGTACACCCGAATTTAGCGTGTGAATGTAGAAACAATAAAGATAGTTTTTGTAATACAATATCACAAATCATGAGGAGGGTTGACTGTCAAGAGGTCGTGAGTTCTCTTCTGATGTTGAATTTTTGAGGTGAAGCCACTAGTGTATGAATAACATGTTTAACTTAGTCAAAGGAGAAAATGTTAAGGAAAGATTTAATACTGATAGCAGAGACAATAAGGAAGGAATTTTCAATTCTAAAGAGAAAAAAGAAATCTTTAGGTTCTTTTCCAAGTTGTGCAGTTTTGAGAGAAATAATCAAAGTCAACGTCAAATCATTTATTTCAAATAGGCACATAAAAGGTACTTATGAACGTAAAAAAAATAAAAATGGTTCTAGTCGCCCTTTCCAAAAGGTAGTTTTCATATGGAGAACAATGGGCAAGAAACTCCACCGTTACTCTTTTAAAATGTTTTACAATATTTTGTATAAATTAATTAGGTCTGTGAAGACAATGCACCTAAAATAAAATTACTAAACCACATAATAAAGTTGACAGCAATATCTAAAAGG
Source organism: Lithophane semibrunnea (assembly GCA_947363905.1). Classification (NCBI taxonomy): domain Eukaryota; kingdom Metazoa; phylum Arthropoda; class Insecta; order Lepidoptera; family Noctuidae; genus Lithophane; species Lithophane semibrunnea. The sequence continues at coordinate 5,394,562 of OX376216.1, read as the reverse complement.
ATTTTAAATCAAACTCCGATAGCACTAACGGAGTGGAGTCATTTGAGTTATTCCCAGGGCTTTTGTTAGAGAGCTACAATTTTCAAATCAGTGCAGGTGTATATAAATTAACTCCTTTATAGTTTTACTTGCCTTTTAATTTGACTTTAACTCTAAATACTTCCTTGTCATTCAAACACGGGCTGATAAATGCACAATTTGTTTTTACTACCTTTAACAGCTGACCATTATTGGCATCTTGTCTGTTCTTTAATATGATTATGTTAAAACTTAGTTAAGTATCTGTCTTCTATAAATCTCTATTTTAATCTAGTTTTATTATCTGTTTAGCTTCATATTTTACTTAAATAACACGCGAGCGAATAAATTTATTGTCTTGGCGCATACTGTATCATATTTTATTTATAAATTTTTCACGCTCCTATTCTCTTTAGATGTGGTGATTTATTCTAACTCTGAGACGTTTATTTGGTCTTTTAAATAATAAATGCTTTATATTTCTTTCACTTATCAAAAACCTAAGGCTTTCTCTTCTTTTAGTTTTCATTGTAAACGCTTTATTGATTTGTCATCATTATCATTGATAGTCTTAACTCTGCTGTATAGAAGCTTCCTCCCTTTTGTACCATGCTTCCCTGGTATATGCTAGTCTCCAGTTGAAAATGAGACTGAAATATATCAGATATTTCATCACAAAGGGTTGTCCTCTACAAGATCACATGATGAAATTCTTCTGATAAAATCGTTAAGTACAGTGACATGATCAATTTAAAAAAAAATATATACCGTTGATAATAGTCCTCCAGACCGTATTTTCGGCCACGGCGGCCAATCTCAACGGAGACTAGCCATCGGCGCGGGAGATATTATAGTGCACAAATGTTTGCGCAGACACAAGTGCACTCTCTCTTCCCTCACTCTCATAGTCCGATGGGACGGCAATCCGACACGACCGGAGAGAGATAAGGCGTAGGACCAACGGCTTAACGTGCTTTCCGAGGCACGGGGGTATCACACCGCCAACTACCGTTGATACGAAGGACACGTAAGATAAAATGACAGATTGGTGGAAGATTTCTACGCATGATGTCAAAAAATAAATGCGTTTATGAAGAAATTCTATTTTTGAAATTGATTAGTGACCAGCAAACATTTTGAAATCAAGAAGGGACTTGTAAATAAATAAATTGTTGATTATTATTCACTTGGAGTTAATGAAATAAATCGCAAACACGAATTGAGCGAGAGTGATGAACAATGCCTATTCATTCTCAATAGGACAAAGAAGTCTTGTTAAAAGAGAGACAGTCTACAGGCTGATAATAAGGATTAGATGCATAAATAAAATAATGAATAGTAATACAAAGCAATGATAACATCTGTGCACTAATCCTTGAGAAGTCTAGTTGTACTAGAATCTGCATAGACGGTTGAGTAACCGTTAGAATCAGGGATGCCAGGAGAGATATATTAAGTATCTAGTTATTAATATTAGGAGCCCGTGGCTACGTAATAACAGCCGGACGGGTCGATCCATCAGGTTAAGCTACGTTTGCCGGGGTTGGTCCGTGGATGGGTGACCATCTTTACATACCTCCTTCGTGCCTCGGAAAGCACGTTAAACCGTTGGTCCCGGCTGTCATTTGTGGATCTTTGGCAGTCGTTACGGGTCGTCAGAAGCCCGAAAGTCCAACAAGTAGTCTAACCAAAGGGTATCGTATTACCCATTTACTGGGTTGTGGAGGTCAGATAGGCAGTCGCTCCATGTAAAATACTGGTATTCAGCTGCATCCGGTTAGACTGGAAGCCAACTCCAACATAGCTGGGAAAAGTCTAGACATATGATGATGATCTTGTTATTAACATCTATCAGAAATGATTGATTGAATTTAAGGCAGTAAGATTTTAAAGAAATAAAAACTTCTTGGTTAGAATAGATAATATAAGTACCTAAATATAGAAAATTGCGTGTATTGACACAACAACATATAAAAACAAAACACTATCAAATGAAGATTGTAAAGAGAGAGAAGTTTATTAATCATAAAGATATAAGAGAAGAAGAAATTTGTGAAAGTCTCAGAGTAATTAATGATAATCCTTGTGATACTATAAATCCAAATGATTATTATGTACCAAACGAAGAAATGCAAGCACATGAAACTTTCAATGAAGATATTACGGTTTGTAATTTTCATCACAAAGATTTTATAATAATCGCATAAATATGTGAACCTTTGGCTCAGTAGCTTGCAGCTTATTTTATAGATATAATCTAAGATGGAAACGAGATATATATTGTAGATAAAAATAAACCTGTAGTTGTGTTAAAATGCCCTGTTAAAAGTGTTCCAATTATAGGTATAGAAGGACTAGCTGATGCCCGCGGCTTGGTCCAAGTGAATGTCGGTTATTATATAACTAAAGCCTTCCTCGAGAACCACTCTATCCATTGGTGAAAACAGCATGAAAATCGGTGCAGTAGTTTTTGAGTTTATCGCGAACAAACAGACAGACGCGACGGAGGACTTTGTTTTATAATATGTAGTGATGAGATGATAAGAGACGTTGAGGGGGCTTGTCCGCACGGGTCGATCAAAGGTTGAGCTACACCTGTCGATGTTGATCCATGGATGGGTGACCATCCATTACACATCCGTTCTTTAGTAGATCTTCGAGAGGCGTAACGGGTAGTCAGAAGCCCGAAAGACCATGTAGTCTTACAAAGAGGTATCGTGTTATCAAGTAATTTTGGTTGTAGAGGTCATATAAGCAGTCGCCCCATGTAAAATACTAGTGTTCAGCTGCATCCGGTAAGACTAGAAGCCGACCCCAATACAGTTAGGTAAAGGCTAGGCATAAAGATAATGATGCTGATGATCTACAAGACACATTGTACTTTCAGCCATATTGCAAAGATAGCAATTCAAACCAGCGCCAACCCTATCTACAAAGCTTGTATTAAATTTTCCTATAAATAATTAAAATTGACAGGTTTGGCTATATAACGGTCTGGATTCTAGAGTCTAGATCTAAATCAGCGGTTATGCTTCAGTTAGCAACGTCGCCGGTAGGGGGCGTCGTTGACTGAGCCAAATGGATGGGTGTCCAGAGAAAGTGGATACTTTCCATGTTACGACGGAAAATTGTTGTTTCAAAGTAAATTGTATGGAATGTTATGGATTTTGTGTTGGGTTAGTTGACAGCTGCATCCTTGTGGTAATATTATAATAATTTTTGATTGACAATCCGTTCGACAAACATTATAGATATATATTATAGGTTATTATAGATATTTTTGTATTGTGTAGGTAGTTTATTACCTTGCATAAACATAATCGGCCTATAATGTTCTCACTGCAGCAGGCGTAGCATGAGCACCGTTTAGTCGACGGAAGAGTAGACAAAAATGACGTTTCCTGTAGACAGTAGACAGTACGAGACGGCAGCAAAATAGAAAGAGTCAACTGCACTTTTTACGAAATTCACTCTTTTACATAATTCGACTCAGAATTCTTTGTTTTATCATAGGATTTATCGGTTGTCAGTGTGATTTAGACAGTAAGGATAGAAAACTTTCTTCCGAAATAGTCTACATATAAAAAGATCTAGACAAACAAGATTTCTACGGTGGATGTCAAAAATGAAGAAACGAACTGTCACTTTGTATAGAAAAAGCTATGTCTATTCTTCGTAGAGATAGAAAGCGCTACGCCTGCTGGGACGCAGGCCTCCTCTCTGTGAGAGGGAGTGAGCCGTAATCCACCTCGCGGGCCCAGTGCGGGTTGGTAGATATCACCCATGTCTTCAATTGTTTGTTTCTAGGACATGCCGGTTTCCTCACGATGTTTTCCTTCACCATTTCGAGACAATTATCTTTCTACGTCTTTTCCCTTTTTTCAAAGCTTTACAAGTCTTTTTTTTGTCGGCTTTTGGTTTTAAACAACGGGCCCATCATGATTATATCATGCACAAGGTTGTGGGTTGAAATCCGGGCAAGTACCAAAGTGACTTTTTCAATTCATATGTAGTTTCTGAGTTTATCATGGACATTACTAACATCGGTGAAGGAAAACGTTGCGAGGAAACATGGACTTAGAGTTCATATAAATCTGAAATCGCCTACCCGTCTTGAGCAATCGTAATGATAAAGGCTGGTGCATTCTTAGTTTACGCAGTGATAGCCTTGTGGTGTGACCGTCGGACTGCCAAGTCATAGGTCTCGAGATCAAACCCAAGACACGCACCTCTGACTTTTCGTATTCATATGCGTATTGTATAATTATCACTTGCTTCAAAAACGGTGAAGGAAAACATCGTGAGGAAACCGGCATGCCTTTTTTTTTTTTTTTTTTGGTTGGGAAATCATCAAATGACTTCTTCCGCTCTGGGCGGAGCGGAAGGGCGTGTCAGACTCTTACTGACTAAAACCTACTGCCAGGGTCCCGGTATCCCTTTCGGACTATTCCGCAACCCTGGCAGAACCGGCATGCCTGAGAGATATTTCTCGACGGCATGTGAAGTCAAGTCAGAGGCCCAAGGGCGGCTTTAAAACTCTGGCGCCAGGTTAGTCACTAACCACGCGAAAAGAAGAAGAAGTATGACAAGAGGCCTTTGTTTAATACAATAATAGGCATTTGTTTTTTAAATTGTCAGTTGTAAATCGAATGTGTCAAAGTCGTCAAATTATGTCGTTTAATTGATGTCATTTACCTTTCAACTGAGAGGTCTTCGGAAAACATTAGTATAGCATCAGTCTATTGTTTTTTGCATAATTCTGAGAAAAGTCTGATCTCTCTAAGAGCAAAAGTCAGATAAGACGTTGAATTAAATCTGAAATTCTGAATATCAAATCGTTTAATAATTCATTAGTTACTATCAATGACCGCTAGATGGCACTGCATGATTAATTAGCAAGATTATCTCAATAAAATTAAGGGTTTATTTTATTAGTAAAATTCACGAGGCTTCTGAATTGATTATGAATGTGAAGGGTTAACAGCAGGTGAGGTTTCATTGGTAGAAATACAACTACTGGAAATTATACATTTCTTGAATCTTGCAAAGTTATTTATAAAAAATAGGTACATAAATTATTTATCCATTTTCAACTTAACAAAAATACCAATACGTATTTATTTAAAAACAGAATCACAGACATCAATTTTATACACACGCACACAAGGCCATGGAAAATTATTGTGATTGTACCTCTTCGCTCATTATGGACGCCTGGTACCTATGATTGATGTTCGTAGATTGTCCGTCGGAAAACCGTGAGTAATGTTAAGAAAATGTATTGTACACTTGTGTTTTATTTACTTATTTCTGAACCTAAACTCATAGGTATAAAACCCAGAGTTGTTAGAGGAAAAATAATACTAACCACTCAATCTGCCTAGCCTTTTCCCAACTATATTGGGGTCGGCTTCCAGTCTAACCGGATGCAGCTGAATACCAGTATTTGACATGGAGCGACTGCCTATCTGACCTCCACAACCCAGCAACTGGGTAATATGATACCCCTTGGTAAGACTGGTTGTCAGACTTTCGGGCTTCTGACGACCCGTAACGACTGTCAAAGATCCACGAATGACAGCCGGGACCAACGGCTTAACGTGCTTTCCGAGGCACGGAGGAGTCTCGATATGTAAAGATGGACACCCATCCACCGACCAACTCCGGCAAGCGTAGCTTAACCTAACGGATCGACCCGTGCGGCTGTTATTAGTTAGCCACGAGTTCCTCTAGTTTATTCGAATTTGAAAAATTCGAATTCACGTGCGTCGTATCCCTCCATTTTTTTTTTCGATATTAGTATTTCAAACCTTTTATAGAGGATTCAAATCATGGGTGTAGACAAAGTCTTGTAAGCAACTGTAAATAATTAGGTATTAAAACACTCATGTGATAACACATTCGTGTTTTAATACCCCTTATTATATAACAGTTGCATAAATAACTATTAGGAACTCCCGAACCAGTCAATAGAATGTCCTTTAACAAGCAGAAGACTATAAAGATGATAATATTGGGTCCCCACCTATGAAATTGGTATTTTTTTCTCACAAATAGAGAACCTCGTCACTTCTATGATTTAAAACATTCATCAATCGCTTGGTATTATATCGAATAATGACCATCATAGACAACTACCAATAGTAAAAAAACCTTATTACTTATAGTTTTCCAAACATAAAAAATACCTTAAAAATGAGTCCTCATTTAGACCAAACGGAAAACCTTTTGCACATTCAGTCGTAAAATCTGACATAAAAAATGTGCGCACCAAATCCACCCACTTACTACTTACACCCCCACACACCCCACACACATCCCTCACTTCACACACACACTAACACCCCAAAGCACCAGAAACTCTAATAATTTAGTTAGTTAACTTTCTTTATTACTCTGTATTTAAATTTTTCTAACCATTTTAATCACTATTTATCGTCTAACCTTTTTTTTTTTTTTTTTTAACTAATTCAACTAAATAAATAATTGTTTGCCTTACTTGGGAAGAGACTGGACCCCACGACACAGGGAATCCTAGTGTGGGGTTCAGGGTATTTGTAAAAATTTAGCACCTAAGGCTCCTATGTAATCTGTTACTCGTTTTATTCATATTGTACGGTGTCTTTTTTCTATACTGAATAAAGCTTTTTTTTTTTTTTTTTTCATTTTGTTAGCAGAATCGACCACTATTTTTTTTTTAACTTAGCCACAACTTATCTTTGTCGCATAATCTAAGTGGCATACGTTATCTTAGTTTTTAAACATTAGTGCATAAAAGTTTTAAAACGTTGTTAATGGTTGTTATGTAAATTAAGAAAATGTTAGTATGAAAAATGCAACTTCTTTAAAATTCCCCATACAAAACACCTATTTCATAGGACCTAATATGTTGTAGTATTTTTCCGTATAACCGTCATTGAAATCGCCACGACTGGTTATGTGAATTTGCAGTATCCTTTCAAGAACTGATAACATCATAGCAATCTAGGTCTCCTTATGTCTGACACAAATTCCTCTGATTATGACTAGAAGGTAGATAAATCATGATTTGAGGAAAATTCCAACAGTTGGTAAAACTTTCGAAGTCTGAATCTTAGAATCGAGTTCCAAAAGTAAGAATGTCGTCGTTTCATATATGAATAATTGCAATTTCATAAACAATGAATTATTCTTATTTTTATTCTATTTGGACAGTAATTTGTATTATTATATGCATGTGCATAATATTGTGTTAAATATTAGCTTACTTAAATAATAATGCAGCCGCATCGATATTTCTTAAAACTCATGCAAATAAATACAATTGAAATGTCTGTTTGTAATGTCAACCGCTTTTTACAAAATGCTTATGAAAGTACCTTTATATGGTTCATATAAAAAAAAGACAATTTTTTTTTTGTATCTCTATCTGTTTGGTCCGGATAATCTCCGAAACGGCTGGACCGATTTAGACGGGACGCTTGTATGTTAGTAAAAGTTTAAATGGTGATGTTTTTTTCATTCAAAAACTCTCTCGAAGTTTCGCTTGTTATTATATTATCTATGTTTATGTACTTCCTTTTACATGTCGGTAAAATAACTGTAATGCCTTATGTCGCAAAATCAGGCCACAGTGTTAGATAAATGAAATTATGTATTTAACATTCTATGGAGCTCCATCGTGTTGAAAAAGATCGGAGCTTTCCAAAAAATAACAAGAGAAATACAGGTTGTACAAGTTTTTGTTCAAAAACAGAACACAATATAAAATAAAAAATGATATTCCAAAATTCCAAATACAAAAATCGATTTCCATCTGTCATTTCGTCACGCCATAACCTAAAAGCTGTCAGTCTTTTACAAAATACACCTTATTGCCTTCGTTTTAAGGTTTGAATTTATTTGTAGTGCCATAATTGTCACTGAAAAGTACCGGGTAGAAGTTGCGGTATTTTTGCCTCACGTACCGCGGTCTCGAGTTGAGATCTGTCATTATTGTGATAACACTGTCTGTCTACGTGAGGAGAACTGTCCGTTGGCGTAGTGATGCGATCAGGTCGATAGTAGTTATCGATGATTCGGAATTGAATATTGGTTGAATGTAGGACAGGAAAATGAAAATAAGATAGCTGTTATTTTTTGAGTCGTAAGAGGCTTATTGTTTTATAAATGATGAATTTAATAGCAGGCTTCTGTTAGCAAGGTGAAAATTAACAAAAGGAATAAGTATGTTAATTTGTACCTACCTATCTTATAACAAGTCACTTTTTAAATCTTCAAATCCATCACCGTTTTGACCTATACCCAAAAGACGATTATAATACCTTAAAATAACCAAATATCACATGAATCGATTGCTGACTATGCTCCCAAAAGTATATCAACCTCTAAAAACTACAACGGTTCTACAAGTCTAGAGCCACCACGAAATAACCACAAACGAAGCATTAGACCAGTCTATCAAAAACTGAACTGTCAAACACACCATCCATGACAACTGTCACAAATGACATGACAGCCGTTATCTTTCAAGTGCCCTCCATTTTACTTTACCCTATAAATTAAAAAGCCGTGACGTTTCGACTCGATGTGCCCATCACTATATTCATACTTACAGCTATCCGAGTTGTTTACAAACATATAATTACTTGGTAGGTCGATGCATATCTTAGGTATGTTTGTGTGCGTTTTGACAGCTGTGTGGGTGTGTGCACGAAAGGTGTGGGGTGTGTGTGTGTGTAAACTAGTTTTCTTGGTGTATGAGTGATTGTAAGTCCCAACGACCACACAGTCGACTGATCAAATTAATTTATTAAATTTATTGTTTTGATTTCATTATGTGGGTCGTAAATTTGATTTTGGCTGGTGGTAAGATAAATAGTTGTCATTCTTATTTATTTATTTTATTATTTATGTACACACAGTAAAATACAAAAAAATACGACATAATTAAAATATGAGTACAAAGGTACTGCTTATTTCTTAAGAAATTTCTTGAGTTCTTTATCACGTGTAACTGTGCAAGATATCATCTGATTATTAGTTTACTATAATATTATTATACAGATATTTCGCCAACTCGTTATTTTCCATGTTATAGAGGCATTACATAACTGAAACCTAGTTTTTTAGTACAATATAATAGTCCTCTAGACCGTATTTTCGGCCACGGCGTCCAATCTCAACGGAGACTAGCCTTCAGCGCGGGAGATATTATAGTGCACAAGTGTTTGCGCAGACACAAGTGCACTCTCTCTTCCCTCACTCTCATAGTCCGATGGGACGGCAATCCGACACGACCGGAGAGAGATCAGGCGTAGGACCAACGGCTTAACGTGCTTTCCGAGGCACGGGGGTATCACACCGCCAACTTCCAAACTCCGGGCTGTTACTACGAAATTCCTAATGGAAAAATCCAATAACACTTTGCCCGACCCGGGAATCGAACCCAGGACCCCACGCTCTGCAGTCGCGCTTGCGACCACAAGACCAACGGGGCAGGCAGTACAATATAGTATAGTATCAACATTGGTCTCTGAATTAGTTTTCACAAACATTACTCAAAGTGTCCCTGTAACTATATAGCCATCTTCATATCCTAATCCTAATTTATATTTTAAGTGCGATAGTGAGTTTGTTTGTTGATTAGGTTTAAAGAATCTTTATTCTCAATTAAAACATACACAAATGTCACTTACTTGAGAACAATAAATTAATGTTAACAATATAGAAAGGTTTGACTTCACCTCTATGTACAGTTTCACAAACACGACCCACCCAACGCATTCATTTCTGTGAGGGTGTTTTACTTGCTGTTAAATACTGACCGAGCTGAATTTTGAATGCATTGAGTGAGTGTACATTTCTAATACTTGATGGTAATTTATTATATAGTTGCACTCCTTCGAAAGTAACCATTTTTTTGCCATAATTGGTTCTAGTTTTAGGTAGCACTATTAGGCTCGCTCGTCGTGAGCTTCGTTGGCTGACTTGTCGATATTGAGTTAGTATAATGTTTGTGTGTATTTTTTTGTTAAGCAGACTAGCAGTTACTAGACTTACGCGGGCGAAACCGCGGGGCGCAATAATTAATAAAATAAATCGGTATCTCTCCTATTCAACCTTATTTCTTAGGCACCCTAACAGATTGGCCCTACAGATTATGACATTATCTAATACGAGCATCTGTCATTCTTACGTATTTACATAGCATGCACGTCTTTTATATAACATAAACTAAAATAAAACATTTATTTTAAAACAACAGACAATTTTAACTATTAATATTTAGTTAAACACGAGTTATTATTATAATCTGTTTCGTTTTTTATCTGAAACAATACAAAATTATTAGAATTACACACATCGCGTGACGGTTTTTTTAAACTCATTGCAATAAATAAAAAATGTTGTGTCATTTTAAAAACTTTTGCAACATTCGCAAAATTATGTGTGGACTGTTTTTTTTTTTATTCAAGGTTGGAATTGGAACACCAAATACTTTTGAAACTATGATGCAACCTCTAAGGTCGCTTCGAATATGGAATACAAATTAAATTAAAGGAGATGGCGGCACATTCGCACAACATTAGGACAACCAATTTTAGCAATAATGTCAAATCATATTGACCAATGGAATTGCATTTGTACACATCATGTAAGTGGTGGCTTAGTGCCACAGGTGGTTTTATTTTATGTGTCTAATAACTACATGAAAACTCATTAGCTCGGAATCTAAGATGTCATTAACTTATCGAATGAATCCTTCACTAGAGTTCGCGCAAGATAAGTCTGGGCGCGACTGTTAGCGTTGGCTTGATGAATATAATAAGACACACATTTAGTACTGCACAGCATTTTATTTAACGCCTAAGCTGAAACAATACTAAAAGTTGCACCTCCTAACAGTGTTTACACGATGCAAGTCATTTGTTGCATCAATTTTATTGTATGCCACAGGCATGAAACTTGTGTAAACGGGGGGAGTACAAGAAAAGATGCATCCTTACATCGTCGCATAATCGCTTTTTACGATACTCATCGTAAGAGAAAGGGTATACTTATACCTAAATACCCAAAAAACGATAGTAACTTACAACAGTAGCACAGAAACAACGGTTTAATTGATTACACGGCTCGCTGATTATGCAAAATTTTGCACTAAATACATTATAAAACTTGACACCCGAACACAATTAGGCATTTACCAACTAAAAGCTGATATCAATCTTATACACCGTAATAATAGCAATTATAATGCTTAAACACCACTTTTAAAAGTGTAATAATTAATTATTTTTATCTATTTAGTACTGTTTTTGGTTAATTTTTAACTGGCTGGTTGTTAGTATGATTTATTTAACTATAAATGGCTTCATTCAGCTTATTCATTTGGAGATGCACGTGCGAATGTGGTTCTTTAAAATTAATTTTATCATCCCTTTTTTCATCTTTGAAATTATCATTTTTATCATCTTCAAAATTAATTTTATTCTCCACTTACTACGTGCTAATTTTTACTATTCTGTTAGCTTGAATCATCCCACTACTGACGAAAGGCCTCTCATTAGATAAATAACTTTTAGCTGAATAAATAAATATTATGATTTCTTTTGCTTTTTTGTTATACAAAAGCTGTCAGATGTCAAAGCTTTTAATTTTTCTGTCAATTAAAAGATTTATATAGAAAAATCATACTTTGTTTCTTAGTAAAGGCGGGCTGTTCTGGGGCTGCTGCTGCAGATGCGGATTACCTCAAATGGCACAAATACGCCAATCTCATTGGGTCTTATGTTCGAGCCGTTTTTTAGGGCCATGGGGTCCGATTGCTCACTTAGTCTATCAAGACATCGCCAAGCGGTTGGTCGACTCTTCAGGTGACGTGGCTGGACTATTCTTCGGCCAAAGAATCAGCATTGCCATACAACGTGGTAATGCTGCCAGCCTTTTGGGCACTTTTTCTGCTGACAGTGATGCGGAAGAATTTTTTGATGCACTATAGTGATTATTTCCCCCCCTTTTATAAATACTTGTACATATTATTAGTATTGTAGTGTTCGATGTATAGTAATGTATATTATTGAATTACTGTAAATAAAAAAACCTTCTCAGGTGGAGATAGACAGATCATTTGCCTCTTGTATTTTCTTATAGTAGGACTTTGTCTAGCACGATGGCTATGTTCAAGCAGATGGTGTTAACTCAAAAAATATTGCAAAATAATGTTTATTTAATATGTTTTAGTACGTTAGTAGCTCGTATTGACCTCCGAATGTTCCCCGGCCGTGCGTTCCGCGGGCTGCCTCCGTAATTGATGTGCATAAACACGACGCGTATACAGGCTGGTGCTTTTGTACTTTATGACTTAATCAGGTTTTAGTTTAGTTTTATGATTGATTAAGTGTTGCCCGCGACTGCGTCTACGATACAGGATGAAACGTTAGCCTATATCATTCTCCAGGTCATGCTGTACCCCTGTGCCAAATTTCATTCAAATCCGTTCAGCCGTTTTAGCGTTAAAAGCGTAACAAACAACAAACTCACTTTCGCATTTACAATATTAGTTAGGATAGCAGGTGGGTGAGAAATAGATGTCTAAGGGCTGATTTCTTTTATCCGTGGAATAAAAATGGCGTCTGACAGTTTTTGCATGGAAAAACTGTCAAAAACTCAAAATTTATTAGCAGGATAAGACATACTCGGTATAAAAGTTTGGTGAAATTCGCCCTTAGGCAGACAGACATCTTGCTAACGGCTGATTGAACCAAAGCCAGATATCTTTTATCCATGGAATAAAATTGATGTGTGACAGTTAAAATCTGTCAAAAATTTAATGTTTATCAAATATATAATGTTTACCAAACTTTTATACCTAGTTTAAGTCTAATCCAGCGTTAGTCTCTTAAACTAGGTATAAAAGTTTGGTGGAATTTGCCCTTAATGTGTTTAGATGTTTAATGGCTATAAGGGTTATCGACTGGAGAAGTCTGGATTAAGAGTGTAAAAACTGCCTACCAATAATAATTAGACAGTAAGACAGTGATCAATTAAATTGGCGAAGTCAAGTTACGAAGCTGGTAGGAATAGATGTGTGGAAGACAGAAACTGTAGTAGTGGAAATGTGTGCTGTTATGTAATTGGCATCTGGGGGCTTAATATCTGTGCTTAAAACAGTCAATTTGGCAGAATCATAATAGGAAAATATTATGAATCATCGTAAAACTGACAATTCATAATTTATGATGCTGCGTGCCATTCATATTACGAAATAACTCATCTGTTTGACAGTTTTCTATGGAAATTCGTAAAATGCTCTACATATAATGAATTGCTTTTGTGTCAAATTAGAGGAATTGCTAATGACAGCTGGAAATTCAGGAAATGAAATGCTTTTAGAAGAATTGCTAAAGTGGCCCTTTTAGGCCCACTGTATGTTGTTCGAGAGATATTCTATGTAGCGCCATTATGAACTGGTGGAGTAGTGGGTTAGAGCCGAGTCGGACAGAGTCAAATAGTCGCAGATAAATAAAAATAACTTAAAAACAAAGCCGAAATTCACAATCAAATAAAACCACACCAATCAATCAAACAAACGTCCTATAAACAAAATAAATTTAGAAAGCACACAGGCACACGTAATTAATCAATCATCAACGGCTTGCGAACATCCTATATTTGAACGCACACACACAAAGCACACACATCGGACACACACAAGTACACCCACAGACATGAGCGCAGCGGCGCGTAAATAAATTTTGTACGGACAAAACTGTTATTTTAAAATAATAATTGATGTGCATTCACATTGTCCATAGCAATTGTCAATGGTCGAGGTTTTTTTTTTCTTTTGTGCCGCGCCGTGTCATTAAATATTTTTACCTAGAACTAAAAATATAGGGATATGAATTAAGTTTTCCGCTCCGCTGTCAAGGCTTGGTCTAGTAATTATGCGGATTTCTGTGGCTTCGGTTATAATAGAATTGTTGGGTATGGTCGCCTCTTGTTAGGCAAAGACCTTGGCTGTTAAAGTACTTTTAGAAAATACCTATATGGATGTATGGATAGGTCTGGAAGTGGCAACACTCGGTGAGTAAAGCATATAGTTTCCTTGAAGAGTGCTGGCCGTTCTACGGCCGTCGTGGAAATCTGTCATTTTCACCAGTATTTGACAAAACGGCCTGTATTTGAATAGCCAATAGGTACTGTGAAAGCTTAGCATTGAGATCAATGGGCGTTCCGTTTTTGAATCAAAAGAGGTCTTTGATATGCAGTGGGATATTTACAGGCTGGTTTTTTAGAAATTTCGTTTTAAATACTTCTTTAAGAGGAATTAGGGTCGGTCCCCTCTCCATACAAACGCTCTCGCCTGTTTTCTCTCTGGTGTATGACCTTAAGGCAATGATTTTTTACAGTACAATAAATATCAACTAATTCTATGCCCTATGTTTTCGGTTTTGATGATACATTATCTGTAGAAGCACTATAACCCTCAGAAAATGGTCAAAATTGCCTATTTAGACCGCTGCCATCAAAAGCCTATTGTACAAATTTGACAACTGTTCATGAAAAAAGAAAAACATAGGGGCACAGTAGATATCCTTCTTATTCAATTTATAAAATATCTTTCACATTTTAGTCCAATATTGGAGGAGGAAATAGACGAGAGCCGAACCTCGAATTATGACTTTTTGTATGGAGAAAAAGACCGACCCTATTTCCTTTACCTATACCGTTTAATTGTTTTATTCTTATATGTAATCAACACTTTTGTTAAACGGATTTTTTACTACAGTTTTCTGTCCCTGCTCTTAACATAAATTCCTTTCGTCACGGTCTACTGGTGAAGAGAACTTGTTTTATTCTTTGCGATTAATAATTAGTATGAGCTTATCAGCTATCTAATATACCAACGAGGAGTTTTTAAATTTCTTATGATAAAAAGTAGTGATTTATGTACATAAGATTTTAATTAAATCCATGTGATAGTCAGAAATGAAGTTAATCGTAAAAGAACTGGAGTTCCAACATAGCTAGCTGTAGGCAAAGTCTACTAATTTACAAACGTGTCAGTGGTCTTGCAATGATGAGTTTTTGACAGTTTTTGTATGTCATATCTGTCAAAAACTGATCATTGTGAGACCACTGACACGTTTGTAAATTAGTAGACTTGGCCCCCTGAAGTGGCAGTTGGCTGGCCATGTTTGTGAAAGGACCGATGGCCGGTGGAGCAGTCGAGTCCTGGAGTGAAGACCGCGTATCGGCAAGCGTAGTGTGGGATGCCCGCCAGCTAGGCTGGGACAGACTGGATGCGGAAGTTGAACGACAGAGTTCTGGTGATTTCTAAGAGAGGCCCATGTCTACCAGTGAACTGTGATAGCCTGATTTGATTCATTAATTGATGTGACTTCAATATCATTTAGCATGCGAAAACAAAACAATTGAATGTAAGTTCCGAAATTTGCGAACTGTCTTCAAATTCAAAATATCAAAATTAAAATCACGAATGGAATGACGATTTCACGAAACAAAAACGTTGCCATGTTCGAATTTCAAATAACTCTCGCACCAATCTTTTTGGCCCAATTTTAATTTCAACGATTAAAAAGCAGATGCGAAATTCTTAAAAGTTTGACAGTAACAAATTGTTGCCAGAATAAAAAAAAATGAAGTCGAATAAAATATATACACTGTATTTTTACAACTATTTAACCTTTATGGTTTAATTCCAATTTATAAGGTTCCTTAACCAGTTTGATCGAGTACGGTGAACAAAAAAACATTGTTTTTGAAACTCGTACTAGACACGGCACCATTATTCTTTGAGTCCGTTCAAATCTATTTTGTTGTTCTTTTACTGACACATTGCATAAATATGGACATGACATACAGAATTAAAACCGCGACCATTCATTATTTTACTAACACGAGTTATAATTTCGAAAAATTCCGTCATGCTTTATGCATGCAATCTTCTGCCAACGTGTTATATAATATTATGAACCGTAACATATTTGTAAGCTTTCCTAAGCCTAGTTACCATTCTATAGTCACCTTATAATGTTGCCATACAAATAAAAAAAATGCTTCGAATTTTTTTTGCCTTATTTTATTTCTAAAATGTTTTTTCAAAACCATTTATAATACGTACCAACCTAGAATACAGATTGGTCTAATTATCCAAAAAAACAGCCGAATTTTTTTATATTTGAAAAAAGAACTACGCAACAATTGGTCAAGCGGTACTTCCGTGACAACAAAACTGGGGGCTACCGTTGATGGGGTGGTCATTAAAATCCCATAAATAAAGTGAAGAGTCCCCGGTTCGAGTCCCGATCGACATATGTTGCGGCATGGACAGGCTGCTCTTGTAAAAATAAATACGCGACAAAGAGCTTCGAAATTTTAGAACTGGCAACTGATAGGTGTAATTTTTTTTTTAATGTGAAATCTTCTTTTGTCGTGTTGAGAAATTTTTGCTCGGGGACCATAATAATTATGTATATAATTTTTAATCAATTTTTTATTTAACGAAATTTTTATTTTTACAATTTTATAAAGAAAAAAATAAGTAACTATTTTTTTCTTAAGATTTTTTGTGAAACTTTATACATCATAAGGATAACAGCATAAAAAAAATGTTATGTTTATTTGAATTCAACGGATTGGAACTAGACTTCTATTTTTAAATAAATAAAAACTGTCATATCCCATTACCAAAACGACCGAAGTACATAAGTAATACTATAACCACTCACTAAAATCCCTCAAATCATTAACAGAGAAATATTAATTTTACTACAAACCGACTTATGAATAAAATCAATGAACGTTGCATGTTTTAACAGCTTATTTTATTAATAAAAACATCAGCAAATTATATTCATAATTAATTATATGAATTTAAAAAGACGTTTATTCTTCTAAATATTCGGTATAAGACAAATTTATTTGATAAAAATGCTAAAATTTAATTTTTAATTACAGTTTTTATTGTAATTAGGTTTTATTTTATGCATATTAAGACATATGATGGCATTAAGTTTGTTTAAAAGAATTAAAGATTTAAAATGAATAAAATATCATTGTAAGTTATTTAAGTAAAAAGAAAAGTTACACAATTTTATTTCAAACTTATTCATTTTGTCAGTCAATCAATCTGCATAATTCCTAATGCTTCCAATACCGGTAACTGCTGAATACGACTGCCTATCTGACCTCCACAACCCAGTTACTGGGTAACACAATCCTTGGTAAGACGGGTTACCAGATTTTTTGGCTTCTTACTACCTATAACGACTGTCAAGTCAAAGATCGAAGAATGACAGCCGACGTTCAACACTAGCCGTCAAGGGAAAAAAATAAAACGGTGTCAAAGAGAAAAAAAATACCGTCAATTTCTTTGGCGCCATATTAATCAAGAATACATTCGAAATACGAATCTATTTACATTTAAACTCATAAAAAAATGCCAGTCTCTTGTACAAGTTTCGTTCTAGTCTATCAAATGACAAGTGTGAATAAATGGGCTCATTGTATCTAGCTGAATCTACATAATTATTGCTCTATGAATTGTTCATTGTATAATAAAAAATTAAACTGGATACATTATGCTTCGGCTTTCGTGTGGCGGCAGTTGGCAAATATTTTTGTTTAAAAAATCTATATCGACATTCGTGGTATGTAAAAATGTAGTGACGATTTCTTTTTGAATACTGAGGAGTTCTAGTGCATGCTGTGAAACGGCCGTTATTTTTGTTCTACTTTTGAAAAATACATTAGGTAGGTAATGAAAACCTATTATTATTACTAACGCGAAAATTTGTGAGCATGGATGGATGGATGGATGGTTGGGTGGATGGATGTTTGTTACTCTTTCATGCAAAAACTATTGAACGGATTTGGATGAAATTTGGCGCACAGATTGTTTATACTCTGGATTAACATATAGAATACTTTTTATCTCGATATTCCCAAGCGTTCAAGACTTATGGGGGTGAATCCGCGGGGTGCAGCTAGTAATTTATATTTTTGTACGGTGGTTACCTACTATTTTACTTTTACCTTAATTATGGAAAAGAAAAACTAGCTGTTCAATTAAAGGGTTAACAATCTAAATTTTATTATGCCCAATGAGCTCTTCCCATTTATTTTTTCTTCCTAAACTTGTACAAAATATAAATATATTTAGTTTTAGATTGTATAATTATTATTGTGTTTTAAATAAGTATGTATGTATGTAAGTTAGTTATATTAATAAATACACTATCAAAATAAGATTTTTTTAACAACATTTTTTTCAAACCCTCTTTTTAAAACAAAACATGAGCAACATAAATAATAAATAACAAAAAATATGAACGGAAAAACGTAAAAAAAAAAAATGATAAAAATCTTAATGACCACCAAACGTCACGTCTAATCTCTTCCGAGCTCATCCGAACATGTTAATTGTGTCTGTTATTAGTTCGCAAGGTGTGAACCGACTTACAACTCGACTGGCAGAATACAACACTTGTCCTCCGCCGTATTTGTGTAAAAAAAAGCGAACAAGTGCGATTTGGACTCGCATACGAAGGATTCCGTACCACCGTACAATTTTTTTACAATATTTACTAAAAACGCCGAAAAAAACACATTTCTTATATTGATATTTCTTTGAGTAAAAAAAAAAAAATATTTATTTCATTTTTATTATTTGTTGTTATATTGGCCTTAGTAGTACACACTCTGTGATTTCAAGTGTCTACCTATTACGGTTTAAAAGATACAAGCCCTGTGACAGACGGACGGACGGACAGCGGAGCCTTAGTAATAGGGTCCCGTTGGCAACCTAACGTTAGGCTTAGTGGACCGCAGTTTTTTTTTGAACATTTTCTAATTTGTTAAGTATTTACCTGGTACTTGTTGAAAGGCCTACACTGTCCTCCCATACCTAATAACATTGTAATTCGAAAATATTGTAACAGCCAATTATTTTTAAAAGAGTAACCATGGAGTTTCTTGCCGGCTCTTCTTCATAGGAAACGACCAATTGGAACCGTGCACCTAGCTTCTGACGTTTCATAAGTACCATGTAGGTTTATGTGAAATAAAATATTTTGATTCTGATTTTGAACCTTGGTGTAAGGAACCCTAAAAAAAACAAAAATTTAATTTGAAGACGCAAAAAGTCTCGTTCCTTTATCGGTAGATTCCCTTTTTCGTTCCGACATGCGTATGCGCCCATAAAAATTTCTCGGTGCAATACTTGAGTAAAATCTACATATTCGGTTGTTTATTTGTTTTTTTGCGATTGTCACGGTCTAGTAAGATAATTATATGACTTTTTTGTTCGGAATAACGGAGGCTTTTTTGTTAGATCCTTGTTTAAAATCAACCTGTATCTTTTTCCTGTGGACTTTTAACATAACATAACATCATGCCGATGATTCGCCAGTTATTTTTAAGTCCCATGTAATAGGGGGCGAGGCTATTGCCATCAACCGGGCACGAATACAGACTTCAGGCTGCTACTGAGACATTTTAGATAGAAAATCCAAATAAAACTTTGCTCAACCCAGTAATAGAACCTAGGACCTCAAGCTAGTTCTTCCGGCTACTAGACCAACGAGGCAGAGGCCTTAGACAAAGTGACATTCTATCAGCGATAACGATGATGGTAAAGGCAAAAATGTACAGGACTGACATAAGCTATCGAAAAGCTTATGTCAATCCTGTTGAAAGTCGTTGTAGAAATACGAAACGCTTTCGAAGCGATTGTCACTTGTCTGGACGCAATGTTAGTCCTAGGACTTTTAATAGGTACAACAAAGATTGCATCAGATAGAATGCACCTGTACATTGATAACATCATGCACTCAGTCCTTGGGTCCGCGATAACAACTAAGTGAGTTAAGAAATAAAATGCCACGTCCTTGCGACCGACACGTCCATTCATCTTGAGGCCTTTACTAGAACTGACCTATAAAAGGTCGATCAATGACGCAAGGAGTAGTAGTGGCCCAGTGGCCACAACATACGAGTTGTATAAAACGGTCGTAGGTTCCAATCCTGACAGGCACTTAACTTTGTGTAAATTATTTCATCACCACTGCTCTCAAAAAGGTGAAGGAAAACATCGTGAGGAAACTGAATTGTACTGGTAGTAATGTTTATGTTGGAAGCCTACTCTTCCATCATAAACAGGAGCTCGTGGCTAAGTAGAAACCGCCGCACGGGTCGATCCATCAGGTTAAGCTACGCTTGCCGGGCTTGGTCCGCGGATAGGTGACCATCTTTACATACCGAGACTCCTGCGTGCCTCAGAAAGCACGGTAAGCCGTTGGTCTCGTCTGTCAACGTGGATCTTTGACAGTCGTTACGGGTTGTCAGTCCAGTCATGATCGATAAAGCAGGACAGGTGCCCAGCGAGGAAACCTGGGTTCGATCCCCGTGTCGGACAAAGTTGGGGTTCCCGTCAATCTTGGTAGCGGGTCTAAAGTAGCTAATCACTGCGCAGTACCGCACTCCTCACCACCGTTATCATATGAATTAGTTACTGCGCATCGACTCGCCTCATGTTCCGAGCAGCTATAAAGTTTGAATCGGGTTGTAGAAGCGGATTTATGCCGAATTGTGCAGTTAGGTGAAAAAGCTCGTCCACTCTTATATGAGACTTCAACATAACTGGCGACCCCTTCGAGGAATACTGTCGTGATGTTATGTCACGTTATATTCCAAGAGAAAGACCAGCCTTCTCATTTCATCAACCCACAACGCGTTTAATTGTTCCTTTGCATTTTCCCAGCGTGACGTTTCCAAGATGGCGTAGTCACGGGCGACAGGTACAATAATGGACGCTATCTCGAGATCGACCTTACGAACATCCGTAGTTTGAAATTGTTTTATTATTTTTTAATAGCTTGCTTCGGTGAAGTGTTTGAGTCACGTGTGTTGATTTCCCATCTTTTTTAATCAACGTTAAGATATTTTTCATTTTGTTTTTGTTGCAGATTCTTATAATCAAATGGTACTTAGACTGATTTTGTAATTGACAGTTTAAAATAAGAACCTTTGATTTTGAGAAAGCCAGAATCCCATCGTTACCCAGAGCGGTGCTCTTGACCAAACCATGTCCCTTATATCAGAGTGTTCAAAGTGTCTACACACCTGCACTTCTGAGGAAATAAAAAATGCCACTGATACTGGCCACCTATTGGGCCCAACTCATTTATCATAATAACTGTATTTACCATCGACACGAAAAGAAGAAGAAGCATTTGCAAATAAAGTCCAAATCGACTAACGCATCTGGCAAGGTCTTACTCTTACTACAATACAAGGTTTTCTGTAGTTTTTATTTTAACATCTTCAAAAAATCAATCAATCTGCCTAGCCTTTTCCCAACTATGTTGGGGTCGGCTTCCAGTCTAACTGGATGCAGCTGAATACCAGTATTTTACATGGAGCGGCTGCCTATCTGACCTCCACAACCCAGTAACTGGGTAAGGTTGGCGCGCGGCGCGCGGTGGCGGTTATTTTAACATCTTCAATTGCAGCTATAGATCAGGGATCTTGGCGTCTATACCTAATCTAACCTTCGCAATTAAAAACGCGGTACGGGAAGACCGATATCCTTATACTAGAAGTGCTACGGTCAGATTTTCGGCAGCCCCAGTTCCAAAGACAACAGAACAGTCTTAGTAGCAGAGAGCATGCAATATTCATTGACAGATGCTAAGTGGTTCTCATCCAGTTTCCGAACTGGCTAGATCTTTATCAGTTTATCAGAGAATTTCATTTTATACATTCTATGCATAAGAACCATTTTATAGTGGAATCTACATTATTATTATGTCTACATATTTTTTTACTTAAGACGAGTATGTAACGTCATCACGTAACAATGAAAATGCTAATCATTGCCAGTGCAAAAAAATCTTACAAACTATTCTGTGAACGCGCAAATATCTGCATGCAACAAAAATACCTTCGTGTTTGCTTCATAAAGTCCAACAATTGCCATAGTTTACCTGAAACAAGAAACAGAGAAATATATATTACTCACATCATAGATAAAATATAAAATTTTGGCGCCGAAACAAACGCTAGCCGCCATAAATTCTAGTCCAATAAAAAAGCAATTTAAAATACATTCAAATTTGAAAAGAGAACAGGCCGACCCGAACTAGTGAGGTCCGCATGCTAGTTAAAAATCGACTATTTTTGTTTTATTTAAGGGGAAATGTGGGTTCTAGTTATTTTGGTCGGTTCCCGTGGTTACGCACGCAACCATGACGTCATCCTCCGGTAACCACGCTAGCTGCACAACGTTATAACTTCACTATCGTGAGATTATCGGTAGTACTGTTAGTTCGCTTTTGCACATAAAACGTTTTTTTATTGACAGTTTTCAAAGTGATGATAACCGATCGTAAAGATATTTTTTTAATTATGGAAGCTTGTTTACATACTTAAGAATGTGAGATGTTAGATACCATTAGGTTTTTGGTAAACACTTTTTTCTCACCAAGAAAATCAGCCAGTCATCTTACAAAAATAGAATAAAATATAAATTATTTTTATCATTTAAATCTCACATCTTTATTCATAGTTCTAACCAAAATTGAGTATTATTATTCACCTACTTATAAAGTAAGTAGGAATCTTATTGCCTCATTTTTTGTACAACAACATATGAACACGAATTTTTGACTACAAAAAAGATAAAAAAATACATACTACAGTTAACTAAGACCAGTGCAGCACGCGAACATTCAAAAACTAACGTCTTGACGTTTCCGGTAACTAAAAACTCCTACTGACGTATTGCCAACATAATTCTGACACTTTAAAACTTAGTGCGCATCCCTATTTCGATGACCATAGAGTTTAAAATCGACTACAAATGTCAAGTTAACAATGTTGCCTGTTATACAATTTCGTCATAAATGCGTCTTTTGATTCGGGTTCTGTTATTTCACCGGCAAAAAATATAAAAGTATAAAATAAAAATGTTTCTTTTGTCTGTTCGTAACAGTTGGCTTGAGGTTGCGTTGTTCTGAGAAATATTGTGGTAACGAGGAAAATTGGAATATATCGTAACGTAAATTATGATGCTCGGAGTTTCTTTGAAGGATACAATCAGAAATTAAGTTATCCGTAAAAGAACCGGAGTTACCGACGTAGCTTGCAGAGTAAGAAAGCTGAAGTGGCAGTGGGCTGGCCATGTTTGTCGAAGGACCGATTGCCGGTGGAGCAGACGATTCCTAGAGTGGTGACCGCGTATCTGCAAGCGTATAGTGTGGGACGCCCTCCAGCTACATGGACCGCCGACCTTTAAAAGTTGGCTGGGGCAGACTGGTTGCGGAAGGTGGCGGACAAGAAGCCTTTATTGGAAGGATTTAGAAAGGAAACAAGAAGTTCTAGCTTAAGAATAAGAACCGAAATGAATAATTAATATTTTTACTACAGTCGAGGTTACAATAATTATTGCACTCAATTGAACATTACCTAGGTAATGTCTATCAAGAAGAGAAGTATCTAACAAACTACAATCGTTTTTACGAGAGTGGTGATTATCCACTCAGGCGCTCAGGCTTCAATTGTAGGCTAAAACTTCTTCAAAATTGTATGGTTGGTACCGCAAAACTGGGCCGCTTGAGTCCTTATACAGCATCCCATCTATAAAAGTAGGAAGGGATGAAAATAGGGAAAAAATACAAAAATGTATTTCCATCGAATATAAAGCTTTGTCATAATAACGCTACAACAAGCCTGAGTAATCACAATCTTCAAAGCATATAATATTAATCAAAAACACACTTCCTAATTAAACCAAAGACAAGATGATTAAACATAAAAAATCAGCGATTAGTAACACCAATTACTTGGCAACACTAGGCAGAACGCGAAACAGTACTTTCGCCTATAGAAAAAAAAACAAAAGACTGACCCCACGATATTCAAATTTGGAATTATGAATGGTTTCGCTTGAGTTCGTCCGGTTATTAGGGTTCTTGTGATGAAAACCTTGTTAGGAGATTTTTTTTGCGTAATGTTTATTTTCTTTGTTTAATTTTTTAAGAAATAATCTTAGCTGAGGAATGGTAGGTAAGTAAAGGACCAAAGTGCGTCTTGCTAAAAGCTAATTTTTTTAGAAATTGCATTTCACATCTGACAGAATAGGCAGAATAATAATTGATGACATCGGTTTTGCTTGCCATGATGTATAACGTACCTACCTACTCAAAACTCAAAGCATTTATTTCCTAAGTCTACATCGTATTTTCAATGGCTTTTGTTGACAAAGTCAAACTTTGGTTTATGAAAAATTATATCTATATCTTCACTATTAACAGCATATTCATGTTGTAATAATATATTCACATGCCTATTCTACTTACATAATAATACAAACGTTTTTTTTTACAAAACCTTTTATATTTCTCTTCCCAACCCTACAGAACCCGCTACACAAAGCTAACTGTCATTCATTCCTTCCATTCGTTCCTCAATTTTTTCAAATAGACGAATGATTGATAGCCGATGATGTCTTTTTTGTTAGTTACGTCATTAGTTCTTAATTAGTTGTGAACTTGTTCATTTGTTGGCCATGTTTGTACATGGATGTAGGAAAGATGGAAGTGGCTACAAGTTTTTTTGTTGTTTATTTTTCGTGTTTTTTATGTTTATTTATCGCCTTAACAAAGAGTTTGTTTTTTGTAATTTGCAGTAAGTTTACTTACCTTTTATCGTATTTAAGAAAAAATATTATTTTGGATGTACCTTATCAACAAAATTAAAAGAGATTATGAGGCAAATATTTTACGAAGTAAAATTATAGCTAGATATTGTATTGTGCACTGTTATAAAATACTGGTCGAATAAGTAGCTCAGGTTTTTTTATAAAGTTAACATTGTAAAAACAAATAGTAACACTCCTAAAAACAAATCGTTTTTCTGTGGTGAAAAGATTTGTTATTATCCTGGGCAGTACTTGTATATATTTATTTACAAGCAACACTTCTGTACGCTTTTGTAATCTACCTCACAATATAAAAGACATTCACAATTTTATTAATGAAGTTATTACAATGTCCTCACTGAAGGTTCAAGTTTATTCGATACTTAAGGTTCGATAAAAAAAGTTCACAGATTGCATCAGCGGTGACCTTTTCTCTTAATCCAATTATACCAACTACTTTACTGGCATGAGTACATTCATTTTATTAATTTCTTCCATTAATTACACTTATACGCCGAGGCCGGCCCAGGAAGACATGGCGGGACGATCTAGACGCGTACCGCAAGGGTTGGATTGAGGTGGCCCTGGAAAAGGATGTTTGGAAAGATTTGGGGGAGGCATTTGCTCAGCAGTGGGACAGTGTAGGCTGAAATAAAAAAGATGCTGGGTCGTAATTTCGAGTCACACCCTATGGCCCTACTGATGTGAACTCACGTTTGGAATACTTTTAAGAATTCATTTAGCTTAGTCATAGTGATCAGCAGAAATACAAGTAATATACAATCTTCATTGTTATTAATATTTACAAAATAGGTACTGCCTCGTTGGTCTAGTGGTCGCGAGCGGTACTGCTGAGCATGAGCTTAAGGGTTCGATTCCCTGGCCAGGAAAATTGTTATTGAGTTTTTCCATCTGGAATTTCTCAGTAGCAGCCCGGAGTCTGGGTTTGTACCCAGTTGATGCCAATAGTTTCGCTCCCATTACATGGGATTTAAAAATAACTGGTGAAATGTGGGTGTACCAAGGTACACCTCTGCCTAACCCTGCGAGGAATACAGGCGTGATGGTATGATGTTAGATATAAAATACCAAAAAAGCACAAGTTTAAGTTAATGCGGAGATAATGGCGCTTGCAACCTGTTTTACTTGACAAATAAACACGGAAGATATCTCTTGATTTCTAGCCAGTGAAAATATACATCCAAAAAGCTATGTAAATCTCATTGCACTTACCATAAAAATATCTACAGAATCTGTAACTGTTACTATTAGCATCATCCCACTGCTGGGCAAAGAAGGGCCTTAAAAGGAGCTAGAGCTCTTCCGATTATTATTCTACAGAATCTAAGAGGTTTTTATTTAAATCAGACTACGATTCAGCCTTTCCAAGGTAACGACCGTCACCTTTTTAACGTTTTTATTGCAACCTCACTTCCCTGTTTGTTTCCTTACTCCTTTCCTCGAAATACCTCAAGATTAAGTTAACATTAACTTTTACTTTCGAGATTAAAAGGAAGAGTGACTGGTCCTGCGCAAGTCGTTATAGCTTCCTTTACATAAAGTACTAGCTTCTGCCTGCGATTTCGTTCGCGTTGAAGTCGTAAGATACACAATATACTAAAATAAGAGTCACATTTTTATAAAAAGCCCGCCCGCTTTTGCTTCATTTTCGCTTATCGTTCTTTCTTTCAGACTTTTTATTTTTTTCTCAGTCTCTAAGGGTGTTAGCGTGATGATAAAAATCTATAATGTTCCTCAAGAATTGGTATATCAAAAGCAAAAACATTTTTTATTATATTAGTTCCAGAGATTAGCGCGTTAACAAACAAACTCTTCAGCTTTATTTGTATAGA
This sequence comes from Lithophane semibrunnea, assembly GCA_947363905.1. Classification (NCBI taxonomy): domain Eukaryota; kingdom Metazoa; phylum Arthropoda; class Insecta; order Lepidoptera; family Noctuidae; genus Lithophane; species Lithophane semibrunnea. The sequence continues at coordinate 5,367,985 of OX376216.1, read as the reverse complement.
TTATCAGACGATAGCGAGAGTCATCATCATCATTTCATCCGAAAGACGTCCACTGCTGGACATATAGTTCTCCCCCAACGTAGCGAGAATATGCAATGCATCAATGTATTTATTACAAATAAACAATTGCCAAGCTCTTTTAAATTGCCAAGGACTCAGTCAGTCAGAAAAATGAAGCTAGTTGCCCATTCCAAAGCGTAGTAGGTTACCTATAGAGAAGAACTGGCAAGAATGTCCATGAGCACTTTTTAAATCAAAATATTGATAATGATATTGACTAATGATAGGGGAAAATTATGCAGCAATGCCGTTAACCGGAAGAAATAGGTGGGTATGGTGGTATACTTGATTTATAGGATGAACTCGTTCTTAAGGAGCTCATTTTCTGTTAGCCTTACCTTTGTTGACGATAATGATATCATCAGTCAGGTGATCGTAGTATGATATCATTGACTTATAAGATGAAGGATACTTGTTCATTCACCTAGTTTTTTTTTTGTAAGTAGGTGACTAACGTAATTGAAACAGAAATGATGACTTGTTTCATGTATTTTTCGTAAAAATATGAGACAAATTATAAATCAAGGAAATCAACAACTACTAAGCCACTTTTTCCCACAATAACGAAATACTAATTACCTACCTTATTAATCGTAAGCTCACTCATCAACTCATAAATGCCACATCCAGTGATTCATACTACCTCCATGTACACATTCTAGCAGGTGGCTAGTAAGAATTATGATTTATGGCAACACCAAAACAAATCGACCTCTTAATTGGATCGATACTTATAATCGAGTATTGCACAACACTAGTCCACTAATTGTAACTTTTATTACTAAGAAAATTGATTAAGACATTTATAAAATAGTTCCTCTTTGACGGCTTATGTTAATTAACTTTAATGTGAAAATCGGCTTGTTTTAAGACGAAATAATGTTGCCAGCTGCGTATGAAGAGTTTAATGTGGGAAACGGTAGAATGTAATTAGGTAAAGTTTGTTAAAATACCGCGAACGAAAAAATTAAACTAACTTACTAAAGAATATAACGTTCATACAAAAAAACACGGTATGTTGAAATATTGATTGAAGGATTTTTTTTTTGTGAAATTGTTTATTAAAGAAGATTGCTGGACGAGCTAGAGGAAAAAACGACTATTGGTACACATTGGCGAAAGAGCTGGAAGCCATAGGGAGAGCTTCTTTTGCCCAGATTTGCCCAGTAGTGGGATATGATGCAGTAAAAGTAAGATTTTTAAGAACAAAGTAAAAGACTGGCTCGTTTGTCAAAAGCACGACTTCTGAAAGTGAGGTCCTGGGTTCGGTTCCTATGTTGGGCCTGTTGTGTTATTGGGTTTTTTCATTAGGAATTTCTCAGTAGTACACCGGACCTAGATTGATGGCAAATGGCATAAGCGACCCTTTTACAGGGTTGCTAGTAAAATAACTGGCCAAATGCAAGAATAGAACCGTGTTGTTTTAAATTAGTTCGAATTTCAAAATTACGCCAACACAACTCGACCATCAACTGCGATACCAAAGACACTAAGTTAACTTTTTAATTTGCTTTTTTTTCCATACCTTTGCCTCGTGAACAATTATAAGGTCATACGAACTGGCATTTAAGAAACTGACATTTATTTTATAGGCCCAATAAAAATAATAAGTCTTATTTTTATGACCCTTTCATATTTGTTATGATTTTTTTACTTTATGTCTAGTAATCACGAAACGTGAAAGGAGTGTGGAGCAGACATTTAATTGTCATTATTTTCTTTCCAATTAAGGATGGGACGGATAGATAAACAATAACAAAGCGATCACGGGAAAGAGCAAAATCGTTTTCGTCTTTTGTCTACGGATTCTACCAGTTGTGTTTTAACCAATAGAAGTGTCAAGCACTCAAGCACAATGTCTAATCTGACATAAAGTCTGACACAAGTCTATACAAGAAGCAGCGATCTGTATAATTTAGGAGTCAACTCTGACTTTAAAAACTTTCTCCATTTTTATAATTCTTTTCTATCCAAAATTATCAATAACGTATCGAAACTTCACCAACGATTTTAGAGGGCATAGACAGGTGACAATCGCTTTGAAAGCGTTCCGTATTTCTACAACGACTTTCAACAGGATTGACATAAGCTTGTCGATAGCTTATGTCAGTCTTATACATTGTTGCCTTTTCCATCATCGTTATCGCTGATAGAATGTCACTTTGCCTAGGGCCATCGCCAGGGTGTATCGTCATCAAACCTTGTCGATTCCTAGCACATTCTATGTATGACTCTATCTTCTTCACAAACATACGCAACAACATAGCTACCTACCAACAAAAATATAGTACCTACAAAGCAACAACTAGTAGATAACCTACGTCTTGAGCAAGCATCCGGTAAACCAATAGAGCTAATATACCAACCATCTTTGCGTGACCTCTGGCCTCCTCCATCCATCTTCCTTTCACACCCTCATGAAGAAGGGGGGGAGGTCAAGTCAAACTGGCTGATTTTAACAGGCGAACGTCACTTGAGCGAATTATACGATAATCGGGACTTCCTACTTACGGTCAACGGACAGTCACCGTGATTTGTTCCAGTTTCGAATTTGAACTTTTGATTTTTGGAACGTGTGTTTGGATTTTTGAATGTGGAAGCGAAGATTATTTGGAAGAGTTGGTAGAAATGTCAGAATTGACAGTTTTAATGATGTGATAGTTTTTGTTTTTGTCGATCGATGAATTAAGTGTTGCCAAGTTTTAATTCGATCAAGAATCGTTTCCGTCTGTGAAGTATTAATCTTGACATATCCCGCTAACATTTCGGCTGTCTTTTATAGAAGCAATAAATCCATATTTAATTTCAAAGATACTCGATCTCTTACAAACAACACAAAAAATCAATAAAATACTATCAAAAAACCTTTTTATCACTTCGCAAACTAAAAAAGCCTAACTTCCCAAGTAAGTATACTAAACAAAAAAGTTGTAGAAAAGCTCTACGGAGTCAGGCCTCACGCAGACTTGATTAAAAAGCAATAATGTCATTACAGGCTGTATAAAAAACCCATTACAGCAGTATGAACTATGCTTAAGTATACTTGATTCTATATATAGAAAAGTGAATCTTCAACCTAGTTGAGACTTATAACTGGCTGGATATAGAAATTGTCGTGTGAAATGTTTGTGTTCGAAGTTCAAAAATTCAATTTTGAACTTTTTAGGTCATCTATGGTATTTTTCAAGGTAGGCCTAATAAAAAATACTTAATCAAATTGTTAAGGAAATCATAAGTTTAAATTTTAATTCCTTCTAAGATTTTTTAAATTCATTTGGATACCTTTTTAGTTTTATGTGGAATTAACATTTGTTAATTATGATTGCCCAACACGTACGTACCAATAACATAGGTACTGTAATTTCTGTTAATACCTTGTAACACCCACAGGAAGTGACAGGTTGGCATTTCCCAGGCCTAATGACAACCAGTTCAAAAAAAGAATAAGTATTTTAAAATTAACGAACGTATTCTACAAAATAGGGTGAAGGACACATTAGACGTCACAGATAATTATGAAATTAAAATTGCCATACATAAACTAGACCTTTGCCATCAATTGCGTATAAGACATAGTACATATCTTTATTACATAATAAAATAACTGCCTTATTAGCGATCATAGAAAAACTGGCAACATGGTATATGAACCAGCTAAGAATGACCCCACGCGACCCGCGATTTGCAAATAAAATACGGTTTTCTAAAGGAAAAGTGAGTTATAATGAGGGGTCAGCGTATACCGGATGTTTAACACTCGTCTTTTGCTTATATTATTAATGTTCGTTGGACTTGTCTCCATTGATGGACGATTTATGAGTTTATTTCTTTTTTTCGCAAAAAAAATTACGATTCCGACGAAGTGAGAATTTATGTTTGGTTTCGCGCCTCCTGTTGTGGTGACAGCATTTTTCTTTATGTTCTTGTGACGAACAGCGGCTTTGACGCTTTCTTACTGCGATTTTTTGGAATGTTACACTCTTGAAACGTGTCCTTTTTTTATCAAAATCGGTGATCTCTTTGCAAAATGGTCCTTTTGTTTTACTTAACAATTAAAATTCAACTCTTGTCAAATTCTGACGTTTAGCTGTCAAAGTAACTTCAGTTGAGTCATGCTAGATACTAATATATTTTTAATAAAATATTGCTGCCAAGTAGAGTTATTATAGTTCCGATAATTATTTGCATAGCTAAGTATTTTAATGCAAAGTGACTGCGTGTGTACCAGGAGCGCATAGTGACTTGCTAGTTAAATCTAATCCCATAGGTAACGCTCAAGTATCCAATAACACGATAGGTTAAAGATCAAAATAATTACCTCCTTATCTAATACCGTGTCGTAAGGTGAAGCGGACAGTTGTCGGCACACAGCGAGCCACGTGCATCAATGCGGGTTTCCTAGTACTCGATATATTTTTTCCTACTATAACAAGTTCTGCACATTTTTATGTGCTTGCATAAAAAATATATAGGTAGGGAGCGGAGTTTCTATTGTTTCTATTATGAATGCAAAGGTTTGATGAAGTAGCAAGTTTTTGCTAGTCTTAGAAACTACGTTAGATGTCTTGTTAGTGAACTGTCGTAAAATTATTAACAAACAGACAGGAAATGAGGAAAATATGAATGAATGGCTTTGAGTTGTGTTTAAATGCGTAGTTTTTCTTGCAACTGTTCGAATGGTGTAAGTCAGCGTTCGTTTTATATGAGTCAATTGCGTGTTTGATACTTGTATTAAGACATTTTGTATTGCAGATAATGGTCGAGTTTTGATGTTTATGTATGTAATTTATAACACAAAAAGTGCAGCGGTACCTACATAGTTTCTTTTAGATAAAAAATATCTTCATTCTGCACAATTAGGTACTAATACTCAAGTATCAAGTTAACCTCATACCAGGTTTAAATAACTAGACAGATACGGTATTTAAGTCCTTTTGTTTCTCACAAGCCACTTCCTGCTACAAACGATGATTAATCTACGAAACTTTTTGTGTAACAACATAAATCGTAATCGATTTTAAACTGTATTTGTATGAGGTAATGTTTTCACTTTTTAGCGATTACAGCCTTGATTATTTACAAACACATAGTCAAGGTTAGTTTTTAATAAAATTATGACGTTTATGCAACGTACGGTGTTCAAATTCGAAATTTAAAATGGACATAATTTAATTATCGAATTTGAGCATGTTCTAGATGAAGTTTTTCTAAAAATAACTTCTGTTTTTTGTTTGGTTTTAATCTTTTATGTTTGTTTTACTGCTATTTCCAGTAAGTAAAAGTTATTTCACAATAAAGTTTTAAAAGCCCTATTTTGCTGCGGCATTATCTTTTCTCATCAACTAACAGAGAAAAAACTCTGATTAAAATAATGTTTAATTTATGCTTTTGCTACCATAACAGGCTGTTATTATTATCTTATATCACACTTTATATAAATGCTTTAACTTAATAAAAACAATTAAACGCGACAAACTTGAACACACCAGTTATAATGTCTCAATCAAAAAGTTGCAATAGCTTTAACATAATATTTTTGCATATCATTATGATTAGCTATACTAACAAATCTTATTAGTTATTAAACAAAACAACAATTTTAGTGCAGTACCTAGTACCTACTTACAAATACAAGGATCTAACGTGCCTAACGTGTTTTCTACAGCTAAAGAGCCTAAGCTGGCTTATTGGTGATTCGCCCAAATTTACTAGCCGGATTTCTGGATTTGTCGATTCGCCTACAAATATATTAACTTCGTGCAAATCGCCTCAAGAAAAATATATAATTATTATTTACTACCTTCGGCCCGCGGCTTCGCCGCCGTGGTATGTCGATAAAAAGTAGCCTATGTCCTTTCTCAGGCTCTAGACTATCTGTGTACCAAATTTCATTTAAATCGGTTCAGTAGTTTTGGCGTGAAAGCGCGACAAACAGACAGAGTTACTTTTGCATTTATAATATTAAGTAAGGATAACTGTCGATTCCCCGATTCGATCGAGTAAATTTGGGCGAATCACCACTAAGCCAGCTAGATTTCATATCATACGTCAAAATACCTACTCTATTAGAGCATTTTTCAAGTTTATCCAACTTCCATATAAACTCTTGCATAGACCGTACTCTAATTGCATGTCACACCTTCAATCAGAATCCGAGGGTTATAAAGAATATTCCTAATCCATTGCTTTATAGGTTTCAAAAATTCGTCCGCTCAACAACCTAAGTAACGCAATGAAGGTGACTGAGCTGTCAAAATGAAAGCCATTGCGATGTATGATCATTTTATGTGTTAGGCAACTACCCCACTGGTTACAAATAAATGCCTTTATGGCGATGCACAATTCCTTATATTATTGTAGCGGCAATATGATTAATGAGATTTTTTGTTAGAGACTGGTAAATTAATGATAAATGATTTATTTCTGTAAGTAGGTTTGTACAAACACTTTTACACGTCAATCACATTTTTTTAACTAGATGAGGTCGGCGTTTCCTATCTGACTACTCTGAGAAGAAAGGCCTAAACAAACTCAGAGCTCGCAGTCTCTTTTAAAGTCCAGACATATTATTGGCCAGATTATGTGAAGACCATGTAGATTGCTGTCTGAAATGCTAACAACACGCTAAACAAGTATGAGTGACAAAACCACTCTTCAAAGCTTTTCTAAAACTCAATGTGTCACTATACTCGTTGTTGGCGACACAATAACGGTAACTATATTCCTATAAGTTTATTCTAGAAGCACAAAACTTGAAATAGAGCTCCGTACCTCGTATACAAGCATATTGTATGCAAAGGTTCACATCTACGCTACGTCAGGTATGAATGAAGGAGGCGGGCTGTGTGCCCTCAATACGACGGGTACAGTCGTGAATACCAAGCTTTTGGTTTTAGTTTAAACAGATTTTATTTAAGTTAAATCTCAGAAGAAGGAGATGTGACAAAGTCTGGGCCCATCAAGTTTAAAATTGCTGGTAGCAGCTGGATGATTATTTAGAAAGGTTAAAGTGGCAAAGAACTAAAATTAAATGTACTGGATTTGACAGTTGTTTGACATCTTCCTTGACAACCAGCGCTGCCGTTAAATAAGAGCTATGTCGGACATTTAGCAGGGAACTGCTTCAGATGATGAATGTCAAAATAAAAGCGCATATTTTATTATTTTTTAATGGTCTGTGTAGACAATAGGAATATTACCTTAATATAAGTCAACAATAATTTATACTTATATATTTATAATAGTTTAGTTGTTTGTGACTATTTTAGAATGTTTTAGCTGATAAGTGAATGTTTATTTTAGTGCTAAAATTATTATTTTTTACATTAATCTTGCCTCGAGTGTGTATTCACTTTGATTTTAAGCACAAGGTTAAAATCAGACTAGAATTTATAATAAAATAGAATACCTACCCTTTTACTATGAACACCATATACATTACAGATATAAATGTAGAAATGACAGACAGACAGACTATGGACTAACAATATAAAATGAAGCAATAAGCGATAAAATAAATAAAATCCTGCCTTGAATCTGGTTAAAACTTGCAAAGTAACCACAATACATTATTTTCCTTTACGTGGGTATCTAAAATTGCAATAAAACAGATACAATATAAAGATTTTCCTGATAATATTTCCTCAATAAATAACCATCTTTATGAGATATATAAAGAATCTAGAGGAAAAAAAATACATTTTTTTGCGATGTAATATGCAACTTTAAAAAGAACTCCGTAATCACAATTAAATCAAGAAAAATCGTTGACATTAAAAGAAAGTAAAACCAATTACGAAAATAACATTTAAAAAAAAAACGAAAACAATGTTTACATTAAATGTACTTAAACAAAAATTCTTACCAAACAGGCCTTCGACAAGTTGTACCTTTTACCTTTAACCGTTCCGTATTTACAGACTTTTTATCAATGTCAATTATAAAAGTCAGTGCCGACAACAGGTCGCTTTACCCTACATTTACAAAAATGAACCACTTTCTCTTTGCGTCGCTATAATAAAAATGTACGTATGCAAAAATATTTTGTTTATATTTTCTGCAAGGTATGAGGAAGTATTTTGGTTTATTAAAAATATCATTCGTGTGGCTTGAGGATTATAATAAATCAATCAAAATAAATACTTATAGATTTTTTAAATAAAGGCTCGTTAAGGCGGTTACATGGGACTAGCGAAATGTGGGTGCACCTCTGCTTAACCCTTCGAGGAATACAGGCGTGATTTATGTTATGTTATAATATTATATTATGTTCGTAAAATATTTTACAGATAGTAAAATTTACAGAATTGTGATTGGGTCTTAATTTTTTTGTAATAACTAAAATCCTTTGGCTATGAATAATTATTTATCGATAATCAATATATCCAGCGAATACCTAAAATATTTTATTCAAATTGAGCAATAATAATAATCATCACAGCTTCAATTCCAAAAAGAACGTGTTTGAAGAAAAAATATTGTCTTCCAAAAAAACCAGCCATCTTTCCGTTCACATCACTGTCAGATTCTCAATACAAACTGGTATTTTGAGCTCAAAACAGCAAAAAGTTTTCACTGTAAGTTACGAGCAGTATAAGTAGATTTATTGGTTTAAATATTGAATAGAACTGGGGAAGGTTTTTAACCGTGGTTTAGTGGCTAGATCACCGCCTGTCTCAGACTCAGAGGTCGGTTCGATTCCCAGCGAGGGGCAGCATTTTCTTAAACGTTAGTTCGTTCTTTTTCGGGTGAAAAGATGATGATGAATGATTTAGGTATAAACTATTTTATTTAAAAATGGAATGTGGAAAACGTATAAAATCTCAAAAACCGTTCCATTTTCAATTGTAAACCGTCACCTTTCAAGCCAGTACCAAAACCAAAAACTAATTAACGAGTAATATTAATCGAAAATGAAGTGATTAATAAAATTTCGCCGAGTAACATTAATAAAAAGTCTTTAGCTGCACGGTTCGCGCACACGTGGTTGCGCGTACGCAAGCAAAAAGTACGCGATCAAACTGATATAAAGAAAAAATGAGCGAATGAATACTGTTATTCAATGTGTATGTTTAATGGTCAAACTGTAGGTACGTCTTGTCTTAAATTCATCAAGAATTTAATGTAGTTTTTAATTTATGGTCTTATATTTCTTAACTTGAATTTGATCACACTTGTTTTTGTGGTTCTCTAGATTGTAACTTTCATTTTCACACAGAAAAATAATATTATGATGGATTAATGGGAAAATGTTTCATACAGACGTGGACATACAGCATTAATAAGTCTTCATAATATAGTTATGCAGAACGTACCCAACATAAAAGCAATTTGACCAGGAAAAACTGTAATGTATAGATACCTTTTTATGTACAAGTTTATTTACGGGGTGTTAGGGTAAACACCGTTATCCTTGCAACCAGTGGTTTGGTTTCATTTATAGAACGTAAAATCAATGGAAAATTACAACTTTTTTTTTCTTTTTTTGAAATCTACATTTTACCACAAGAGACGCAAGTTCGTTGTCCTATGCGCTAGGGCAACGAACTTGCGTCTCAACACGGGCGGGGGGTACGGGATGTGACCTGACCGGCCGCGAGCGCGACCCCTCTCTCAGTCAGTCAGCTGTTTCGCTAGAGAGCACGGTGTCAGATAGAAACTTTTTAAAATCTTTTAATGAAAATGACGTTTTTTTTTGTTGTGTTCGGTCATTTATTTTTATATTTAAGTCAACTACCCATGGTTTGAATGACAAGACTGTTTAACCTTACAGCCTGTATATTCAAAGTTATTTCAATAAAGCCAAGAAAATTATACATAGTCTGAGAAATATGCCTAGTTATTAGGTATCCTATGAAATCAGCGTTTTGTATGGGGAATTTTAAAGAAGTCAAATTTTTCATACTAACCATTTTCTTAATTTATATAACAACCATGAACACTAATGTTTTAAAACTTTTATGCACTTATGTTTAAAAACTAAGATACCGTATGCCACTTAGATTAAGCGACAAAAATAAGTTTTTAATAAGTCAAAAAAATAATTGTGGTCATTTCTGCTTACAAAATGAGGAGTCATTTTTAAGGTATTTTTTATGTTTAGAAAACTATAAGTAATAAGGTTTTTTTTACTATTATCATAGACAACTGTCTATGATGGTACCTCATTCATTGATTGGTCATTATTCGATATAATACCAAGCAAATTGATGAATATTTTAAATCATAGAAGTGACGAGGTTCCATATTTGTGAGAAAAAACGCCAATTTCATAGGTAATACCCATTATATAAATCTTGACAAGCAAAGTCGCATGAAAACTTTATGCACTTAATATTAAATGCACAGAAATATCAACGGCTGTTGCAAAGGTCGACAAATTGTTGCAATGTAGTACTACTTTCACGTTTTATACATCAAGTAAGGGGTAGACAGGGAACATACCTTTAACCTTATATGGGCATTTCTTATTAAAAGTTATCTAGTAACTCGTTAAGCTCAAATTCACTTTTTATCTCGCTCGCACCACTTCTCGTGGCCTGGGTGAGAGCGAGACGGAGTGGGGTGCTGACGGCTCCAAGCCTCGAACAGTTTAGCAAAAAAAAAAAAACTTCTGTTCCTTACATTTATGTTTACTTAGCTCGTCAAAATGTAGGGAACAGCTGGATTTTTTTTTCGCGATTTCTGATTTGGTCTCAGAGTGAAAGGTGTTCATAATGATGGGTATAATAACCTCTTAAGAGATTTCGTGTATGAAAAGATACACCATAATATAAATTAGAATACAAACAAAATAGTATCAGCCGTATTATAAAATATTAAAAATCATTTTTTTACCCCAATGTCAACATACTTGATAAGCAATCTATCAATTTCCTTTAATAGACCTCAAAAAACTATACAGCTGCAACATTCTCATAAAAATAATACTATTAATAAAAATATTTGTGCATAACCTGCGCCCGCGCTCATATCGGGGGCGGTCTCCTTATTATTTATTAATTTTCGCATCCCATAAGGTGGTACTTACAGACACATTCACACCCATACCGGGATTGTGTTACACCGTAGCGAGCGAGCGAGCGAATGTGAATGTTGGAATGTTAGATGTTCAATACTTTTTGTTGTATGTATTATGGATATGTCATGCTTTTGTTCTTGGTTTAATGTGTTGGTTTAATTATGTTATTCAATTTAGATTATACAGGGTGAAATTTTAGTCGTTTCCTATTCTCTTAAGGGGCCATTGTGAACAGCTGATTTTTTTTCGCGATTTCTGTGTTGGTCCCATAGTGAAAGTTGTTCATAACGATGAGTACAATGACCCCTTAACAGAATTTAAACGACTAAAATTTCATCCTGTATATAACTGTTCTACCACAGACATAGCTTTTGTAGATAGACAGACTTCTCGTTGTCAAACACAATGCTGTGTAGTATTATGGAATGGTGTGGAGGGTCTAAGAATCTCAGTGCAGTGTAAATGGATAAGTGTTTATACAGCAGTGGACAGCTATTATTAGGCTAATGTTTTTTTTTTTTTACTTTGCCCCACACTAAGAATTTCTTCCTGTATCGTAGGTGCGTTTACAAACATAGAAACTGACATACACTACACAATGATTATGGGCAAAAATCTTTGAGAATTTGCCCAGAAATTAAAAAGATTGAATATGAGATATCATATTATTATGAGCTTGTACGTCACGCATATCCAAATACGCCACAGAATGCTATAGAATTTTAATTTAACGTTACAATTCGGTGTGACAAGCAGCCGTAGGTTACAACGACTGGGTGTGGTCACTATATTTATTAAAATCTCTTCATTGCAGAGAAAAAAAATATAATTTTATCGCGACGGGATGAAATGCTTGTTTTATTAACTATTTCGTTTAAATAAAGCCTTTGGAATGCAATTAGTTAATCAATTTAAAATCCCTTCTAGGCCATTAATTTGAGAAACCGTTAATTTATGGTGAAGGAAAACGTCAGGAATTATCTAAAAAGTGTGGTAATGAAATGCTCTTTCCTTGTCTCTACTATTTATGTTCAGCAGAAGACGAGTTAAATTAATGCTATTTCACCTTAATTAAATCTACTAATTTCGAAACGCTCTAGCACAATGCTAACTACAAAATACTATAGTCGTAGATATATTTACATTTGCCACACCGAGCGCTGGACGCAGAGCTCTGCGTCCAGCGCTCGGTGTGGCAACACGTCGTGTTCTGGTTTGCGACTGGTCTATCGTCATCCCGTATAAAACACGTGTCGATTTCTTACAGGGTTTTTCATGGCTCTTGAAGAATAGTTAAGCGGAATAGATTACTAAATATATCTACGTCTATTGTATTTTATAATGGATTTCCGCAAAATCACGCCTGAATCAATTAACAATGCTAACTACCTAGATAGTTGGATACCTATAGGTTTTCGTAACTCTATTACTAGTAATTTAGGTCGTATAACCAGCCTTAAATTCTTGAATACATTAATGTTTAGATAAATTATCCACAGTAATTAATTCATGTGGAAAATCCAGTTAGATTTCACTAACTAATATCGTAAATTAATAAATGGATATGCAAGGGCGACTGGGTTTTATGATCTTAATTTTTGGGACATAGGTATCAAATCTTGGGCACCATGCAGTCTTACCGTTCTTACCAGTCTTTCGTTCGTCGCCCAGCTGTCATTCGTTCTCGGATATCTGACAGTCGTTACGGGTAGTCAGAAGTCTAAAAGTCTGACAACAAGTCAAGGGGGATCGATAGCGTAGTGTTACTTATTATCTGAGTTGTGGAGGTCAGGTAAGCAGTCGTTCCATGTAAAATACTGGTATTCAGCCGCATAATAATTATGGTATCTGGGTGGTATGGATCTTGACCGTACTTCCTGGATTGTCCTGATAGCCGTGCAATACCTCTCCACTCCTCTCAAGCACCTCAGGAAGTGTTGCCCCCTTGTCGCTACGTCACTATGTGCTAGCAACCGTTTTCGGGGGCCCATTATTGAGGGTGCAAGTCACCCTCTGCCATTTCATCCGTGTATATATAAAACATTGATCAGGCAGGGGCCATAGTCCTTCCATAGTTCCAGGTTACCAGTCCACTTTAGGCACCCAAAGCTATAGTTCAATATCATTGTTTTGTTTCCATATCCTGCAATAGTCTTGCTCCAACCGGGGATTGTCCTTGGGTGCCCTTGCATAGTGCGAACAGGGATAATCGTCGGTTGGTGCCCCATTTCATTATGGATGTCTAACGGACCTCTGCGAGTTGGCTTCCAATTTGGTCCTGGGCTTGAAGGACCGAGGTCGGGAAAACGGTTTTTCAGTTTTTTTTTGTTTGTAATTTTTCTGCTGTGCCCTAGACTTTAGATCTATGCCCGTTTCATGGCAATACACTCGTGTCATAAAACATGAGACACATAATAAAGATTGGCGAAAAGAAGGTGTACCTACTAAATAGTCCATTTATATATAAATATTTTTAAGTGCTTAGACTGTATTATCTAAATCCTTTGCAATATGCTATGACTAATCCTTTTCCTCTTTCAATACAGTACATAAATTATTAATTAAAATACTGGTTTATACAAGAAAATTGAATTCTGCGACAGCCATATTGGTTTTTTGAAGTTGACAACTGACTGACATTACGAGGTCCTGATTAAACAAATTCAAAAGATTGAATTCTAAATGTAGAGCATTTTAGTATGCATTAAAACATAAACGGACAAAAATATGCGTACAAAACATCACCCCCTTTTACATCGCCACAGTCGGTCAAAAAAGGACAATGAATTTTCTCAACAAAAGGATATTTCTACATATCGTGTACCAGGACTTCATAAAAGAAAAGAACTTACTAACAAATACTTGGAAATCAAGAAAACGGCGAGCGACTGGGTCTCGAACTCTCGACACAGAGTTTCTGTGTCAATACACTGTGTCCTTACTCTTTTATGATTCGAACACCGAAATCGTCTCTGTGTCGTAGTTGGAAAGCGGATTATAAGTAAACGTTGATTGCCTTGAAGTAGCGCCGGCATGTTCTGTCTCGCTCTGTCTTGTGTTATCGTGTATTGCCGTCTCTTTCGCCAAGTTACGCAAAAGGCGTTTTTAAAGAATGCTGGAACGTGTATTGATGGTAGGTTTTCTAATCGCGAATTCGTAATCAGATGATTTAAGTTACATTGTGGCAATGAATCTTCGTAAAGTTTGGGGGTAGGCAGTACAGCAGGTCTTACCTTACCTCATCATCTGCCTAGCCTTTTCCCAACTAATTTGGGGTCGGCTTCCAGTCTAACCGGATCCAGCTGAATACCAGTATTTTACATGGAGCGAATGCCTATCTGACCTCCACAACCCAGAAACTGGGTAATACGATAACCCTTGGCAAGACTGGTTGTCAGACTTTCGGGCTTCTGACGACCCGTCACGACTGTCAAAGATCCACAAATGACAGCCGGGACCAACGGCTTAACGTGCTTTCCGAGGCACGGAGGAGTCTCGCTATGTAAAGATGGTCACCCATCCACGGACCAGCCCCTACAAGCGTAGCTTAACCAGATGGATCGACCCGTACGGCTGTTATTACTTAGCCACGAGCTCCTCCTTAGGTCCTTAGCTCCGCAGGTCTTACCTTACGTACTACTAATCAATGTTACAGTATCCATTCAGCCTTGCCTTTAAATTAAAGGAACAGTGGCTCATTGGCAATTCTCTACCTAATATTGAGCATTCTACCAAATGTAAGTTCGATGTCAGGTGATAAGAATGTAACACGAAATATCAGAGACCATTTTCCCGCAACTTCGACGCACCAGTTTTCAATTTTCCGAGATGAAAAGTACCTTATGTCCTTTTCCAACTACCAAGCTGTCTTTTCGCAAAATTTCATCAAATTCTATTCAGCAATTTAGCCACAAAACTCCCATCAAACTGATATACTCTACAGAATCAATAACATTATCAAAATAAATAAGGATTCATAAAATAATCTGTTGGTCTAGTGGTCGCAACCGCTACTGCTAAGCATGAGGTCCTGGGTTCGATTCCCGGGTCGGGCAAAGTGTTATTGGGTTTTTCAATCAAGAATTTCTCTGTAGTATCGATTTGTGCCCGGTTGATGGCAATAGGCTCGCTCCCTATTACATGGGACTTAAACATAACTGGCGAAATGTGGGTGTACTATAGCTACACCTCTGCCTAACCTTACGGGGATTACAGGCGTAATGATGTTATATTATGTTTATAGAAAAAAATAAAGTTTCCAATAAATATCGTAGCAAAAACAGTACATAAATAGGTATATAGATACCTATGTATAAGTTATACATAAGCAGGTGTATGCTGTAGGAAAATCCAGAGGAAGTGACGTAATCAATATCTACCTACTTAATATAGTACTTATGTATCAACATAGACATACTTTGTTTAGGTACTTATTATTTAGAGTACCTAGGCAACTATACAATCCTAAATAACTAATATTATAAATGCGAAAGTGAATTTGTTGGTTTGTTTGCTACGCTTTCACGCTAAAACGGCTGAACAGATTTGAATGAAATTTGGCACATGGGTAGACCATGACCTGGGTTAGGACATAGGATACTTTTTATCCCGGTAGTACGTTGCTGTGGGATAATTTCCGACTCCCTCTGGGCGAAGCCGCGGGCGAAAGCTAGTGTTAAAACGATGAATATTCTGTGATGTAACTTGATTAATCAAGAAAATGAGAAAATAGGGAAAAGAAAATTGTTAGAGTCAATTCACACCGAGACGCGACGCGACGCTGAAGAGGCCAGTGGTTTCGCGCTGTGCAGCCACGCTGTGCCACGCCACGAGACGCATCCCGACGTCGTAATGCTACGGCTACACTTCGCGTTATCGCGAACTTTTCTTCGTGCGCTCAGCGAGTAATCGAGGAGTGTGCGAGAAAGAGCGCACGAAGAAAAGTTCGCGTTAACGCGAAGTGTAGCCGTAGCATACGTACATAAGGAACTATAGTGCAAAAGTTCTCGACACAGCAGTTTAGGCAGTGCCTTGACTGAATGAATTTCGTAACTTTGCCCAGCAAGCAACTGTGCACGGTGTACAAAGTTGGTGTGTATGGTCTACAAAGTTGGTCACTTAATGAACAACAGAAGTACAAACTCAAGATTTGCCAGCGGGCAATGGAGCGCAGCATATTAGGTGTCAAGCGAACAAACCGCGTTAGAAACCCAGCGCTCCATAACTCAGTAGCGGATGTTGGAGAAAAAACAGCCAGGCTGAGGTGGGGTTGGGCCGGCCACGTCACACGAATGTACCCGGAGAGATGGGCAAGGATCGTCACTCACTGGACGCTTGAAGGAGGACATCGCCGTCGAGGTAGACCGCGGCGAAGGTGGTGTAACAATAATCATGTTTGCGGGGCCAACATGGCCAGAAATCGCACAAAATAGACAGATTTGGAAGGAAAAAATGGACGCCTAAGCCCAGCAGTGGGACACATTGTATTATATAAAAAAAAAAAAAAAATATAGTTTGCCCGGCAAGCAACTGGATTCTCGAGGCCAGAATGAGTTGCCTCATGGGAAACATAATATAAAAACAAAGCCAGATATCTTTTATTCGGGGAATAAAATTGACGTCTGACAGTTTTTGTATCGAAAATCTGTCAAAAATTTAATATTTATTCGCTGGATTAGACTTATACTAGGGATTAAAGTTAGGTCGAATGGGCCGTTAAACGTTTTAGTTTGTCCGTGTGTGTCTGTTTCATCATAATGCCCAAACGAATAGATTGTTTTTTTTTTCATAAGGCGCTGCCAATGTCAACCTTGGAGGTTGTAGGCTGCTTAACCAGACTATCCTGTCGATGCCTTAATAAATTAAGGCCTCCATTTAACTGTAGTCTGTTCGTCTTTTCAAGGTTCCAGTTATTCTAATATTAGATACATAATATTATGTATATATTTATAATATGCATTAAGTAAACTTGTATATTATAAGACGCGTTTAATTACAGGAAACGCCACACTTTGACAGTTTAGTATAAATACACACACACATACTAACAGACATGATAAGTCACTGTGGCGACTTGTAGGGACAGCAAAAGATGTTTGAAATGTTTATTTGTTGTTTCTTTTTTTAGCTTTCAGAAAACATCGTGAGGAAACTTAAATTCAAATAGCTCTGAAAGCTGATCAAGTAGTGAGTAAGGGTGATCAACCCCCCCCACCCCTTGGCCACGAGCTACACGCTCAAACGACAAGCCTCTTGCAACAGGTACAGCGGAGAAAACATGAAAGCTGAGGGCCTAGACAAGTGACAATCGCTTCGAAAGCGTTTCGTATTTCTACAACGACTTTCAACAGAATTGACATAAGCTTTTCGATAGCTTATGTCCTATACATTTTTGCCTCTTCCATCATCGTTATCGCTGATAGAATGTCACTTTGTTTAGTCCTTCTGTTTAGAACATGACAAGAGTCACCGCGACGAGGCTTGCAGAGCGACGACAGACGGAAACAAGTGACGCGCGAGTCGCTTGACGCAAGTCGCATCGCCCGAGGCCGCCGTGGACGGGGCCTTATGAGATGGACAAGGCCTCGCGTGGCACAGTTATTGCATTTACAGCCCGTCACTTTTTTCTGCTAACCCTACAATATTTTCCTGGTATAATGGCTAGAACCAGCCATCACTGAGATGCAGGCTGACTCAGCCTCGTAATAAACCAATAAAATATTACACGCAATTACATCTAGTTTACTATCAAAATGAATCTGTCGTTCTTCGATTATTTTTACCCATATTTTTTTGTTTTTATCATATTTTTATACAGCATTCAGTCAATCTGCATAGCCTCTTACTAACTATGTTGGGGGTCGACTTCCAGTCTAACCGGATGCAGCTGAATACCAGTCTTTTACATGGAGCGACTGCCTATCTGACCTCCACAACCCAGTGGGTAATACGATATCCTTTGGTAAGACTGGTTCTCAGTCTTTCGGGCTTCTGACGACCCGTAACGACTGTCAAAGATCCACGAATGACAGCCGGGACCAACGGCTTAACGTGCTTTCCGAAGCATTTTTTAAACTACTTCTAGATGATTATATTTGCTGGACACACTGTCAATATCTCGCCACACTTTTGGCCATAATGTTAGTCACCGATAGACCATAACGTTACATTAATTCCAGTCATCATTGATATATCATTATTTGGATAAAGTTCAATACTTAATCATAATTTGGTTAAAATCCGAATGGAACAGCTGTATTGAAGTTTGCTGACTGACAATGATTTCATTTAAGTTTTTAATCCATAAAAAAGGTTGCATTACAAAAAAAATCAATAACTAAATTAGTTGGTACGCACGGTTACACATCAAGCTATACATTTCCAGTTTATGCTGATCTCGCATTGTATATGATTTCCGTACAATGCGAGGTCAGCTTATACTGGAAATGTATAGCTTGATGCGTAGCCGTGTGTACTAAGGGAACTCCCCGTTTTTCATTTTTTCATGTAAAGATCCGTTTCTGGTTTTGAACAATTGGAAGTCTTAGGGACAGAACCGACTTACCATTACTCATATAACTGATAAGCGTTCTATAAAGCTTTATAAAGTACCTACACTTCCGTCAAAGGATTCCTATCATACCATTCAACAGGTGAGAATCAAACACAAAGCATCGCCAGTCCTGTAGATCCATAACACCTCCTATCAAATCTTGCTCCCTGGTACTTTTGATCATGAATCCCAAATATAGAACACTTTAAACTCCTATAAAACCTTCCTTCCTTGTACATTTTTCTACGAATCTTTAATCAAAAAGATGCCTCTATAAATTAATATTCTGCGTTCTAGTTTACAAACATGTAAACAAATACGAGTTTTAGGAAAAACAACTGTAATACCAACGCATAAGGTTCAGTTTGCGCTACAACTTATATATTTTTTTTATGACTTTTTGAACAGTACTAGTCAATCTAAAATCAACTTAATTTACACTAGCATAAATTTGATGTTTGTTTAAGTGGAAATAACGTCAGTTGGAAACAAGGATTTGAATAGATCTTTTTGAAGACTCCATAATATCACCTCCTACCTACACCTTTAATCCTGGTACAGTCTAATTCTCTAACAAAGAATTCTCCATAACACCTTCTATAAAATCTTCGACCCTGGTACATTTGGCACAATGTTTTGACTGGCACTCGACAGTGCGGAACGGTTTTTGTGCCATCCAACATCCGCCTGTCCCGATGATATGACTTACTAACGGTTTGAGGCACAAGGCGTGATGTTCCTAAGATATTTAGTAAGATATTTTTTATTTTGAAAGGGTCTCTATGAGAAAATAAACGATTATCTTATCTTATCTTATAAGAAATCGCTGTGACTTTGCGAGTGAAAAGGAACGTCCATCGAACCTAAAGTGGTGAAAAGAACCTTGAGCAGACAACCCCGCTAAAAATCATGGTAACTGGATTATTATTTGAAGAGTTTAACTATTCTCGAAGCTATAAGAGAGGTAAAAATATTTAGCAAGATGTTACAAGATAAATTCTAATAACCTAACTATTATTACTCCAGTTGACTACTTAATAAAGTGATTAAAGCATACTTATTAATAAACGTTTATTAAGTGTTTTGACATTAGGTTTAACTTAGATTAAGTGTTTTGACATTAGGATTAACTTAGAAAGCTTACTTAGGTTTCACATAAGGGATTATAAGCTTACAGCGTATGTCGTAATATTTTTATGTTAAGTCGGCTTTTAATAAAGCCTTGTAATATTATAAGCCATTTTATTACTTAATTTAATTACTTAATTAACTTATTCACAACAAATTAATTTACGTCACTAAAAGTTATCTTTAAATACTAATTTCGTGTATATCTTTAAAAGTACAATAATTACAAAAAGGAAAATGCACTCGGTTTACGCAATTAAGCACTTTAATGGTTTGCAATAAGTTCTAAGACATGTGTCTTTGTAATGTGGTCAGATATCGGATAAGACACATTTTAGGGATACTGTCTGACTGTAAAATAATTCATTTTTAAATTCTCATTTTATAATATTTAATTGTATTAGGGAAAATTACAAATCTTAGTAGGTTTGTAACATGTGATCTGTTACATCATAGTCAACTAGCTGTGCCCCACGGTTTCAGGCTTTCAGCCGATTCGCTCGGCTCCTAGGGGTCGTAGCGAGATTTTAAATACCTTATAAACTTCCTCATGAATTTGGCTAACACATGCAATAAGAATTTTTCAAATCTGACTCGAAGTTCCAGAAATTAGCGCGGTTGAACAAACAAACTCTTCAGCTTTATTATATCACTAGCTGCACCCGCAGTTTAACCCGCGTAAGTCTCGATCCCGTGGAAATATCGGGATAAAAAGTATCCTATGTCCTATTCCAGGTCATGGTCTACCCATGTGCCAAATTTCATCCAAATCCGTTCAGCCGTTTTAGCGTTAAAGCGTAACAAACAAACTCACTTTGGCATTAATAATCATCCAATGTTTTATAATGAAATTAATTTAGATTAATAAAATTAATGTACACTTTTATCAAAGTGTGAACAATTTTAATATCCTATTTAGTATTTACTACAAAAAAAACTTATAGATTTTCTTCAAGATCAAACCTCAGATAGAAATTTCTAAATCAACCTTGAATAGGCTAAAAGTAACAGGCCTAGGTATGACCAAGTACTTTAAACCTATTGCTCACAGCGATCATGAACGCACAGAAGGACACAGGTCCGCTCCGCTCAGACCTCGCTCATCTTTCAGTGGAGCATAACACCCAAGTGATGTAATCGTAAAAATGTTAATTTTTATATCTCTCTTTTTAATTTTGACATACAAATGTAATTAGGGCAGAGATGGTAACGGTTAATGGCATTTTATGGTATTCTTACGAGCAGACGTTTTTAGAGGGCTTGTGGCTAAGTAATAACAGCCGACCAGGTTAAGCTACACTTTCCGCGGTTGGTCCGTGGATGGGTGACCGTCTTTACATACCAAGACCCCTCCGTGCCTCAGAAAGCACGTAAAGCCGTTGGTCCCGGCTGTCATTTGTAGATCTTTGACAATCAGTTTTACCAAGGGGTATCGTGTTACCCAGTAACTGGGTTGTGGAGGTCAGATAGGCACTCGCTCCATGTAAAATAATGTTATTATTTTTAATCTAGGGGCGAGCCTATATTGCCATCAACCGGGCACAAATTCAGACTCCAGACTGCTACTGAGAAATTCCAGATAAAAAAACCCATTAAGATTTTACTCGACCTGGGAATCAAACCCAATACCTCATGCTGCAGCGGTAGAGCTTGCAACAACTAGACCAAAGAGGCAGTATAAAAAAAAAATTCGAATAACTGAATTTGGGAAACTAAACAGGTAAGGCGACAGACTTAGATAAGATGGTGGTAGCTAGCCAGGCGGATCTAGTACAAGCCCTACCACTAACCAAACCGAGCAGAAAAAATTGTCCCCGCTGGGAATCGAACCCGGGACCTCTGGGTTTGAGACAGAACCACTAGACCACAGAAGCGGTTAAAGTCATGATTTTACTACAATTAAAATATTAGGTCTCCACCTATGAAATCAGCGTCTTGCATGGAGAATTTTAAAGAATTTGCATTTTTCATACTAACATTTTCTTAATTTAGATAACAACCATGAACACTAATGTTTTAAAACTTTTATGCAATAATGTTTAAAAACTAAGATAACTTATAGCGACAAAAATAAGTTTAGGCTAAGTTAAAAAAAATAGTGGTCATTTCTGCTCATAAAATGAGGAATCATTTCTAAGGTATTTTTTATGTTTAGAAAACTATAAGTAATAAGGTTTTTTTACTATTTTTAGCTGTCTATGATGGTCATTATTCGATATAATACCAAGCAATTAATGAATATTTTAAATCATAGAAGTGCCGAGGTTCTCTATTTGTGAGAAAAAAAAAAGCCAATTTCATAGGTGGGGACCCAAAATATCACTCGATCTAAATACCAATAAGTAAAGACACGTAATCTATAAAACACTTAACTAGAAACATGTAAACTAAAGTCATTACTCAACAGATAGAATCATCACAAACGTTAAAATTAAATGTTATAATTTATACATATTTTTTTTTCTATTAACATTTATACTGCATTCCTTTGACTCGCGATAGTATGGAACATGACAAAAACATGCTTGTTTGATAAATGGATGCGATGTGGGTCGCACTATATGAAACAGATGTACTTAGTATTCGTATAGATTACATAATAATGTAAACAAATGTCATCATAGTAATTTTACACGATTTTTCAACGTATATATGAAATAATTTGTCGTTTTTGCGCCAGTTTCATGTGCCTTTTGGAACGACGTTCCATATCGCACGCTCAGACCAAATAAAAAGCCAAGACAGAGCACTGTCAACAGTGACGTGAGGCCGGTTTCGTAAACAAGTGTGCACTTAGTGTGGTGTAGTTTGATTGTACATGTGTGCGTGTGAGCGGTCCCAGTGCGGGTTGGTAGATGTCACATGTCTTCGAATTTTTTGGTTCTAGGACATGTCGGTTTCGTCACGATATTTTCCTTCACCGTTTTGAGAGCAGTGGTGATGAAATCATTTACACAAAGTGCTTGTCTGGGTTCGAACTCACGATACTCATAAGTAGGGGTCGATACCACTGACCGCCACTACTCTTTTTGGCCTGCAGTGGGACATTATACAGGGTGTTATCATTTTTAAAAGATCACGGAAATGTACTTATAGATTTTTTTTTTTTCTAGATAGTTCAGAATGCTACAATCCAACGCAATGCCATTTCCCAACTACATAATGTTGGGGTCGGCTTTCAGTCTAATCGGATGCCGCTAAATATCAGTATTTACATCGAACGACTGCCTATCTGACCTCCACAACCCAGTTACTACATGCATGATACCCCTTAGTGGTATAGATTGAAAATACAGTAGCTCTTTACTTTAAACTCATGTTAAATTCACAAAACAAGCAACCACGGGTAAAATGCTTGTTCATCCCGATAAGGGCATAATATAAAATGGAGGTAATTCCATTAAACTGACACTACAACTTAATTCCGACTCTATTTACATATCATTAAAGCACAATTTTAATTACCGAATCGATCACAGAGATCCAAAGATAATATATTCTGTGGCTTTTTGCGTGTACAGTAAACGTAACAAGTTTTCCAATAAAAATGTTAATAATGTACAGTTTTTTGTTTGCGAAACTTGTTGGTGGGTTGTACTATAGGAAATTTATTTATTGCACACATTCTTAATTGCAAGGTGAGATTATACTTGTTAGTTTTAAATGTAAAATTAATTTGATGTCGATCTTAAACAGAAAGCCGAGCAGGTGTTTTATTAGAGCACTCACTATATGTAGGTTACTATACAGGGTGTAAAAAGACCCATCACATAGCCGTCAACTACGCATTCTGTACATCAAATTATGTAACACTAGCTGCGCCCGCGGTTTCACCCGCGCAAGTCTGGATTCCGTGAAAATATCGGGATAAAAAGTATCCTATGTATTAATCCAGGTTATAAACTATCTGTTTGCCAAATTTCATCCAAATCCATTCAGCCGTTTTACCGTGAAAGAGTTTCAAACATCCATCCATCCATCCATCCATCCATACTTAAAAACTTTTGCGTTTATAATAATGTTAGATAGTTATTGCACAAAAATATTTGCTGGGAAACGACTTTTATTTTTGGTGTGAAAAATTGCTGTTTACAGTAGTGCGCAACGTAACGCACGCAAAACATTGTGTTTATGGGTGCATGAAACAGTTCAGGGTTTGTGGGGGTATTTAAAAAAATTAGTTATAACATATAAAACTTGCTTTCCTTAAAAAAACATCTGAAAAGTTGGAACTTCGACCTTCAATATCTCCGTAACCAGAAGGTTCCCAGGTATGGTCCGGAACAAAATAATGATCACAATGACGGGAATAACAAGTGGCTTTCGGCTTCATTCAGTGCCTTTTTACACCCGTTATAACATCACGCCTCTTTTCCCCAAAGTGTTCGGTAGAGGTGTACCTATAGTACAACCACATTATCGCCAGTTATGTTTAAGTCCCATGTAATAGGGGGGCGAGCCTATTGCTATCAAGCTGGCACAAATCCACACTCCGGGCTAGTAACTAAGCTAACACTGGCCGACACAGGAATCGAACCCGAAACCTCATGCTCAGGAGTAGCGCTTTCGACCACTAGACCAATGTCATAGTCTAGTATGTCTTTTTAAAATTAATAAATATCTCAGTGTGAAAATGGCTGACCTACTGTCAATAATATCCTCTTAGCTGTCTTGTGCGATTGGTTGATTGAAATCACAAAAACCAATCATATCACTTCACACGAGATATGAGAAAGAAAACATAAAAATGAAAAACTTTTAAAAGAAAATGATTGCTAAGGAAATTGATAACATTGTGTGACTCAATCTGCTAAACAGTTCATTTTCAAGAGTGTAGTTACATGCCACGTATTTGAACCTACTGCATATTGGCTTAAAAACCAGACCGGTTAACCAACGGACCAAAAAGATGTTTATAATATCAAAAAGATGACATTCAACGTTTACTAGCAAAAAATCCACAACATGGAAGTACTCCTGCCTACCCCACGTCAGTTTTAATAGCGTGAAAGCATCAAGTATAAAGTGTTTTCCCTTGGCACCGGCGACGCAGGCGCAACGAGTTTTTATCTCTCTTTCCTACCGCTGCCTACTAAACCAAACGGCGAAACGAACACGGTGACCATGAGGCTGCGAAGTACGGGACATTGATATTGAGATTGTACGAGTAGAAATTATTAAAAGAATTAAAATAGTTGAATAGGTTGAGAAGCTCGTGGCTAAGTAATAACAGCCGCACAGGTCGATCCCTCAGGCTAAGCTAAGCTAGCCGGTGTTGGTCCGTGGATGAGTGACCATCTTTACATACCGAGACTCCTCCGTGCTTCGGAAAGCACGCTAAGCCGTTGGTCCCGGCTGTTATTCGTGGATTTTTGACAGTCGTTACGGTTCGTCAGAAGCCCGAAACTCTGAAAACCAGTCTTACCAAGGGGTATCGTAGTGCCCAGTTACTAGGTTGTGGAGGTCAGATAAGCAGTCGCTCGATGTAAAATACTGATATTCAGCTGCATCCGGTTAGACTGGAAGCCGACTGACCCCAACATAGTTGGGAAAAGGCTAGGCAGATGATGATGATGAAGGTCTTGGGGTCGGCTTCGGGAAACGGGACCAACGGCTTAACGTGCTTTCCGAGGCACGGAGGAGTCTCGATATGTAAAGATGGTCCCCCATCTACGGAACAACCCCGGTAAGCGTAGCTTAACCTGATCGACCCATGCGGCTGTTATTACTTAGCCACGAGCTCCTTCACAAACAAAATTCACATCTGACGGAAAAAAATGTCTCACCATCATCAGACTTCACGGTCACCCTGAACCTTTTGTCCATACATTACCATACAATGGGAGACACCTCACACGTCCTTGGTCCCTTATCTGTTTATCATACTACCTTCCTATTTGTAATTATGAATAGAACACTGTTTTTATGAACGTCTTTGCCTAAGGTCAGCGGATTAATCACGAGAAGAATTATGTTTAGTGTTAATGAATTTGATAACACGATTTTTGAGAGGTCAAAGTTTATAATTAACTGTATGGACATAATATTGCTTAATGATCATTTAGTTAGATTAAGCTTAGATTAAGATAATTGAATAATTTTTCGTACATTATACAGGATGTTAAATTGGGATAATGTGATAATGATGATACAGGCTGTTTCCCATGGAAGGGTTCACAATTTACACCACTCTGTATATGAAAAATAATATTTATATATACGAATTCCAACCCAAGACATGCATCTCTCACTTTTCGTATTCATGTGCGTATTGCATAATTATCACTTGCTTCAAAAACGGTGAAGGAAAACATCGTGAGGAAACCGGCATGCCTGCTGAGAGATATTTCTCGACGGCATGTCAGGAAACTGGCATGCCTGCTGAGAGATATTTCTCGACGGCATGTGAGGAAACTGGCATGCCTGCTGAGAGATATTTCTCGACGGCATGTGAGGAAACCGGCATGTCTGCTGAGAGATATTTCTCGACGGCATGTGAGGAAACCGGTATGTCTGCTGAGAGATATTTCTCGACGGCATGTGAGGAAACCGGCATGTCTGCTGAGAGATATTTCTCGACGGCATGTGAGGAAACCGGCACGCCTGCTGAGAGATATTTCTCGACGGCATGTGAAGCCAAGTCAGAGGCCCATGGGCGGCATAAAAACTCTGACACCAAGTTATTCACTAACCATACGAAACAAGAAAGAAAGGATGAGAAATGGGGGAAAATCTAAAACACTTATGGAAATTCAAAAGAAAACTTTCCAGGAACTAATAAGAAAACTAAATACGTTCCTTCAATTCAGAGAAAATATTAATATAGTTTCTTACTGTCCGTCCGTAATTAAAAACTTTTCGAAACATCCAAAGTTGTAATTAAGAAAAGTAATTAAAACTATGCAAAGTTTCTTGATTTTACGAAGTTTGTTATTGAAATGGAAATTATGTCAAAGTGAGTTATTGTTTGTTTGTTTGTATTTACTCCATAGAGGATACTACTGTTTAATATAGGCTTGTTATTTTAGTTATTAATTTGATGTTAATTTCATTCGTGGTTTTATCTTTTATTTTTCAGGAAAAAAATACATTTTGTTTTTTCTGTTTCGGAAGTTTTTAATAGTAATAATCTATATATATAAAACAAAGTCGGGTTTGTTCAAGCACTTATAACTCGAGAACTGCTGGACCGATATTGATGATCTTTGATTTGTTGGATTTGTCTCCACCCAGAATAACAGAATAACTATAAAAAAATTGTAAAAATTCACGAAAAAAGAAAATATGAAGAAAAATCGTTTTCTCATACATTCTGTATAGAATGGGTCTTTTGATAATAGCTCGGTAGATAGGTAGGTGGGTAGATAAGTAAGGTAGGTATGTAGAGTACGTAGGTAAGGGTAGGGTAGGGTAGGTAGGTAGGTAGGGTAGGGTAGGTAGGGTAGGGTAGGTAGGGTAGCGTAGGTAGGGTAGCGTAGGTAGGGTAGCGTAGGTAGGGTAGGGTAGGTAGGGTAGCGTAGGTAGGGTAGCGTAGGTAGGGTAGGGTAGGTAGGTAGGTAGGTAGGGTAGGGTAGGTAGGTAGGGTAGGGTAGGTAGGTAGGGTAAGGTAGGTAGGTAGGGTAGGGTAGGTAGGTAGGGTAAGGTAGGTAGGTAGGGTAGGGTAGGTAGGTAGGGTAGGGTAGGTAGGTAGGGTAGGGTAGGTAGGGTAGGGTAGGTAGGGTAGCGTAGGTAGGGTAGCGTAGGTAGGGTAGCGTAGGTAGGGTAGGGTAGGTAGGTAGGTAGGTAGGGTAGGGTAGGTAGGTAGGGTAGGGTAGGTAGGTAGGGTAAGGTAGGTAGGTAGGGTAGGGTAGGTAGGTAGGGTAAGGTAGGTAGGTAGGGTAGGGTAGGTAGGTAGGGTAGGGTAGGTAGGTAGGGTAGGGTAGGTTGGTAGGGTAGGGTAGGTAGGTAGGTAGGGTAGGTATATAGGTAGGTAGGTAGGGTAGGTAAGGTAGGTGCGCCGTAGATAACTACTTGCTACCCGTGCGAAGCCGGGGCGAGCAGCTAGTAATATATAAATTCAAATAAGTTTCTTAATAATTTCTTGCCCATTCTTCTCCAATCTCCATACGAAAACTACCTTTTGGAAGGGGCAACTAGAATCAGTTTTATTTCTTTGTTTTTGACGTTCGAAAGTGCCTTTAATGTGCCTATTTGAAATAAATTGTTTGACATTGACTTTGACTTAAAAATTCTAGGAACTTGAACATGATTATACTTAGAAACCAATACCTATGTATATTATGTACAAATAATTATTTTGGTCAATGGGTCATCATCTCATAAGGCATCAAATTTTTTGATTTCTCTAACAAAATTATCATTGTACACAACTCTACTTACCATTCAACAGAAACAGCGTAAATATAACAGAATGTACTTAATGCAAAATAAATGTTGGAAATGACTCATGAGAACGGGTCAGACGGGATGTATGGATGATACGCTCCTCTTGCTACCGATCTTTAGACCTTTTAATTCTTTATAACGGTAAATAATAACAGCGGCACAGGTAATCCAAGGTTATGGGCCTACCCTACCTCAAATTTTATCTCCCTCGCACCATACTACTAGCAGCCTGAGTGAGAGTGAGACGGAGTGGGGTGATGGCGGCTCTCAAGCCTCGAATAGTTTTGGTAATTGATTTTTACGGTGAAAATAATGGTAGTTTAAAAAAAAAAAACATACGACCTGCTTTGTACAAGTTAGTTCAGTTATTATGCAAACTTTCATGATCTTATTTGAAGATTTTTTTTAATACCATGTGACCATCTTTACATACCGAGACTCCTCCGTGCTTCGGAAAGCACGTTAAGCCGTTGGTCCCGGCTGTCATTCGTGGATCTTTGACAGTCGTTACGGTGACCAAAAAATCACGTTTGTTGTATGGGAGCCCCTTTAAATATTTATTTTATTCTGTTTTTTTTTTTGTATTTATTGTTATAGCGGCAACAGAAAAACATCATCTGTCAAAATTTCAACTGTCTAACTATCACGGTTCATGAGATACAGCCTGGTGACAGACGGACAGACAGACAGCGGAGTCTTAGTAATAGGGTCCCGTTTTACCCTTTGGGTACGGAACCGTAAAAATATGCCGTTTAAATGAGAATATGAAAAGATTGCTGCTAAATTTTTTGTGCTATATCAAATGATGTCCAGGAAAACTATGGCATTTTACAAAAAAAAAACTCGTAATTTCCAGATTACGAATACCTACCTACGTTCATCTTTTTTTACCCACAGCTCAGCTATGATAGTAAAAATTTCTGTGGAACACGAAGGATTGGTCATAAAATCAATTATTCTGACCCGCAAGCGTGAAAACGTTTTAATTACTCCCAGAACTTGTTTTTTAAGTTATTTTTTCTTTTTTTTCTATGTTTGAGGTCACTCCTGATCAGTGCCGGTATTTTTCCGTTATATTTTTTTCGATTTTTGAAAGTTCGACCAATCAACGGTGTTTTTTTTTTAAGATTTGAATCCTATGATTGTTGAAAAATGTGTTCTTTTTTAGTATATTTGGTTTTTGTTAATTTGTTATTTTAGCAATCAATTTTGCATGCCTCATATTTTAGCGAAATGTGGTTTTATGAGTTTTATGTGTAGACTGGTTTTGCCCATCACTTTATAGTATAACATTAAAAACAATTGGTATTATAGGTTTTATTTCTGACTAAAGTTTCTTCATGATTTTTTTTGCATTTCCTTTAAGTTTTACCTAATTTTTGTTTTCCTCTAAACCACCCCAATAACAAGAAGATAAAAAACAAAAAAAAATTGGTTGAGTCATTTTCGAGACTAATACACGTCAATTGTATTTTATTTAAATGTGTAAATAGATAGATAGATAATCAACCTATAATGTTCCCACTGCTGGGACACAAGCCTCCTCTTTGTGACCCCCTCACAAAGAGAAGGCTTGTGTCCCATATGGGCCATAAACCACCACGCGGGCCAAGTGCGGGCTGGTAGATGTCACATGTCTTCGAATTCTTAATTCGGTTTGTTTTCCTTCACTGATTTTTAATCCTAAAATATAAAACAGCATCAAATCACTTGGCTCCAATAAGAACCCACAGATCAAGTAGCGATAGACAAGTAATATCCCGGAGATAATAACCGCTATAACTCGTACACGACAGTTTTGGGCTATATACCTATTACCTAGACGGGATCTTACGTTATCTGTCACTACATACCTACTTTAATCAGCCTATAATGTTCCCACTGCTGGGACACAGGCCTCTCTGTGAGAGGGAGTGGGCCGTAATCCCCAGCCCAGTGCGAGTCGGTAGATGTCACGAACATATCTTCAAATTTTTGGTTCTAGGATATGCCGGGTTTCCTCACGATGTTTTCTTTCACCGTTTTGAAAGCAGTGGTGATGAAATAATTTATACAAAGTAAAGCGCCTGTCAGGGTTCCTACGACCCACAAATAGTAAGTTGGGCTGTTACCGTGTTGGCGATTGGCGACGATGACCTCTCGCGCCCGGCCCTGGTCCAGGCCATGGTACGGAGCGAGAGGGCATGGGAAGCCGTCACCTCCTTCTGCGAAGTAATGCTCGCGAAGGAGGAGGAGGAACGCGTGAGGGAGAGGCCACCACAGATTGCTCTCATCACCACTACATACCTTTTCAACCAACTGATAAGGAATGTCAACTGTTTTGAATATCGTGCTTATTTGAATTGTTAGGTAGTCAAGTTGCTAAATCATCCGTTTCCTTGACTGTACATACATAGATTAAAACAACATCCTGTGAGTCCTGTGTGACCTTGCTGTCAACCTTGCTAAATGTCATCATTCCTGCCCTTCTCCCAATTTATTTGAGGTCGGCGCAACATGTATTTTTCTTTCATACATCTCTATTAGTCGTCATCTCGGTAGACACTCCCTTTCTAGCCATATCATCCTTCACACAGTCTATCCATTGTGTCTTTGGTCTTCTCCTACTCTTATAGCCCTCCACAATCATACTCAAAACTTTCCTCACGACATTTTCCTCATTGCTCCGCATCACACATCAACTTTGTTGATTGTCTTGTCTGAAATCGTTTTTGCTTTTCCAAATAATACGAGTAAAAAAAATACATTTTAAACTCTATGACACAGTCGATCGACAGAGTAGGATGTGACGCAATGTCGGTCGATAGTAATTACTAGATCACAAGCAGCCGACCGCTGATGCAATGTTCATATAAAAAATATCTAGCTGTTTGTACGTTACCTCTTAACGTATCTTCGACCCTGGTACTTTGGTGTGAGAACCGAACTAAATAGACTTTAAACTACCTTCATTAAAAATCTAGCATGATTTCGGATCTTCAATTTACCTCCTATCATATCGTCGACCCTGGTACTTTTGGTCATGGCTCCCTGACAAAAGAGATTATTAACTTCAAAACCTTCAACTCTAGATGTACTTATGTATCATAACACGTTTTCGGATCCAATTTGACTTCAATTTACCTCCTATCATACCTCCAAGCCTGGTACATTTATGTTATGAGGGGTCAAACAATCAAACGTCCATCTGATGGTAGGTGGTCTCTGCCACCTATGAACATCAGCTATACCAGAGGCATCACAGCTGTATTGCTATTCCAGAGACAAAGTTGAAATGTTGGAATTCGGGAAATGAATTGCTTTTTGCGGAATTGCTGATGTGTCCCTGCTGACCGCAGCCCAGTTATTGGGTAACACGATAGCCCTTGGTAAGACTTTCGGGCTTCTGACGACCCGTAACGACTGCCAAAGTTCGACGAATGACAGCCAGGACCTACGGATATATTGTGAGAATAGCTCATGCCAAGTTATTCAGAAATCCAAGAAAATCATACTAAACGGCGTAGTAACGTGTTAGCTAAATCATAAAATGAATAAAACATGAACTAGCTAATTTATGAACACGGGAGAAAATACAGCCATTTTAATATATCGAGAAATTATGAAAGCAGGTTTCGATTTATTAATAGGTACTGGTTTTTCAGGATGCTCAGGTAAAGAAATGATATTATTTGTACACCTCTACACCAATGATATGTTTCCATTTTCAGAGGTGTAAAACTGTTTGAACCAGCCTGTTTGATCAAATACTTGAACGTCTATGCCCAGCATTAGGTTTTTATTTAGTCTGAGCTAAGGAAGTAAGCAAGAGTAATGATTTATTGTGAGTAAACCCGGGTTCCCCAGCTAGTGTAGTATGATATATTAATATAGTTGGCGCCACCTGCCGGTAACTCGTTAACGTTTTACTACCCAACTAACTGGATCTTGTACTGGCACTAACTGATGTGTTTACGGTAACGAAAATGTTAAAATAAAGTCAATGTTCAAAACTTAGGGGGCCAGAGGGCCTAGACAAGTGACAATCGCTTCGAAAGCGTTTCGTATTTCTACAACGACTTTCAACAGGATTGACATAAGCTTCGATAGCTTATGTCAGTCCTATACATTTTTGCCTTTTCCATCATTGTTATCGCTGATAGAATGTCACTTTGTCTAGGACCTCTGAGATGTTTTCGTTTGATAATCTGCATTTGATGCAATGCACCTCCTGTTTCTAGGACATAAAATGATACAGAATAAATGTGAAACCTTTACTTCAGGGCTGTTAGAGAACCTGTATTTCTGAAACCAGCGAATTTTTCCAGTTAGGTGCCTACTGAAGTTTTATGCTATCGCTCAAAGATGTAGGAACTCGTGGCTAAGTAATAACAGCCGCACAGGTTCATCCATCAGGTTAAGCTACTCTTGCCGGGGTTGGTCCGTGGATGGGTGACCATCTTTACATACCGAGACTCCTCCGTGCCTCGGAAAGCACGCTAAGCCGTTGGTCCCGGCTGTCATTCGTGGATCTTTGACAGTCGTTACGGGTCGTCAGAAGCCCGAAATTCTGACAACCAGTCTTACCAAGGGGTATCGTATTACCCAGAAACTGGGTTGTGGAGGTCAGACAGGCAGTCGCTCCATGCAAAATACTGGTATTCAGCTGCATCCGGTTAGACTGGAAGCCGACCGCAACAACACTTGAAACCTCTTAAATTTTTTATCAAGAATCAAATCAACTAAAAATATTTTATTTCGCATTTATAAACATGGGCACTTATGAAACGTCAGAAGCTAAGTGCACGGTTCCAATTGGTCGTTTCCAATGGAGAAGAGCCGGCATGAAACTAAATGCTTATTCTTAAAAAAATAAGTTGGCATTTAGGTACAATATTTTCAAATAACAGTGTTAATACTTCTGTCCTCGACATTACAAAGTGTTTGAACAAGAAGTGCAGTGCAGTTAGAAGGTTTTGTTTTATTTCAATACTTCCCACACGTCTACGTCACACATAATCATAATAAAATCTTTTAGTTTTGCTTTAAATATAATTTATAGTTCGACTTCCGGAATTTCGCATTTCCCTAAAGGGCCTTTGCTTTAAAAAGGCCTCTACGATTGACGATGCCCGGATGTACAATCGTGGACACTGGCGGTTGGGTACTTTCCAAACTCTAATGCTGGGGCCACACCAACGGGAAACGCCGTTGATTATCGCAATGATGGACGTTAATCGTAGGTGTAGCCACAACTTATCGCGAGAATTTGACAAAGGAATTTACATTGGCGTTTGACGTTAGGCGATAAGTCGGCACATGAGCAAGTTGACCGTTCAAGTGTGGCCACTCAATATATCGCAATAATTATCGGAATAATTACCGCGTTGTTTATGGCGATGATGGGCATTAACGATGACCGTTAGTGTGGCCACCATAAGTGAGCAGTCAGCCCTACTACTAACTCACTGGATAACATAACATCACGCCTGTATTCCCCAAAAGGCTAGGCAGAGGTGTACTTATAGTACACCCACATTTCGCCAGTTATGTTGAAGTCCCATGTATTAGGGGGCGAGCCTATTGCCATCAATCGAGTACAAATCCAGACTCTGGACTGCTACTGAGAAATTGCAGACGGAAAAATCCAATAGGGCAAATTTGCCCGACTCTGCAATGGAACCCAGGATCTCTTGCTTAGCATTAACTGTAGCGCTTGCGACCGACCGTTAGACCAACGAGGCAGGATAAGTATCTATATGAATAATTGTTCTTTTATTCCTAAAACTTTCGCAATTTAAAAAAATACAGTTCCAATTTTAAATTGTCCTATCCCTAAGGTTTTCTACACACGATCAATTCCCCGAATTAGATTAAACATAATCATGCCAGTACTACCAACTTACAGGAAATAAACTTCAACTAAAAACGAAAGTAGTAAGCAGCGGCTTAAGATACACGTTTTACTGATAACGAACATGCACAGCCACTGATAAAAATAACTGATAAGTAGTTAGATTTCTTGGTGTTTCACGGCTATGCACATAATGGAGGCAGTTACAGGAATTTAAGATTGCAGTGGGAAAGGATTTTTTGATCTGGTTAGTGACTTGACAGTCAGTACAGCTGCCATCTTTGCTGACTGGATTCCCATCACGCCATGAGCTATTTTAGTATAACTTGTGCCGAATTTTAGTGGTCATGGAGACCTGTGCCATGGAAAGAGCTGCATTTAAATATAATGGTAGAATTCATTAACAAAATTAACTTCGTCAAGTGGGAACCAAGAACCAAAACTTCGATTATGCGGAAACCCGTCTACTGTCTATTGTTTTTTAAACTAATTCTTCTCTTGTTTAGTCCACGTTCAAATTTTGAGCCCAATTTTACTAGTATGCTACTATACCTAGAATAATTCTTGGTCACAACATAAAATGTTTGTTCTATAGTAGAAGAAGCAAAAAGAACTCCAGTGGCCGAAGAAAACAGCCATCTTCCTAATGAAAACGTCACATCTATCCAAATTAAAAAAAAAACAAAAGATCAGGACCGTCAACTCAATCCTCCTTTGTCAAATAAAATATAGGCCAGTAAAACTTTAAAAAAAGAACTCCACAATTAAATTAATTGGAAAATCGTTTACCAATTGATGACAATTGGTTCCAATGGATACAATGGTGTTTTAATTGCTTTAAATAAAGATACGATGTGTAACGATCATTGGGAGCTGCCATTTTGAAAACAGATGCCATTATTCCGTGTGTGTTTGACGGTCATAGTAGGATACATGAGCATCTCGACAGAAGGTTACCTGGGTCCGTTTTGATGTCAGAAGTGGCAAAATAGGCCTTATAATGCAAGGAATAGTAAAGGGGAAAATTGATATCACCTCCGCATTTGGTGAATAGAAAAGTAAGCAGAAACTTGCTCTTTTTATTGCTTTGTAAGAACGGTATTGATCATTTCTATAATGAAACTAAAATGTAGGTGTGCACGAATTACTTTTAAAATAGTCTTACAAAAAATATTCAATACCGTTTGCACATTAAAACAATACCAATCAAATACCTCTCCACTACATATTTATTACCACAGACAACAAAAGAAACACTATCTTTCGGCCACAGACAAAAGGTTCCTTAGACAACTTCAATAAAAAAAAAACAGAAGCCTTGCCACTTTAACGGAAGCACGTTCTTTTTTCGAACAATTGTTCTGAAACCGCATAGTCATGACATTTGACGAGCCGCTATTGGTCGTCGGGTCGACTTTGACAGCCAATCAGAGGAGGTACACGAAATGCGTAAGTCATCGTTCTTATCGTTTGAGATAGTGACTCGGCGAGTTCTAAGACACGTTATGTATTTTTGTAAATAGAATTCTTTGGAAGTGCTGGCCGAAAGAAATAAGGCTATGTGGTGAGGTTGCGGAAAAAGAAAAATAAATATTTGACATTGACGTTCCAAAATCAAATCTGCGAACTCATACGTCATCGGATTCCCACCATAAACTCAACATTATTTTTCGTAAATGTACCTATGTCATTGCAAAGGAATTTCGTTATTCCCCCTAATGTGTCTATATAAAAATAAATAGGTATCTAAAGAATTATACATTCAAAAGATAAAGGTTTTCTTCTAATTTAATAGCTAAAATTAAAATAATTATGACACCTCAGTTGTTTGTTTAAACATAATAAGTTAATAACTCAAACTGATTGGCAGATCCGTTAATATGAAATGTCATACCAATTATGTAACACCTTCTATTATAAAAAATCCTACTTCTAACTCTAGAAAAACTTACTCATCGTGTACTATGAAAACTACTTTTAATGAAGAACTAAAAAACTTGCTAATGAAATGATTGGCTTTTCATCACAAAAAGAAACAACTCATTGAATGAGATGCTAAGTCCCACTAACAACTTTGTTAACTGGATAATCATGTCTCTTTTCATTGAATTTCTGCAGAATATACCATTTTCTTTCTTTCTGTCAAGTACTGACAACATCACAGAAAAAAAACCGGCCAAGTGCGAGTCGGATTCGCACACAAAGGGTTCCGTACCACCGTACAATATTATAAAACTTCATATTTTTTTTACCGCAAAAAACACTTTTCTTGTTGGAACCCCCTATATTTTTTTAAACCGATTGGTTCATACCTTAATGCCACATTTCCGTCAAGAACGCAATACGGGCCTTTTTATTTCTGCATTTAAAACAGAATCTTTAGGTAGGTACCAAATAAAAAGAAACTAATATTCCAAA
Source organism: Lithophane semibrunnea (assembly GCA_947363905.1). Classification (NCBI taxonomy): domain Eukaryota; kingdom Metazoa; phylum Arthropoda; class Insecta; order Lepidoptera; family Noctuidae; genus Lithophane; species Lithophane semibrunnea. The sequence goes on along the minus strand of OX376216.1, from coordinate 5,331,589 downwards.
TTCAAATCACGCCATGCCAATTTTGAATTTGGAAAACCCACCTCCATGATACACAGCAAAAACATGTAACATCAATAGAAACTTATATAAATAATTACGTTCAAAAAAGGAATACAAGAAGAAATACTGCAATGAAACATAACACAGTTTGTGCATTCGTCACACCACACCGTAGTATCAAATTAACTCCACACATCCATCATCATTTTGTTTGACGCGCTGTGATCAAATGGGATTTTTTACGTCAAGCCGGCCTGTCAGTACGACTGCGCTGTATGTGCAACGCCTTATTTTCTTTAATTTCCGTGTTGCTTATGGTTTTTCTGGTATGTGAGAAATCTAATAATGTTCTCACAGCGAGGGAAGGCTTCAAGAAATGGTATAATAGAAGATTTTCTCATTTTAAGTTGCGAAGTGTAAAAACAAAAGTTTCATCGCTTTAGTATTGTGCTCTGTAGCGAAATAGTGAACCCAAAGACCAAAAATTTAAAAAAAGAAAACATGGAGTTTACAATAAAGGTTCGAGCAATTAATTTCAACTACTTATCTAACACACAATTTAATATTATCAAAAATAGCTAACAACAACTTCAAGTGCGAAGCCAAAAAAAAAACAACAATTTCAAAATAAGAATTTTATTAATTCATTGATAGATGCGCGAATGCATTCTTTTTTTAAATATGTCAACAAACTTTTTTTAAACGCACATGTCAAAACACTAGTGCAGCGCCATCCACGTTGAAACCGAAACTGTCGATTAGTACGTTTAATTAAAATTAAACGAAAGAACCGTACAAATTCTGTTCAGACATGAGAATCGATGCTACGCTCATTATAGAATATTGTACGCATCTGAGTTTATTGGGTAAAACATTGTATTGAGTAATTTTTAATCAAGCTGTCCCACATCGTATAGTTTTGTAATAGTTTGTGGTAAAGACCTTTATTATTGTTATTTTTTTTGGTTGCTTGCTGTTACCTCGACTCTCATATACACGAGGTTGTGGGTTCAAATCGGGGAAAGTACAAATGTGACTTTTTCAATTCTTATACTTACTTTCTGAGTTTATCTTCGATATTACTAATATTGATGAAGGAAAAATATCGTGAGGAAACTTGGACTTATAGTAACATAAGTCTGAAATCAGCAACCCGTCTTGAACAAGAGTGGTGATCATTGCTTATGCCTTCTCTGTATGAGAAGAGGCCTTTGCCCTGCAGTGTGACAATAATAGGCTGGCATTATTATTCCGTTTATTATTATTTTTGTCTTACCTATTTACATACAGATAAAAAATTATTTATTTGTAACTGTTTTTATTTCAACTTCTAGATAGTTATATGAGACATTAAAAATGCAGCTATGTAACTGAAAGCTTATATGCTATTGTTGCCAAGTTACCCTTTAAAGCCGCATACGTTAGTCAAACATAAAAAAATGCATCTTCAACTCAAATCGATCATGATTTTTTTTCTTTTTTTTTTCTTTCGTTACAAGGCAAGACAATGTAATCGATAAAAAAGTCTGACCTTATAAGCTTAATCCCATTGCATAACAGCAATTAAAAACTTCGTTTCTCGTTAATGTAGAGCGTTAAGTTATATTTGAGATGTATTTTCCTGCTTTTGGATTTAAGTTAAAACCCTCTCTCTTTTTAACCGACTTTAAAAAAGAAGGGGTATGTTATGATGATGTTTTTTTTTCTACATTAATAATATTATAAAGAAGTAAAGTTCGTGAGTTTGGATTTAGGAGGTTATCTCGTTCTACTGATCCAAATTCAAAAATGTTTTTTTTTTATGAAAAAAATTATGCTACTTTAAACTGTTTTATGCTTTGATGCAATGAAGACTACAAATAATTAATCCAAACGAACAAAGTAGAATATACTTGGGTAACTACTAAATCAAGTGCACGTTGTCAAGTATCTAACGATCCAAGAAATCTTATTAATAACACTTGACAAATTAATCGACAAAACATATAATGGTATACTAGCTGCGCCCCGCGGTTTCACCCGCGTAAGTCTCGATCCCGTGGGAATATCGGAATAAAAAGTATCCTATGTGTTAATCCAGATTATAAACTATCTGTTTGCTAAATTTCATCTAAATCCATTCAGTAGTTTTTACGTGAAAGAGTAACAAACATCCATCCATCCATACTTACAAACTTTCGCGATTATAATATTAGTTAGAAGTTAGATCATGTTGCCATCCTCTAGTTTTAATACAAATACAATACTAATCATTACTGAAGTTTATAAACTAGCGGCACTAGCTTCGCGCGGTTTTTACGACTGGAAAAAATGTCGAGATTTTTTTAGGTTTAATGTAATATTATATACACATAAACCTTTCGGAATAAATTCCCAAAGTTATGCTGAAAACCGCATCAAAATCCATTGCGCAGTTTAGAAGAACAACGCGGTCACACAGATCACACGAAAACCTACTATCTATAATGTGTAGTAAATATGAAAGTTAATAAAAAATATACAACTTTTTTATATTTTTTATAAATTTTATTAAGAATTATTTAGATAAAAATACACGAAGATAGCTGCAAAAGTAAAATACTCTTGCGCAGCTATCAAAAACAGATATAGAAGGAACCCAGCACGGCAACAAATAAGAAAAATGCTTAGCTTGTGAAACAATAGACTATAGAACATCGCCAGCACCTAAAGACAAATGTAATGATTTATTACCATTGACAAAAACTCCAGGCACAAACTTACATTTGCAGTCCCATAAAACTCTATTTCAAAAGTACTAGGGTCGAAAATCACTCGAGCAGTAAAATTAAGAACTTAATTATGTTCTAAGTAATGCGTTTTTGTTATGAGGGGAATAGTATGGAGTTCAATTCCTACTTTTTTGTTTTAATGTGGAATCGAATCGAATAGGCTGTAGGGTTGGGATGAGAAAATGTATCGGTTTATCGACTTCATCCATGTAAAAAGTTTAGGTATAACAATTTATGAAGTCATTATTTATGTCATTATGTGGTTCAGCAGCAATTTATAAATTGACGTGTACTGATATTATTTTAATTAATACTGTATGCATATTTAATTTATTTGCAGCATATATATTTTATTAAAAATAAAATCTAAAAACAAAAATATCTTCAATTATGCAATTAATATGAATCATTGAATTCATAATTCAAAATAGAGAACCTGTTTGTTGTAGAAACAATAAAACAAGAATAGTTTCTGTTTTAAAATATGTGCAAATTAATGTTTAATTTTGAGTCGTAGGTATGAATAATATTTTGTTTGGATTTTTTTTATTATGGTTAAATTAAAATATTCTTAATTACTTTCAAAACAAATTAAGAACATCATTAGAACCACATCTTCATCACCATGTCCCATACCCATTGTCGTAATCATCGATAAAATTATCGACAGTCTCGATTGTCGATTAGCGCACAGCCCTATATCGACGCGGGGCTCATCAAAGTGCGGCTCACAGACATAACTGAGAAATATTAAATTATAATAAAATTAAGTTGGCTCTTACTTTTTAAACCGTTAAAGTTAACTTAAGAATGATTAGAATGTACAAATTTCTCATTTTAAAGGTTTAAATATTTAAAACTAATATGAAACGGACGTTTATTTCGTAGTGTACTGTGATGTTAGTTATTTAATTAAAGCAAAATTTTAACATGTTTTATAAATACAAAATGCTTGCCATCATGCATTCCCATCGCCATCATTAAGTTGTATCAACGAATACAGTTTTTGAAGTTTGTAATTATGTCAGTAAAACGCGATGATAGCGACTTGATTAAACATAATATTTTATCCTACTTATATTATTAACTAACTAATTTTATGAATGTAAAAGTTTGTATGTTTAGATGTTTGTTGCTCAATCACGCACAAACTGCTGAACGGATTTTGATGAAATTTGGCACACAGTTAGTTTATGACATGGATTGACACATAGGGCAATAGCGCAACGGCCCGCGAGATAAATACTGTGTTTTACTTTGTATAAATAATTTCATCACCACTGCCCTCAAAACGGTGAAAGAAAACATCGCGAGGAAACCGGCATGTTCTAGAACCAAAAAATCGAAGACATGTGACATCTACCAAAACGCACTGGGCCCGCGTGGTAGGTTACAGCCAACTGCCTCTCACAGAGAGGAGGCCTGTGTCCCAGCGGCGGGAACGTTATAGGCTGATTGTGCATGTAATACCTACTGGTTTTGTTTAACACAGATTTGCGTCCTACTCAAAAAACACACACACACAGTATATAATAATAATAGTCCTCCAGACCGTATTTTCGGCCACAGCGGCCAATCTCAACGGAGACTAGCCTTCGGCGCGGGAGATATAATAGTGAACAAGTGTTTGCGCAGACACAAGTGCACTCTCTCTTCCCTCACTCATATCGTGTTATTGGATTTTTCCATTAGGAATTTAGTAGTAACACAGTATATAGTGATACAGTAAATAGCACGACAAATTAAAAACATTTTAGAAGCATACTTTACCGTGGAAAAGTTTAGAATGGGGGAGGGGCCTAAAGTCGCTTGTGAGTAACGCATTATTTTTTGATAACGCACATAATCTTTCTAAAAAAGATTAAGCGTTGTTGTATTGCAAATGAATGTCACTTTTTATTTTGAAATAAATAGCTTGAATTTTTTTTTTTTTACTGTACTATAAAACGCTTCGTGAACGGATTTGTGAAGTGTTTTTGTTGGCATGGCCAAAGAAAAGGGCCTATTGGTTGCTTGAAATCACATCTAACTGTGGTCAATATACTTGAGAACAGTAAATTCGATCTATGCATTCAACTTGCAACTTTGCAAGCATATAGCAAGCATGAATTTGAATACAGGCTTTATCAGAACAGTGTGGTCAAAATGGGTGTGTGGTCAAAATAAAAGTTTTAGAATTACCAAACTTTGAAAAAAAAATATAAATCTATGCATGAAAAAACCGCCAAAGCATTTTTTTTTGTGCCATCAATTATACAGGGTGTAAGAGAAAGATGTGGTCAAAATTTAAGGGTGTGGTAGAGTTTGATAGCAAACTGAACAAGTTTCTCCATGGGATCAATATTGTAATAGTGAAAAAATTAACGACAGTCCCATAAAAAAAATCAATACCTTCACGACCCAAGTGTATGAGACGGGTGGATATTTTGTCACAATTACAATGTTTTACGCATGGAGAAATTTGTTGAGTTTGATGATCTGTACCACACCCTTACCTTTCTGATACACCCTGTATAATTTATGCCTTACTTAGGCTGTAGCGGTTTATCCGTTTTGTTTTTCGTACCTAGTTTGTTAATTCTAAAACTTTTATTTCAGCTTCATAAAAACCTAATTTCATAATCAAACATACACACTTACCGACACGCTACAAGTAACGCCGTGTCTACACATTGCGCAGTCTACACCTTGCCCGGTTCAGACCACGATTATTCATTCCGTACGGTGACACATGACGAATCAATTTCCGAACGAAACCAATCGGAATATGGTTTCCGAACGCATGCATTTGTCTATGGTGCATGTTTTTTTTTAATAATGATAGGCGCGCTTTGGCTGTGGTAAGAACAAGGTTTGATGGTCATAATGAGTTTTATTCGGATAGTGTAATTGTGAAAAGGAATGGAAAGCGCTGAATTTTGACTTATAAGTTACTAGATACGCCCCGCGGGTTCACCCGCGTTAGTCTCGATCCCGTGGGAATATCGGGTTAAAAAGTATCCTATGTCTTATTCCAGGTCATGGTCTACCCCTGTGCCAAATTTCATCAAAATCCGTTCAGCCGTTTTAGCGTGAAAGCGTAACAAACAAACAGACAAACTCACTTTCGCATTTATAATATTATATATTAGTAAGGATTACCTGACATCAAGCATTTTTATAAATTTTTATTTATGAATACGAGGGTTAACTTCACAGTAACGGCTTCACAGTAGTGGCTAACTTGTATTTAGAATAGAATGTCATTTTTTATTTTTAATGTGCGTTTAGTTTGTGCAGAATTAAAAAAAAAAATCTTTTCTTTTCTTTCTTTTCTTTCTTTTCTTTCTTTTCTTTCTTTTCTTTCTTTTCTTTCTTTTCTTTCTTTTCTTTCTTTACTTTTCTTTCTTTCATACCAGCCAATTGTTGTCCCACTGCAGGGCAAAGGCCTCTTCTCATACTGAGAAGGTTAGGGTTAGGGTTTAGGTTAAGTTTTCTATGGGTCTATGCCACCCGAAATAAAGTTTATATTATTATTATTATTGATCATCATTGACTTGCACTACCTCAATGAAAAGGTAAAAAAACACATCTTTTTTTACCAGAGAAAATAATTATGTTAGATAAGTACAAGTAATGCTGCTAGCTAGAGTTATAGGCAAATTGTTCAAAGAATGTAGAAAAGAAGTCGACCATGAAGATGAAAAAAATATTCTGTTCAATTCTTACGAGAAAGTTCTTTTATTAGGTACCTACTTGTTTTTTTAATAGCTTATTAATGCCAAGTAATAAAAAAGTTACGACTTTTCAGTTCCTTTTACTAATTCATCGCAAAAAAATTGATACTTACTGTCGATCGAAAGTAGAAAAAAAATACAAAGCACTTTTGTTTCGTAAAAAAAAACCATAGACTATTCACAATGAAATTACTACTTAGAAGCAGCAGTGCGTTATCTGTGACAGATATTAAAAAAAAACTCCTTGTCTTTTAATTATACGTTACTGACATAAGGTGGACATGTTGCTTGATGATTTTATGTTTTATTCTAACAAATGTAAGGTGTATTTTTATATGAACACTGATTTAAAGATAAAAAAATGTAGTGAATGTACTCACTGGTAGATAATTACTAGGTGTGTGACATAATTATTATGCCAGCGAGACGTGTGGGGATTTTTTTTTAGTTTTAATATTTTTTAGTAAAAATAAAAATGTTTTTGTTTATGTAATAGTTAATTGATGCAACCGACTGTTAAAATTTGTGTTTAGATATTCGGTGATAGGGAATTGAAGTATCTTTAGAGCGAAATGGAACAAGATAGGATATAAATACTTAAAAGTGTCGGGTTGTTTGTTTCGATTAATGAAAAATGCTTTATAGAGAAAATTATTATTTAAACGAAACGTAAATACAGCTAGGCTTCTTTTAGTTTACCATCTTGTTTTTAGAAAATAATGATAGTAAAAACGTAAAAAATTGAATCGCCGAATTTCTCGTCATAAATCAACGAAATCCTCAAGAAATAAGGTAATCAAACCATTATCAGGGTAATAACTTACAACTTTATCACATATATTATGAAGAAAATTATTATTATCCTTTATTTCATTTTTCATACTTATAAATTATATTTTTAAATATTAGAATAAAAAATTATATAAAACATTTAAAAATATAAAAAATAGTAGCCCACCGGTATCGGGAACAGGGTCCAAGCTACCGGCGGTCAGGGCTCCAGAGAGAGGAACCTCCTAACGATGCGAGCCGTGTCCAGGAGTACAGCCTTCTGAATCAAGCCCTTAATCCAGCTGCCCAACGAGAGCCTCCTTAGGTGTTGGTCGAGGCTCTTGGCAATTAAGCCATTGGCTGATACGACTATCGGCACAATGATCGCAGAGTCCACATCCCACATGTCGACAACCTCGTGAGCCAAGTCAAGATACTTGATTTGTTTATCTTTCTTGAAGAAAATTATTATTACGAAATTATTTTTGCCAGGAGCGTCACACACTCGTAGAATGAAATTGACAGCACTCTTGCACTATTTCCCAATGCGATGAGGCGCTCAGTAACAGTAAAATTACTTTTTGAGAAGACTACGGGATCTCTCTTACTAGAAGAAACTACACGAAGAAACTTATTGACAGCTCTCTCACCCTATTTCTTATTCGGGAAAAGACGAATCATAGCAGTTTAATACATTTTTTTCTTCTTCTTCTGGATCTCTCTTAACATTTTCGCGGACAGTAAACGCACATAGACGTAATAAAAATTAAACTTCAATTGTGTCTCATTCAGTGTCCGCGAAAGTGTTAAGAGTCCATCACACGTAACAAAAATAACTTGACAGTTCACTGGATCTATTTAACGGGGGTAAGACTAAAATTCACTTAAATTCGTCTTTGTTTTCGTTCTGTTTTCAAAAATAACTAGAGAGTTCACTGCATCATTTGAACATGGGTAAGAGTAAAATTTGTAAATTCTTCTTTTTTTTCCGTTCTATTTTCAAAATACTGATAAACAAAACCACCTACCTGAGTCTGTGTGAGGCCCAAACTAGCAGCGAGTTCTGCCCTCTCAGGGAGGGCGAGGTACTGCGTCCGTTGAAACCTCCTATTTAGCTGCTGGAGCTGAAGACTGGAGTATATCGTGCGAGGTTTCCTCATCTTCTTCCCTTTGCCGTTCACGCGGAGACCCGGGTCATCGGAGAGGCCGCATTTTTCTGTGGAAAGATGAATAGAAGATTATTGTTTGTTCAAGTAATATGTAAAAAGGTTCTTGACTACTGCCTCACTTGGTAGAAACTTTGGAGACCGATGGATGAGGTCTACTAAAGAACGAGTGCACCCAAAAGATATGCGTGTTCATTTTTATTTTGAAGGTTATACCTAAATGTTGAAGATATAATACAATAAAGGACGGAGTAACTTAAAAATTATATAAAATAAATTAATTTCATTTAAAAAAGTATTAAAAAAAAAAAAAAATATAAAAAAAAAAATTGAAAATGATCATCGACTAGACCGTTACTCAGTATCTCGGTGTAATTTTAAGCCTTTTTCCATCTATGTTGGGGTCGGCTTCCATTCTAACCGGATGCAGCTGAATACCAGTAGGGGAGAGTGTGTATGAAAGAGCCAAGCTTTGAAAGAGCCGATGCGATTATCTTCCACTTAACAAAATCTTACCATAATTCAATTGTACTCTTTTTATGGCAACACTGGACAGCTGCCACCCACAGACATTTGACAGTTCTACAAAATCAAATGGCGTCGTAGGACTGAATTGAAAATTTTGAAGGCAAAATGTAAGTATTTTTGGGTTTACTTAAGTTTTTTTGACAAGAAGTGTAAAGCATAGGTTGACAAAACGAATATGTTGTATTGTTATGCATATAGTTGGCATTATTTTACACAAATATTATTGTTATGATGTTATGGTAAATTGGCTGTAATTTGAGGTTATATTTTTTAATACAAAATGTTTTGAAAGAGCCATTGTCGAGTCTTTGAAAGAGCAAAGAAGAATGGTACCAGTGCAAAATATGTGAAGGGTGGACACATGAGTCTTGTGGTCACAAAGGAGTGATTAATTTCTTCTGCCAAAAATGTTTTTAATTGTTTTGTCATAGTTTTATAAAAGTATTATTAATGATTAAGATTATTGTAAGATGATTATTTGAGACTGATCAAAAGCTGTGATTTTTACTTACGTTTAATTATGATTATAATATTAAGTTTATATAATATTAAGTTTACGTTTAATTATGATTATAATTATTATAATTAAGAGATATTAAAATTGTTAAAAACTAGTTTGTTTGTACAAAGTGGAATCTGGCTCTTTCATAGCACACGGTAGCTCTTTCATTGACAGGCTGTTTTGAAAGAGCCAATTTCCCATTTTTTTTAAAGTAGCTATATTTCAGATTTCTTACATTGTTACCATTTTTTTTTAATTTCAGTACCATAACTATTAAACTGATTATTGAAAAAAAGTATTTTTATTTAAAAACAATCAGCCTAAAATGATTTTATTTAATACTTTTTAAAACTGGCTCTTTCATGCACACTCTCCCCTATTTTACATAGAGCGACTGATCTATCTGACCTCCATAATCTAGTAACTGGGCAACACGATACCCCTTGGTAAGACTGATTGTGAGACTTTCAGGCTTCTGACGAACCGTGACGACTATCAAAGATCCACGAATGACAGCCGGGACCAACGGCTTAACGTGCTTTCCGAGGCACGGAGGAGTCTCGGTATGAAAAGATGGTCACCCATCCACGGACCAACCCCGGCAAGCGTAGATTAACCTGATGGATCGACCCGTACGGCTGTTATTACTTAGCCACGAGCTCCTTAGTATTTTTACTCTCAGTCAAAGTATTCCGTCAGTAATTTTTACTTTGAGAAAGCAGGTGAGGCCTTAATTCATTCATATTTAATTCCCCGGTCATTTTAAAGTATTGATGTAATAAAAATCAATCAAGTCTTTTAACTGATGGCGCCGAAATGGATTTAATTAATTTTGTACGTTTGGTACACGTTTCTTAACGTAGTCTTGTGTTTTCACGCATGTTAGAGGTTGAGAGGTCTCCAGAAAACATAGAATTGGTAATATTTTTATGAAATATCTTTGGAATAGTACTCATGGCGGTCTGTAGTTACTACTCATTGTTCTGAGAGATTTTTCTCCATAGCTGGAGAATCAATAAAACACAATGCGGGAACATACATCTCCAAAATAAACATTGAAAAAGAAGAATATTATAGAACGCTGTCTTAATGACCGAGCTTTTATTATCTATTCTGTCAAAAAGAGGCTCAGTTTTCTGTCAAAAAAGAGGCTCACTTTACTGTAAAAAAAGAGGCTCACACTATTCTATCAAAAAAGAGGTCCTCTTTTATCCTGTCAAAAAAGACGCTCACTATTCTATCAAAAAAGCGACTCACAATTCTGTCCAAAAAGAGGCAACACTATATTCTGTCAAAAAAGCGGATCACTCGGCAAAATTTTCAAAAATTCGAACTGCAAATAAAATTCAAAATGGCCTTCCGAATTCAAACACCGCACACAAGCCCTCTATAAATCACAACATATTTCTTCGCAATAAATCTACAATATAAATATTCAACGCACAAGACAGGCTGTGAAACACGGCCATCCATTTTGTAAAATATATGAAAGGCACTCCGCTACTTGATAATAGCTATAGTCAGTAAGTTGTAATTACTGGGTTTGTATCGCTACATCGGATCGCCTCAAGACCGACACCCAGCTTTTTGGTAAGCGTTCTGTAGTAGTGGTGCGAATGTGAATCGAGTTTGTTGGCAGTTAGTCGATTTGTGTTTTGACGATAGATTTGCTAAGAAAATTGCGATGTTTTTCGGTTAAATGGAAGATTTTCGAAAATTAATCAGCAACGTTGAAATGTTTAACTATCGACATGAAACCTAAAAGAAAGCGTTGCGAAATGCTGTCTGTAAAAAATGAGCCCCAAACATCAATAAAGTTATAAATATACAACAATTTCTCCAAAAGTACAAAAAAAAAATCGACTTTTCTAATAAAATCGAATAAAACCATCGCTATCACAACACTAACGATACTACACGATTCTCAGCACTGCATATTAATATCGAACGCACTTTAACTTTTTTATTCGGTATCCGAACGCGCGCCGTGGAAAATTTTTGAATTTGGAATTGTCCGCGGCTCTTTTGGTGCGCTTTTTAAAAATCGAACGCGAGACCGTTTTTTTTTCTTGTTTAGATGCGCCTGTGATTATTAGCGGAATGGAATTTTTGTACATATCCTTCAAAATTAATGAATAATTTAACTTTCACAGTTAGAGGGAATGACAGATAATCAAGCAAAACCCATTACTGTTGTGATTTTAGAAGCAGTTCAAAACACTACAGAAATAAAATAAAACTGGAACCACAAAATAGTTTCATTCCATTTCAAATAATGAACACAAATCTTTCAAATTCAGAATTCAGTTACAAATTCAAAGGCTTGCTGGCCAGTGTCGCGATCGCAGATAGATATGCAAAACTGTTTGCGCAGCCGAGCCTCGTAAATCAACAGCGTGATATTAATACTACCACTTGTATGCACTGGTTAAATACGTATGAAATGAAAATGGATACATTTTTGTGGATCTATTTCTTTATTATATTTAGAGAGATTAACCATTTCCTATTTCAAAAACGAATCGTTTTAATTACCAATAGTAAGTTACCATTTTCTTACTATTAAATAAGTAAGTCTATCGGTTCCTTTTAGATTCGTGAAAGCAATGCCTATTTGAAAATACTGAGGCTCTAGACAAAGTGACATTCTATCAGCGATAACCATGATGGAAAAGGCAAAAATGTATAGGACTGACATAAGCTATCGACAAGCATACGTCAATCCTGTTGAAAGTTGTTGTAGAAATACGAAAAGCTTTCGAAGCGATTGTCACTTGTCTAGGCCCTCTGAACATAACGGTGCCTGAAAATGCTTCAAAAGCATAAAATATTATGTTAGCTATGCTTCGATGTTGCTATAGGTATACCGAAATACTTGACACCACGTCTGATTTTCCTCGGTTATACGCAGAGATGTTAGTAGCAACATCCACATTTTACCAGGGGACTTAAAACAGTCACTTTGGCAGAATCATAATAGGAAAATATTATGAATCATCGTAAAATGTCACAAACTGACAATTCAAAATATGATCTGAGTGTAATAATTCTTATAACTACGAAATAATTCATCTGTTTGACAGTTTTCTATGGAGATTCGTAAAATGGCCCACAAATTATGAATTGCTTTTGTGTCAAATTAGAGGCATTGCTAAACACAGCTGGCAATTCAGGAAATTAATTGCTTTTAGAGGAATTGCAATTAATGTGGCCGTTTTAGGCCCCCAGATGTTTAAGTCCCATGTAATAGGGAGCGCGCCGTTAGTCATCAACTGGGCATAAATCTAGACTGCATGCTGCACTGAAAAATTACTGGTGGAATAACCCAATAACACTTTGATCGACCTGGGAATCGAACTTGGGAATAATGTGCCGTACAACCAAAGACAAACAAAATCCTTTCCAGAGGTGTTCTAGGAAAGTCTGTAGTATTAGGTCCCCCACCTATGAAATCAGCGTTTTGTATTGGGAATTTTAAAGAAGTTGCATTTTTCATACTAACATTTTCTTAATTTATATAACAACCATGAACACTAATGTTTTAAAACTAAGATAACGTATGCCACTTAGATAAGCGACAAAAATAAGTTTTGGCTAAGTTAAATAAAAATAGTGGTAATTTCTGCTAACAAAATAAGGAGTCATTTTTAAGGTATTTTTTATGTTTAGAAAACTATAAGTAATAAGGTTTTTTTACTATTGGAAAGTTGTCTATGATGGTCATTATTCGATATAATACCAAGCAATTGATGAATATTTTAAATCATAGAAGTGACGAGGTTCTCTGTGTGAGAAAAAATACCCAATTTCATAGGTTACCCAACATTTATACGCAACAGAAGTCGCGGGTAAAACCTAGCAACTTATAAATTAAATGATTTATGAACAGTCCACAATTTCACATTACATTCATCAAAAAACTCACAACAGCCTTCCCATGGTTCCATACAAAATGTATGTATGTGCATGTATGTATGTCGGCGTCCGTCATACATACAGACGAAACAATGCGATGCCCCGGGCCGCGACACACCCTCAAGCAGTAGTGATGTGCTGATGTCGTTTCGATAAGTAGTGATGTGAAAAAGAGCTGTGTATTTTTTTTTTGTTATGTCATCCTGCTTTGTTTGACTGACAGTGTGCCTGCTGTCAATTTTTTCTAACATTGTGGTAAATTTTCTAAACATAGCTTATTTTATTTTAACGAAAGTTGAAATGCTTGGTTTATTTATTTACGAAAAACTACGAAATTTAGACATTTTTATTTGCTGATATGGTTCAATTATCAATCCTACTGGAAAAAAAATACTTCATCTGCTGTCATTCTCAATAATAATTACAGTAAAAATATGTCATGCACAAAATAAATCTAAATAATATTTAAATTTAAACAGAGCCACACACATACCATACTGTCTGTACTCCGCCCATAGCCCGCCTACCGAAAAACTGAACGTAAAATGTACCAGCTAAAAAACAATAAAACCCTTTGCCAGATAAGAGAGAAAAAAGATAAAATAGAAAAAAATATGTATGGACAGACGGGCGGGTGATAGCGGTTCAAACGTTTGGTTAATTTTCTGTTGAAGTGTACTTTACTAAGGAAAAATATTGTGAATTTTCTTCAATAGTTTTTGAGGAACACTTATTTAATGTAAAAAAAAATATGTAGGAATTATTTGCAGTACTGTAAAAATTGTTTTTTTTATAATAATAATATTAATTTCGTGCTAACTAATTGGCTATTGCAATTTTTAAGGACACTCACATCAAAAGATGTTTACTATTTTTTTTTTTTTAAATCGCACCTTATAGTTCGAAAGTATTTTCTTCAGTAACATTATTAGGGTTTTTTGCTGTTTTCCAAAAATAAATCACTTTTCTTCCGTTTATAGAAAAGTCACTCGTCTGTCCCGCCTACGACAAGAAAATAAAATCGCGCCGTTCGTTTTTGAGTAAAAAAAGAAAAAAACCTTCATTCTTTCCCGTTGTACGTTACCGCGCTTTTTATTAAAGACTATAGTCCTATGGGAATCAAATTATTAACTTTTAATTACTTCCACCTCACTCTATTAACTTATTAAATAAAATTATTTAACAATATTTTCGATAAACATGTTTTGGTGTTGCATTTTGTGTTTTTTATAGTTTTTGCGATTATTTCTAAGATATCAATCTTGTGAAAAAGTGAAAAATCACTTACAAAAAAATTGTGTATGTTAGTAGGAATCAGAGAAATACAGAATGATGCTCAAAACATTTTTAGAATCACCAAAGGCCGAAGCTAGAACCGAAAATGTATTTTTTCTTTGTTTTTTCTAGTTCCAATGTTAGTAATAAAAATAGTAGGGGTAAAAAAAATAGTAGGGGTGTGTCTAACGTTTAGCCTAAGGTTCTCTTTCCTAAGTAATCTTATTTAGATCTACACAGTTTCGGGAACTGTTACCAACCAAAGTGTTTCATAAATTATTAATTTAGTCGATAAAACTGAGATTTTTTGGCCATAATTTTTCAGTAAACCTTGAGCATGATTTGATTGGAGAAAATATGGCAGAAATATGAAAATACCCAAAGAGATTTTTGCCCAGAAGTGGGATGTTGAAGGCTATTTTTGTAACTACCTATAGACATGAGACTTTTGCCCAGAAGTGGGATGTCCAAGGCTGTTTTTGTAGTTAGACATTATCAGTATTTTATGAAAATGCGTATGTATGGCGTGTGTGTGCATGAACATAAACAAAGCAAAAGGAGTGTATATGGATGGTAGCAGATCATTCTGTAGTTTCTGCTTTCCCCCATAGGAAAAAGGCGTGAGTATTATGTATGTATGTATAAATGAAAATACTGTCTTGTCTAATTATAATGTAAGAGGATTTATTCATGTAACCGTTTTTATTTTTTTCGTATTCAATTACCTACTTGGTATTTCGTAAATCCATTTTAACACTTTAAAATACTTATTAATATTTCTTACAACTAGCAAGTTGTACCGCAAAATCCATATTTTATTGAAGTGTGAACAAGACAAGGCTTTATTATTATTTAACTGGTTAATTAGCAGATACTTAATGCACGTATAACTTTAGCAAGTACTCATTATTTTTATAATTACGACTCGAGCTTATTTGTGAACGATATTGTTTTTAATAATTTTACGTTAAAACACGTTTTATTGTAGTACATACCGAACCATAAAATATACGATATTTTTTTTACCACTGTGTATTATTATTTTAAAGCTAGTAATAAAATAAATAACCTCAAAACACTTCACCACGCATCTGTACGTCACGTGCTGTGCTTTAGGCTAAAAGTGATGAATTCTAAAAAACTTAATAAAAACGATGTTTAAAGCAATAATTAAAAGCTAGTCAGTCTGTAATTATGTTTATATGTCTCGCGGCGATTAGCAGTTGGTTGATAGAAAGGTTCCGGGGTAACATCACGGTTGATACCCTAGGGGATGGGTTGAGGTACTTTTGGGGACACACCCTTCGGTTTTGGACACCCATAGATATTAACTAAAAGTTACTAATATTTACAAAAAATTCTCCCTTTTTTTTTTAGTAAAAAATGGGAATCAGCAATACAATATGGTTGTATTGAATTGATTTTTTTTTTCTAATAAGAGTATATTAGAAATAAAAATAGGACATAACCATTTATTCAAGACTCGATATTTATTTCTCCATAAAATCTTGAACAACGTATAAATTCATCATAATAATAACATTAAATGTCATAATAAAGCAATAAAAATGCTTGCGAACATACTATGTAATGTAAGTAATTATGAAACTAAAATAAAATAGAGCATTTTACTCAGCAAACTCAGTGGGTTTGCCTGCGTTTTTTTACCATAAATGTACTTTACAGACTTCTTTTAATTATTTAGGGTTATTTTGAATGCTTTTTTCTTTTGAATTCTGAGAGAACACATGTAGTATTTTTTTAAATGAAATGGCAATTGCCTATATCGCATTTACGTGAACATAGCTGCAGAATCACTACTTTAAACGCGTTAATTTGTTTGTTTTTCAAATAATAACTCGGCAATAAATCAACTAACTGCCACTAAATCGACATTAAACGTTACTCATGTGACGGATTAGCACAATTATCTCATAAATTAATTTTTTCGTAAAAACGAGCCGCGCGAGCTTAGTAACAGTTCATAAAATATAATTAATGAACGAAATAGAGCACGTTTCGTGGAGTACCAGTGGGTGTGACCGAGCGAACGTTACGTTAAGCGCTTTTTAACATGACTGTACCCTTTTTTCTTATTTTGGATTTTGAATTTCGAATATTTTTTGAAGTTTTTAAATGTGAGTGTGTTTTGGGTTTAAGATAAGTTAAGGCCGACCGACATTGAAATTGATTTTTATGAAAATCTCATTTTCATACTTCGAAACTTTTAACTACAGAAAACTGACTCTTCACGTGGCCAGAGAGCTGGCCTATTTTTTGGCCAAAGAATCAGCATTGCCATATAACGTGTCAATACTGGCAGCCTTTGGCACATTTTCCTGTTGACAGCGATGCGGACGAATTTGTTGATGATGCCCTACGATTTCCCCTTGCCCTTCCCTTCCTCTTTTATGCACTTATTAAGTACATAATTACAGTTTTACTAAACATTTTTTTCATTACTGCTGATCAAAAATCCTAATCCTATACTACGCATGATATTTTCTGTAGTTTTTTTCTCAAAACTGGGCAAAATACTTAATATTTATATATATTTTCCATTACAACTAGCGAACTGTCCTGCTTCGCAAGAATTTTTGGACTTGACAAAACATCGAGATTTCTTAGTTATACAGGGTGTTAGGGTAAACACCGTTATCCTTGTAACCAGTGGTTTGATTTCATTTATAAAACGTAAAATCAATGGAAAATTACCTTTTTTTTTCTTTTTTTAAAACTACATTTTTCCACAAAAGACGCAAGTTCGTTGCTCTATGCGCTAGGGCAACGAACTTCCGTCTCAACACTGGCGGGGGGTGCGGGAAGCGAATAGACCGGCTGCGAGCGCGACCCCTCCCTCAGTTAGTCAGCTGTTTCGCTAGCGAGCACGGTGTCGGATAGAAACTTTTTAAAATCTTTTAATGAAAATAACGTCTTTTTTTTTGTTGTGTTCGATCATTTATGTTTATATTTAAGTCAACTACCCATGGTTTGAATGACAAGACTGTTTACCCTTACAGCCTGTATGTAACTTTAATGTTAACCTACTTATTTTTTTACTAACTTCCAAAAAGGAGGAGTTTCTAACCTCTATATGTTTTTTTAATGTTCTGTTATTATATAATAAATTCTCTAAACGATGGTGACAACTACATCAAAATCTGTTGCGTAGTTTAGAAGGAAAATGCGGACATACAGACAAACGAAAAGTGACTTTAATTTATAATATGTAGAATAGAATAAAATATTAATTTGCTCAGAATGTAGGTATTTACAATAAGGCGGTTACAGTATGTATAGATATGTTCTGACACACAAAATATCCAGTTACCAAGGTATCTCATAAATTATATTTTAAACAGACCAAACATAAAACACTATTGATTCTGATTATAATCTTTTAAACAAAGTCAAGCACCATTTAATTTATGACGACGATTAATTTAAAACAATGACTACAAATATTAATTGTTGTGTCAAAACAAATTTTTACCAAAATGTAACAATTAGTTGAACGGGTAATTAAATGATTCAAGTTTTAAATCAATCTGCCTATCCTTTTCCCAACTATGTTGGGGTCGGCTTCCAGTCTAACTGGATGCAGCTGAATACCAGTATTTTACATGGAGCGACTGTCTATTTGACCTCCACAACCCAGTAACTGGGTACAGTTACTGGGTTGTGGAGGTCAGCCCCTGGTAACGTCAAGCCGTTGGTCCCGGCTGTCATTCGTGGATCTTTGACAGTCGTTACGGGTCATCAGAAGCCCGAAAATCTGACAACCAGTCTTACCAAGGGATATCGTATTACCCAGTTACTGGGTTGTGGAGGTCAGATAGGCAGTCGCTCCATGTAAAGTACTGGTATTCAGCTGCATCCGGTTAGACTGGAAGCCGACCCCAATGTAGTTGCGAAAAGGCTAGGCAGATTGATTGAGTCAGCCCCCGGTTCCTATATCTAACCAACCGTTATCAGTAAAGAAATTACATCCTCAACTTTCATACTGTATTAAAAACGCGTGACGTACACATTCGCGTGACAAGTCTGAAGGTGACAAAACGTGTCGTAAGTAGTAACCTTTGAGTCAAGAACTCAATGTAAAGGAGCGAAGTCATGCGCGGTCCTTTAATGTTAGACTTATAGACTTTATGAGCATTACGTGGCCATTTAAAATAGCCTTTAAGAGTTTGTGATACTTGAGCCATTGTGGAAATTGCCGCGACCTATGAGTTCTACAACTCATAGGTCGCGGCAATTTCCACAATGGCGTCGTAGGTTCGAACACAGACAGGCACTTTGAACCCTGGGAAGATCGTAGCTCCACCTAGCCTGAGGGAGGGCGTCCTACCTTACGTTTGCCGATTCGCGGTCTCCACTCAGAGGCCCTAGACAAGTGACAATCGCTTCGAAAGCGTTTCGTATTTCTACAACGAATTTCAACAGAATTGACATAAGCTTTTCGATAGCTTATGTCAGTCCTATACATTTTTGCCTTTTCCATCATCGTTATCGCTGATAGAATGTCACTTTGTCTAGGGCTTCTGTTCTTGAGTGGAGACCACGAATTCCTTCCCCAACGGTCATTGGTTCTACGTCCATTCTACGTTTATTACGCTTTCACGCTAAAACGGCTGAACGGATTTGGATGAAATTTGGCACATGGGTAGACCTGCAAAAGGACATCGGACAAGGATACTTTTTATCCCGTTATTCCCACGGAATCGTGACTTATGTGGGTGAAACCGCGGGGCGCAGCAAGTTTGATATAAAAATACAGCCTCTTTTGCAATGCAACTGAAGTTCACGAACCTTCAATACTATAATAATAATTATGGAACCCATTAATAAGACTCGACATCGGCCTTTCACGTATATTCAACACTTTATTAGTTGTCTACTAGATAACACCATAGTTATCACGTTCGTTAGCATTTTAAAGAACTAATTACTTTGTTACTTAGCTACCGCATTTTTTTAATTGTGTGTTAGTCGAGTTTCCAGGTGTGCAGTATTATTCAAGTCAATATATTATACGGTTTAATTACGAGACCTGAAGAATATGACTTTCTTAGAGTAACGAAATTACCATTTAGCCTACCCTTCCTCAAATTGCTTAGCATTATCCTCCGTTATGCCGAAAATACTGCAGCATTAATTTTGAAAAAAATGCATGTTAAAGTTGAGGATTGATGCTAGGTCCTATGTTTGACGAAAACACGATTACATAAAATTTTCTCTATAGAAAAAAAATCCAAAGTTGCCTCTAAACCGAACTATAAACCGCTGGTATTAAAAAAAAAAACTTCAAATTAAATCATGAAACTTTGCATAATAACTAAACTAACTATATATCAGGTCTTATGTCTCTTTTTTTTAATTACCATTATTTTCACCGTAAAAACAATTACCTAAACTATTCGAGGCTTGGAGCCGCCAGCACCTCACTCCGCCTCGCTCTCACTCAGGCCGCGAGTAGTATGGTGCGAGCGAACATCAATCCTCAACTTTAACATTATTATTTCAATATTAATGCTGCAGTATTTTCTGCATAACGGAGGATCATGCTAAGCAATTTAAGGCAGGGTAGGGCCTTAAAGTCCGAAATAAAAGATTTTAATTTAATAAACCGTACTTCTAACCACTGGACCACTACTGTCTTTTACTAACAGAACAATGACATTAATTATAAAATTAGTATCATCAAACAAGCAGACTATTTAATATGATGATTCTGATCACCCCTTGTTAAACTTCGAAAGATTTATAGCCATGTACACTGACAAAGGAAATTAGACCTTGCACCTAAATGATAGAGTCGAATATTGAATGTCTGAACTCAGTGTGGTATGT
Source organism: Lithophane semibrunnea (assembly GCA_947363905.1). Lineage (NCBI taxonomy): Eukaryota > Metazoa > Arthropoda > Insecta > Lepidoptera > Noctuidae > Lithophane > Lithophane semibrunnea. The sequence continues at coordinate 5,311,116 of OX376216.1, read as the reverse complement.
GACCATTTTGTTTTGAGCTGTTAGCTTGAATTTGTGGTATTTGGGATAAGCAGAGATGACATTTACAGATAAGAAGAGAAAACTTTCAACAGTTAGGTCAACTAGTAGAGATAATATCTGAAAAATATTTCACAAGAAAAAACATCGGACTTCCAAAAAAAACATAACTTTAATTTCTGAAGTCGGTGGCAAAAAACGATAATTTAAAAAAAAAACAAAGAACCGGTCGGTATTTATGTTTTTGTATTTTTTTTCCCTTTTAATTCTGGTACCGACCCCATAAAAATTCGTATACCACTATACCTAATACGTAAATGACAGTAATAGCAACTTATTATAACATCATCGATATAGTTCAAGTGGGGAAAAATGCATATTAATGAAGCTAGCTCAAAAACTACCTTAGCATCATCATCATCTGCCTAGCCTTTTCCCAACTATGTTGGGGTCGGCTTCCAGTCTAACCGGATGCAGCTGAATACCAGTATTTTACATGGAGCGACTGCCTATCTGACCTCCACAACCCAGTAACTGGGTAATACGATACCCCTTGGTAAGACTGGTTGTCAGACTTTCGGGCTTCTGACGGCTCGTAACGACTGTCAAAGATCCACAAATGACAGCCGGGACCAACGGCTTAACGTGCTTTCCGAGACACGGAGGAGCCTCGATATGTAAAGATGGTCACCCATCCACGGACCAACGCCGGCAAGCGTAGCTTAACCTGATGGATCGACCCGTGCGGCTGCTATTACTTAGCCACGAGCTCCTCAAAAACTACCTTAGCATAGTTAATAAAATGTATATGGCACTACTACGCAAGTTTCTGCTGCCAAATAAAAAAAAATCAAAATCGGTTCAAAATTGACGAAAATATCGATGAACATACTCGTACATAATGTCGAACATCTAACCTCCTTTTTTTTGAAAGTCGGTTAAAAATATTACCACGGTTGACACTGAAACATAGGGCCCTAGATTCGATTCTCATGGCGGCTATGTCAAAGGGTCTAATAGGACTGGTCATAGACTATAGACTCGAGATGAAAATTTATTGCCCGCTGCAGTTTAATTTGTCACAATTTGTTAATTATAAGTTTGTGCGTTTGTTGTTAAAGTAATTTTTAATTGCGGGTTTGTTTTACATAGATATTGATTACTGTTGTACTGGTCAAACCTTGTTTGAATAGATTAAAAGGTATTTTTTTAAAATAAATTAGTTAAAGATAAGGGTTGTTTTACTCCAGAAGCAGTATTTATATAAAATGGCTTGTTTTTTAAAGGAAAAAGGGTGACAACTTAATCACGATCCTTTAAGCTACAGTTTTCTAAAAGAGCGGTGACTAAATCACCACCCTGTTTAATAGTGGATGACACTGACTGTTCACACCACCTCGCAGCGAGAACTCAGTCAGACAAATAACTCGTTTTAGTTGCTTGCTTTTCTCGCTTCTCGCTAATCGCTAAGCCATGCAGACGAAGCTCAGGCAAAAGCTAGGTCTAGGGAGAATTCGACTACACTTTTATCCCTAGTATAAGCATTAGGTTCCCACCTATGAAATCAGCGTTTTGTATGGGGAATTTTAAAGAAGTTACATTTTTCATACTAACGTTTTCTTAATTTATATAACAACCATGAACAATATTTTTTTAAACTTTTATGGACTAATGTTTAAAAACTAAGATAACGTATGCCACTTGGAATAAGCGACAAAAATAAGTTTTGGCTAAGTTAAAAAAAAAATTGTGTTCATTTCTGCTAACAAAATGAGGAGTCATTTTTAAGGTATTATAAGTAATAAGGTTTTTTTACTATTGGTAGTTGCCTATGATGGTCTTTATTCGATATAATACCAAGCAATTGATGAATATTTTCAATCATAGAAGTGACGAGGTTCTCTATTAGTGAGAAAAAAACGCCAATTTCATAGATAGGCGACCCAATATAATCCAGCGAATTAATATTAAATTTTTAACAGAATTTCTATACAAAAACTGTCAGGCATCAATTTTATTCCCCGAATAAAAGATATCTGGTTTTGGTTAACGGCTTGAAGCCGATTAGCACAGACAAAAAACTATATTTTTTAGCAGGTATTTCCGGCGTTTCGAGGCCATACTAAAAACCTAACCAACACCTTGAAACGAGGAAGGGTTTAGAAATCTCCTAGCGCATTTGGGAAACGACTATATGTATGTGAAAATCGACCTTGCACAGGGTTGTCACACAATGTGAAAAATTGAGAATACTGTCTTTATTGAAAGTTGCGTTGTGGTCTAGTGGCCGCAAGCACTGTTAAGCATGAGGTCTTGGGTTCAATTCCCAGGTCGGGCAACGTGTTATTCGGTTTTTCCATCTAGGATTTCTCAGTAGAGGAGTCTAGATTTGTGCTCGATTGATGGCAATAGGCTCGCCCTATTACATGGGACTTAAACATAACTGGCGAGATGTGGATGTACCTATTAAGGTCTCTGGCTATCGTTTAGCGATTAAAAGGTTATGTAGCCAGTCTGCAGGGTTGGTAAGTAATGGGGTTGACCACACAGGGTTAGCTGGACGCAAAAGAATCTTCAGTATTAAAAGCCCTTTTAAAAGATATTTGACAGTCGTAACGGGTAGTCAGTCAGACTTTGACAACCAGTCTTGCCAAAGGGTATCGTGTTACCCAGTAACTGGGTTATAGGGAGAGACATGAAAAATACTGGTATTCATCTGCATACGTTTAGACTGGAAGCCGACCCTCACATAGTTGGAAAAAGGCTAGGCAGACTTAGAGGCTTTTTAAAAAATGCCATAAAAATTTAATCCGCTCTAACACAACACACAAAAGACCTAGTAATTCTATAGGACGGTCTGAACCCACTTTTCATTTAGTTGTTCATGTATAACTCAATAAATAAATAAAAATAAACGACAGACTTTCAACATTTCTGTTACAAAAACTGACATCGAACTGACTCAATTAAAAATAATGACAGCACAATTAAGAAGTAACATAGTAACACAAATAAAACATAATTTCAATGCATATAGTTTTTTTTTTTGCGGAAAACTTCAAGCGACGATGGTATAATTATATTTCCGAGCCGTTTGGGGTTGGAACCTTCGTGTCGTGGGGTCCGAGTGCTAATGGTCTACTCAAACGGCTGGTTGACACTTCCCGTGACCCAAGGACTGGATTTTACCTTGGGCACAGGCTAAGCATTACCATACAACGTGGCAATGCCGCCAGTCTCTTGGGTACATTAGCAGTCGATACGGAAGAATTTTTCGACGCCATATTTTAGTTTGATAATAGTTTTAGTTAAATTAGGATATTTTATTAAATAATTAGGTATGTATTATGTTGTTATTTATGTACAGTTCATTTTAATTGTTAATAAATTTAATAAGTGAATACATAAAGTGCCATCCTTGTATGGTATTAAACTAGCAAGGAAGACGCATGTCGGAACGCATCAATTTAATCATAGTTTCCTTTGCACGAAATTTTTGACGCCTAAAAAGTTATCACGTTTTTTTTCATTGTCTGTGGTTCGCGTGTTGTTTTTTTCACGGATGGCATTCTCGAAAGCGAAACTGATACTTGTTTTTTTTAATTTTCTTTGTCTTTTAATTAATCCCGATTTCTGAACGACATTATAATTAAGGATAACAATGCATCTTATTATAAATGTAAATTCGAGTCGACTACTTTGTTATGGTAAATTTGTAATTTCCGTACTTTTGTTATTAGCTGTTTAACCTTTAGAGAGAGGTAATCTTCTATGCATAAAAATCAGTTCCGTGATTGATAGATAACGTTTTCATTCGTGATTTATGTCTATGAGCTTTATTAGACATAAATATAGCTATAAACCTTTGAAAATGGGAAAGAAAATAGGAAAATCGTTGGGTTTAGGTAGCAGTTTTTCTTCCCAGCTAAAGCACTAGGAAGTGGTGAAGGGTGGGCGTTTTGGGGGACTACTTGACATTTTGACGTTCGAAAAGTGCTCAGTCTCAGCCTAATTTGAATACCTAGGTAAATGGTTTTTAGCATATTATGATTTTGAGTAATTAGCTGGTTGGACCGACGCGACGACCTTCAGAGATGGCGGAGACGAAACTGAATGCGAAACGCGGAATACCGGGCGTAGTGGCGCAGCTGGGGAGACTCATATGTTCAGCAATGGTCTACGAAAAGCTGAGTTACTAGATGGAACCCCTGCACGTCACAGTTATGTCATGTAAATACAGTTTCTTAAAACCATTAATACCGTATTTTTTTTTACATTCTAAACGTTTCTCATAGCATTTTTAAAGCATGCTAGATATTATCTTATAGGTTAATTTCCTTATATAGAATGTATGTATTCGTGATATACCATTGGCAGTTGGAGCTTACTTATATAAAGGTTAGCGCTATCACACAATGCCCGTATAGAGGTGGATGATAAAGTTAGTCATAGAGCTGACTTATTATGAAGTTTATAGGCAATGTGTTGGTTTATTATGAGGTTGAATTATGGTGTCAGATTTATGATGATAAGTAAAGTTCTTTATGGTTTTTTTGGCTCTAGGATGACATTGACAGGGGCGCATAGTTGGTGAACATTTGTGAAATTAACATAACATAACATCACGCCTGTATTCCCCAGAGGGTTAGGCAGAGGTGTACCCCACATTTCGCCAGTTATGTTTAAGTCCCATGTAATAGAGGGCGAGCCTATTGCCATCAACCGGGCACAAATCCAGACTCCGGGCTGCCACTGAGAAATTCCAGATGGAAAAACCTAATAATACTTCGCCCGACCCGGCAATCGAACCCAGGACCTCATGCTCTTGCAACCACTAGACCAACGAGGCAATTTTTGTGAAATTGTTTCGGGAAATTCAAGATGGCGACGATGGTTTAGATTTTCGCGCCAAATGAGGTTATGTTTTTACGTTTTTTACTTTAGCTGCAGATTTTTACATAAAAATGTCCGTATGGATTGAGGAGCCATGTCTCCTATTTACTAGATCTACCAATATTTAGTAGTAAATTAGCTGATTTTGTAGGAAATTTTAGTAAAACCCATTAATAGGTGGCTCCTCAATTCAGACGTCTGGATTGAGGAGCCACCTTAGAACTCGAAAACTATACGACGCGACGGATCTTTTTGATTTTGTAGGATTTAGTAGTATTCAAATGCGTAATTGATACAAATAAAATGAGTTTTGTACGGCTAAATTAACACGGACACAATTAAGACAGATTTCTATATCTAGATAGATAGATAGATAAAACGTTTATTTGGTGCACACAAAAGACAAAACAATAAAAAATTGAAACATTCAAAGAAAAAAAAAAACACTTGACAATATAGTCTTTGACACACTTTAAAAAAAAAAAACGAAACATACAAAGTGCGGTGTGCGGCTCAACGTTGCACCAAATGGGAGTCCAACTCAGCATGTGTCAGGCAAATATACCAATATATCTCCAAAATTATCATATTTTTTGTTTTGCACTTTCTACTGTTATGATAATTTATGATTTAATTAATTGATTGACTATTTATCATGGTAGTTGCAACGTCTTTATCAGACCAAGACTCTTGTGGCGGTCAGATACACAGTCGCTCCATGTAAAGTACCTACTGGTATTCAGCTGCATCTGGTTAGACTGGACGCCAACCTCAACATAATTGGGAAAAGGCTAGGCAGAGAGAGAATAACCCTACCGGTTTTATTTCAGAAATTTTAGGGTAGTTTTGAAAGGGTTATTAAATATACATATTTTGAAACTGTTTATTCTAAGCGCGAATGTTGAAAGCGTCAATTATAAGCGTTTAATTGGTTATTTAGCTAATAATTATTGCTATAGGTACGCACGCAAGCGAATTTATTTAAATAAAATACGCGGTCTGAGCAAAGCAGCTTAATCTTACAGCAGTATTAGTTATGGTTAGTTAGGTCATGGGTTGAAGTTAGCAAATGAACTTACCGCGATTTGGATACGACAGTAGCCAAAGTTTACCAAAGTTTACACTACTACTAGAACTGAGTTTTCACTAAATTAGTGAATGAATTTGTATGACCTCTCGCGAAAAAACTGGTTACGTCTATGTAGGTAACGGTCTACGTATCGATTTTTTTATTTAAATTTAAATAAAAATCCCAAAATCAGAGAGGGGAAATAGACACAACTGCCATTTGACGTTTTGACGTATGTAAAAAAAAATGAATGAAATGCGTGAATGTTGCTATTAAAAATACAATGAACAATTTTGCATTCATTATTTAACAGATAATTAAATAATTTATAATACTTTTCATTTGACGGCCAGTTTTTAATAAATGAAAAAACAAAAAATATTTCTAGGAACAGGTAACAATTTGCATAAATACGACATGATGTTTAATTCACTAGGATTGGCGCTAATTATTTGCAAGAACTTTACTATTCAACGCCAATTACAGAAGAAAAGAACGTTCTTTTAAACTGATACGCGAATGATTCTAAATTCAAACTCTACTCTACAATTGGTCGGAGCCAATGCGACACATAAAAGTTTCATGCGAGACCGTTAGGTGGCGTTCGGAAAAAATGAGTAGGTAATAAACTAGGGTTGTGCCAAATAGTTACTGAGAATTTTTCAAAAGGTTGTCATTTGACCTGTCAATAATTGGTTTGTGTTCGACTGAAATTGATAGCATTAAATCATTTGTAATTGTAATTAGGCCTGGTTAAGGCTATAGGAAGCGTTTGTCCACCGCTGGACATCTTCAGAATGTTATGAGGATAGTGATATTATTTTTTCTTACCAAAGTAGTGGTTTAGATGTGAAAAAGAGACATTTCCGTGTTGATCTGGGAAGGAAAAATACAGTGAAAAATGTAAAGAAAAACAGTGACTAATTTTAAGTGTAATCTACAAAAAATTATGATTCTCGTAAAAAAAAAACGAACCGTTTTTTACTCTCAGATCAAGATGAATATTCTCAACCATTCACAAATCTATAACTTTTTTAATGGGATCTTGCTGTACAGTACATAAAAAGAAAAATATAAATTATCGTAGCAAAAGTGGCAACCCTAATTATACTTGAACTGTGCTATAGGGGACTCCATTAAATATTAACTCGGCGGTTCCGTACTACAATTACTAGTATTTTGACGTACAGTATTCAATGCCACTTTAGTTGTCACGATTTTTAAAGGAAATTCATGAAAATATTGTGATTTTATTGATATTTCAATTTTGATTATGACAATTATAGTGTCCGCCTTTTTTGAAGTTGGATAACTAATCCTAATTAATATTATAAATGCGTGTTTATTTGTTTGTTTGCTTATTAGGCTTTCACGTTAAAACGGCTAAACAGATTTGGATGAAATTTGGCACATGGGTACACCATGACCTGGATTAGAACACAGGATACTTTTTATCTCAATATTCCAACGGTCAAGACTTATGCAGGTGAAACCGCGGGGCGCGCAGATAGTTTATTTAAAAATCCATTTCTGTTAGGTATTTGTTTAGTAAACAACAAACAAATACGCGATTCATTAAGTTATGTTAATCAACATCGGATGTTTTATCTATTTTATATTTTCCACAAGTGCAATTCAATTCATAATAATGTACTTTCTCAGTTTATCTTGATCATCACTGAAATCATTGAAGGACAAACATCGTGAAGAAACCTGGACTAGCTAGCTTCCGCCCGCGGCTTATTATGTCCTTCCCCGGGATGCCATCTATCTCCTTGCCAAATTTTATCGAAATCCGTTCAGTGGTTTAGGCGTGAAAAGGTACCTTATAGAATTACAGACAGTTACTTTCGAATTTATAATATTAAAGTATGGTAGTAGGTATGGATATGTCTGAAATCACCAACCCGTCTCTTATGGAAAGATCATTTTCACTATCCGTAACGTTGAATCGTTATCGTATCGTACACATAAATCAACCAAAAGTTCACCGAAGTCTCAATAAAATATTCAACAAGAAAAGAGACATTTTCTTTTTTTTTTACAAACGAAGGAGTTTTTCGTAAAACTTCATGATATTCATAGTTGACGCCTTAAAATGACGGTTCAAGCCATAATGTGACGATCAGAACACTTTAGTGACGATAATTTTGGGGTAAAACTCGTAAAAATGGGGTATTTCATAAGACAACTGTAATGTTAGACAAATTAGGGTAATTTGTTAGTTCAAAATGGCTTCTTTTGTGTCGAAGGTGTTAAAGTAGGATTGAATTGAATTTGTGATGTTGTAATAGTAGATATTATGTCTTGGGGGAATTAGAAAACTCTTTTCCTTTGATATTTTTCACTTCTTTTTCCAATTTTCCCTTTAGTTTTTCTTTAAAGGTCAGTTTATTTGTCGTTAAAGAACTATTGTTAAACAATACATTTTTGTGCTGTAAAGAAAACCGTTTTCTATATCTATGTTTTAAATTGCAGAAAAAATCTGTCGAATCAAAGGACCAATTTTCTGATTGTGAACAAAAATTATTGACTGAAATATTCAGTTTCGTAGATATTCATACCACAAAAATACATAATTATATTTTTAAATTAATTATAATATCTACATACAAATAAAAATACCAAAATCAAACTTACCATCTTTAGGCGGACTTGCACATTGCGGCGCGTAGGACCCTAAATGATAACCATACGTATTTTGGTGCATCGGGGGAAAAGGATATCCTAACGACCTAGGACTGGGGAAGCCTGACGCCTCATGAGGATTCTGCTGCCCCCCTGGACTCCCAAAATGATGGGGGTGTTGATACCCCCCTTTGAAAGGACCATACCCATGTTGCTGTAGCTCTATGAAAGCTGATTTTGAGGAAACATTCGTGGGTGTTGAATTTGCGGAGTCGTGTGGGGTCTGTGAACCCCCAAGATGGTGGTGTTGGTGGTCTATCGAGTCTTGGGTGGTGAGGGCCGGCTGTGGGGTGGATGGGCCCCCCCCGTCCGAAGACTGGGGAGGCCCAAACGGATCTGTGAAACTCAGGGTGGATGGTTTGCTGTTGGGGGATTGAATTCGAGTAATTTTGAGGGATTTTATTGTCTTCGTGTGTAGGGGGCCGCTGGGTTAGCCTGGAACAAAGAAACATGTTGGTTAGATAGGCATAAGTACTATCAGAATGTATGTGTTGAAGAATGAAAACACATTTATTCAGCACAGACTAAAAGACACACAATATAATACATCAGATTACAAAATAAAATAATAAATAAAAGAAACAAATAAAGAGTGTAAAAGTGTGTAGTGAAGTTTCATCTTTATAATAATAGAATGTGGCTTGTATTTCTTTTACCACGATACAATGTTAAAGTAGTACGATAGCATTTTTTAGGTACTGATAGGGGGAGGCCTATGTTAAACAGGGCTTATTCCTCTTTTCCCCCCTGAGAGACTCCCCCTCAGGGGGGAAAACTGGACCCTAATGTAAAAAGAATCCAGAAAGTCCCCTTTTCATTTTGAGTTATTCCACTTTCACCCCCTGAGAGAATCTGCCTCAAGGGGGAAAACTGGACCCTAATGTAAAAAAAAACCAAAAAGTCCCCTTATCATTTTGGATTATTCCACTTTTCCCCCTTATTAAACAGCAAGCAGTCTGTGGAGAATTTTGATGTCTAAACCTTTAATTAATTTAATATAATTATAAAACAATTTATAATTTTTAAGATTGCTAATAAAAGCTATTTGAAATTGAAATAGTACGATCGTTGTATGATTCAATCTATTTTAATTTTATTTAGGCTCTTTAAGCTATAAACGTTCATTTTTATTTTATTTTATATAGGCTCTTTAAGGTATTATATAAACAGTAATTTAAGTGGTAGGTACAGTCACGGACTTTAATTGATGAGCCACCTTCAAACTTTTCAATTTTGCAGTTTCATACATTCACGAGATTACACGATTAAACACGAACTCAAATTGCAAGCTCGTAAACAAGATGACAAATAAATTACTTTTAATCGGAAATATCCATAGAGGTTGACTAATAAGTTCTCAATGATAAAAATAAATACAATGTTGCATTAAATTTATCCAATCTATTTGATACCGACCTCCTTTGAATCATAGCTCATTAACTCGATAATTATGAAAACATAACTGAAGACAGTGACAGTTGAAATATCAAGATGACAAATAAATTCCTTTTAATCGGAAATATCCATATAGGTTGACTAATAAGTTCTCAATGATAAAAATAAATACAATGTTGCGTTAAGTTTATCCAATCTATTTGATACCGACCTCCTTTGAATCATAGCTCATTAACTCGATAATTATGAAAATATAACTGAAGACAATGACAGTTGAAATATCAAGATGACAAATAAATTACTTTTAATCGGAAATAGTCTTATCCATAGAGGTTGACTAATAAGTTCTTAATTATAAAAATAAATACAATGTTGCATTAAGTTTATCCAATCTATTTGATACCGACCTCCTTTGAATCATAGCTCATTAACTCAATAATTCTGAAAACTTAACTGAAGACAGTGACAGTTGCAATATCGATGTCAGAGAATTTCTCCGTACGCTAACGTTACTATGCAGCAGTAACCTAGCAACAATTGTTTATCGTTGCTAGGTTACTGTTGCTAGACCTGCAATTGGTTGACTTTGAGTAGTCACTGCTGTCAAGTTTGTAGTTCTGCTCTCAGGTTAGCCAACCGGTAAAGATATGAAATATAATTTTCTTCTTCTAATACGAAGACATATGACTTTGCGTGTCGGGAACCGAATAAACCCGATTTGCATTACACGGCTAAAATGCGAACAGTACCAGGTGGCTCATCAATTAAAGTCCGTGACTGTACATCAAATATTTTAGATTTTAAAACGAAACAAATTGTCACATTCTTTTTTCTGTATGTAACTAAAACCTAATGAATTTTACTGTTAACATTCATTTTTACTCGGTCATAGGTATAAATATGTCACAATACTTAATGCAAAACAGAAAATACAAAAGATAGATAAAGTAATAAAACAGCCATGATGGAAACACTATCAACACAAAATATTCAACTCTTACGCATATTTCAAAGCGAGCCAATCAGCCGTAACGGTATATCGAATAAATTGTAGGGATCCGTAAGTAAACGTTAGGTTTCCATCAATAATTATTCTCCCTAGAGTTTATTAAATTGCTTCTAATGAGATAAAATAACGCAATCTAGAATTTTAATAAAAAAGATTTTTCCTAGAATTTGCGATGAAAACCTACAACAGGGTCCTAGGGTTCGCCATCAAATTACAGTACCTAAACAGTTGCTGGTCCTGCTTAAGATTGACTTCCACTTGTTAGTCTTTTAGAAATTTCAAGTGATTGTTGTTTATTTTTTCAATTTGGAGTTTGACATTTGCACCTGTCAAATTAGTCTACAAGATTAAAAAACAGACTTTAGGTCAGGCTTATCACTAAACAAATATTAGTCTTAACTTTTATAGAATAGAACAGAATATTTGTTTATCTGCATAAGATAAACAATACCTAATACTGTATTTACAATAAGATACATTTAAGAATCCTTGTACATTCTGCCATATTGGAAAGCAAACATTAGCTAGATTTTTATACTATTTCTTCAACCAGAAAACGCAGCTTAACTTTAAAAGTCTCATCGGTAGATACCTCAAATACCGGGACCTTTCTAAAACCAAAAACAATTTTACCTCAGAAAAAAATATAAAATATATAAATCCCACCCACTCCCACGAGGTCACTAAAGGTCAAAAGTTGTGGGTTTTCTTTTAGAACAATTTTGTCGACACGCTCAATTGAATCAATAAGTGGACGTACATTGTCCGCCATGTAGGGGAGACAAACGTCATTCGTTTTACTTTATAACTTAGTATTTTATTTGTTTAAATATCTGGGAATTAAAAACCAGGTCTTGTAAACTGAGGAAACTGAAGGCTGAACAAGTGACAATCGCTTCGAAAGCGTTTCGTATTTCTACAACGACTTTCAACAGGATTGACATAAGCTTTTCGATAGCTTATGTCAGTCCTATACATTTTTGCCTATTCCATCATCGTTATCGCTGATAGGATGTCACTTTAACTAGGGCCTCTGGTCTCTTCTTCTATAGAGAAGGCACGAGCATTGATCACCATGCTTTCTCAAGATGGGTTGGCAAAGTTCAGACATACATCCTAATACTAATCCTAAATTAATATTATAAATGCGAAAGTGAGTTTGTTTGTTACGGTTTCACGCTCAAACGGCTGAACGGATTTAAATGAAATTTGGCACAAGAGTAGACCATGACCTGGAATAGGACTAGGATACTTTTTATCTCGATATTCCCACGGGATCGAGAATTACGCGGGTGAAACCGCGGAGCGAAGCTAGTTATCTATAAGTCCAGATTTCCTCACGATATTTTCATCCATCGATGTCTGTAATATCCAAGATAAACTCGGAAAGTATTAATGAATTGAAAAAGTCACATGCCTGGCCCCCTGTTTGCCCAGATTTGAACCCACAACCTCATGCAGGAGAGGCTAGCCCTTAATCACTTAGCCGTCTACATTTACCTAGTTCAAAAAAATATTAAAATTCAAACTGTCACCTATTTCAACACCATTCACTATCAAATTAACACATTCAAGACACGCAATATAAAGCGCCATCTACACATCAACGTGTGGTCCATTCCTATTATAATTCATTATTGATGTCCCAAAAAAACTAAATGAGGACCGATACTATCCTACGAGATTTCTCACAACCTAACTGGAAACAGCGCCTTGTATAAAACAAATGGTACGATGAATTAAGATGAGAAAAAAAAACCCTTTTCGGCAAGATCTTTGTGTTAATTACTGGTAGGGCTAGCACAAGAAGGATTCTGGTTTATCTTTACTAGGCGAGGCCTGCGGCTTCGCCCGCGTGGATGTCAGTTATTATATACTAAAACCTTCCTCGATAACCACTCTATCCATTGGTGAAAACAGCATGAAAATCGGTGCAGTAGTTTTTGAGTTTATCGTGAAAAGGCAGACAGACGCGGCGGGGGACTTTGTTTTTTAATATGTAGTGACAGATAAACTGTAACATATTTTTAGGAATTAGGTATAGTATAGGTTTAGAATCTGTAGAGTATATAAGTGTGCGTTACTCGACCCGATGAGACATTTTAATAGTGTAAATATGAACCACTCAAGTAGTTTTCTTAGAATATTTCTAAATGTTTTATTCATTTTCAACCAGTGCTCAGTTTCTCGTGTTTTTTGTGCACATGGAATGACATTTTACTTGCATCGTCACCAAAATTTCCTTTATTTATTTCGCTGTTTTACGATTTCTGAATACTCGTAAACTGTCCAATAATTTTTGTCCGACCCGTGCGGCTGTTATTACTAAGCCACGAGCTCCTCAAGTTCCTTCTACATTAATGAAATTAAATTCTAATTTCAATTTCTCCTTCAGCACCAACCCTATACCATCATTCGTTTTCCCATTCACCTCCCCACATTCCCTATATCTCCATCTCTCTCCATTTCCGAGTGTTCCGCCGGCGCCGCCAAAGGTCGGGTCAAATCGTTTCGTTTTTTTGTCTGTTTGTTAGTCGTGTTGATTGCTCATGTTAGTAATAATAATGTTTAGCCATAACTAATTGGTGTAGAGTTTTATTGAAAAATATTTATCACACTGTATTGGAGGATTCAATTTGTTAAGGAATTGGTGATAAATGTGAAATGAGAGCCATCAAAGGTGAAAATGATGAGGTTGGAGAAGTCTAAGGTGAAATGCCGCCTGTAGAACAAATAAAACGTGAATCTGAAGAAAGTTTTCGTGACTGGGTAAAGGATTTTGATAATTACGAACCTAATGTTATTGTGTTATTGTGCGACACAGTTACTGAACTAACACAGTATTAACGTACACAAAAATTGTATCAAGTTTTTTGTTCCAATAAAAATTTGTAAAAATCTGTAATTTTGTATTGGTTGAAAGCGTCTCAGACCCCAAGTAATTCCAACATTTGGGTTCGTTTTGGTAACTAATCAGTAACTAGGAACTTTACTAGCTTTAAGAAACTATGAGACATTTTTATCAAGACAATGATGTCATTATCTATGAAAATAAAATAAATTATTTTGAATTTTGTAACATTCTATCGTCAGCGTCATCACCATTATTGGTCATCCAATATATCCACGACGTCTCCTCGTTCTAAGTCCACTGTTGGCCATCCTATACATATATCGTTATATATAATGACCATCCAACGTCAAAATAGACGTTTCTTTTGAAAATAGAACCCCTCCTATCAATCTATTCCTGTCTAATTCTCAGTTTAGATATATCTAGACCATTATTTTCTTACTAACTACTCGGTGCACGTAAACTCGCTGATCCGAGACACAAAGGTTCATGGGAACTCATGGAAAAACCCCATAAATAATGGGTGCCCCATAAAATGGTATTAAGTATTCATTAGACATGTCCCATGGTCCAATGGGTTTTGTCGTTCGATGTACGAAATTTTTGTAGTAAGGTATTGTGTTGCGATTGTTTTATAAATTGATTCATTGATTATGATTAGGAATGTAAAAATGACGATGATTGGATTACCTTTGATTAAGATTTTGTCTTCATTGATACAGAGACTCTTTTTTTTTAAGCAAAGGTCAATGTTCTGGAAATATCTTTGTTTTAAGAGATGCCACTACATAATTCTTGGTCAAAATCATGTGTAGCATATATATATTATGATTAGACTACCTCTCCAAATATGTAAACGCATAAATTTAGCGATAAGACCGCCCATTGTGTCACCCTGTGTAAAATTTCTACATTTATATCTGTAATTTTTATGGTGTACATAATAAACAGTATTCTATTTTAATGACCAAAGATTTGACAGATAAAACTGCTTAATAATTATTAGTATGCACACTTTGAGTAAACCTTAAGCATTAATTTTCTGTTCTAACTAACAATAAAGATGAAGAATGCAAAATCAATAAAATTATAATCAATTAAAATTCTTCAATCACAATTAATTAAGACCAACAGATTCATCTGATCATGTTTATGCTTAAAATCAAGAGTAGCAAAAACAGCAATGATTTACGAACATTTTTTAATCATTGTTGATGGTATCTTTCTAATTACCCTATTGTTATTTTATTCATAGGATTAATTATTATTCATTAATACGTTGTCAGCGGTAACATACGATTTTGCGATAACCTTAAGATTATCAGACTTTTCATTGGGTTCATCATCATTATTAGCAGCCCTTTTCTACTTAGCTATATCTCTCCTTAGCTATCTCTTTTGAGCAGTGGTGGCCCAGTCAGTAGGTCATGGCTTCGGACACACGCAGGAGTTAGTTTAATTTATTTCATTACCACTGCTCTCAAAAAGGTGAAGGAAAACATCGTGAGGAAACTGGTATGTCCTGGAACCAATAACTCGAAGATATGTAACATCCAGATCCATCAACACGCAGTGGGCCAGCGTGATGAATTACAGCCCACTCCCTCTAACAGAAAGGAGGCCTGTGTCCCAGCAGTGGGAACATTAATTGGCTCATGTTATGTCTTATTTTTTATCTTTCTTTCTTGATTTAAATGTTTCGTATCATAAATCTTTACAGTTTACTAGTGACCTATCAATACTTATTTATGTAAATGTGTAACAAATTATTTGTGAGAGTTCATTTATTTGTACGTCAAGAATTTGTTTTTCTTTTCCCTCCTATTTTTATGTTAACCTACAATATTTTTGGCTTTTCAATGCAGCTTCTATTATTTTTTAATAGACTATCAAGAATTCTGTTTTACTAGTATCTTCCACAGACAAATTGCTGTATATTTCTACGGAGGACGGTATAATTTTGTAGTGAACCTGTTAAATGGTTGGCATGACAACAATTTACAAGTAATATGAATATTCATGCTTCAAATACCAGTGATCTAGGATGGGAATCAAAAAACGACACAGAATGTCACAGCTGTTTATAATCTAGCGTGTCTTATAAAAGTAAAATGAGGGAAACTGGTTGGTATGTTTCTGGGAAGCAAGGAGGTTGCGGTTTGTTTATTTGCCTGATTGTTGTTTGGTCTTTTCGTACGATAGCTTTATGTGCATCATCATCCTTATCAATGTCTTTATCCAAATTATTTGGGGTCACCGCAACGTGTATCTTTCTTCCATACTTCTCTTTTTAAACCTCCAACTGTCATTAACGAGACACAATAGAATTTTAATTGTTATCGGCCATTAGATGGCCAATCGACAGTTGAACGGTTAAAACTTATGTATTGTATTTCGGCCACCTTATGAGATCTATCCGACAGGAGACAGGCAATCTAACAATTTTACAAGTTTTCTTCATACATTTTCGGTTTTATTACAATTATTTATCATGTATTTTTCTGCCACCTTTTCGGATCTATCCGACAGGTGACAGGCAATCCAAGAATTTTACAAGTTTTCTTCGTATATTTCGGCTTAATTAAACAGCACCTGTCGTGAAATAAGATCGGTATTTGTAGGCCCCAGAAAAAAATGTACTTATTGAAATTGGACTTATTGATTACTAGCTGTAGCCCGCGACTACGTTTGCGATTCAGGATTAAAGTAGCCTATGTCCTTCTCCAGGTCAACCTCTCCATGCGCAAATTCATCCAAATGCATTCAGCCGTTTTAACGTGAAAGCGTAAAAAACAAACATTAATTAGGATGGATTCAAATGTGTGAAAAACGTCTTGTGCCGAGGCTTTTTTTTAAGAATGACATAATAAAAGGACCGATTTTATTCCATATTATTTTCTATACAAAGAAAATGTATGAATTCTCAAGACACGCTCGTCTATTTCTACATACTCCTCGAGAAGGCTTATAATCTATCAATTGTAGAAGACAGAACAAAAACTCATAGAGCATGGTATACGTACTATAAAATTATCAATCATGTGAGACGGAATGATTGCATAAACAAATGCATTATTCCCTTTGTAACAATGTCGTGAAACGAATCGGAAGGTAGGCAAAAAATTGGCGCCATGGCTGACCTAGACTAGACTAATTAATTATATGAGGATGGGCAGAACTAGAGGGCTGAACGCTATCTGTTAATTATTAGCTTTTTCTTGGCCTTTCTTTGTTAGGTTCGTGGTTCTTCTACGCGAACGTTCGCTGCATTTTCTTGTATGACTAGCTGCTGCCGGCGTTTTCGTCTAAGATCCAGGATGAAATGTAGCCTGTCTTTTTACAGGTCAAGGTCCTACCCCTGTGTCAAATTTTATCCAAATCCGTTCAGCCGTTTTAGGGATGAGGCCCGCTAGACTTTCGGGCGTCTGACTACCCGTAACGACTGTCAAAGTCCTCTTGCGAACTAATTATGCAATTTCACTAAAACAAAATAGACTCGAGCCTTTGTCAAAAGATCATTTTGACGACACGGTTGGCGCAGTGGCTGAGCGATGGACTGCTGCGCAACGGGTTCGATCCCCGCACGGAACAAATATTTGTATGATCTGCAAGTAGTTGTTCCGGGTCTGGGTGTTAGTGTATGTGAGTTTCTATGTTTGTAAACGCACCCACGATACAGGAAGAAACTCTTAGTGTGGGGCAAAGTTTTTATTAAAAAAAAAATTTAAAAAAATATCATTGATCTCATGTATTAGATAGCTTCTTTCAAACAACGTTTCAAGACTGCCTCCGATCCGCGAACAACCCTCGATTAGTCCTTGACTGCTCGCGTAAAACAAACTCCCCATTTACCCCAAGTCAAAGTGTGCCATGTATACAAATGAACCTCTTCGAATATTCCTATTGTTTCCTCCTAATGGCTAAGTAATTTAGTATTCTTCATAGATATTGATTAATACGCGTTGTAGTTCCCAGAAAATACCTCTAAGTTTTTTAATGGATAATTTTTTCTTTTGTTATAGAAGTGCTATTAATGATAGGACAGAGCGATGGTGAATTGATGGGCTAGTGCTAAACTAATATGAGTTTATGGGACTAAGCAATAAAAAGCTAGTAAAAGTATTAATCCTAGGCTTACCTACTAATAGGTTACAGTTAATAAGGATACCGAACTGACTTATACCGAACTAGGCTATGTTTGTTCTTGTATAGTCTCCTTAGTGATTCTTTTAATCCAATATTATTGTCTGGAAGATATAATTAATATCTACTTTTGTCAATCGACCTATTTGTGTCGTAACTATTGTACAGTATCCGTATTTAATATTATAAATTCGAAAGTAACTCTGTCTGTGTCTGTATGTTACCTTTTCACGCCTAAACTACTGAACAGATTTCGACAAAATTTGGCAAGGAGATAGATGGCAAAGTGGGGCCTTCCCCAGGATGCCATCTATCTCCACGCGCCCCCGCGTTATGTCGATAAGTCGCGGTATGTCGGAAGCTAGTAGAAAAATAAATTGTTTATCAAATTAACACACTACGTAAATTTTCCATGTTCCAGCCGTTTCAGACAGCAATCAAAGAGTAACAGTTGTGATTTGAATATACCTACGGACAATTTAAGTTGGTAAGTTGATAGTCAATTTGCTAAACAATTAATGTCAACTTTATGTCAATCCCTAACGTAGCTACTTTTTCTCAACTTTTTCTCAATAGACAATAAAGTAATTTCATTTTTAACTCAATCCAGTGCCGCGGCCGATCCGTTCTTCGAACTTACAACCTCTCGCTAGCCAGTGAAAACCTATCTCATGGCCGAAACTAGGACACAAACGCCTTCCCCTTTTAACGTCACGCTAAAGTACAATCACCATAAAAAAAATACAAGAAAAAATATTAAAAAATCTCCGGTCGTGTAACGGTGTCTTAAAACCATGTCGAATCTTATATTTTTGATCGTATAACGTAAAACTACGAAGCTGCGCACGCGATCATCTTCGTAAGATTATATTGTGATTATTTATTGAGAACATGCGATGCTGCAATCTTTTTCTGTTTGTTTGTTGGATTGTAGAAAGTTGTGTTGAAGAAGATAATGACAAAATATTAGCACATGATAGTAGAATTGCATAAGTAAGGTAGTCAGAAGTGTAAAAGTCTGACAACCAATCTTACCAAGGGGTATCTTATTAGGAGGTTGTAGAGGTCATAGAAGCAGCCGCTCCATGTAATATACTTGTATAATTATAACATTTGGTTAGACTGGAAGCCGACCCCAACATAGTTAGGAAAAGGCAGGCAGATGATGAAGCTAGAAATAAAAAGGCAAAATCAGGCCATGAGATGCCAAACTGCAAAAAAGATTGGAAAACTTATTTCTTCATTTGTAATTAGGTACTAATTTCTAGAGGAAACCGGCATGCCTGAGAGATATTTCTCGATGGCATGTGAATCCAAGTCAGAGGCCCATGGGCGGCTTTAAAACTCTGACACCAGGTAAGTCACTAACCACACGAAAAGAAGAAGGCTGATTTCTAGCGATTGTTTACATACAATACTCTAGAATCCTTAGGACAACTTGCTCATGTCATGAATATAATTTACTTGTGAATTGGCACTCAATATAGCTCTCTATCCTATCCTAACTTTAATATCATACATATATGCGAAAGTCATTTGTTTGTTACGCTTTCACGCTAAAACGGCTGAACGGATATGGATAAAATTTGGCACAGGGGTAGACCATGACCTGGAAATGAACATAGGCTACTTTTTATCGACATACCACGCGGAAGAAGCCGCGGGAGGAAGCTAGTAAACTTATAAAGAAGACGAAGACAAAGTTGAAGACTAGCCAACTAGCCTGCGATTGATTTATATCATTTTAGCAACTGATTTTCATTAGGACTACACAAAAGAATTATGTCCATAGGGACCACTATTGATTGTACATTATAGATTAATGTGAGTAAAGTAATACGTGAGTCTTACCCTAAATCTGCTTACTACAAATCTAAACATCACCTAAACCAAATCCTTTCCACAAAATCACAAATAACATGTAAATGAGATACAATATTTTAGCACTATGACGTAAACGGTCGACCATTACTGGTCACAGCAATTAGTTCAAGGCAAAGCACTCAAAGTCGAATCAAACACGAGAGTACGTTTTTGTTGTAAAGATTTTTCCTATAAAACTTTAGAATCTTTAAATTAACCTATCACGAACGATGCTGATCAAAAAAGTGTCAGAAATGAATTCGTTGGAAATCGATGAGGTGGGAAAACTAATCATAAAAGACAATTGATGATGGCAATTATTTGATCAGTAATAATGTATTTAGGGGGCCTTTGCACGTTATGTTGATGTACTGGATACTAAGAAATAAGTTTAAAAGGAGAATTTTGAAACTGGCGCTAATGACAGAGAAAATGAAAAGAGAACGATTCGCTTTGTATGTGATGAGGAGGAAGGAAACGCATGTAACTAAAAGAGTGATGAATATAAATGTTGATGGATGGAGAGGGAGAGGAAGGCCAAAGAAAAGATGGATGGATTGTGTGAGGAATGATGCGAAAGAGAAGGGGGCGAATGATAGCGTTATGGTTGACAGGGGAGAATGAAAGAAAAAAACGTGTTGCGCCGATATCAAGTAACATGGGACCAGTGCAGAAAGATGATGATGATGGTTTAAAAGGGCATGGAACTTTTATAAAAGATGTCGAAAGAAACGCAGAGGTAGGTTTCGTTGAAGCATTGAAAACCTACGAATACGAAGAAATAGACAATTATAAACCAAGATTGGGTAGTGGGATACTACATTATACTCGATGGATGGACTGTGTGAAAGATGATAATGTTTAGAAAAGGGTTGACTACCAAGATGACGACTAAGTATGGAAGAAAATACATGTTGCGCTGACCCCACATCAATTGGGATAAGGGCAATGATGAAGATGATGCACCTAAGAAAAATGAACTGGACTGTATTCAGCAGTTGCCGTCACAAAATTCTAACCAATCATGATTAGCTTACACTAAAAAGTTATTAACCCAGGTTCTTTTTATGAAGCTGTGAATTGAAAATATTTATGTACCAATGTACTAAAACGGTGAAGGAAAACATCATGAGGAAACATGTTCTAGAACTAAAAATTCGAAGACATGTGACATCCTACCCGCACTGGACCCGCGTGGTGGATTACTGCCCACTCCCTCTCACAGAGAGGAGGCGTGTGTCCCAGCAGTGGGAACATTAAAGCCTGATTGATGTAGGTACCAATGTACAAATGTAAAGGCAACCATGACTGTTGCTATTCCTATTAGCAACAATAGTATCTCAACCTACTGAGATGTCTTATAAATTACGGTTTTATTTAACCAAACCATACGCATTGAATCTAGCTCGTCCTGCATGAAAACTAGATCCAACCCGAATTGTGTCACAGTTATATCAACTTCATAAAACCAAGATTGAATATTAGAAAGGATGCCAGTTCAACTAGTTTACACGCCTATCAAGTTAGTCTCTGAGACATCCCGGATGAGTAAATGTCAACGGACATAAATCTACTGATAATTTAAACATAGGCAACCATGTTGGATCATTTCAATATGTTTTACTATGCATAGATCTGCATAGTGATTGTCATACAATAGATTGATGACGAGATAAAGATGTTGAGTTATTTAGCTCAAGAATGAGGAACCTGCCAGTACGTGCTGATAAAAATGCAGTAAATAATAAATATGAGACATGTAACGAAGACCTATGAACTAAAAATGATAAGGAAAAAAACCATTTAAAATGAA
Organism: Lithophane semibrunnea; assembly: GCA_947363905.1. Lineage (NCBI taxonomy): Eukaryota > Metazoa > Arthropoda > Insecta > Lepidoptera > Noctuidae > Lithophane > Lithophane semibrunnea. Next base: position 5,289,392 of record OX376216.1, on the reverse strand, counting down.
TGAACTCCCCCAAAAATCAACCCTCAAAGATATTTCATAATCCCAATAACACACTATAAAAAATTACATAATACTTACCCTAACCCCAACGATAATAATATAACGTTAATTTGCGCGGTAAATCAGTAAACACAGTCGCGTGTCACAGCCGCCATTTTGGTCTTAACCTCATTGACAGCTAGGCGTAATGGCGGCCACGATAGAAAGGGCGCGAAGAATAGTCATTGTTGTTTATTAATCTTTGGACGTCATGCAACGATAAAAAATGGGCTGATTAACATTTCATGACAGTTTTTGTGAAAGAAAGGCTGAAGGCGAACCGATTACTTGGATTTCTTAAGGAAAAACTTCCAAGTGTGCCACGTTGTTTTTTCTTGAAGATTTTCTCGAGATTTTGGAAGCGAATGATGTTTTTGTTGATGACTTTAAGTATTGAATGAGAATCGAGATTAGCAGAAACGTCAATATCTAGCTTTACAAAATATAGTGTTTAATAAGTCAAACAGCAGACAACTTCAATTACATTATAATCTCTTTAAAAAACAAGTGGAATAATGTGTTTCATTATAAGATCATCGATCGTAACTACAGTAATAGAAAACTATAATTATTGTAACAATAACTTACAGTGACAGGATTACAAGAATAAAACAATAGAATTGAATTCACTGATACTTACTTATCCATCGATCTATTAATATAAAGTATCATGAAAAAGTGTTAATAAAATTGATACATACATTATTTATTATTCACTGTAACGTCAATATATCAGAAAACATACCTTCCTTTATTTTAATATAAATGGATGATGAAATATCGAAATGGACCTTAGTAGGTCGGTACGATTGTACAATCGTAGCAGTAACGCAAACTTCTAATGATATATTTAAAACAACCGCAATGTAAGTACCTACATGAATAAAAATAGTTCATCTTCAAGGAATGGACACTTCAATAATATGCACATTGTCACCAAAATAACCTTTGTTTTGTTGTAATTTCTACAAATTTTTGTTTCTCATCGTATCTCGAGAACACTATCCATGACTCCTTTCAATTCTTTAATTTTTCTATCTCGTCTTCGTCATTTGCAAGCCTCTCAATTACTTCTACTGCCATTTCTACTTCTTAACTCAATTAATAACCTACAAGTCTACCCTCACTTGCAATAAAATTAACCACAACTACATTATAAGCTGTAAAACAAGAAATTAACATTATCGTAACGTAACTAGTAACCCGTCACTCCATCCAGACTCATTACAAATAAAAATTCCTTATACAGGGCTCTGACAAGCACTTAAAAGTGTCAATTGTCATGTTAGTGTTTACCCTATTTTAATGCCGGCTGGTGTAAAACTGGGTTCAGATATTCATAGGATCTTGTTTACTAATCGAAGAGACAGTGGAAAATGTCAATAATAATATGTCGAAGAATCATATATTGCCTGTCATAAGGACAAAGTGGATACGTGAAATTGTTCAAGGAGCATTGTTAGTCTTAACAAGGAGTATCGTGCTACCCAGTAACTGGGTTGTGGAGGTCAGATATACAGACGATCCATGTAAAATACTGGTATTCAGCTGTATTTGGTTAGATTGGAAGTTGACCCAAAAATAGTTGGGAAAAGGCTAGGCAGATGATGATGATGATTCATGGAGCATTATGATGACCCAAGCACGCTTCTTCCATCGTTTATTGATAGTTAAATAGTTCAATGATTAATCTTAACATTTTTGAACAACCCTATAATATTATAATAGACAACTAAAACACTAATTTCTTGAATCCGATTATTATAAAGGGTCGTTTCGCATCACTAACAAGTTCAGTACCTATTACTGACATTTCTAGCAAGTGCAGGTGACACTTACATTGTACACATAGACATTGGAGTAATCCCTACTTTACATTGTATAGTCAATTGTTTTTTTTTACAATAAAACTGTTCAAATGTTAATCTCGTGGTCTAGTAGGTACTGTCATGTCATAAGTTGGTAAATATTATACCTACCGCAAACATAACATGAACATTATAGATTAGCACAATATAGTACCTACATGTTAATGTCATCATCACCGTATAAACAGAAGATACGAATGACAAAATGAAATATGAATTAGAAATATTACTACGGCAGAATATCAAAAATTAAGAAATGTCACTTTTTATAGATATTTGTCAATTCTTTGTTGAGTAGATCACTACTCTGTACTACTTTGTACTACACTACTGTTTGGTATTAAGCCTGCACGCGTAGCATGCTCACTTCTATCAAGAAGTGAGCATGCTACGCGTGCAGACTTGGCAAATAGGTTGATGGTCACAGTATCATTATTGTCATAAGCAGAATGTTGCTTTCACAACGTTGACGCTATATATCAGTACCTATTTGAAAAGGCTGACAGTCTTTCTGCTGTCAAATATCATATAATCTGTTAAACTGACGGACTAGCAATAAATAATATAAATAGACATACGACTATGGTAACAACAGATACAATAGCTATCAGAAACAAGAGGCGTGCTAGTAGCAGAACACGAAATAGGTTTAGAAAAAGCATTAGGTAGAAGTAAAAAGGTTAAACACCGCAGGCGGACACAGAACAGAAACCGTGTAACAACAATTTTCTTAAAGACACTTAAGCGTAGATTGAAATCAGTCTTCAGCCCTTAACTTTTCACCAGACCACCTAACCAGGCTATCGCTTCCATCGGGTCTCAACAAAAGAAACGTCAGATAGACATCAGAGTTTTCCGAGTAACCACCGCGAGGTGGCGTGCGTAGAACGTACTTAGATTTCGTGAGATAACAAATGCTATCCAAGACAGTCATTTCTTTCTATTCATTCTGATTGCTTTTGTAGCAAGGGAAGTCATATTAAAATGGATAGTTGATTTAGTTTAAGTTAATGAAGTAGTTACTAGTGGATCAGATTTAAATGATATTAACGAAATTAAAAGAAAATTGTAACTGAATAGGTTGGAATGGCCTGTGAACTCAAAGCATTTATTTTAATAAACCCATTTTCAGGCCTGTTTGAATTGTTAAAAAGTCTATTAGTTTGTCAGAATTGAAGCTGCCTATTCCAAAAAGTAGATTCTTTTAGAGAAGAACAGGCAAGACACTCCAAGAAATTCCATTTTTCTATACAAGAAAATGCTGATATGTGCGTTTATAACTATATATATTTAGGTTATATAATGCTTGATGAAGAGGATGTTAAATATGTAGAATTAAAGAGACGTAGATAAGCCAAATGCATTCATAATTCTGTTAAAGGTATTACCTGTTTGTGTTCATCAGAGACGGCATCATTTGATTCTATTTTATAAATTATAGTTAATTCATATTCCGCCATTGAAATTGGTCACAGTAAGAAACGTTATTTGATACTATTTCCTACTTTAAATGGCAGATATTTATATCATATTTAGAGGCCAAAACCAGAAATGTCAAACAGTTTTGTAGCAGATTGGATGATTGTTGTTTTGAAATTTTTCCGGATAATCTAGGTAATGTATTTGAATTTTAACGTCAATCTTCAACCTCCAAGCAAACAGACAACCTCGAACACAAGAACCTCAACCAATCAACACCAACCACGCAACCCCGACAACCACACAACAACCAACACACTGATGATGATGACCTTCAAAAGAAGTCTAAAAACGGTGAACTGGATGCCGTAGCGAAACTAAGAACAGAGAAAAAGAAGCACTCCTTTTATTAATACAAGCTTCATTATCATTATTAGTTAGCCTAAGGACGTCCACTGTTGGACCTATATGTCTAAAGAGCGCCACAACGACCTCCCTGAGGGCCTAGACAAGTGACAATCGCTTCGAAAGCGTTTCGTATTTCTACAACGACTTTCAACAGGATTGACATGAGCTTGCTTTGCCATTTCCATCATCGTTATCACTTCAGCTCCTGCAGGGAATATATGCCATATGTCTGTGACTGCCTCGTTGGTCTAGTGATGGCAAGCGCTATTGCTGAGCATGAGGTCCTGGGTTGATTCCCAGGTCGGACAGTGTTATTGGGTTATTCCAATATATGGAATTTTTCAGTAGCAGCCCGGGGTCTGGCTTTGTGCCCAGTTGATGGGACTTAAACATAACTGGCCAAATGTGGGTGTATTATAGGTACACCTCTGTTTAACGCTTCGGATAAACAAGGCATGATGTTATGTCTGAACAATTTCAAAATCTACGTTCAAATTCTACCTGGCATAAAAATGAAAACGGGTGCAAACTTATAAATAAATATTATAACACCATAACCAACGAGTTATTTAGAAAACAACTCGACATAAGAGAGCGGTTAACATTTGCTCCGGAGACATTAATAAATCATTTGTCAAATGCGCCATTTTGTCTTATTAACCTTAAAAGGAAAGCGCGGTAATTACGAAGGGTTGGTGTGCTCTGGCGCAGCTAGAGATGGGGGTTCGGGTTAGTTTAGTCGATTATGTGAGGAAAGAAATTTTGATAGAGTTGTTTGGCTTTATTCGATGCAGGATTATGGCTGATTATTTTCACTGCACAATTGGTTTATTTATAAGCTCATCTAGCTAGGTAAATATAACTCGTTTAAAATAAAATATCGAATGAGATACTGTGATTTCGTTTGGTATTCGAAACGGTAATAATCTGTATCGCAATTACAAATATTTTTTAACATAATATGACATAACATCAGCCTGTATTCCTCCTGTAGACATCGGCACCATTGCCATAAAGAAAAAATAGACTAAATAGAATAGTTAGGCGGAGGTGCACCTATAGTACACCCACACATTTCATAATCACAAAATGATGAATGAATACAACATCCATCCTTGCACTCGACTAACAATCGAATAGCCAAAACAAAGCACATCACTACATGTCGATTGAAACATCTCTATCAGAATCTAATAATAAAGGAGAGCTACCTCTCTACGCTAAGGTGGTATGTCAATTATATTCTTTAATTTAATTCGATTCGTTAGGCAGGTCATTAATTTTACAATAATGGCAATTTTTTGTTGTGCGTCTTGCCGAATTGACGGGGTGAGGTTGTATAGATGTTCATTTGTTACAATGGCCGACTTTCAAAGACCGATTCTGAAGTTTGCTTGCTTCTAACATTACGCCATCGATTTAATGAGTAGCACCGTACATATTTGATTCGTTTCTTTGGCCCAGCGGTCGTAAGCGCTACTGCTGGGTTTTGGTTTCGATTCTAGGTTTGGTTTAGTGTTATTAGGATTTTCAATCAGAAATTTTAAATTAGCAGTCGGATACACCCGGCAAAAAAGTCGCTCCGTTTTGCATAAGTAAGTATTTTGGTCCTTCGAGCCGGATGACTGGCAAAATGAAAGAGTACTAGGTATCGTGACTATGACTACTACTAGTGCTGGGCAGTCAGAAATACGAAAGTTTGAATGACAAAACCATTCGATGCATATCAGTTAAACTGGTTTCAAAAAGCACGTTATTTTGTCGGTATTAATTCTTTTTTCAAATAGACAGTAATTGGATGTTGTCAAACAGTACCCTAAAAATGTCCAACACATGCCACATATTCTGTTAAAAAAAATAACATAACATTTACATTTCGTCAGTTTTATAAGTCTCGTAAAATAACGAAAATGTTGGCATAAATTGGTGATAAATCTCAGGGCTTGCTACTGAACATTTTCTTACAGAACAACTGAATAACAGGGAGCTGATCCCACGGACCCCACGCTCAACAAAGGCCAACAAACGAGGCATTATTAAAAAAAAAAAGTCGAGAAAAAAAAACAGGCAAACCCGCGATGTCACACTCATGTCGTTTAAATAGCCAATGTATCAACATGACATGTCAATAGTCAAAATAGACGTCAAGTGATGTCGATTAGTTGCGATAAGACGTCAAATATTCGAATAAACTATTGATTTAGTAGCTACGATGGTTTATCAATGAAAATCAAATGGGGATTGTTGTTTTTTGGTGTCATCTGTCATTTGTTTTTTTATGTGACTCATTTTAGAGTTCTGATTTGTTTTGTCAATGTGTGTAGATTCGATTTTTGTGTTACCCAGTTATTGAGATGTGGGGGTCGGTTTATGTAATCGCTCCATGTAAAATACTGGTAGGTATTCAACTACATCTGGTTAGATTTCAAGCAGATCCCAACAGAGGCGACAAAAGACTTGGCAGATGATGAATTGATGATACTTAGAGATTCTTTCTTTGGACCTACTATCTTAGTTTAGACAAATAGTTACCACTTTGACCCGTGAGTGGTGACGAAAGGATTACGTTAAGAATATGGACTGAAGTATCATCCTGTTGGCTAATATGTTGCAAACTGTGTTTTTTTTTCACTGTGCGTGTGCATACATACAACATTCATTACTCCCTAGCTCTTAACCTGATGGAAGTGGTCAATAGTACGAGAAGTAATCGCAGGTGCGATGACTTCCTTTATACAAAGCTAAAATATCTTCCATTATGACAATAAGTAGTTGAGTAGTTGTATACCTAGTTTTATAGCTTTTCAGGAGTAGATATTAAAAGGCTAACAAAATGATGAAATAACACAATAATTACAAAATGTAATAAATTTTTAACCAACACACCTATTTTTAGAACTAAAAACCACTTTTCAGGTGTCGAAAGCAACACAAAAGGTAATAATAACAATTTGAATGAACTGAAAACGTATATTATCGGCAATAATCAATGCTTGGAAGGTAAAACAGCTATTATAGACGTCGACAAAGGGGTTAGGAAGGAGTACATTATTGATTGGATTGTAAACGTGAAGAGTTCAAAATAGAATTTGATATGAACGAGTTGGAAACGTTTGTTTAACAAATTATTCATATACGAAGTCTTAGAGAATAGTTCTGTTAAGATTATTATGAAATACATTGGTTTAATTAAAAGTGATGTTCAAGCTGCCTAGTTGATTGAAGTGGTAACCACCTCTATTAGACTTACAGACGTCTACCAGATACCAGAGGCATCCGGTAGATGCTTTGTCTATCTCAGAGACAAAGTTGCAATAGCTCATGTAACTACATCAGTACCGTTCAGCAATATGGTAGCGGGATGGACTGCCGAGGATGCGTCACACGTAAATATAAGTATTTCCGCTAAGGCTCCAACCAACAATAAAATAGACTATGGTGACTTATTCAAATCTTGAAGAATCTCAGATTCACAGAATTCTACCCACCTTACAAGCGATAGACATGAATATTACTATCAAAGAGTTGAACTTTAGGTCAAAACGTATTCATATACGAGAATTCTTAATTAAAACAAGCCTCGCTCGTAGAAATAAACCGGTGTTTCTAACAATAATTGCTGCCATAAAAACTATATATGATTACTCGTGAAATCGGCTGTATTTTAATATTTTATTGATTGAAGGACCCGACTTAATGAATTGAGAATTTTTGAGGAAATAGAATAACTTAAGACGAAAACAGCAATGTGAAGGATAAAATGATGATGATATTATTTTGTGAAATCTAAAAGATATGAACTGAGACGAACGAAAACCAAAACGAGATCAAATAAGGGTCAGCTCAGACCACGACGTGAAGAGACGCGACGCTGCGCGCACTTATTAACAATTATCGAACTTATTTTCTTCACGAAAAGGTATAATTTCAGTGCGAGTGTTGACATGTGTCAAAGTACGCTGAGATGCGGGGTGCTGCGCAGCGCATGTACCTTAATGTGTAGTAAATAAATTCGGATTCGAATTCTAGTATCGGATCATAAAAAAGTGCACGTCGTTGCTTCGCGTCTCTGTATGCGCACCCTAAGACGCACACGCAATAGACGATTAAAAACATCCAGAGTTTGTAGGCGAACTAGACTCAGCGACAAACTATGACTTGCTTCAGCAAAAAACTAGTTAACGTAGAGAGATTTTTGGTATGCAATTCTATAGTGCCTCGTCCTTGAGATTAAGTAATTGTCTGGCCACGCTAAATAATTCTTAATAGTTCTATCTGTCTTACACTATTGTGGAAATAAAGTAACTAGACTAACAGTCAACATAAAGAAACTCAGTTGTAACCTGTAGCAGCTACGTCGTATCATAGTTTACGAAATGACAATAGCCTCATTTCTCACATAAGATCGATTCTAAAAAGGTCATCGCTGAACTCATAAAATAGTATCCACCATCCTAAATAGGCTCATTGGAATCACTCAAGCTATGTGAGCCAGTGATAAAATGTTTGAAAGGCTTAAGGCTTTAATATAAAGGTCGCCTACGCATTTAATCAATGTCATAAACCGATCTTGAGAATATCACCTAGATGTTTGTATGTGTGAGTTGAGCTCGGCAACTGCTGTGTTCCTTTGGATAAGTGTCAAAAACTTTGATTTATTATTCGTTGTGTATATGATTGGCGTTGGGCATTTTATTATTGTTTGTGCAGCTCATTGCTAAATACATTGACATTAGTATTCTTTGAACTATTATAATATTCACTAATTCATAATTTCCAATGTATTTCGATTAGAATTTCGGCTGCAACAATCATCTTGAAAAAGTAGGACTGATTGAACTAATTTTATTTGGCGGTGATTGGTAAACAAATTCAATGCTTATTTGGTAGACTTTTATTAAGATTTTGATGCTACACTTCTCGAGAACAGCTGTCTTGGATTTAGTACACAATTTCCACAATGATTCCAATCATTTTTAAGGAAGGTTTTTGCTTTAACACCGCGCGTGCGCTCAAACTAGTTTTTATACTAATACCAAGCACAAGGAAAATATAGCAAAATAAATCATGAACCGCTGTAGTTAATCTCAAAGTAATTACAATGATCATACCGCGATGATTGATAAACAACCTTGCCTGTTGCCGTTTCATATACTGTGAGATTAATATATTAGTTTCAAGATAGATAATGCAAAATTAATTATTTACAGTTGACATTTGCAGGTTGATGTGAATTAACCTGTTAATGTCATTAATTTGAATCAAGTGGATAAACTTCGAGTTGAGATTGATGGTAAAGGGTTTAATGAAACAGGTCTTTGTATTGATGATGGAACTGAATTATGATAAGAAATTAAACGACTTTAAGTTACTTTTATTTGCTAAGCACCACCCAAAAACTTCAATTGGTAGCTTACTAGTAGAAACTACTTCAATTCGTAGAAACTAAGAATAGATCGAATTAAAACTGAAAATGTAAATTTGCAAGTACCTAGATGATCTTTTGCCATTTCGCTTAACTGACAGTGACAACACTGACAACTTCTAAGAAGCTATGCCGAAAGAAAGTCCAATGTTTTTTGTAGATCTCCTTTTTAAGATTTTTTTTCTTAATAGAAATATGATAAAAAAAGGTGTTGGAAATGTATACGATCTGTTACTGATACCTGGAGTGATGCTCTACGGGAGGTCAAAGAAGCGCTGACAAGATGTTTTGAAAGGCGATGTGTAAGCTAACAGTTTGACAGATGCACTATACAAATGTATAGAATATCTGAATTCAGATTCAAATATTCGGGCATGAAATACGATTAATGAAATTTTTGTGCATTTATAAAGTAAATCATCTAAATAAAAAAATGCTGTGTTCGGGCTCGATTCTCTTCCGTAAACTTTCGAAGTATTGTAAATGAGAGAAATACATTGCGAAATCAAATGGCACAATGATTTTCTAAGCCACTGAAAAACATTAAAGTGTGTTAGCAACAAAGTTAACGTGAAGCTGATTGAACGCCATACTAAGATCCTAATTAGGATTAAAAAATATGCACAAGACGGGGCTTATGGATATTTTGTGTAAATCGAACAAAATGTTTGAGATTGGAATAGGCAGCGAATGCCTAAACTGGACCAAGTAGTGAACAAGTCCGGATGACGCTAAATGGGAGTTCCTTTTATGACGAAAGCGATCGCCGACGCGGGATTCCTCGAAATACTCGAAGGGAAAAAAGAGGAAATCAGATTCGGGCGAGAACAAAGTAGTTCATGATTCATCTTTAAATGTTTTTGACCTCCGACTTTCCTATATGGGAAAGTTTTTGGTCCTTCTAGCCAATTTTTGGGAATTGCGGAATAATTTTCGTTTAAGGCGGATAATACAATAGGAAAAGAGAATCTCAATTGCGGACCCAATAATAATTTATGATGCAACTTCGGACAAACGCTCCGATTATGAAACTTTCTATCTAGATACGGTCATTGACTTGCTAGGATAAGCTGTCAGAATAAAATCGAAATTGCGTCCTTCGAGCCGCGAATTAAATTGCCGAATTGGGACAAATATTATCGGACAAGAATAATGACTGAAGATCCGTGCAAAGATGCTAAATCTTCAGGATCTGATTCAGAGAACATCGCAGCGAAAATCGCAGATGTAGAGAACATCAGTTACTACACCACCCATCTCCAACTATTGTAGAATAGAATGGAATTTTTTTTTCCAATGGTAAGAATTGAATTATCCACCAAATGATGTTACTCTTTTGACATATATTATTTTGAATTTCTGATATTGTACTTGTTTCATAGCTATATTTAAGTTCTTAATATTTATTTGAAGGGAAGTCTTAGAAAAGCGCGGGAAGATACCAGCCCAAAGAATTGGCTGAGTGCCTAATACCTACAACTCTGTAGGTACCTTTAATTGTACAATTTACATTTTACTTGTCTTTTATTGGTCCTCTGTTTCGGCTGGGGAGATTTTGCAATGGAAAGACGTTTTTGAACTTTTTCTGCAATTTGGTTTTATTTTTCACTTTCAAAGATTTTTGTCAATACAAATGTTTTCAAAATGAGTAACTAGGGGTGTCAGAAACTTAAGCAGTACGATAAAAGAAGGTTTTATCTTGAAATTATAGTTTTTCAAAGCATCTTAGTACATTTGGGACCCCTAGCTGGGCTTGGAAAACGCCCTCTGGTTTTTCTTAACTTCCTCAAGTTATACAGGGTGAAAGTACAAAACTTTGTAAAATTTTGAATTTTTTAGATGGGTTTACTTAATGGTATATGAGGTTATTCCAATAAGCGTCTTATTAGGCCTAAATTAAATTGCAATAAATAGTTCGTTTTTGCAAAAATTATGAAAATTTTGCCTATTTTAGAATCTTTTACTAAAAATGTCATGGATTTGTAACTGTTAGTGTGGTGCCCAATTTTTTTTTGGCAGTGTATACAAATATTTCTTTTCTTACTAACTTTGTTGCATTACGAATGAATTTTCCGGTGCGTTTTAATCTTGAAGGTTTCAGGGGATATATTAAAGAATAGGTAGGTACTTACGGTTTCTGTAGAAATCACGCGATATTACACAGCATCACTTTTTCACAATAATTTTCTTACACCACAAAATTGTCACACAAAATTAATATAGTTTATCTTTTATTTATTGTACACTCGTCTTTTTCGAACACTGGTCCTTCACTATTCTCGCCAAAACTTTAGGAAATCGTTGATTGGTCGAATTCGAAATTAAAATCGAAACGTTTGGTTATTTTAAAGAATTTGTAACGGATTGGGTACAGCACTAAAGAGGTGAGGCGTAGCAATCAAATTTATGATTGCCAGTAATTAGAAAGAACAGGACAGAATGATAATTGCCTATCAATTAACGATCCATGCATTACGATTCAGCAATTATGGAGCACGTGGCATCATTTTCCAATTTTACTTCGCCGATAGTCGATTTCGTTTTTCGCCGCGCTTATGTTACGTCACCGATGTCATTTTTAATCACAACACTGGTTCCTGTATCGAGTCTAAACGAGTCATAATATTCGTAGAGTTAAACTATAGAAAATCACAGGCGATCACCTCACACTAAACACAAATGATAACAGTCATCACGTTTCGAAAAAACCGAATCGTCACTGGCTTCGAAAAAAAAACACGCTCGCCGACGCACACAAGCACAAAATTCTGTCCAATTAAAGATAATGTTTGTGGATATTTTAATAGCGTACCCCTCCGAAGAAACCCGACACAACCAACTCCTGTTGGATTTAAGCACTTAATGATCGGTTGGGGGAAATTGTGCGAGAAACGAACGGCCCAGCGTAGCTCTGTCTCGTTCTAATTAGTTCTCCGGATCTCCACATGTATAGGGATTGTGGCGCCACTGTAGCAGCGTAGGCGTGGCTTATTCCGAGGCGGTATTTGTCAAAGGAGGAGCTGTTTTGCCATTGGTTGGTGGTTGTGAAGCGATTTTTTTCATTCGTACGTGCAGAGAACGCGGGTTGGCAATGTAAGATCGATCGTCGGCGCCAGGTTACTATTATATGTTTTTTATGGGTATTTTTTGGCGGTGTTCAGTGCTTTGGTAACCTGTTATAGAAGCCACGCCCAGTCGGCTTCGCGGGCACGGACAGACAGAGACATACCGGCTATCAATCGGAGTTCAAGCCGTAGGGTTTTTAAGTGCGGTTATATTTTTTTTTGTAATTTTTCGTGAGTGTTTGGACTCTGTGCTGTGACTGTTTGTATGTCATTGTGTTTTGTATCTCGTATGTAATGCGTCGGGTGGTTTTTTTTTTTTTTTTTCCTTAGAAGGTTATGCTGTTGTGTTGTTATTTGGATTTATTAGTCTCTGTATGTTTTGGGAGACTATAAAGTACTTATTGTTTCTTATGTGACTTATGTAATTTTAGTAATTGAAACGTAGTTATTACAGTAGCTAATCTAGCCAGAGACAAATGGTTATGTATCTATTTGATTGTATAATTCAGTATTATTTTGTAGGCTTTTAGTTTTTTTTTTTAAAGAAAACTAGTTTATTATTCTAATTGAAGGAAAATAGTAAATATAATAATTTTCATTTTAAACTTGAAACAATTTTGTAATTGACTGTACTGTTCCATACGACGTTAGATTTGTAGGTAAAAAAAAAAAAATCTCTGGATTAACCTAGCAAATAAGATACATACCTACCTAGGCAAAAGTATAGCCTTTTTTAATACTTACTCATCCAGGTAGGTAACAAGCTTGGTTATATCAAGGTCAAAAAAAAAAAAAAACATATTTTCATAAATAAAGTACCTTCAGCAGGTATATAGACATTATATCCATCAGTCTAAGTAGTACCTACCTAATTAATATTTTCGTATATTATAGGAAAAGTTAAAACTAGCGTTTTTAAATCTAAACTTACAAGTTAACATTTTTTTTTGTTATTAACATCTAGCATCTCCCCGCGGCTTCGCTTTCGTGGATGTCGGGAAGTCTTTAAGCCATGTCATTTACCACTATAAAATTATATCCTCTAGGTAAATCCAAGGTTTAAACTAAGTATCTGTGTGCCAAATTTCATCCAAATCCATTCAGTAGTTTTTACGTGAAAGAGTAACAAACATCCATTAATCGATCCTCACAAACTTTCACTGACATATTATTAGTAGAATGTAGGATTAGATTTATGATATTAGGATATTCAATAGCGAAAACTATACAAAAATAAAAAAATAAAACAACAAAGATGTAGGTTTATTTCGGAAGGCTATAAAACAATATTATACCTAATTATAATCAAATGGTAATAAAATTGTTGAATTAATTAAATGGACATGAAATCGTCAATTAAACAGGTTTTATTGCATAATACCTATTAGTATGACAGAGCTTATGATACTTAATTTTACTGGGTACCTTACGCTGGGTACTTAACCCACCTTTATCTAGAGGATTTGTTTTTATTTTGAAAAACATTGACTATTAGGATACGGAATTTAAGCAAATTTTTCCAGAATACAATGTCAGGAAAATATTTTTCATTCTTTTCTTTAAAAAAACGGCCTTACACTTTGTAATGAACCTTCCTATCTAACTAATATCATAAACGCGAAAGTTAGTAAGTATGGATGGATGGATGGATGTTTGTTACTCTTTCACGTAAAAACTACTGAATGGATTTGGATGAAATTTGGCAAACAGATAGTTTATAACCTGGATTAACACATAGGATACTTTTTATCTCGATATTCCCACGTGATCGAGACTTACGTGGGTGAAACCGCGGAGCGCAGCTAGTCATGTAAACAACGCTGCTACTTATCTATCTGCCTAGCGGCTTCCAGTCTAACCGGATGCAGCTAAATACCAGTATTTTACATGGAACGACTGCCTATCTGACCTCCACAACCCAGTAACTGGGTAATACGATACCCCTTGGTGAAACTAGTTGACAGCCTTTCGGGCTTCTGACGACTCGTAACGACTGTCAATACAAATAATTATATATTAATGTGAAAAATATAAAAAATACTTTGAACTATCTTTCTGGAGTTAAAGTTGGGTAATTTTTTTTATTTTAAATTTTACTTATTTTTACTGTGTAAAGTCGGCGGCGGTCCGCCATTTGGTGTATAAAAGTTAATCAACTTTTGTCGCTGACCGTACTTACTCGTAATATAATATCTAATGGATACTTATTAATTGACAATTTATTTGCTTGAACTGATCACAGTGACAACATGGCTAACATAAAAAACATATTCCACAGATACTTTAAAGACCATAGTTTATATTGTTTAAATTAATCGGTATAACACTAATAAATAAAATAAATTACACAGCTCAATAGTCTACACTCTACACAACAGTTAATTATTGGCCTATCAAGCTGTATAATATAGCCCTTACAGTGATGTCAACGTGTCACAATATTGTGTCATGTCAATGTCAGTTTGACGTAAGTATTACGAACATAGTACTCAAATCACTATTGGTTTCATAGACTGTTAAATTTTCCAACGTTCTGGGAAACGTTTAAAAATTGCTCCGTAACTGTGAAGTATTACAGGCAGGTAAGGTATTATTATATGCAATGCCTTTAATATTTAAGGTATATAGATAGGCAAGAATGTCTTTTTTCGAGTGTAGGTAGGCTAAGAGCCTGTTTTACAATCGTCAGGCCACCCTAATTGCGTAATACCTACATGATCAATCAGGAATTGGAATCAGTTCGAAACAAATGTCTAATTCCATTGCTCCATAAGTTCGAAAACAAAATCTGCTCAACAACGTAACTTACGAACTTATGGAGCAATGGATTAGACATTTGTTTCGAATTGATTCCAATACTGATTGATCATGTATTACGCAATTAGGGTATATGGCAGACAATTACATACAAATTGAGTTAATATTTTTCTAATCTCTCTTATGAAGTTATGATTTTTCTGTTACAATTGGGCCCATATATCTAGGCCCTTTCCATGTCTCAAGAACCACATGATTCAGGATGATTATTTAACAATTGTTAAATAATCATTTAATAATATTTCTTGTGCTAGCCTTTTCCCAACTATATTGAGGTCGGCTTCCAGTCTAACCGGATGCAGCTGAATACCAGTATTTTACATGGAGCGACTGCTTATCTGACCTCCACAACCCAGTAACTGGGTAATACGATACCCCTTGGTAAGACTGGTTGTCAGACTTTCAGGCTTCTGACGACCCGTAACGACTGTCAAAGATCCACAAATGCCAGTCGGGACCAACGGCTTAACGTGCTTTCCGAGGCACGGAGGAGTCTCGGTATGTAAAGATGGTCACCCATCCACGGACCAACTTTGATAAACGTAGCTTAACCTGATGGATCGACCCGTGCGGCTGTTATTACGTAGCCACGAGCTCCTCCGTAGCCACGAGCTCCTCATTTAATAATATTTATAAACTATTAATAACTAAAATAATCTTTTAAATACCTATTTAACTTTGTGGACAGTGAAAGTATTAATCAGTTTATAAGAAATCCGCGGTTTAACCTTACCTACTTACATTATTTTTTTGACTAAGTTAGGTTAGGCTAAGCTAGGCTATAGCGTTGGCTAAAAATACCTTGCTTACAAGTTGAAAGTTAAAACATTACTTATTATAAGAAATGCATATTGTCTCTAATACTGTTCAATACGCAGAGGAAGCCCAAAACTAATTTATTGTATTGCAGTCTATCAGAGGATGAAACTACTCACGGATTTCAACATCTTTTACTAAGGCGTCAACTCTGAAAAAGCGAAAAAAACATTCTGTTTCATACATTTTTATTGATTAATTTTATAGTAGTTATTGCATTTTCGTATGAAAAATCCGTTTTTTTTTAACTTGATACCAATGCTAAGCTTGTTTATATTCATGAGTCTCCTAGGACTTTCACACCCTGAAAGATTGCCCATAAATTCAAAGTTACCCTGAATAAGGACTTAAAAACCAAAGGGCCAAGTCTCTAACTTAGCTAAGTAACCTAAGTACCTATGTCTTCTATTGTAAATGTGCCTACATCTGACAGATGTTTCCTGTTTTAACTTGTCTTATCTTATAAACACAATTACCTAAGACGTTAATTACATATCTATGGCACAAGCATTTTGAGGAAATAGGCCCTTAAGTAAAAAATTTATGAATTATTTATTAGTTGCTGTTAGCTCAGCTCTAGCCCGCGGGGTGGTCGTCTTGAATGAGTTTTTAGTGTGTTAGAAACTCTTTAATAGAAAACCAAATTTAAAAAGTAGGAAGTTAAGTGTGTTTTTTTTTATTTGAATGAGGGGGCTCGTGGCTAAGTACCTAATAACAGCCGCACGGGTCGATCGATCAGGTTGAGCTACGCTTGCCGCGGTTGGTCCGTGGATGGCTGACCATTTTTACATAGCAAAACCCCTCCGTGCGCCGGAAAGCACGTTAAGCCGTTGGTCCCGGCTGTCATTTGTAGATCTTTGACAGTCGTTACGGGTCGTCAGAAGTCCAAAAGTCTGACAACCAGTCTTACCAAGGGGTATCCTATTACTGGGCTGTGGAAGTCAGATAGGCAGTCGCTCCATGTAAAATACTGGTATTCAGCTGCACCAGGTTAAACTAGAACCCGAACCCAAAATAGCTGGGAAAAGATTGATTGATCTTGCATCCCTGAACAAAAGAAAATTATGTGCATTTTCGTTAAAAGAGGCAAAAATTCTAAAAAGTTTAAGTAATTGAATTGTAGCTAATAAGTAATTAATTATATGTAGTTATAATTATACATCATTTAAGCTTGTAAAGTCAAAGTCAAATCATTTATTTCAAGTACTTAAGCCAAAAAGCAATCTTAAATGTCAACATTTACAAGAACAAAAACAGAATTGTGTCTAAGTTTGAATGATTTTTTATTGAAAATTGCGTACCTAACACGGTACGCAATTAGAGTACTGGGTATTTCGGAAGTGTCTCAAAATAATGTTTTCTTTTGCAGAAATCTAGTTCAAAATACAAAATGGCGGATAGCACAGCTAAAAATATTAAAAACAAAACCAATTTCAAATTAAGAAACCCGTATTACAGAACTGTCATGGCTGCCTTATTTGTCTTTATTACCGGCTGTCGGCACCTAAACGTTGTATTAATAGGCAATTTGCTCAATTATGTCGCGTTTTAACTTTTAAAATGGCGCCTGTTATGTCAAGACGAAAATTTTAAGCGTGTGTAAAGCTAAAGTTACCTGTTCCGTTCATGTTTGGATTTTTTTGCTTGTAATTTTCTATTTTCATAAATATATCTATTATATTAAATACACTAGAGCGTGGTGACAGGGACTCGTGGCTAAATGATAAACTGCCGCGGGTCGTTTGAAGGTTAAGTTGCACTTACCGCGGTCGGTTCATGGATGGGTAACCATCCAACTTAACGATACCCTTCCCTGCCTTGGAACCCGGCTTTCATTCGTAGACCTTTGACAGTCGTTCCGGGTAGTCAGAAGCATCCTTCATTAGAAGCATTCTCGAATCCTTGTCGACAAGATGCAAATGTCTGCAAACCAGTCTTAGGTATTCCAAGCAGTATTAAGTTACCCAGTAACTGGGTTGTGGTCGTTGTGGAGATCGATTATGTAGTCACTCCATGTAAAATACTGAGGCCCTAGACAAAGTGACATTCTATCAGCGATAACGATGATGAAAAAGGCAAAAATGTATAGGACTGACATAAACTATCGACAAGCTTATGTCAATCCTGTTGAAAGTCGTTGTAGAAATACGAAACGCTTTGGAAGCGATTGTCACTTGTCTAGGCCCTCTGGTATTCTGCATTCGCTTGGCCAGTCCAAGCCGACCCCATTTTTGAAAATGCTATGCAGTTTGATTGCGCTAGACGTGGTGTAAGACTCGGTAACTACTTTCCCAAAATTAATCAAGAGGAAATCAATCTGCTTAGCCTTTTCCCAACTACGTTGGGTGTTGGGGCGGCTTCCAGTCTAACCGGATGCAGCTAAATACCAGTATTTTACATAGTGCGACTGCCTATTTGACCTCCACAACCCAGTAACTAGGTAATACGATACCACTTGGTAATCTGGTTGAAAGACTTTCGGGCTTCTGGCGACCCGTAACGACTGTCAAAGATCCACGAATGACACCCAGGACTCGGGACCAACGGCTTAACGTGTTTTCCGAGGCACGGAGGAGTCTCGGTATGTAAAGATGGGCACCCATCCATGGACCAACCCCGGCAAGCTTTATCTGATGGATCGACCCGTGTGGCTGTTATTACTTAGCCACGAGCTCCTCATAGAGAAAAAGATAGAATCGAAATATCATCTCTAAATTAGCAAAAAGCCTAAAACAATGGAACTATTTTGCTTAATGTCAAAACGACATTAAAAACTTAATAATGAATTAATTAATCCTACGTTACTAACTGTTAATGTTAACATTACACAGTAAATAATAAAACGCTACCCGAAATCATTAAACCCAATAATGAGATACAAAACTTTGAAGCCATAACATAATAATCTGTAATAGCGCTTCAAGCCGCTTTATTGCACAATAAAGCCGTTCGAAATTCAAATTTCGTTTCCTAGAATCTGTAATAGGAACGTGGAACAGGGCGCATTATAATTTTTACTGTTTATTTATTTTTCCGTGGAAAGGGTGATTTTATTTTGAAAAAAGAAGGTTTTATTGTGATTTGATTACTTTGAGCTTTAGCAGTCATCTACATAATGGGTGTTGGTTTTATAATTATGTAAATGGTTTAATATTGGTAAATTCCCCTAAATTCAGCAGGTACCTAACAATTTTACAGTTTTACTCTATGACAATAATTTGGAGTTACCAAACTTAAACTTATTTTTGGAGATAAGTAGGTAGGTACTCCATGACCGCTACAGGCTGCAGTAGCTTACGTAGGTAATGCATAACCTAAATAGAGGTACTTAAAAAAAAAAAGATTTCTTTGCAATCTATCTTAGTTTCTATAGCTTAATTAAACAGATTGTTAAACCAATAAAGATCTAACTAATTTGACATTTCATGTGATTGTTCTCTGTCTTTTCAATTTGGAGTTTGACATTTGCACCTGTCAAATTAGTCTAATAGATTAAAAAACAGACTTTAGAGGTAAGGATTCCGGCTGAAGCTCGGTTCCACCTTTGGCCTGATCATCACTTACCATCAGGTGAGATGAAAGCCAAGAGCCACCCAGAAGGACATAAAAAAAATGTTCGTTCAATATAATTTTCTGTGTGAATTGTTTAGATTTATTGACATGATTAATTCTTTTAGCTTCAATGAAATTGTAAGAATATGTCAAGGGCTAAATGGATAAGTAAGGCCACACATGATACTTAGGGACAACTCACACATAGTCAGTTTATGCCCATAGAAAACAACGATTTTGTATGGCGTCGCGATCCATTCAGCTTTCCGCGTCTATTCAGCTTTCCGCGTCTATTCAGCTTTCCGCGTCTATTCAGCTTTCGCGGCAAACAAGTATATAAAATGAGGACAAATGTGTTGGACATGCGAGTGCTATAAGATAGATTTCAGCGCTGTTCTGCCGCGTTCAGTGCTGTTCCACCGAATTCAGCGTGGCGGAACAGCGCTGTACACTGATGGTTCTCGAATCCTTGTCGACAAGATGCAAGCGTTTCAGCAGCGGACATAACGCTATGACGGCTTTTCTCATTCTTATGACGCTGTACGCGGCTGGTAGAACTGTATAAGTGTGACCAAAATCGTTCAGCGAAACGCGAATGGAGCTGAATAAGTGTGAGTAGTCCCTTACTTAGACTGAATGTAAATCTACATACCCCCTTACTATACCTACTCATGTTTCTATACTAATAAATGTCTTGCATCTTGAATTTCCTCAAACCAAGCCAACCAATAAAATAATAAACTAACAAAAACAAAAACCCCGAATAACAAATCGATACATTTATTTAACCTATTTTTATAGTCTCACTCTTAATTAGTTAAAAACTCAAAGCAAACGTTCTAATAGTCTCTATCACCACAAAAGGTAAACCATAAACTATAGACTTGCAACAAACGCTTCACGCCTCATAAAATTAAAAATCGAACAAAAAGGCTGGCAACAAACGATAAATGTCACAGAGCATAAATAATAGAAGAAGAATATCGTCGTAAAATATAATAAGACTTCATTATACTACTGTGCGTAGGAGATTTGAAATTAATGATGTTTTTAAAATAAATAATAGGAAAGTTACCGATATAATTGATTTTTTTTTTCAAGTCTACTTTTCGTTGATTTAGGATTCGCCGTAGCTAATTTAACCCTAGGGCCGTGGGGTCCGAGTGCTCATAGTTTGTTCGACAAAGTCTCCAAACGGCTGTTTGACAGTTCCCATGAACCTTGGTCAGAGGATAAGCATTGCCTTACAACGTGGCAATGCCGCCAGTCTCTTGGGTACATAACCAGCCGACAGCGATGCGGGGGAATTTGTTGACGCCTTATTTTAGATAATAATTGTTTATTTGCATTTATTCATTTAGGATTTAATTAGTTATTTAATAGTTAGTTGTATATTAGTTATATTGTTTATAGTAACAATTTAGACATTGTTTTGGAAGCACATTTTCTTTCTTTTAAAGGCGCACCCTACCTCAGATTTTATCCCGCTCGCACCATACTACTCACGACCTGAGTGAGAACGAGACGGAGTGGGGCGCTAGCGGCTCTAAAGCATCGAAAAGTTTAGGTAATTGCTTTTTACGGTGAAAACAATGGTAATTTAAAAAAAAAATTACACACATAAGACCTGCTTTATAGTTAGTTCAGTTATCATGCAAAGTTTCATGATCTAATTTGGAGTATTTTTTGAATACCAGCGGTTTATAATTCTGTGCAGAGGTAACTTTAGAATTTTTTTATATCGAGAAAATTTTATGTAATCGTGTTTTCGCCTCACTTATGACCTATCCTCAACTTTAACATATATTTATTTCTAAATTAATGCTGCAGTATTTTCGGCATAACAGAGGATCATGCTAAGCAATTTGTGATTGGGTGCACCCTAAGGAACTGACTGTCTGACTGTCCTGTCTGTGTGTGTTCTGTAACTTCTTTTGTTTACCCTCCAGCACATAGTATTTGAAACGATAGACGAAGTAAGTACCTATAGTTAAAGCCAACAAGAAGTTGAATAGCACCTCAGTTTTTTTTAATCTGAACTGAGAAAGCAATGTATTAGTATAATTAATTTCATTTGTAGTAATATTATTCATGTAATATACTTAATTCATGTACACACGGCTACACATCAAGCTATACATTTCCAGCATAAGCTGACCTCGTATTGTAAGGAAATTCTATACAATGCGAGATCAGCATAAACTGGAAATGTATAGCTTGATGTGTAGCCGTGTGTACAAGTTACTGTGTTTAAATTTTTTTGTTGCTAGCTAAGTAGCTTAGTTCTCTAAATTGCGACTGGAAGATATTTTAACAGGCAATCTCATGCATAATCAGCCTATAATGTTCCCACTGCTGGGACACCACGTGGGCCCAGTGCGGGTTGGTAGATGTCACATGTCTTCGAATTTTTGGTTCTAGTAAGTACATGCCCTTTCTTCACGATGTGTTCCTTCACCGTTTTGAGAGCAGTGGCGATGAAATAATTTACACAAAGTAAAGCGCCTGTCAGGGTTCGAACCTACGACCTATACTGGTAAGTCGCGGCTGTTACCACTGGGCAATCTGATGGGTAAGAGGTACCTAGTGTGAATGAATGTAGTTTTTACTGGAAAACCAGCCTAATATAATTATCAGGACCGAACAAGCTTGCTTAGTGGTGGTGGTCTGAGGATGTCAAATAAGTCTGATTAAGATGATAGCATTATTTGCATAATTCCCTTTCTAACTTTCCTAAACATAGTTTTAAATATCCATTGTCAACTAATTAGCATAAACACCGTTCTAAAACCATGCATTGTTACAATTTCGTCCAACGGTACCTCTGAACCATGCAAATTTCTTTTATTACATTCAAAAGCACCAAGGGATACCTTTACAAAGAAAGTATAAGCGCCTTTCAATAATATAGAATACTTAGCGCCATGCGCCAACGAAGATTCCCGAACACTCACGGAAATAGCCGAACCCCGTCGGTCCCTTTGTAAATCTATTTAGGCTAGTCCATCATTTTTTATTAGCAAAATGACAATCAAAATGAGTCGGCTCTTTGCCATTTTTTTTCTCAATAATGTTACCCTATTCAGCTATTGTTACGGGGAGGTCTAATAGAGAACCTTTGCAATTTTTTTTTCGGCTTACAACACAGGTGAAGTGTTCAAAAGGGGTTGCCAATTTATTTCATGTTATTGATATTTTTCTTTGTACGCTGTGTTAATATTGTGATTATTTGGGATTGTGCTCTTAAGTATTTTATAATGATTGGATTTTAAGGAGCTCGTGGCTAAGCAATAACAGCCGCACGGGTCGACCATCAGGTTAAGCTATGCTTGCCGGTGTTGGCCCGTGGATGGGTGGCCATCTGTACATATCGACTCCTCCGTGCCTCGGAAAGCACGTTAAGCCGTTGGTCCCGGCTGTCATTAGTGGATCTTTGACAGTCGTTACGGGTCGTCAGAAGCCCGAAAATCTCACAATCAGTCTTACCAAGGGGTGTTACCAAGTAACTGGGTTGTGGAGGTCAGATATGCAGTCGCTCCATGTAAAATACTGGTATTCAGCTGCACCCGGTTAGACTGGAAGCCGACCCCAACATAGTTGGGAAAAGGCTAGGCAGATTGATAAGATTTTAACCAATGTCGCAGGAACCTTTGTATGTTTTTCATTGTAGATTTTTTTGTATGTCATCCTTTTGCCGAAATGTTGTTTACTGTATTGAATTAAAGAAATTAATTTAATAAACTGTTGTTTTATTCCAACATCTTTTTTACCCATCATTATATATATGACTTTTGTCAGCAAGGCAAACAAGACCGATGTCTTGGGTTCGATCCCCAGGTCAGTCAAAGCGTTATTGGGCTTTTAAATCTAGAATTTCTCATTAGCAGCTGGAGTATGTACCTATTTGAGCCAGGTTGATGACAATAGGCTCGCCCCAACTGTCAAAATGTGGCTCTACTATAAATATCTGCCTAACTCTTCAAAAACAAAGGTAAATAGTCATAAATTCAAAGCCTCTTCGGAAAATTACCCCTTGGATCTAGGTGCGTCTTCATCAGCAAGTCTACCCCAGCTGTCTTATCAAGATTTCGTTCCTGTTTATGGACTTTAGCAAAGTTTCAGAAGGCACAGAGGGCCTAGACAAGTGAGAATCGCTTCGAAAGCGTTTCGTATTTCTACAACGACTTTCAACAGGATTGACATAAGCTTTGCGATAGCTTATGTCAGTCCTATACATTTTTGCCTTTTCCATCGTCGTTATCGCTGATAGAATGACACTTTATTCAGGGCAATGATAGCCCAGAACCCTAATTGCGTAATACCTACACGAACAATCACAATCTAAATCGTTTTGAAATAGATAGCTAATCCATTGCTTCACGAGGGTCAGATCACACCGAGACGCGACGCTAGCGCACTTGTTCATGATCCGATACAGTATCCAATTTATTTACTAGACACTATGGTACACCGCGCATTTCAGCGTACTTTGACAAGTGTCAACCCTCGCACTGAAGTTATACCTTTTCGTGAAGAAAATAAATTCGATAAATGTTAAAAAGTGCGCGCAGCGTCGCGTCGCTTCTCGCGGTTTGGACTGACCATAAGTTCGAAAAAAAAATCTGTGTACATTACATATATAATGTTGTTGAACTGTAAAAATGACACAGATTAGTCATAATCGCTTACGTAAATAGATAGCCGAACTTAAATTGGCCTTATATATAAGGTTCTTCAACACTGTGTGCCCTAATAAGGGTGGAAGGACACGTTCAAAACTGTTGCGGATTTTCAGCTTATGGGGCACAAGACAATATCCGTCGTACCTACGCGTGGATGGACACTTAGGGTAAACGCAGACAGGCGTCAAAAGGTAACATACAGACAGACAGACAGAGTTACTTTCGAATTTATAATATTAATATGGATTAGTGTAATTTTGGTACTAAAAACGTGAATTTTAAACAGTAATAACTTTCTTATTTTTTATTACTTTTTAGTCATGTTATTGCGGTACCTCCCCCTTTTGGATCGGACAGGGTGTTTGTTACATGATGTATACGCAAGGAGCATACGCAAACACACAGGAAATAATCTCTACCAAGCTATTTTGAACTCAATTTTAATAGTGATTTCGGTCATTTTCAAAAAATTACACAGACATTTTGCTACCATGTCTACGCTAACTGTTAATAAAATTGTTACGTAAAACCCATGTTATGGTGAATCCCACAGTTTAATAAAATCAGTTAAACAATTTACTTAACCCATCATGTATGCACGCATACAATTTGAATGATCATTACAATCAGATGCGACCGTTTAGGCTACATGCGTGCGCGCAATTGATACAGTCAACCGCACACTAGAACTGCGAAAACAGCCATTGCTAACATGACTTTAAGGCGCTGTCAATGTCAAACTGTTACCACTGTTGTTCGGTTGACTGTTAGGTTACATGGCCATGGTTTTATGGCGCGGATATAAATGGGTAATGGAGGGTAAAATGCTGTCAAGTTTACAGTAATCTGAGGGAAATTGGTGTTACGCTTGTTGTCAGTCGGGCAAAGGAATACTTTTATACAGCTTATGTTTGTAGGTTAGTTCGTTCATGGCCTCCTCCAACTCATAGGTAATTTTAATATTTTTTAAAGATTTTCAAAGATTAAAATACAAACATTTGAATCTTTGAAGTAATAAATGAATTATTTTTGGCTTTGCCCCCGGGAGCAAAGACCACTTCTCTCATAGAAAAGGCACAAGCATCCTAATCCTAACTAATATTAAAAATGCGAAAGTGAAATTGTTTGTTGGTTTGGTTACGCTTTCACACTAAAACGGCTGAATGGATTTAGATGAAATTTGGCACATGGGTAGACCATGACCTGGAATAGGACATAGGATACTTTTTATCCCGATATTCCCACGGGATCGAGACTTACGCGGGTGAAACCGCGGGCCACAGCTAGTTCAAATATATTTTTGGAAACACAAGGAGAAACTCCAAACAGTTTGGTGTCCCTACAACTAAGTTCGAAATTCAAAAATAATTCGAAATTCGTATTATTTTTATCGAATTCCAGACTGCTTTTGTTTTTTTTTTTTAAGTGACCCCATATAATTATTTTCTTTGTCTCTGCAAACCATTTTTTCCTATATTTTCCTGCCTTATAATCATTATATAAATGAATGTTAATAATACTATAGTTTCCTTTTACTTAAGCAGAAAATCATTGTTGATAATATTAGTAGGTAAGTAATAAATATGAGGTTTGATCGAGGAAAATAATAACTTGTCTTTGACAGCGGCTTGTCATACAAAATTATGGTGTTTTTCAAGAAAATGCTTTAGAAAGGCTACTTGTCGGTTTTCTATGGTGAGTTTGACTGTACCTACTGTTTGCAATAGAGTGTTCACTTTTAATGGTAGTATCAATGATATTATATTAATCATTGGGTAGTATTATATAATACCTATGCCTATGCCTATGCGTGTCTCGGAAAGCACGTTAAGCCGTTGGTCCCGGCTGTCATTTGTGGATCTTTGACAGTCGTTACGAGTCGTCAGAAGCACGGAAGTCTGACAACCAGTCTTACCAAGGGGTATCGTATTACCCAGTTAATGGGTTGTGGAGGTCAGATAGGCAGTCGCTCCATGTAAAATACTGGTATTCAGCTGCATCCGGTTAGACTGGAAGCCGACCCCAACATAGTTGGGAAAAGGCTAGGTAGATGATTATATAAAACCTATAATTTGTCTTTTCTATATAACTTTACGTAAGATAGGTAGTAATTTATGAAAAAATAAAATCTCATGAAAGTCTTATACAACATTATTTTTTGTTTAAGCTCAACCCGAAAAGGTGTCATTTTACTCATCTTTTTGAACAACTTTTTCTATGCGACAAACCTCGAAAAAAAAAAATCTGATGTACCATACATTTTGTCGATTTAAGTGAACACAAATGTATGGAACAGCTGATTTTTTTTTTGCGATTTCAAGGTAACTAACCTAAGTCTAAATAGTTGAAAAAATAAAGTGGAATCGTAAACAAATAAAAAATGCCCTAACAACGGACGGTGGCGATAACACCAACATTCAGCATACACGTCCACTGCTGGTCATAGGCCTCCACCAAATATAGCCACAGCGACCTGGGGGCCCAGCCTACTAATTTACAAACGTGTCAGTGGTCTCACAATAATCAGTTTTTGACAGATTTTATATGGCATATCTGTCAAAAACTGATCAGTGTGAGACCACTGACACGTTTGTAAATTGGTAGACTTGGCCCCCAGTTCCGTGGTTCCTGCATCTCATCCAGTGGATGCCCGCGACCTCTACTAGATCACTTTTTATCTTTCAAAAGTAGAACATTAATATATTTTATGACCTAAATTAATGTTGGTACGTAATTAAGGTAACCATTAAGTAAATAAATATTTGTCAAAAGTCTATCAAAGACAAGTGGGTGGCCGTATGCCAGCGGAAATGCACGATTTAATATCGATGATAATTTAAAAAAGATCAACCAGGCTAAACTGGCGCTAACATGCCATTTTACAGATTATACAAACGTTAAAAAAAACAAAGAGACCGCCGAGCAAAGGCACCGCGCGTTCAGCCGAAAAAAAAACTAAATTAACACAAAATTTTCAATAATTAAAACTCACCTTGTTAGTGGGACTTCGATGTTTTTATAACTTTACCATTTTATGCTTACAGTTAATTAAAAACCTTTTAATTTTAAGTCCGTTTTAACACAACGTAATAGAGTCGAAAATACTTTAGCAATGTCCATTTGTGGGGAAATGTTATTTTAGCATTTATTTCGAAATGTGCCGAAGTAAATTGCGTTTCAAATTTTATTGTTTATTTGATTGTCCCTTTGGCAGTATGGAGATATGCCTTTGCTACCAGCTTTTTAAAAGTAAAGTTCGTAAATCTTTAACTGTATATAAAATGGCTGTTTCTATTAAGGACTGGTAATAAAATAGAATGATTTTTGTACCTATTAATTAATAAAGAAATAAATGAATTTAAAAATAGTAATAAACTCATAGGCTTGTTTTATGACTGAATTAATTAAAAATTCATTTTACGGTTGTAAAATTAATAAATAAATACCCAAAATCCAGTTCTGGGTTGTGTCACGACATTGATAATGTCAAATATTGTTGACAATGTCAAATTAGTCAACTCATTATTTATAGTAAGTTTACAAAATAAATGTAGCTGTTGTAATAGTCTTTATCGTGCATGAAAGTTCAGAATCTATTGTAAAATTCCTGGCTCCTATTTTAACTTTCATGTGGTACCATAAAGTAGCCCATTTCGACATTTTGTATTTCCGATTTAAAAATAAAATAAAAAATTCAACATTTTAAACGGAGAACAGAATGCATTTTGAAACTTAAAAAAAAAAGCTTGGCAAAATGAAGTAGCTGACTTCGACGTGTCATCGAAAAGATGCATTCTCATTTACTAATGTATTTCGATAAAAAATCCGAATATTGTCGCGTCATCATACCGAAATAGTGGCTGGCTGTGATGTCTTTGTTAATTTTGTGTCAAAATATTGGTAGTAGTGAAGATATTTTTTTATTTATTACTTGTCTAACTGTTGATTTTAAAGGCTTAACTTTTGGGAAAGATTAATGGTGGTAAATGGTAGTAGTGAAGATGTTATAAGGTGTTACTTTCAAAGCTACGGGGGAAAGGGGGATAGAAGATTACTCAATAAAAGCTTTAACCACAATGCTGACTTTTAAACTTCCATGTCAAACGGTTTTATGAAAAAAAAAAAACTATTTTTAAGTAAGTATTTATCTAGGTTCAAGCTATTTAAATTTTGACCTTGTTATGCTTTAGAAAAAGATTTTTATAACATTGATCTTGAGGTAATTTAGGAGGAACACAGCATAGCTTCTGGAATTACCTAACTGCGTAGACATTTGAAATGCTTTTAAAAACGAAATCTTCAAGTTTGTCTAAATTATGAAATTGTATCATTGAATACGCTAGTACTTTGTATTTATAATTACAATTATTCATTATGACAGATGGTTTTGTTATATTGTACTTATATAACCTGTTTGTATAGTTAATTTTATCTAGGATTTAATTTATATTAATAGTTATGATTAATGAAATTATATCAGTGTCTTTAAAAATTTAAAAACTCTGACAGATTTCAGTGAAACTTACGTAAGTTCGTAGGTACGTAAGTAAGTATTCTGGGAGAGGTCGTACATAATTTGCCATTTTTCGCACTAATTAGGCAAACATATCGTTATGAAAGCAAAGATCCACTACTAATACGAAAACTGGCCTATAGTAAGTTCCTTTCTACTTCTACAAAAATTAATAACAAAAACGACAATTATAAAAACGTTAACAGACCGTGCAACTGTCAAACTTGCAAATTTTTTTTTACCCCCATTGTCAAAGATCCTACTTTCAAAAAGAAATGGCACATTTACCTGACGACCGACAAAGAATGTCGGACGTGCAAAGTCTATTTAAATTGTACCGTATACTTATGATTTAGTAGACATATCCTATTTTTCTTGCGCGAAATTAGACTGAAGACAATGGGATGCAAGTAGGTGGGATAGGGTCACGCCTATTTCGAGTTTTAAGGACTAATATTGCATTTTTGTTGGTCTCCCAAGTAGTACCATTAAAAACGTAACTCCAATTGTTAAAAAAAATGGACATTGTCGCCTGAAACTAAAGAATCGTAGATTTAGAATTTGGCAATCTATTTCTTGTATACTATATGTGAATAGTACGTAATCTCTTCGCGATATCAATATCAATATTTCAAGACAAACGTTTTTGACCAGTGAGTGTTGCCAGTGATAACATATAATGGCACTGAAACGTGGTCGCTCACAATGGGCCTCATTAGAAGGCTGAAAGTCACCCAAAGGGCAATCCTTGGGGTTTCAGAATCAGAAATGAAGAGATCCGTAGGAGAACCAAGGTAACCGACATAGCCCGCAGAATTGCCAAACTTAAGTGGCAGTGGGCAGGGCACATTGCTCGCAGAACTGATGGCCGATAGGTTCTGGAGTGGCGACCGCGTACCGGAAGACGTAGCGTTGGAAGGCCTCCCACAAGGTGGACCTATGACCTCGTGAAGGCTGCAGGAACCCGCTGGATGCGAGAAGCACAGAACCGGTCGAAGGGGTGCTTGGGAGAGGCCTGTGCCTGACTGTCTGTATGCCTTGAGACTGAAATGATGATTATGCTGTGAATAGTAAAGTGCTTTCGCTAAGTAGAAAGCTAAGGCTAAGCTAAGTTATTCTAAGGTTGCCTGGAAGAGATCGCAGAAAGCGATAAGGCCGCCCATTGTATGTTTTGTAGTGTTAAGGTTTTTTTTCACTCGTATTTTCTGGTGTACAATAAAGTATATATAAATATAATAAATAAAGCTAGCTTTTTCCGGGACAATTGTTTTTTCGCGCACAATATTTAATAGAGACCCCTTTCAGCTTTCATTTGAATTCATGAAATTCAACTACCTAAAAATCTTCTGCCTGCGGTCTCCCAGAAATAAATCATCATAATTATGCTATTAAATGATCAATTTGTTTAAAAGTATTTATTATAATATTTTTAATCACGTACTTACGGGGGCGATCAATCGATCTAGCTAGGTCGCATTTAACTGGAAAAATTCTCTGAAGCACTATCAATCCGCATGTCGCACGCAAGTAAGTCGGTGTCGAGTCCACATATCGCGTTAATGTTAACTAAGTATATCTGCTAAGAGGTCCTAGACTTTCACAGATTTCGATGTTCATCTCTGTAGTCCTTAGGGACTCAAGTAATACAAAATATTACCATCAGCATAAGCAATCATTCGTCAAAAAACATAAATATTTTCGTCCACATCTCCCTTTGATCTGAAACGGTATATTTTTTCCCAAATCCCTTCAAATCAAGTGTAAACTACCATATTGTGAGATACAAATCGGATTTTATGCATCGACGGATCCACTATTTAGTATAGGGTTGAATGATCATGTACACTAGGGTTTATTTAAAAAAATACAAAGGGAACAATGTCGGAGATCGCTACTGTAATAGTTAATATCTTTATAAGTTTATACTGTTGTAATGTTTTGTAAAATAATGTAGAAATGTCGGATTTTGGTGTGGTTACGGTCCAGGCTGTCATTCGTGGATCTTTGACAGTCATTACGTGTAGTCAGAAGCCCAAAAGTCTGATAGCCAGTCTTACTACGGGGTATCTTGTTACCCAGTAACTGGGTTGTGGAGGTGAGATAGGCAGTCGCTCCATGTAGAATAAGTACTGGTATTCAGCTGTATCCGGGGACATTGGAAGCCGACCCCAACATAGTTGGGAAAAAGCTAAGCAGATTGATTTGGTTCCTCTTTTTTAAGGGATTGACCATTTATACAAGGGTTTATTGAAAAAAATACAAAGGGAATAACGTTGGAGATGGCTGTGTTTAATATATTTATACAAATTTAATGTTTTGGAGAAGAATGGATGAATATCGGATTTTGATGTAGATAAGGTTCTAAGTTGCTTGCAGCTAGGTAGGCTATTTAGTATTAACGCAAGGTGCGATAAGTCGCAAGCAAGTTTGCCTAGACAAGTGACAATCGCTTCCAAAGCGTTTCGTATTTCTTCAACGACTTTCAACAGAATTGACATAACCTTTTCGATAGCTTATGTCAGTCCTATACAGTTTTGCCTTTTCCATCATCGTTATCGCTGATAGAATGTCACTTTATCTAGGCCCTCTGGTCACAATTTGTCGGTTTCCCATGGAAAGATTATAAACTATCGAAAAAAAATGCGTTATATTGTAGCAGTTCACAAGTTTTTGACAGTTTTAACGGAAATAAAACCGATAGATTTTATAGTAATAAAGTTTATACGGTGACATAAACTTACTTTATCCATTCGTGTCACTACATACATGCATAATATCAACATTTTCATCTCCGCTGCCTCTAAACCTAACACAAAATACATACCAAACAAAAAAATCCTCAATACATAAGACTAGCAACGATTTCAATACATAATATAATAGTTTTGGTTCGCGTGTCGCCCGGCCGGCGGGTAGGCACATAATTGTATGTAATCTCAATGTATCGGGGATAATGTGATCTGCGTCTGCGCGGGTATAATGACAGGCCGGCGTAGCACGCATGCACTGAACACACGACGCCATTTTGGAGCTGTATCTTTGAATGGGAAACGATAATATTGGTATGAAAGTTTGGGAAATAGAGAAAGGCGTTTGCTGCTTTGCTAAAGAGCCTTTCTTATTTACTCAAAGAAAATAACACACCTCCAATAAACGCACTGTTTGAACAAGAAATATATATTATCTATTTGCCTACCCTTTTCCCAACTATTTTTGGGTCGGCTTCCAGTCTAACGGGATGCAGCTGAATACCAGTATTTTACATGGAGGAACTGCTTATTGACCTCCACTACCCAATACCTGGGTAATACTGGTTGTCTGACTTTAGAACGTCTGACGACCCGTAACGACTGTCAAAGATTCACGAATGACAGCCGAGACCAACGGCTTACCGTGCTTTCCGAGGCACGGAGGAGTTTCGATATGTAAAGATGGTCACCCATCCACGGACAAACCCCGGCAAGCGTAGCTTAACCTGATGGATCGACCCGTGCGCCTGTTATTACTTAGCCACGAGCTCCAAACCATAAACCAACAAGTAATAAAACATGAAAATAAATTTAAACCCCGCAGATCTTCGCCCCGTGTGGACCGACGCTCGTCAGAGACGTAAAAACAATTGCGTTTCCTCCCGCAGACGTGATTGAAGTTGTCTATTTGTGTACCGTTAGCAAAACACGCTGGAAAACCGTCACGGAAAGTGGATTTTTTTATTTATTTATTTATTAAAACTTTATGCACAAGTAAAAACTACTGTACAAAGGCGGACTTAATGCCTGAGGCATTTTCTACCAGTCAACCTTAAGACAGACATGGTAGGTGCAACATAAGATAATACATATAACTTGAAAATAATGAATAATAATTAAATAAACATACATAAATACATACATAAACATAATAAAAGTCAAAGTCAAAGTCAAAGTCAAATAATTTATTTCAAATAGGCACATATCGATGCCTTAGTTCACAATTGTACTAACTACAAAAATTTCAATTTTCACTTTTTTAGTGCCAAATACACTAAATGTCATGCTCTTTCATTTGCGCGTATCGAAATGCCGTTAATCCGTCTCTTTCTACCAAAGGCGTAGGTAACAGTTGTATTAAATAAGTTCCATGAATGCTCTACTATACTAATGACCTTTACTTTTGTAAATCCAAACAAGATATACTTTAAGTGATTTTAAATTTCTCAACTGCAGAATATTTCAAAACACAAACCTACTAAATACATACAGATATTTTGAGTTTTTCACTTAATGCATGTCAATATAATCAATCTTAGTGCACAATTGTATTAAATGGGGGGTCACATGGTTATTTCACTATTTTTAAAATGTTATGGTTATACTAATATTACAATATTGAGATAAGATGGCGTTAAACGACTAGTCTTATGAATAGATGCATAATTGTTTTATTATTTTACTTTGTTTTCGTACTGTTCACGTCGAAACTATAAAAAAACTTTAAAACGCTCTCCTCAAAATTGTCTTTTTTGTAGTTAGTGCAATTGTGAACTAAGGCATCGATATATGGCACTTTTGAACGTCAAACAAAGAAATAGAATTGATTCTAGTTGCCCCTTCCAAAAGGTAGTTTTCGTAAAAACATACATATAACAAAATAAACTTAGTTGGGAGAAATAACGACAGGTAGGGGAGAAAACGAATCCAACAAATTTTATTTAAAAGGATTGATTGTGTAAGCTGTCAAGATGGGCTTACTATGACCAAATAATTAAATAGGGAATATAAACTGTATTAAAAAGAAAAAAAATAAGAAATAGAATAGAATAGTTTTTTTTTAAAAGAAATTAGTGATACATAAGTTTTTTTTTTAAAGAAATTCGTGGTACGTAAGTTGTTCGATTCCCAGTTCGGGCAGTGTTATTGGGTTTTTCTATCCGGAATTTCATGGCGATCAACCTATTTGCCAAACATTAAAAAAATATCATGAAAAATTATCAAAATAATATGTAGATAACTATTTCAGGAACTTGATGACCTTCTAGAATTAAAATTAGAGCTTAACCATGAAGATACAAGTTTCAAAGCTTCTTTATTCTTGCTATCGCTACATAAGGTCCATGGCGCCGTTCCTTTCAACGTAGGTGTCTCCATCTCCCTCACACATCCACCATCTCTTTCTAACGCCACCGACTCTCACTTTTTAGATCGTGGAATGGAAATTGAAGCTCTTTGTAAAAGTTTTTGGAAATCATGAAAGTGAAAAGTGATTATGTAAGTTTTCTACGAGTTTTTAGCCGGTTCTTCTCCATAGGAACCTACTACGCTTTGGAATGGGCAACTAGCTTCATCTGACTGACCGATTTCGTGACAATTCAAAAGTGCCTGTAATTGAATTGACAAATGCTTGCACTGTCTGGACAGGTCCACTCAAATCTGTGTGCTTCTTTCCTCAAAAGACCATTTCAGACGTTAATCTACATGGTCCTCATAAGACCTGACCAAGATTATGTCTGGACTTTAAAAGAGACTGCGACCTCTGAGTTTGTTTCGGCCTTTCTTCTCAGAGTAGTCAGATAGGAAACGCCGACCTCGTCTAGCTTATTTTTACATTTTTTTATTAAAAAGTGATTCCAATGTCCTATTTACAGAATAAACAATTTCATTTAATTTAATTTCAATTATCCTAATCCTAACTAATATTATAAACGCGAAAGTTTGTAAGTATGGATGGATGGATGTTTGTTACTCTTTCACGTCAAAACTACTGAATGGATATTGATGAAATTTGGCACAACAGATAGTTTATAACCTGGATTAACACATACTTCTTATCCCGATATTCCCACGGGATCGAGACTTACGCGGGTGAAACCGCGGGGCGCAGCTAGTTTGAAATAAATGCTTTTAGTTTGAGTTTGACTAGTGGTCGCAAGCGTGGCTGGTGGTTATAGGTAAGTAAGACCAACTATTGCTGGTTAAAGACTTTAAGAACAAGAGTTCCTTACAAAAGTTGCAATAGGCTGGCAGGTTGCTGGCAATAGGCTCGCCCCCTATCACAGGGGACTACATAACTTGCTTTTATTTTTATTATTTTAAGAAAAATTTTGACAAAACATTTCGACAGTTTTCGACAAAATTTGGCAAGGAGGTAGATGGCATCCTAGGGAAAGACATAGGCTACTTTTTATCGACATAACACGCGGGCGAAGTCGCGGGCGGAAGCTAGTATTTTAATAAAAATTGGATTCTTTCGAGTAGAATGTAGCGACTTTTTTTTTAACATACATTTTTCTCAAGTTATTATTGATTATATTTTTCAAAGCACTCACTATGGTCCGAAAAAATTGTCATTTCCGTGAGCAGTGGTGGCCCAGTGGTAACGGCCCCGACTTACGACTTGTTGGTCGTGGGTTCGAAGTTTCGAACCCAGAAAGGCGCTTTTAAGTAGGTAGATAAATAATTTCATCAC
Organism: Lithophane semibrunnea; assembly: GCA_947363905.1. Lineage (NCBI taxonomy): Eukaryota > Metazoa > Arthropoda > Insecta > Lepidoptera > Noctuidae > Lithophane > Lithophane semibrunnea. The sequence continues at coordinate 5,254,344 of OX376216.1, read as the reverse complement.
CACTGCTCTCAAAACGGTGAAGGAAAACATCGTGAGGAAACCGGCATATCCTAGAACCAAAAATTCGAAGACATGTGACATCTACCAACCCGCACTGGGCCCGCGTGGTGGATTACAGCCCATTCTCGAAGAGAGGAGGCCTGTGTCCCAGCAGTGGGAACATTATAGGCTGATATTTCCCAATAAGAACGGATGGCAATAAGCCCAGGCTGCGTCCACCATCACTCTTATAAGCTCTCTAAATACACTCAATACAAAGTCAACGAACTAAACTCCTATTAAAAATAAGTCGGTAGAAATCAAATTAGACTCAAATCAGAGGAAAAAATACAAAATAATTGTATTACTACACAAATACCGCTCCAGTTCCGAGTACCGCTTTATGACTCAGAGCGCCAGGGATCGATTCCCGGAAGAGGCGGTTAATCGGTCTGCACCTCAAGGCAGATAGCGGTAAAAAAAAACTAAGTTTATTTTAGAGTTAGATCGCTTTGTGAATTGGCATCGCACGATGCAAGACAAGAAATTGTAGACCACATAAGGGGGGGGAGCACCTCCTTCCTGCCAGGGTTGCGGGAAAGTCGGAAAGGGATACCGGGACCCTTGGCAACAGGCAATTGAAGGAACACGGGTGGGTTTTAGTCAGTAAAAGTCTGACACGGCCTCCCGCTCCGCCCAGAGCGGGAGAATTCCATTGATGATTACCCACTCTCATAAAAAAGCCCCCCTTTTTTTTTTGAGGGTTGGTAATCATAATCATCAATGGAATTCTGGAAAACGGCCTACTGTGACATGGCTCGAGTCACTCATTTTACATGACTAAAAACGTTATAAAATGTGTGACTCGAGCCATGTCACTAGGCCGTGAACACCCGCAGCAAGAAGCAATTCACAAAAAAAAAACTTAAATATCCCCAAGGACTGTCAATCCTTCGTTTCCGTGGGAACATGTTGGCACGCAGATTTTGTTGTTGTAGGTCAAAATACTCCTTGTTTAAAGCTTACTGTCAAGGCCTATACACGGGCAGTCTGTGGTTCAACTGTTCAAGGGGGACGCTAAATGCCTTGCGCGTTCAATACAACAATGTCTTCAGGATGATGTTGAAACTCCCTCGTTTCTGTAGTGCTTCGGAGATGTTTGCCCAATCGTGTACGGATGGTTTCCATGCTGTCATCAGGAAAAAGCTGGCATCCCTGGTGAGGAGGATTCGGGGGAGTAGCAGTAGCATCCTGAAAGTCATGGCTGAGGATCCGAGAGCTCCTGTGCTGAGGCATCTCATGTGGAATCATTGTCCGCATGAAATGCCTCTTAAGTACATGACTCACTGAGATTCTTAATATTTTTAGATTAATATATTTTAGTAATAGTATCATCTCAATTCTATTTACAACATTCAATAATATACATTATGTTATATCTAACACTACAATACTAATAATATGTAAAAAGGGGGAGGAAATAATCATTAAAGTGCATCAAAAAATTCGTCCGCATCGCTGTCAGCAGGAAAAGTGCCCAAATTGCCACGTTGTATGGCAATGCTGATTCTTTGGCCGAAGAAGAGGCCAGCCCTCTGGTCACGTGAAGAGTCGACCAACCGCTTGGCGATGTCTTGATGTAATAAGTGAGCACTCGGGCCCCATGGCCCCAGGGTTTCAACCCCAAACGGCTCGAACATATAAGACCCAATGAGATTGGAGTATTTGCGCCGTTTGAGGTATTCCGCACCTGCAGCAGCAGCCCCAGAATATTAAATTAATTAATTTGTACTACTAACACTATAATATAAGTTCTTTTTACTAACACAATATGGATCATTGTAGTCCGAAATAAATGAATTTGATTGATAGATTGATTGTTTCCGGCTGATTGGTATGCTATCCTCGCACAGCTCATGCCAACACGAAAATATAGAAAAACCAACATCCGTACTTCATCATTAATTTCATTTACTTCCAAAAATCCCGACTAACTCTAATGCAGTAAGCGGCGCTAACAAATTACATTAGTGTCCATTTGATGTGCGCCCGCGCCGACTGTGATGACTGGCGGTTTATGGGCAGACGCCAGACACTGGCGGACAGAAATAAGTGGTCACAGAATAATAAAATATAGATTAGTACTACTTCAAACATATCGATAGGTTTAAGACGGTACCTACGAGTACAAATACTTTTGTATTTTTTCAGAAATTGGCTCCCCTAGCTTTCACGTTACTGACGGACTTGCAGATGGAGTTTCTTGCCCATTCGTCTTCCGACGTAACTGAATTTTAGAAAAGGCAACTACACTAAATTTTATTTTCTTCTAAATTTTGACATTAATTATGTCACTCAGGGCGAATTTCACCAAACTTTTATACCGAGTATAAGTCTTATCCTGCGAATAAATTTTGAATTTTTGACAGTTTTTCCATACAAAAACTGTCAGACGACATTTTTATTCCACGGATAAAAGATATCTGAATTTGATAGAATCAGCCCTTATTGAAATAAATTATGTGGCTTTGAGAATTACGGTTTGTTCTATTTTCAGCACGTTATTACCCAGTAACTGGGTTTAGGAGGTCAGATAGCCAGTCACTCCTTAAGCATCCGGTTGGACTGGCAGCCAACCCCAACATAGTTGGGAAAAGGCTGGGCTGATCTTACCTATAACGGGAAGCGACCGAAAAAATACCTTATTTTTCACTCCGTTCAACAATTCTGCTCGCAAGTGTAAAGCTGACAAAGCAACTAATATCACTTCAAACTGATATTCATTCAACTGTTTCTTGCCAATTCAAAACCTCCCTTACCACTTAGCAAATAAAGCTCAAAATCGTTCCTAAATACAATTAAAAATATTCCACTCGTTCTTCTTTAATTCGTGATTGAGTCCACATCTTCATTCCAGCTACCTGATAGGTGTTTTCTTTCTTTAAGGATTTTCATAATGGATATTAGTGAATATGTAATGAGCTGATGACAGCATTGCGGCTTGTATGAGGACTTGAGATGGGTTACTTTATTTGTCCGAAGGTGTAAAGGACTGGAGGACTTTATTTGTCCTCCTTCTATAAATATATTTATAAATACATGAAGTCCGCAAGGCTCAAGAAATATAAATAATATTTTAGAAAGAATAAAAATGTTTAAAGCTCCCGCAGACAGGCGCGACGCGACAGCACGACGAGACTCTAGTAGAACAATTTCTATAAAAACTTCATGGATATTTTTCGACTAGAATCGCGTTGCAACGTCGTCGCGTCGCAACGCGATGAAGCGACAGCCTATCTAACCTCCACATCCCAGTATCTGGGTAGTACGATACCCCTTAGTAAGACTGGTTGTCAGACTTTCGAGCTTCGACCCGTAACGACTGTCAAAGATCCACGAATGACAGCCGGGGCTAACGGCTGAACGTGTTTTCCGAGGCACGGAGGAGTCTCGGTATGTAAAGAAGGGCACCTATCCACTGACCAACCTGGCAAGCGAAGCTTAACCTGATGGATCGACCCGTGCGGCTGTTATTACTTAGCCACGAGCTCCTCCTTCTCATAATAACTCCAAATCACACAGAATGATCGCCATCACTCCACCATAACCTAAATACACACATCTTTACAAACAGACAAAAGAAAAACTCTTCACACAACGTTTAGAAACAATTAGGTAATCAATCACACAAAGATGGCGGCTACTAGAAGTATAAAGCATGATTTATTGTATGCTTACAAACCCCAAGGCTGTACGATAAGAAATGTCTGTGCTTCTTACGTTTATCTTCACAAATGACCCCTGATCGTCGGTCAAGGGCAACCGATTTCGGTAGTTTAATCAATCATCCAGTACCTAATATAAAAATAAGAAAAGTCCATAAAATTATGAGTAATTAATTTACGTAGGTATGTAAAGCTGAAAAGTCTGCTAACCAGTCTTGCCAAGGTATCGTGTTATCGTTGTATCGTGTTACTCAGTAACTGGGTTGTGGAGGTCAGATAGGCAGTCGCTACATGTTAAACACTATTCTTCCGATGCATCCGGTTAGACTGGAAGCCGACCCCAAGACTGGAAGAAGACTGGAATAAAAACTTTAATTTCGGAAGTCGGTGGCAAAAAACGAAAATTGAAAAGCAAAAACATATGTACTTCCGAAATTAAAGTTATTTTTCACTTTTTTAGTGTTTTTTTTGGAAATCGGTTGTTTTTTTATTGTAAAAAGTTTTTATTTTTCACTTTTTAGTTGTGGTAACTACCCCACACCAATTCGTATACCGTTATCTGCTATGTGACGGAATCAATTAACATGTCATCAACATACGCAAAGTGGGAAAAGTACGTAATTATTGAAACTAACTCAAAAACTACGCAAGCAAAATTAATAAAATTCATATGGGGCCACCTCTGAAGCATGACCTACCAAACAAAAGAAGAATCATCAAAATCGATTCCTAATTGGCGGAGTAATCGGGTAAGATACATACAAAAAAACATACAGACGAATTGAGAACCTCCTCCTTTTTGAAGAAGTTGGTTAAAAAGGGTGATTTCATTCGAAGCCTCTTTATACAGAAGCTTTTAATAAAAGCATAACATTTTTTCAGGAAAAACTGACCATAGTTTGTTGCAGCCGCGTACTAAGTACTATGTCGTGGGTAACATAACAGTAGCGTCGTTACCACGTAGACCGTCGTGGATAGAAACAGCATCGTAGCCGCGTTGTGGCCGCGTCGTAGTCGCGTTGTAGCCGCGTCGTAGCCGCGTCGTACCCGTGTTGTTGCCGTGTTGTAGCCGAGTCGTACCCGCGTTGTAGCCGCGTCGTAGCTGCTTTCTAGCTGCGTCGTAGCCGCGTTGTAGCCGTTTCGTAGCCGCCTAGACCGTGTTTATAACCAGTTGTAGTCGCTTACGCCGTGAAACTATTTGAAGACTAGGAACTACAAATCATTGACATAATTTTATTCATAAAAAGATTCTTCTTATTACAAGCTTTATATTAGTTTGTTTCGTATTTACATCAAGTACAAATACATGCCATCGGTAATGCAATCAATGTACAAAAGTACTACATTCATTGCACTACCGATGCAGCATAGAGATGATTTATGTAATATTAACTCGCTTTCACACGCAATAAAACATAAAGAAATGAGCTCCCAACGGAAGAGGCTAAGATTAATTACTTTTTAATTCGCCATTTTGGTTGCGTCATTCTTTGCGCGGGAACGCGTAGTGAGCAAGTCTTTTTTTTTTCAATGTGAACTTTGATGACCAAAGGTCGTGGGTCAGGCAGCCAGTGCCATAGATTAAAAATATTTGTTTAGTTTTTTGTATGTGGATGCCTTTAATGGAGCGGTTTGACTTTCATTTTGCCAAGTAACATTAAGCATCGCACACGAATATAAACCTTATTCTTTCACGTTAACGTTACACGAATAATGTTTCATTATCCTATGCGACACATACTTGGCAAATGAAATCAAATTGCGATCCTGTGCATTTATTCTGTAATCATCTCACCGTGAAAACTGAGGTGAAGTGAGCGTGGAGTGAGCTGTCATTGTCATCGATACCTACTGATGCTAAGTGACAGTTCACTCCATGCTCACTTCACCTAAGTTTTCACGGTGATATTTTTACAGAATAGCACAACAGGGGGCCTAGACAAAATCGATTTGCTGTAAGCGTTAACGCCAACGGAAACATCAAATTGTATGGAGTTGACAGCAGCAGTCACGTGACATCTCTAAAGCTAATGGCAACTCCATACAATTTGATCTTTCCGTTGGCGTTAACGCTGACAGAAAAGGGACTTTGTCTATAGCCTCTTAACCCCTAACTCCTTGGTTCAGGGGGTCAGGATTTTGACGTTCAAAAGTGAAGCCCGTGTCCACCTTTGGCATGATCATCACTTACCATCAGGTGAGATGTAAGCCAAGAGCTTCGCCATCTTGGTAAAAAAAATAAAAAAAATACATCGCAGTGTAAATCATGAGGCTTTTTAATAACAAAGGAAGACCGCAGGGAATCAGTGAATGGATGGTGTGGAAGGTACATTTGGCTTAAAAGAGGGTGAATGCTTTATTTTGACACGATTTCTGATTTAACCGGAAAAGGAATCCAGCTCACCGTCATGGTACACAACCTCTGTGAGGGCCAACAGAGGGTTCGTAAGATTCGATGACTCACGTTGATGTTTCTTTGGCAATCAAATACCTAATAATTTTATTTAAAAAAAAAAATACATAGATACCAACATAGAACCGGAATATTGAAGAAGTCGGTTAAAAATAAATCATCGAAGATTTATAACTACACACTGTTCGAATTTCAAAGATATTTTATTTACAATTGAAAAACTTTATAGAACACTAGCTGATGCCGCTGATGCGTCTTCGCCCGCATGGCTGTCGGTTTTTATATACTCAAACCTTCCTCAAGAACCACTCTATCCATTGGTGAAAACAGCATGAAAATCGGTGCAGTAGTTTTGAGTTTATCGCGAACAGGACGACAGACAGACGCGGCGGAGGACTGTGTTTTATAATATGTAAGGAGAGAGATTGGAGGATGTGATGAACTTAACGAATGCCTAGACGCTAACCCTATTTGTTTTATAGAGGATTATTTGAATGAAAGGTTTATCCATGCACAATCAATCCGGAATGTCGGCTTATGTATCATGACTTATTGATTATTAATAAATTAACTTTGGTAGAGGTTTCTCGTATTTTTTTATTGTGGTGATCAAAATCAAATCGTAGATATTATTATTACAACTCCATTCATAACGTAAGATATTTTAAATGTTTTAAGTGTTAATCTAATTAAAAGTAAATACCTTAAGTAACAAAACAATAAATTATTCACATCTAACACGTTTAAACTCAATATATATAACACTTGTTAAATCATAATTTAGCTTGACATACAATTTGATACTGACCTGCAAACTACAAAAAACGTACCTTCCATAAACGGGCATAATAATGTTTAAAAAAAAACTCATGCCTGACACCTTGGCTTATAAGTCCAAGTATTTTTTCTTAGAAACTAATACTTAATCACACTCAATAAAATCTTACAATAAAAGAGATGTTCTTATCGACACATTGTTAACATTATCACACAAACATCGATACAACAAGACTCGATCAAATAAAACTAATTTATTTTTTTATCTGTGCTTCATTGTCCATTGTTTGGCGCGAACGCCATCTTTCTTGACACCAATTATGGCGGCAATTAGTAGCAGGAAGTGTTCGATTTCGCTCTTCATTCGGATGACGGTAAAAGTGTTTTTTGTTAGCTTCAATGATTTGTCTGTTTTCATTACTTTGAAAAAATGGGCGAAGGAATTTTGCTCTTAAAATGAAAGGAAAATTCTGTTGTTGTTCTTTTTCTTTATTTGTACTTGGTTAGGTTTTATAATTTTGTCCGAGGGAAATGAATTAGGTACCTATAATCAATATCTATGACAGTCGTTACGGGTCGTCAAAAGCTCGTAAGTCTGACATCCAGTCTTACCAAGGGGTATCGTATTACCCAGTTACTTGGTTGTGGATGTCAGATAGGCAGTCGCTCCATGTAAAATACTGGTATTCAGCTGCATCCGGTTAGGTTGGAAGCCGACCCCAACATAGTTGGGAAACGCTAGGCAGGTGATATCAACTCAGCCTGTCGCAGTCCACTGCTGGACATAAGCCTCTCCCAAGCTGCGCCACAACACCCTGTCCCCCGCCTTCCGCATCCAGTCTGTCCCAGCCACCTTTAGGTCGGCGGTCCATCTAGCTGGGGGCGTCCCACATTACGCTTGCCGATACGTGGCCTGCACTTCAGGACTCGTCTGCTCCTCCGGCCATCGGACCTTCGACAAGTTTAAGTTTGAATTGGCAACGGTCAGTGCTAATTACGGTCGATTAACACTGCTACTATACACATTATCTAAATTATACACAAAAGTATTCGAAACATTGTATTTCAGCATGTTCATCATTATCTAAGAATTTAAACTTTTCATTTTTTTAAATTCATATTTACAAAATATTGTAAAACGTTTTTAAAAGCGTAACGGTGGAGTTTCTTGCCCATTCTTCTTCATACGAAAACTACCTTTTGGAAGGGGCAACTAGAATCAGTTCTATTTCTTTGTTTTTGACGTCTCAAAGTGCCTATTTGAAATAAATTATTTGACTTTGACTTTGTGTCGATTTTGAATAATATTAAACCTCAATAATTAAGATTTTAAAAACTGTTTTATTTCAACAAGGTTTAGGTTTGTACAAACACTTTTACACGGCAATCACATTTTTTTTAAACTAGATGAGTTAGTCAGTTAGTTGATTTTTGTCGCTGACTGGACCTAAGTTAAGTACATAACAATATTTTAGTTTCAAGCGAAGAATTTATTTTGATCCCGTTTTTACTGGCCTTGATTCCATAATTTTCAATACGTCATTGTTACTGCAAAAGTTAACCCGCAAAAACTATCTCTAAACACCAAACTATCAAAAATTAGTTCGGCCGCTTAATTAAATTATTGGAACTATACTTTTACCGCACCAACGCCTGTGCCGTGGGGCGTCACAAAAAAAAGAAAATAAAAAAAGTATAGAGACCAAAGCGGAAAGGTTTGGCGCCACTGACACTTTGGCTCTGCGTTCTGACACGCCTCCGGCGCCGACTGAGAGGCTCTTAGGTCGATAGAGGTCTTATAGCATGAGATAGATCAAACATGTAGGAAAGCTATAAAGATATTTAATTTTTCATAGAAATAAAGTTGCTACACTATCTTTAATCCCCGACGTATGAATTGGGGTGATCTTCTGTAGTTATACATATATAACATAGCCCCGACTGACTGGCTGGCAACATACAGCCATCAAGGCCGGTGAAATTAAAAATAATTTATTTCATAAAGGCTGGACCGCTGCAGCCTTTATGACTCAAACTAATATTTCGTGCACCGCTGGAAATAGGTCTTCTCCAGGATTGTTACATCGACCACATGCCGTATTATTGCCAACATTTTTCCAGTGTGCGAGAGAGACGGAGCTAGACAAGGCCGATAGCACCATCCCGTTTTCGCAGTCTTCGTAGGCCGTCATAGATTCTCGCGACCTTCGTCAGATCGTCGATCCAGTCTCCACCTAGTGGAGGACCCGTCAATATGAAGTAGATGATAACTACAAATGAAGAACGCTGTAGAGAGGCACACTTAAAAAAATCACACTAACAAAGTACCTACTTATTTTTCAAAAACTGCTGCCCGAAAATTAAATTAATTTATTTACTAGCTTCCGCCCGCGGCTTCGCCCGCGCGGTAGGTTGATAAAAAGCCTATGTCCTTCCCCAGGGTGCCATCCATCTCCTTGCCAAATTTTGTCTCAATCCGTTCAGTGGTTTAGGCGTGAAAAGGTAACATACAGACAGAAGGCAGACAGAGTTGCTTTCGAATTTATAATATTAGTATGGATTTATTGGTAAAATAGAACGGCTGAAACCAATTACACTTTAGGGGTATGAGGAACAGGGTGTAAAGTTCACTCATCCACCATAGAAAAGGGAGGATCCTCCGACCAGACGGGTGTTGTGTCTGGCGGGCAACTGCCCAATGATTGATGTTGGATTCTTGTATATAATATGTCCACTACACGGTAAACTCTAATTGCGCGATGCAGGATTTTTGTGACGTCAGGATTTTTCTGTGGCGTCAGGTCTTCGATGCGTAGTTCGCATGTGGCGATGTACCTAGATACCACCACAACACTATACAAATATATTAATTTATTTAACACAGTAATTTATTCTTCTCACAAAAAATCAAAAATTCTGACAGTATCATCATCCATTCATTCGCAAACATCAAGTTCTGTGTTTGAGTTTAGGAGAGCGTTAACAGCGGCTAATGTGCGAAGAAAAGATGAATTGGACTTTAAGAGCGTTAATTCTTAAAGTGGGCAATGTCGCAAATATTCGTAGATGTCAACTATTTCGCTGTTTTGATTAATTTGGCAATATTTCTGTAAGGAAATATAAAATACTAGCTGCGCCCCGCGGTTTCACCCACGTAAGTTTCGATCCCGTGGGAATATCGGAATAAAAAGTATTGTATGTGTTAATCCAGGTTATAAACTATCTGTGTGCCAAATTTCATCCAAATCCGTTCTCTAGTTTTTGCTTGAAAGAGTAACAAAAATCCATCCATCCATCCATCCATACTTACAAACTTTCGCGTTTATAATATTAGTTAGATTCCCATATAGTAGGTAATATTGCCAAATTAATCAAAACAGGTAAATATTTTACTGTTATTTGCGACGTCGATACCTAACTTTCAGAAAAAACTCTCTTTTATGATCTTTAAATGGTATACTAAACCATTGGGACCAGCTGGTTTACGCTATGTATACCTACATAAGTACAAATAAAACGAATTTACAAGTTCCAGATAACTTCTTCAAAGTAAAAAAACAATATTTTTAAACTTTTCAGTAATCCAGACTTCAAAAACGCTAAACCGACCCACAATTAACCTCTGGACTACGTAAAACAGCCAAATGCCTGTAATTATAAGCTGTTTTTATATTGAAAATAAAGATAAAAAAATCCTTAAAAGCACGCGCCGCTTGCCGCCGCCGGGTCGACCTAATAGGTTGAGGTGGCGCCACTGTTGCCAGTTAAAAATATTGTTAATTTTGTTTATTGGTCATACTTTAATTTGCGTGTGTAGGAGCTCGTGGCTACGTAATATCACCGCATGGGACGATCCATCAGGTTAAGCGACGCTTGCCGGGGTTTGTCCGTGGATGGGTGACCATCTTTACATACCGAGACTCCTCCGTGTCTCGGAAAGCACGATAGGTCGTTGGTCCCGGCTGTCATTTGTAGACCTATGACAGTCGTTACGGGTCGTCAGAAGCCCAAAAGTCTGACAACCAGTCTTACCAAGGGGTATCGTATTATCCAGTTACTGGGTTGTGGAGGTCAGATAGGCAGCCGCTCCATGTGAAATACTGGTATTCAACTGCATCCGGTTAGACTGGAAGCCGACAACATAGTTGGGAAAAGGCTAGGCAGATGATGACTTTAATTTGCGTGTGTGAATTAAAACTTATTACGTAGAAGGCTTCTGGTTTCTTTACGAGCTGTTGGGTTAATGTAACTGCTGAATTTTCATAAGTGGACTTACATTTAAGTCTGATATGAGTTCCATCAAGGTTTCGACTGGATTTAAAATGGCGTCCTGACTCGTTGGTTTACTAATCGCAAGCGCGATTGCTGAGCACAAGGTCTTTAGTTCGAGTCCCGGGTCAGGGAGTGTTATTGGGTATTTTCGTTCCAGAAATTCTCAATAGCACCCCGGAGTCTGGATTTGTGCCCGGTTGATGGCAATAGGCTCACCCCCTACCCCCTATTACACATGGGACTTAAACATAACTGGCTAAATCTGGAGTACAGGTATAGGTACCTCTGCCTAACCCTTCGGGGATTACAGGCGTGGTAAGGTTATGTTAAAAATGGTGTTCTTACAAAATAGCTAAGTAAGTAAGTAATTGATTTTTTGCGATTTTATAGCATTTATGGAAGCAAGGAAGGAATCTTGTCATTGGCACCTACTATTACTATGACGTCATCGACCGTCTCGTTGATCTAATGGTCACAAGAATGACTTTGAGCATGGGGTCCTGGGTTCGATCCCCAGGTCGGGAAAATTGTCGTTCAAAGTGTCATGTCGTCTTGAAGGGTCTAGAATCACCGGCCGTTTTTTTAGAAAAAACTCCTTCACATCCTTGTTTCTATCTTTGTCTATAGTTGAACAATATTATCTGCCCTAGAGTTTAATAAATCATTCTCTATTGAACCATATAAGCTAAAAATACAATTTAAATTAGTTGGGGTGTGCTGGTAAGTAGGTACCATAATATGGAACCAGTGAAAACTTCGTGAGGAAACCGACATGACTTTTTTTTTAGATATTTCTCGACCGCATGTGAAGCCAAGTCACAGGCCCAAGGGCGGCTTTAAAACTCTGACACCAGGTTAGTCACTAACCACACGAAAAGAAGAAGATGGAACCAGTCAGGCTTGAGGGTCTACCAGCTGGTACTGGTACCAACCGGAGTAGAGAGGATAATTGCTATCCCTATATAATATTGCTTATCTCTTCCTATTCCATAGATAAGTAGGGTAATGCGGATCTACTTCTGCAATAACAGCGTTTATTCTAAAAATTTGGCAACGTCGCAAATAACTGTAAAATATTGACCTGTTTTGATTATTTTGGCAATATTAATGTATGGAATGATGAAATATCGCTAACTAACTCACTAGAATATTAATAATGATTTGCAATTATAACAACTTTGTAACCGGTTTTAGGTGTAAAAAGGCATTTGGAAAGTTACCAAATCCTTTTTTTACATCTAAAACTAAATATTCGGTGTTACGATATTATTTATAGCATTTCATAATCAATATTTTAGACAACTTGTTAGCCATATTTCTTATTTCCATACAATAATATTGCCAAAATAATCAAAACAGGTAAAATAATACAGTTATTTGCGACGTTACCAACTTTTAGAATCAACGCTCTTATCAAGTCAAAGTCAAGACAGGTGCTCAAAAATAGGTTAGGTTTCGAAGCAATCGCATACAAATTCCCAGTTTCCGAATAAACAAAAGTATTTTTTTCCCAACTTTCTTTAATTTCTCTTGACCTACGTCTATTTCATAGCACTTTGTGTTACCGACGTCACAGGTAAAGGTCTGAATGATTTTTTTTCTAAAAGCCCTTCCCGCCGAAAAGGCGCACGCGATCGCTCGGGCGCCATGTTACTTTTATTTTTTTTTCAACCACTGTTGCGTTCGGATACTGCCTCAGGCGAAAAACAGTCACTCAAAAGTCACGCGTTCACAAAATAAAAAAGGTTGTTTGAATGATACAGTTTTTTCGGTAAATTAGAGATTTGGAAGAGAATAGTTTTTTAAGAAATTGCGTGCCCAACTTTTTGGTAATGATACGTCTGCGCGTTGATTTTTGACTTTGCTCCAAATACGCGGTTTTAGATGTTTTTTTGGTTCGGTTTAGGGTTTGCCTACGTGGGTTTGAATTCGATCATTTTTTGGTAGTGCTTATTAGCTATTATGTGCTTGTTTTTGTGGAAGATACAAAAAAAAAGGAGGTTAGGTAGGTACCTACAGACGCCAGCACATCAAGCTACCCAAAACTGTCAAACTTTCCCAATCAACCTTGAACCTAATGCTTTAGCAATAAAGTTTAAATTGTACTAAAGAAATTTGACAGATTGTACTAACTTGATTGTGCTGGCGACTGTACTTCGTGGGACTTCGTGGGCGACTGTACTGACCTAGGTACTCATAGATATTAAATATCGGACTGCCTCGTTTTGGTCCAGTGGTCGCGAGCGCTACTGCTAAGCATGAGGTCCTGTTCAATTCCCAGGTCAGGCAAAGTGAACCCGGTTTACCAGCTCGGACCCTGGATTTGTACCCGGTTAATGGCAATAGTCTCGCTGCCAATTACTGGGACTCAAACATAGTTGGCGAAATGTGGGTGTAACCTACTATGGGTGTAGGTACCTGTAGGTACACCTCTCTCTCTCCAGTGACGTTACGAGTGCCTGTTTTGTTTATATATCACTGAAACACGTATCGGAAGGTTTATAAAATAACCTTGATTGCGTAGGTACCTAACTATGAGCAAATTAATCAATTTTAGGGAATATTAAAAGCAATAATGTATGTAATGTAAATAATTCAAGCCAAAAAAATGTTTTTCTTTCAGTCTGTACCTACCTACTTAAATCTTTTTTTTTGTGTAAATCAATCCCATAACTTTTTTTACCACTTTAATAGTTTTAGCCTTTGCAAACCCGAAAACTTATAAAAAGTTTTCTTACCTACTTTGTTTGTCACTTGAACAAACGCCTACCCATATTTCAATAGCATCAAGTCTTTAATTGTCGAAAATTGACTTTCCCTAGCTCACTGACAATCCCGAAAACTTATAAAAAGTTTACTTACCTACTTTGTTTGTCACTTGAACAAACGCCTACCCATATTTCAATAGCATCAAGTCTAAAATTGACTTTCCCTAGCTCACTGACAATCAGGCGCTTGTGATTTACCTAAGTACCTACTTATATAGGCCAATAGGCTCGCCCCCGGCGGCAACTGGCGAAATGGACGAGCCTAAATGTATTTGAAAATCTAAAATTTAAATAAGACCATTCTTTCTTAGTTTTAAAAATACTGCGTAGGTATTCTATAGGTAATCTAGGTATTGATAATAAAAAAAAATGGCTCAGGACATTTTTTAGTGTGACCACCAATAATATATTTTTTAGTGTACCCACTATTTAGATATTTCTTTTGAATTTATTTGTGTAAAAAGGAAAAGTTAAAAACAAATTGATCATCATCAGAAAAATGTTTTTTATAAAATTGTAAACAAACATCGTCTAAATCCAGCGACTGTGACTAAATTCTTTTTTTTCGTAGAACGCTTTTGGCAGTTTGACGTTGCCAAACTTTGACAGTTACTTTTATCAAAACAATAAAGTCGTTTTTGGCCGCTACCCGGTGTTTAATTTTTTTAAATTACGATGGCTTCTCGTAATCTTTTTAAATTGGGAGCCCTAGAGGCTCCAAAGACAGCTTTCCTGCTTTGTGACATCCAGGAAATATTTCGGCCCCATATCAAGTACTTTTGCGAGGTCGTAAAAGTCGCAAATAAAATGGTAAGTTTTAGATTGATTGTTACGTAATAACTTGTTGCTATGTATCTGTACCTACCTATATAATCTATTGTTGTAATCCATAAGAGGATTTGATAAGATATTGGTAGGATTTCTGATATTTTATTTGCAAAAAAATGGATACAAATGAAAGAAAATATCATTACTTACCGCTCTATTGTTTACTGTTGAATCAGTTTCAGTTTTACAATTCAAGTAACTCATTCATTTACAGAAGAGACTAAAGAGTCAAATAATCTCATGTTTTTTCTGTGTCTAATTCCCACACAAAACAAATAATACCTATTAACTTTGTTGGTACTACAAGTATAAGTTTTTTAAATTATTTTTTAGTAAGGAAATTTTATATTCCTAATGCTTATGACAGTCCTAGATTACTAGAAGATAAAAATCAATCGTATGATTGAGATGAATGAAAAACTTTTTCACTAAGGCTTTCTCAAAATCAACGGAATAGGCTCAAATATCAACATACAATGGGGGCGGCCTAATACAACCCTAATACAATCACAAACACACACAGAATCAGATGAGAGACAAGAGTAGATGAAATCAGTTTCATCTACTTATCGGCTGAGGGATGCAGTAACAAGTATTAACTTCCAGTCTCCAAGATCTGTATCTTGGGGACCAAGACTGGTTTTATTTGACTAACAGTCTAGTTTGGGGCTCACTGGCAACTAACAATAATGTATTTGATACATTTAGATTGTGTTTAACCTGTGTCAATCAACTCAGCCTATTGCAGTTCATTGCTGGACACTGCTGGTCCTCTGCGTTCCGCATCCAGTCTGTCCCTTTTTGCATAAGCATACCCACTTCATAGCAACCGTTGTACCTGCTTAATAATGTATTACCTAGAAAAAGAAAACAATTACCTATTTCTATTACTTAACATATAGACACTCATAACTGCATTTTATTTTTTTGGTAATCATGGTTTCGAAAAGGCTCCAACAATTTCGATGAAAGTTGCAATATAGGGGTTTTTGAGGGCAAAAAATCGAACTCTAGGCTAGGCCTAATATCTGGGAAAATTTGTTTTCTCTGTTTTCACAGCCTGGGATATATGATGCAACATTAGTATTCTTGAAAGATATCTACCTATCTAACTAATATTATAAACGCGAAAATTTGTAAGTATGGATGGAGGGATGTTTGTTACTCTTTCACGCAAAAACTACTGAATGGATTTGGATGAAATTTGGCAAACAGATAGTTTTTAACCTGGATTAACACATAGGATACTTTTTATCCCGATATTCCTACGGGATCAAGACCTACGTGGGTGAAACCGCGGGGCGCAGCTAGTATTTATATATTTTCACCCGAGCAGAGCTCAGTCAACCAGGTACTAATAATAATACAATAAAAAATTTCAGATGGCAGCAGGGAAGCACTTCAATATACCCGTGTACGTCTCTGAGCAATACCCAAAGGGCCTCGGTCACACTTGCAAGGATATCAACACTACAGATGCTGCGTTAGTTTATGAAAAGACCAAGTTCTCAATGTTTACTCCAGAATTAGAGGAAAGACTGAAGAAAGACGTGCCTGCACTAAAATCTGTTGTGTTGTTTGGCATTGAGGTAAAGATTTCAAAATAATCCGGCTCGAAGGACCACTATGTTCCTTGAGTTACGGTTGGTGTTTGCTTAGCAGGGATTTTGTAATACAAAATGTATGCTAGCATCCATATACTGTTTAATTGTGACTAACTGTGGTAGGTGTATAAAAATATTAATAAAAACTTAGATATTGTTGAAGAAATTCAATAATTTAGTTAAAATTTATGAACCAGCTTCTTAAGGAGTTCCTCTGCTGTAATATTAAGTACTATTGCCACATGTATTTCTGCAGCTACGAGCACATGAGACATTTCAGCTTTGTCTGTGGGATAGCAATGTATGGCCCTTCCCAGTATGTCGTGACGACAGATTATCGTGTCGTTAAAAGCGTCGTGGCTTATGTATTTAAATGAAAGTGTTCACATTTCTCGCTATGATGAACGCTGCCACTACTGGTGTGCCGCGGCGGCAGTGCGACACTGCCGTGCAGCAGTATCGTGCGACGTTTGCGTTGGCGGTGGGACGGGTGCCATAGGCTTTTATACCATCCATTAAAAAAAAAAACAATTTGTTCAAAATGGACCTGCAGTAATTCTGACATTTTCTCATTTACAGACCCATGTATGTATAGAACAGACAGTGATAGACCTGCTGAGCAAGGACATAGTGGTGCATGTCCTGGCTGATGGAGTATCCTCCAGGTCGCTCATGGACAGGGGACTAGCATTGCAGGTTGGTACCTACTTCATTATTTTATTTACGGTAACTACTGTAAGTACTACTAACTGTGAAGCTCTGACCAAACGGAGGATTCGGACAAAATAGCGCTACTTAGCGCCGATTGTGTCAAGTAACAGGTGTTCAAACGCAAACAAAAAGTCAAAAAGTCGTGTTACTTTTTAAGCCTCATGCAGACTGGCACGACGCGACAGCCTAATTGTTAGGTATACCGTGAAGTTTTGATAGAAATTCGCGTCGCGCCAGTCTACACGAAGCATTATTCATTAAAACAATCAACGCAAGCAATCGCGTCCCGCATCCCGCGCGGGATTCGCCTGTGCGGCTAAGGCTTAAGGGTGTCGATCAACGTCAAAAGTGGTTGCCTCAAATATCACCAGTATCAGTGGTGTATCAGTGGTTACCTCATTTATATCAATTTCTCAAAATATGTGACGATGTCGCCGATCGAGCACATTCTATAATCTGTTCGAAAACTTTTTGATGAAAGTGTAAACAAACCCTGTTCTGGCTAAATTCTTACGCAATTACTGACAAAAGGTTTCAGCTTTGTATCTCACTAATTTTCCCAACAATATTGATTCAATAAAGTTACTAATTGCAAGTAGATAAAAATTGACGTTATAAAAAATAAGTAGCTAGGACCTCAATTGTCAAATGGATTTTTATTTTTTACAACACCTAAGAATATTTTAATTTAATTAGATTTTACATAAACTAACAAACTATTTACATTATATACTAAATTAAATTACTGATTAAAAATGAAATCGAAATGTCGAAAAATAACTATTTAAAGGTGATCTAAAATTGAGAATTTCGGGTAATAATCAAATCTAATCACTCATTTTGTAATAAATGCGTTAAAAATTAGCCTCCATAGTACGTGCGTTTTCTGACCCATTTCAACAGATTTTGGAACACCGCTAAATTACAGTTAGCTTGTGTTTCAAATTGTCAACAAACGTGGGATGCGTTTCATTGATATACTTAAACTGCGGTCCCGATTTAGTGTCCAAACATGTAAACAAGTAATATACATTTTCAGTTTTCAATAGTACAGCGAGGCAATTCCGTTATTTTTAAGAATTTTCACATTCACATCTCATTCGCAATCTGTCAAAAAACCATTAATTTACCAACATTTTTGACAAGTATGGCAGATTGCGATTTGAATGTGAACGTTTTTTATGTAAGAGAATTGGCCCTCAGCTCATTCTAAAATCAACTTGGGTCTCACAATCATAGAGTTGATATTCGTTTAAGATAAAATCCAGGAGATGGTAAAACTAAAATTTCTTTACTAATTCCAGCGCATGGCTGCTCTAGGCTGTTTCGTTACCACAGCGGAGAATGTTCTGTTCAAGCTAATGAAGGATAAGAAGCATCCACAATTTAAAAACATCTCCAAATTGAATAAGGAACCCACTGTAGATACTTTAGGGTTCACTAATACAATGTCCAAATTATAAGTTAGGTTTAACCCCCAAGTTCTCAAATAGCATGGCTGTTTCGGCAGTTACAGGTAAGATAGCCAGTTCCACTGTGAGGATTCCGGGTGAAGCTCGCTTCCACCTTCGGCCTGATCATCACTTACTATCAGGTGAGATGCAGGCCAAGAGCATCCCCGTTGTGGTTATTACACTTATGCCTTTCTGTATCTACTGATGTAAAGAAGTGTCACTTAAAAGTGACAGGAACGGCTTAAGACTAAAGGCGAATTTCACCAATCTATTTGAATGCGATCGCGTTCTAGAGCTGTCAGTGTCAATATTCCACAGAAAATAATGACACTGACAGCCCATTTACGTAGTCTATGTGCTAATCGCGTTCAGTTTCTTTGGTGAAATTCGCCCTAAACCTATTGACCGCTTGGTTTTATATCAACTACCGTGCCCCCAGCGCCCAACCTAAGATGAATATGGTTGTGCAATGAAATAAGAAACGAACATAGGTTTTCATTCGTACAAATACGACTGAGAACCTAGATGTTCGTGTTTTGTATTTTTCGCATAAATACGACAAGCGGCATGGGCACGGAAATATTTGTCGTATTAATCCGACTGGGGCGGTAAATAGGTTAAAATTGAGTTTTTGCTTAAGAATTCGGCTGTTTGAGATGTTGTTATCTTGTTCATTTTGAAATAATGCGTGAACGCAATGTTTTATGAGGTCCTTATTTTTTTCCGAATAATCAATTATAAAGATTGTTCGAAAAAGATCAGGTTAGGTTCTTAAATGGGATTGTAAGGCCAAAACACTGAGGACCATTTTTTTAAGCTATTCGGAGTTAGGGCGAATTCGACCAGTTATACCTAGCTTTTCTTATCTTACGAATAAATTTTGAATTTTTGACAGCTTTTCCATACAAAAGCTGTCAGACGTCAATTTTATTCCACAGATAAAATATTACTTTGGTAAAATCTGCTCTAACTCATCCTGTATTTTTTTGGTGACTGTTTACTTTATTTTTTCAATTTTAATGTATTTTAAGTTTCTGTTTCTTTTAGTATTTTTATTATATATATATGGTATTAAATGAGAAGTTGTACTTAAACTTGACATTCCGTGTTTTTATTTAAGAGTAATTTTAATATCAAAAGTGTATCAGCTCTGTTATTCTTGTTCGTCCTTATAAAAGGCAACACGATAGTTTAATGATTGTACAAAATGTGAGCTTTTATAATTTCTCACGTGACGACATTAGTGTGGCCGTCTATGCGACGTCACAGCATCACGATAACACAGGGAAGTAAAATGTATGGAGTGCACGTATTTCCATAATAATATTGTGCAGTTGGAAATTATACAAGCGCAATAGATATTCAAATAAGTGATGAGGACATAGACAATTTTTATGACTAAACGATTGTATTATTATAATAATTTTTCAAAATAAAAGTTTTTTTACACAAACCTTGTTTTACTTTCAGCGTCTCCAATCTATCGGTGTCTTTGTGGGCAGTTCGGAGAATGTCCTATTCAAGCTACTGGGCGGCAAGGACCATCCGGCATTTAAACAAGTTTCTAAACTTATTACCACGCCCACTCCTGACGAATTTGGGCTTAGTCAGAAAAGTGACCAGTTGTAATGGGCAAGATTTATAGAACCCATTTAGACTTTACTACGTAAAATAAGAAAGCGTTGCATTCGAATATAAGCCTTATTCTTACAATATAATGTTCATATTCCGATAAGCAAATTCGAGCAACCAGCGCATACGAACATGAACGTTAACTACATGCGAATAATGTTTATATTCGTATGCTACGCTTACTTACGTAAGTAAAATGCTACCTGTGAATCTAGCCCTAAGACTAATGGGCTCCGGAAACGAGGTCAGTTTGAGAATCAATTCTGGACTTGGACTGCTGCAGAGAGCACGGAAGCGCGAAAAAAAAAAGCTGTTCACTACATTTATATTCGCATAGCTCGTCAAAATGTAGGGAACAGCTGATTTTTTTTTGCGATTTCGGGTTTGTTTCCGTTGTGCAAGTTGTTAATGATGAGTACAATGACCCCTTATGGATGGATGTGGCGGTATCTACATCGCCACATGCGAACTACGCATCGAAGACCTGACGTCACACAAAAATCCTGACGTCACAAAAATCCTGCATCGCGCAATTAGACTTTACCGTGCAGTGGACATATATACAAGAATCCAATATCAATAATTGGGGCAGTTGCCCGCTAGACACAACACCCGTCTGAGCGGAGGATCCTCCCTTTTCTATGGAGTATGAGTGAACTTTACACCCTGTTCTTCATTTAAACGTCTAAAATTTCACCCTGTATATTCGTACGCCTACACGAGGTCAGTGAAAGGCCAGTGACTGAACTGGCTCGCAAATTGGCCTCATGTCTGGAGCCCATAAGACATGCACTCTTCGGTAACACACTTATAATCACAACCCGACTGATTAAATGGTAATCCATAGCTGGTGAACCGGGTTTAAAATTTCAGGTATTGCATTTAAACAGATTTTTGGAAAATGTTTACTGTAGTTTTTAAGACATTACTTCTTCCTTTACACAGGCCAAGGATCAAAATCTATCCCAGAGTTATTCAGTTCCGACAATGTTAGGTGAGACTTAATATTTTTTCAAAGTTTATCAAAGTTGTATTTATGTTGTCGATCAAATGATTATCAGTCTGTTTTTATTATATTCAATCAACATTAATCGTAACGGACGTATCCAATGATTATGCTAGGCTTTTTCTTACGAATCATTTGGTTCATTTAGTTTTATACCATATTTTTAAAAAGTAGTTCGTAGTTATATTTAGGACTTCAAATGCTGATTTTACTACTGGCAATTATTAAAAACAATTATATTTTAAGCTTATAATGTTGAAGGATGAAAAAAAAAACAGTTTTAATGTTGTAAAATAATAAGATGTAAAAACTAGAAACCCAAAGGAAGTACTAAAAATATAAGTTTATTTTAAATAAAATTTCCTCACCATTACAATATTAATGTAGTTCAGCAAAATATAAATTCATAACTTAGGATTTAAGAGTGAGGAAAATAAAATGTAAATATTGTTGGAATAATGTAGATTTTTTTTACAAATCACGAGAGCTCGGAAAGTCATGTTTACTGACATTGAAATAATAAAAAACATTATACATCATTGATTCCATGTTCTTTAAGGTGGAGACGACAGTAAATTCTCATGACGTTCCCAGTCTACATATGAAAATTCAAAAATATCCAATAGTACTAATCTAGTCATAGATTGGCAAAACCATTATTCGGCCCAAAACTATAATTTAGATTATTTGAAAAAATCTTTTTTTTATTTTATTTCGATTTTATGATTTATGCGATAGTTTCAAAATACTCCTTTGCGTTATTATTGCCAATGTATTAATTTATCGCCGTATTGTCTGTATGGAATCAATTATGCGAGAAATTAAAATCTGATCAAGAAAAGTATGGACGTTTTCCTTTGAAAATGCCTATAAATGCAGCTACGTTTTTTATTAGCTGAATCATAACCCTCCTTTTTGCTGCGCCGTAGTCGGGTAAAAATATGATTATGTTGGGGTAAGTTCGGCGCTAAGATAAGATCGTAAAAATCAACTTCGCGGCTGATTTGGCAATATTTTTAAATGCTGTCAACACTCTATCGCGCCATTTTATTTTGCCCCGACAGTCGAAGCAGGATACAATGGCGCAGGATTTGATTCGTACGGTCTTATACCAGCGCCGTACAGACTCTAATATACCGTACATACTTGACTTTTTACTTTACTAGTTTTGCAACAGCCGCACATTTTTACGAAATAATTTATTTTATATTCAAAAAAGAAGTATATTAAAATATTTTGCCGTGTGGGGCTTTATCGGACTTTCACGTGCGCTCGTGAGATGTAAGAACTATAACTATAGTAACTTATATCGAATATTATATTTTATTAAAAATGTTATTAGTTTTATTTCAACAGCGACCATTTCAGTTGCTCCTTCGCCGATTGTAACACCTGAAAATAAGAAAAACTAACATAGGTATAGAATATTATTACATTACAATGATTATGTATGTCATGATGGCCTAGTGGTTAAGGCCTTGCCTCTGCACGAGGTTGTAGGGCAATAACCAATGTAACTTTCAATTCATATGTACACACGGCTACACATCAAGCTATACATTTCTAGTATAAGCTGACCTCGCATTGTACGGAAATTCTATACAATGCGAGATCAGCATAAACTGGAAATCTATAGCTTGATGTGTAGCCGTGTGTACCATCGCGGAAACCCATAATTAACCACTTTCAAAGCAAAATCCTGTGCACAAGATGATCGCATCTGTTACCGCCTGGGTCCTATACCTAGCGGTCATGCGCTGCAAGCAAGAATAGTCCTTACGGTGTTTAGTTATGGTTTTCCGCGATAGTACTCTTGGACATCACTATTAAAGGTGAAGGAAAACATCGTGAGGCAACCTGGACTTATAATTTATATAAGTCTGAAATTGCCAATTCGTCTTGCGCAAGAGTGGTGATCATGCTCGTGCTTTCTCTATAAGAGAAGA
This sequence comes from Lithophane semibrunnea, assembly GCA_947363905.1. Classification (NCBI taxonomy): domain Eukaryota; kingdom Metazoa; phylum Arthropoda; class Insecta; order Lepidoptera; family Noctuidae; genus Lithophane; species Lithophane semibrunnea. Next base: position 5,231,229 of record OX376216.1, on the reverse strand, counting down.
GCCTTGTCCCTACAGTGGGGAATAACCTAATAAGTCAATCAATCTGCCTTGCCTTTTCCCAACTATATCGGGGCAGCTGAATACCAGTATTTTACATGGAGCGACTGCCTATCTGACCTCCACAACCCAGTAACTGGGTAATACGATACCCCTTGGTAAGACTGGTTGTCAGACTTTCGGGCTTCTGACGACCCGTAACGACTATCAAAGATCCACGAATGACAGCCGGGACCAACGGCTTAAGGTGCTTTCCGAGGCACGGAGGAGGAGTCTCGGTAAGTAAAGATGGTCACGCATCCATGGACAACCCCCGCAAGGGTATAGCTTAACCTGATGTATCGACCCGTGCGGCTGATATTACTCGAGCTCCTGGATTCACACATACATACACACACATTCTACCTGTGTGTACATACCTAATGTTATTATGCTTTTCCTTTGACTCAAACAGTTTTGAAATCTCGAATATATCTACTGGAAGTTCGGTAGGTACTTGGCATAATGTCCTTTTCCTGTCAAGCAGATTCGCGCCCGCATGCGTTTCTCGACCGCATGCGTGAGGTTAGCGCGTGTGATGCACCCGCAACCTCCCCGCGTCCCGCATCATCTGCCTAGCCTTTTCCCAACTATATTGGGGTCGGCTTCCAGTCTAACCGGATGCAGCTGAATACCAGTATTTTACATGGAGCGACTGCCTATCTGACCTCCACAACCCAGTAACTGGGTAATACGATACCCCTTGGTAAGACTGGTTGTCAGACTTTCGAGCTTCTGACGACCCGTAACGACTGTCAAAGATCCACAAATGACAGCCGGGACCAACGGTTTAACGTGCTATCCGAGGCACGGAGGAGTCTCGGTATGTAAAGATGGTCACCCATCCATGGACCAACCCCGGCAAGTGTAGCTTAACCTGATGGATCGACCTGTGCGGCTGTTATTACTTAGCCACGAGCTCCTCCCCGCGTCCCGCATGCGGACACAAATCAGCATGATAGGTACATTATAAATGCTTTTTCCATTTGGCAAGATATACAGGATGTTTTAAGCCCATGGTTCTTTTCGGCGTTTTTCTCTAGAGCCTATAGTTTAGGTTGAGAACTTACCCGTACTCGATAGAAAAAAAATCATCCTGTAATCTGAAATACTGGATACACGGTAGAATTGCTACTTGCAGAAAGACGAAATCTTGGACGGATAACGTCCATAATAGGGAGTATCTACATATTGCTTTTAGCATAACTATACAATGATTTTACACCTACACCACATGAAAATAAATACCCAAAGGTACCAAATTTTTGCGTATAAATTTATGCATTTAAATGAAAAAAAAAAAAAAAACTAAGCCTCAAAAGTCAAGCAAAACTATTTTTATTGTTTTTAAATGACAGATATAACTTAAAAAAAAAAAAAAAAGCATCAAAGAAAAAGCGATACAGCCAATGAAAAGGGGTTGCCAATGAGAAAAATAAATGAAAAAATAAAAATGTTAGTAAATAAAATTTTAATAAGCACTAAATAACTACAATTACAATTAAATGTAGAAATACGTAATGTCAAACTATTTGCCCCCGGTTCGCTTACATATTCATTATGTTCTGTAGAATCTGAAATTTTTAATAAATAAAATCATTGTCAACTTATTATTTTGTAAAAACTGTTGTATTTTGTAGAAAAAATGTGGAAAGAAATCCAAATACCATTTTACTTCAGAAAAACAATTAAACCCCAGTGTGTTTTACTAAAATATCTCGTGAAACAAATGAATATATAATAATACTTTGAATCCCAAATTAATAGTTGAATATTATAATAATGATTGTGTTAAAAATAAAAATATTAAATAAAAACAATAAACAAACACCAAGTGCAAACAAACAATACAATAGTGATATTTAATAAAAATATTTATTTAAGTAACAAAATCATAATGAAACAATTATTAAAAATATTAATAACTTTATAATTGAACTACAATAATGTTTAAAAAAACTTCTACCGACCAGAAATTAATGGCATATTGTGCTGCATCTTACTAATACTTACTGATATTATTTCGGTTAAAATATAATAATAATCAATTGGTCATAAGAATATAATAATATTGTTTCGTTTAACTACTGAAGTCTAATACTTAAATACATTTAAACTAATAATATTGAGTTATATTTATATACTTACACAGTATCAACATAAAATTGTCTTTTCGTAAAATGGAAAAAAATAAAATGACATTAGTAGAATATTCGCGATCTCAAGCGACGGGTGTCGCCCAATTAAAAAACAGCCTAACGGCTTCCAGTCTAATGATGGAGATGATAAATGATGGAGTCGGCTTCCAGTCTAATCGAATGCAACTGCATACTAGTATTTATTTTACATGGAGCGACTGCCTATCTGATCTCCACAACCCAGTAACTGGGTACAGTTCGATTGAAACTTAATGGCGGTTCGGAACATGAGGCGAGTCGCTGCGCAGTAACAATTTCATGTGTCAGCGGGGGTGAGGGGTGGGGTACTGCGCAGCGAGTAGCCAACTTCCGAGCCACCATTAAGTTTAAATCGAACTGTAACACAATACCCCTTGGTAAGACTGGTGTCAGACTTTCGGGCTTCTGACGACCCGTAACGACCTACGACTGACAGCGGGGACCAACGGCTTAACGTGCTTTCGGAGGAGTCTCGATATGTAATGGAATGGTCACCCATCCACGAAACGACCGCGGCAAGTGTACTTGGCTTAACCTTCAATCGACTCGTGCGGCTGTTATTATTAAGACACGAGCCATAACAAAATAAAAATAACATGTTACCTAAATTTGCAGGTTATCAATTCATGAAAAGTAAAAATAAAACGGTACTTACTTTGTTTTTATTAGAAGGTTCTAAAATTAGACAAACAAAAGGAAAGGATGCATTATTTTATGCTCAATCAAGGCCAATAATAAGAAAATAAAAATTCATAAAAACCCCTCAAGTTTTGTAGTTACTCCCCGTCTTTCTGATTTTTTTTTTACACTGGACCATACCTGGAAACCTTCTGGGTACGGAGATGTTGAAGGTCTAAGTTCCATTTTTTTTTTACGAATTCTTATTTCAAATGTTATAAATTAATACCCCCACAATTCCTGCACTGTTGCATGCAACCCGTAAGCAAATTATTTTGCGCGCGGCCGTAAACTGCGAATTTTCACACCAAAAATTAAAAGTCGTTTCCCAGCAATAATTTTAAATAATATAAATGTAAAAATAAAATAATTTTTATGTACAGGATGTGAAGTTATCGGCTATGTAATGGGTCTTAACACCCTGTATAATTTCCCTTGACTGTACGTGTCTTGCACAAGATTCGTGGCGTACACACCGCGATTGCGCGCCAAACGTCAAATGAGATCGCGAATAATCATCGAATTAAACCAACTATCGAAGTATCGAGACATACAAATAGAAAGGGTGGTACAACACTATTTACGAAGTCGATAGATACAGAAAACTTTTATATAAGTATAACTATATAGTACAAATCACTGAAACAGAGGGCCTAGACAAGTGACAATCGCTTCGAAAGCGTTTCGTATTTCTACAACGACTTTCAACAGGATTGACATAAGCTTTTCGATAGCTTATGTCAATTAGTACATTTTTGCCTTTTCCATCATCGTTATCGCTGATAGAATGTCACTTTGTCTAGTGCCTCTGACTTGGTTTCCGTACGTCTTTTTCGGTTGACCACTGAAAATCAGCGCTATGCTGTAGGTTCCCATAGCACAGCATTATGCTGAGTGGAAACCTTCTTGTCACAGTCATGACATGCAGCTGCCGACTATTTCTGTTTTATGCTCGTGTTTATACAGGGTGTTTGGTAAGAAGGACCGACACAATTTTTTGGGGGATAGGGAGTATCATTTGTTTGCACAAAATTGTTTTATTTTTATAGTTCATTTTTATATTTTCTTAACTGGAAACTCAAAATAAAGTAATTTCCTAGAACTAATAGTAGGTATATTAAATGTGCATTGCAAATGATAACACCAAAAGTTATTACATTATATTACAAACACAAACAAAAAAGATGTCTCAATCACCGTGCCACTTACAAAATAGTTTCTATGGTTGAAAACGAATAGTTTATGACCCCCCATATCCCTAAGAAAATTGTGTCACTCCTTTTATCAAACACCCTGTATAATGTAGATCTATTATGTCTATTATTCCTATATTTAAGTATGCACGTGTTATTGTGACAAATAACCCTATTTTTCTTTAATTCATAAATTAAGTACGCCTTTTCTGTATCTATCAACTGTCAACCGATACCCAGTGCGTTACAGAAGTTACAATCACAAACTACAGTCTACCAAAACATCTTATTGACTTGCTCCATTACCTGTGCTACTGTCTGCTCGCCTAGTGGGACGTCTTCCGTGCGTAGAGCAGCCCGGCCGACTATGGAGGTGGGGTCGGAGTCTAGGATTACTCTGAAAACGAGAAAATTGGGTGAGTGTGTGGAGAATCGAGAGAACGGCATCAAAATCAATCTGCCTAGCCTTTTCCCAACTATATTGGGATCTGGATGCAGCTGAAGACCAGTATTTCACATGGAGCGACTGCCTATTTGAACTCCACAACCCAGTAACTGGGTAATACGATTCTACTTGGCAAGACTGGTTGTCAGACTTTCGGGCTTCTGACGACCCGTAACGACAGTCAAAGATCGACAAATGACAGCCGGGACCAACGGCTTAACGTGCTTTCCGAGGCACGGAGGAGTCTCGGTATGTAAAGATGGTTACCCATCCATGGACCAACCCTGGCAAGCGTAGCTTAACCTATTGGATCGACCCGTGCGGCTGTTATTACTTAGCCATGAGCTCCTTCAATTAAGAGAATGGCATGCAATGAAAAATAACATAACATTCTCAGACCAAATCAAAAACCAAGACAGAGCGCTGCGAACAATACAGTGAAGCATGGCAAAACTTCACCTCCGCTCTGTGCATACCTGCTCAACGCACATATTTACAACCATTTACAATCAAACTACACCTCACTAAGTACACACATATCTACGAAACCGGCCTCATGTCACTGTTGACAGCGCTCCTCCGTACCTTTTGGAAGCGGCAACAGGAATCAGTTCTATTTCTATGTATTTGACGTCCAAAAGTGCCTTTAAAGTGCCTACTTGAAATAAATTATTTGATTTTAACTTTGAAATGAATTCCTGACTACGGCCCTGCTGTTCAGTTTTATTCCAGGTTCAAAAATACCATAACGTACGCCTAAAGAACTTCTTCAAAAATAGTTCCGGACAGCAAATATCTTACCCGCCATCACAGATCTCGTCGAAGGCCAGCATTACAGCGTCCAAATTGTCCAGCAACACTCGCCTCTCCACGTTCCTACGCAGCAGTATGCTCACCGACTCGTAAAGCGCGTTCAGTACTGACTGGAGGATTAGCTGCAATGAAAATAAATATTAATTAGTAAATGGCTTTTTAGGGTTCCGTACCCAAAGGGGAAAACGGGACCCTATTATTAAGTCTGTCCGTCTGTCTGTCACCAGGCTGTATCTCATGAACCGGGATATTTAGACAGTTGAAATTTTCACAGATGATGTATTTCTGTTGCGGCTATAACAACAAATACTAAAAAACAGAATAGAATAAAATAAAAAGGGGACTCTCATACAACAAACGTGATTTTTTTGCCGTTTTTATAGATAACTTATCTACTAATTTATACGGAACCCTTCGTGCGTGAGTCCGACTCGCACTTGGTAACACACCTCACACCGGTTATTTTGGTTTTTCCTGTCAGTATTTTTATAAAGCACCTGTCCCACAGACGTGTGACGGCCACCATCAGGGATTTTAATTTTGATAACACAAAAAATTAGACGAAATTAGTCGCTAAATATCAGAATTAGTCGGTCACTGGTTCAAAACTTATAAGGGTTTATAGGTGGCCGATCTGGGGAGGGCCTACTCTAGCTTAATCTATTTGAATTTAAAAAAGCTAGGGCACCTAGCATAGTTCAGTTTTCTCTACTCTCTTTGATATGTGTCACTGCGACAAACGAGTACTCACTGGCGCCGGCGCGGTGAACAGGCAGCGATCAACCATTCATATATGCATCTCTTTTACTTATAGGGGACATAGAATCTTTTGTACGTTTCTTGAGCGAGAAAATCGTTGATAGCTAGACAACTGTTGATATGCGCGACGTTGAATATGCTAGTCGCGGTCTGCTTGCGCGATGCAGGATTTTTGCGTGACGTCTGACGTCAGTGTGATGTGTCGCATGTGGCGTTGTAGATGCCGCCACATATTGATCATTGGAACCAGTACATTTGTCCCTTTTAAACCGACTTCTTCAAGAAGGAGGTTCTCAATTAGTCTGTATTTTTTTTTGTGTGTTTTTACGCGATGTCTCCGCCAATTATGAATCGATTTTGATGATTATAGAGGTGGTCCCATATAAATTTTATTAACTTTGCTTGCGTAGTTTTTGAGTTAGCTTCAATATTACGTATTTTTCCCACTAAGTCTATGTAGACGATATCACAACCACAGATAGGGTAGATACCACAACTAAAAAGTGACACCGACTTCCGAAATTAAAGTAATTTTTCACTTTTTTAGTGTTTTATTTAGAAGTTGGTTGTTTTTTTTTTGTATGTGTTGTTCAATCAAGACATTGACTTCTGTCCATAATACTAGCAGTGTTATGAGAACCTGGTGGTCTAATAAAAAATAAATAACCTCATTTTCATGTGAGCTGCCCATGACGTAGAAGAAGAGGTCCACATTGCTCTTGTATACGCAGGTCAGGCCTTCCAGCATTATGATCTCTGCGTTGGCTCTGAAATCATTTTTTAAACCACAGTTAAAAATATGTATGTGTCATATTTTAGGAAATAATTATCAAAAGGCGTGCATGTATGGGCTATATTGGCATAATCTTATTAGGAAAATATTATGAATCATCGTAAAATGTCACAAACTGACATTTCATATCTGCTATCATGCAATTCTTATTACAAAATAATTCATCTGTTTGACTTCTACGGAGATCCGTACCTTCGGTGCAACAAAGTCACAACAGCTCATTTTATAATTTTACTATTTGCGACTTTGTTGCACCGAAACAAAAGTCAAAACAGCTCATTTTTAATTTACTAATTGTGACTTTGTTGCACCGAAGGTGCGCAGTAAAAAATATGTATGTGTCATATTTTGGGAAATAATTATCAAAAGGCGTGCATGTATGGGCTATATTGGCATAATCTCATTAGGAAAATATTATGAATCATCGTAAAATGTCACAAACTGACATTTCATATCTGCATGCAGTTCTTATTACAAAATAATTCATCTGTTTGACTTCTACGGAGATCCGTAAAATGGTTAACAAAATTATGAATTGCTTTGTGTCAAATTAGAGGAATTGCTTATGACAGCTGGGAATTCAGGAAATGAATTGCTTTTAGAGGAATTGCTAATGTGGCCGTTTTAGGTCCCCAGATATATAAACGTAAAAGAAGCAAAAGAGTATGTAAGGATGGTAGCAGGTGGCATTCTGTAGTTTCTGCCTATACCCATTCTACTTCCCATGGGAAGCTGGTGTGGTTTTATGTATGTGTAAACATGTTATTGGATTCATTACTTTCAGCTGTTCTATTATAAAGCCCAATAAATGGCAAGAATGACTGCCTCGTTGGTTGAAAGTGATACTGCTGGGTTTCATACCCAGGACGGGAAGTGTTATTGGGTTTTTCCATCAGGAATTTCTCAGCAGCAGCCCGGAGTCTGGATTTGTACCCAGCTGATGGCAATAGGCTCGCCCCCTAATACATGGGACTTAAACATAACTGGCGGAATGTAGGTGTACTGCCCAACCCTCCAGGGATTATAGACATGATGTTATGTTTAAATGGCAAGGTCATTTTGGTGGCTGTCTCTTTAGACTCGGTCATACGGTTACAGCAGCTTTAACTGGCCATGGTTCTATTAATAAACACTTCTCTGTCATAGGAGTCACAGACAGTCCGCTGAGCAGGGCCTGCATGGAGGACGACCAGACAGCAGCTCATGTGCTGCTACACTGCCCAGTGGTCGCCACATACAGGGCAAAGTACTTCGGTAACCCAGGTACCCTACGTGAGATTGTAAGCAACACCAAAGCCTTGCTGGCCGTCTTGAAGGAGCTGGGGTGGATCGAATAGACGATTTCCCACCCGTACGCAAAATACGCGCTTTGTCGTGGAGTTGCGGATATCAGCCAGTATTACCTAGACTTGGTCCCTCAGTGCTTAGGACCGTGACCATTCTTATCCATGTCTTGTAATGGCATGGTGTCAATTATGTCGTTCCTTACCTGTGTGTCTTATTAAACAAGTTCTTCTCAAAAGCCTTCTGTTCCTTGGCAGTTGGCAGGATGTCTTTGTCATAGTACTTAGCAAGGATACGGTTGCCATCATTGTCCAGGATACACATGCCTTTCACGATGTACAGGGTGGGTTCCTGAAATTAGAGAGTAAGCATAAATAGTTCATGTTTTTTTATTATAAAAATGTGAACTGGAAATGCAAATATGTTTAGTTCAATAGAATACGACAAAAGCTCTTGAATTTCTCCTTGAAAAGCTTTAACTGAGAATAATTCCCAGTTTCTGATTGAAATTTTGAAGTTGAGAACTTCTTAAACTTTACTGATCCTGTAGTGCTAAAGCACTACACTGGCTACATTGAAGGAATCTTCCTGAAATGTTACCATTGTAACATTCAGCTCTAGTTCCAGGCTTTGCGTCATACGGCCTCCCCCTAGGATCGCCACTTCAATCGGTTCTGTGCTTCTCGCATCCAGCGGATTCCTACGTTCTTCTCCAGGTGATCGGTCCAGCTTGTGGGAGGCCTTCCAACGCTAGATGAGTCTTCCGGTAAGCGTTCGCCACTGCATAACCTTTCGGCCTGGAGGCTTTGTAGCCATTAGTATTTGTAAGTATTTATTTGTAGTAATTATTACGGTTGCAATTGCCGGAGTCGGCAAAAAAAATTGTCAAGACCGACAAAATACGGGACGGTTCAATAAGAGCTAGAATAGCTAGGAATGTGATTCCAAAGCATACAAATATCGAAAGGTATTCAGTTTAGAAGGGTACATGTTACTAAAGCAGTTTATAACACGAAAAACACTACAAAATGGGAAGGTAGCTGAACCATTTTACAAACAGTATCAAATTGAAGGTTATTTCGTACGTATGAAAGGTAAACCACAAGTAACTTACAAAAAGTGATCCTTCCATTGTTGTGTGAACCATTTTCAGGATAATCTGAACGTTTTCTTAATTTATTTCTAATCAAAACATGCAACTTCGAAGTCGTTGACGTGTTTCTTTGACTGTTTGACATTGACAATTTAATTTTGACGCAGGGTGTTGCCAAGATCAAATCATTTAATTTCCACGTCGAAACTATCGTTTTGACATACAAAATTAACGTTTTGGCTAAAACTTAGACCATTGTCATCTCTGCACTAAACATAATTAATTAATTATGGCCTCCTAAGATTTAATGAATACAAGTCAGAATTATTCATAGTTCTTTGGTTAGTGCCAAATAAAATATAATATACTTTTGATTGGTGCAATTTTGAGATTAAAAAATATCATTGATATGCACAGAGCACTATTTATATGACATAATTGGCTGAACTAAGCTAAAGCTAAACAACTTGAATGAAAGATCATGTTGCATCAATCTTCTGTCCAGCGCCATCTATGATATTGTGTATGTATATTTATATATGGTAACGAAAATTTGGTTTAAAAAAATGCATACTTTGAATAACAGATGCCGCTCTACTGCGGTCGCCGTAAACCGCTGATAGGTGTCGCTAGTGATTCATTCTTCAGTTTTATTGAGGTACACTGAAATGTTTATTTCCAAGCCATTCATTATCTAAAGCAATTAAAGTAACTGTAGAGGACTGTATTATAATGACAAAATGTAACTTCTCGCATACAAGTGTTTAATCGAGCCTTTAGTTACCATTCAATGATATTCATTCAATACATACCATTTACCTACAATTAAGTAGCTAAGAGGTCATAATAATTATATTCTTTAATAATTAGCTAGAGAAGGACATAATAATGACCTTACCCGACTGTGGCGAAGCCAAAAAAGGAGGGTTAAATGCGTGATGTTCTTCGGTATTTGCAACCGGCGTGTATGTACCTACCTACGTAAGACCAAATGACTGTATGACTGTAAACAAAGCGAAATTGGCGAAAACATAAAAAGAAACTCAGTCGGACTCTAGCTTCTCATATATAATAGTAGTCTATGCTCTAGCTGTCCACCACGTGGGCCTTGGCACCCTTGTGGATGGTACACATGAGACAGATACAGGGTGTTAGTAGTACATATCGGTACCTAAGTATTTTAAGACTTGTTTTTAGCAGAAGACATCTTAATAATTATGTCGGTAGTAAGGATATTAACGTCCTCATTATATGTCCCATTTTTGTTTCACAGATCACTTTGATGAAACTTTTTACTACCACAGACAATCCCAGAATAGAGTTCTAATTACAATATTTTCGCGCCACATTTTGACACATGGCGGGAAGATGGCCGTCGAGAATAGACTAGATAGCGTCTTTGATGTTATACCGAATCAAATTACCAAAGTTTGAACTTCCCTTGTATAAAATGTTAGAAGTTGTAACATTTGTATTATTTTTAAATCTTTTACCTACTTATTTTTGTGATGCGATTTTGGTAGAAACTTTGGTGCTGATAGTCGGCATTATATCTTTCCATGAATTTTGTGAGAGTCACAGAGATTTTAAACCATTCTCAGATAAGATTGGTCGTTCTTCGTTCGGTCCTGGGTTCGATTTCCGGGTTGGACAAAGTGTTATTGGGTTTTATCATTAGGAATTTCTCAGTAGCAGCCCAGAGCCTGGATTTGTGCCCGGTTGATGGCAATAGGCTCGCCCCCTATTACATGGGACTTAAAGATAACTGGCGAAATATGTGTGTACTATAGGTACCTACACCTCTGCCTAACTCTTCAGGGGAATACAGGCGTGATGTTATATTATGTGTATGTTTAAGGTTTAATATGCACGCAAGACGCAAGCATAACTTATATTCTTGTGAGTCCTTAGCGTTTACAACCACTGGACCGATAAGCAGCCTTTTCGAAATGCTCCATTCAACTTCCATAAAATAGTTTATGCATTGACGTGACACATAGCCATAAACTCGCCAAAATGGCGGCAAACACGATAAACCACATTAACCAAACCAGGTATTACCCACTATGTTTCATAATTGGCTATTACTAATACTTACCTTCTCATTTCAGCCCTCTAATTACCTTTAAAATGGACTAAAACTGCCTCGAAATATAATCTGTGACTGTTACGACCTCTGTAAACGATTTAAACGTATAAAATAAGAAAAATATAGTCTCCATTTTTATTTGATCCCTCATTTCAACAAGATGTTAGGTGTTGCCAGGCCAAGTTAAGCAAGTTCGTAGAATGAAGACCACCATTTTAAATTGAACTCTCTTTTTAATAAAATTGGTAGTATTGGGGGTTCAACCGATTTTGGATGGTACACTGGTGTATTTTGGGAAGGATATTCATAAATATAAGAGGACAGTCTCGGGCTAAATCATTTTAACGCCAAAACTGAGGGCGAGTGATGCTTTAGTGTGATTTAAATGTTAAGATATGGATACGATACGACTTTAATAGTAATTCCCTGAACGGTTAGGAAGACGATTAACCAGTCGGGAACCAGAACACGACGTGTTGCCACACTGAGAGCTGAGGTTGTGTGTTGTTCAACACGTCGTGTTCTGGTTCGCGACTGGTCTATCGTAATCCTTTTTTTTTTTTTTTTGAGGTTGGGAAATCATCCAATAACTTCTCCCGCTCTGGACAGAGCGGAAGGGCGTGTCAGACTTTTACTGACTAAAACCCACCCATGTTCCTGTTGCCAAGGTCCCGGTATCCCTTTCGGACTAACCCGCAACCCTGGCAGGCATCGGTATTCAAGAGTCATAAACAACCCAGTAAGAAATCGACAACTCTCAACGAGGCATCCAGCGCTCGGTGTGGCAACAGTCGTTTTCTGGTTGCGACTGGTCAATCGTCATCCTGAGGATGCCTCGTTGAGAGGTGAAACACGTGTCGATTTCTTACAGGGTTTTTTATGACTTTGAAGAATAGTTTAGCGGAATAAAGTTCCTAAATATATCTACGTCTATTGTATTTTATAATGGATTCCCGCAAAGTCACGTCTGAATCAATTAACTAACTATAACACAGTTTCTATGGGTGTTAATAGCATGACTCCCCCTATCCCTAGCAAAATTGTGTCGGTCCTTCTACCAAACATCCTGTATAAAATCGAACCACTAAATAAATATTAGGTCAACACGTCGTGTTCTGGTTCGCGACTGGTCAATCGTAATCCTTTTTTTTTTTTTTTGATGTTGGGTAATCATCCAATAATACCTATGAAATTGGTGTTTTGTATGGGGAATTTTAAAGAAGTTGCATTTTTCATACTAACGTTTTCTTAATTTATATAACAACCATGAACACTAATGTTTTAAAACTTTTATGCACTAATGTTTAGAAACTAAGATAACGTATGCCACTTAGATTAAGCGACAAAAATAAGTATTGGCTAAGTTAAAAAAAAATAGTGGTCATTTCTGCTAACAAAATGAGGAGTCATTTTTAAGGTATTTTTTATGTTAAGAAAACAATAAGTAATAAGGTATTTTTACTATTGGTAGGTGTCTATGATGGTCATTATTCGATATAATACCAAGGAATTGATGAATATTTTAAATCATAGAAATGACGAGGTTCTCTATTAGTGAGAAAAAAACGCCAATTTCATAGGTATCCAATATTTAAAATCGTATGCTTTAAAAGCTATGTACCCACCCATCAAACGGTCATGTCAACTGACAGACGGATCTCATAGCCGACTCTAAATAAAACATGCTTGACTTTAGGACGAGGACCGAGCATTAATTAATAATCACTTCATTACTTGTGAATTATGATTAGGTATTATAGCACTAGTAGAGAGGGGCATATGGCTAAATTATAACAGCCACACGGGTCGATTGAAGGTACCTACGATTGCCTAAAATTATTTATTTCATTTTTAAAATTATTTTAATTATAAAAAAATTCAATTTTTATAGCAATCCTGTACACAGACAGGTGGAATAAATAGTTTTAACATCAAGGGTATTTATGTAGCAGTACGATACTTTTTAATTCATTCGAATCGGACATTTAATTTCGAAGTTATCACGAGTGTAAAAATGCTCTAGAGAGGAGAGGATGGGCACACATGTAGACCATGATCTGGAATAGGACATAGGATACGTTTTATCCCTATATTCCCACGGGATCGAGACCTTCGCGGGTGAAACCGCGGGGCACAGCTAGTAATGAATAAATAGAAACAATTATGCAGCCTGTCGGGCACAGCCACATTTTAAATAAATGGGAGGAAGCTTGTTACTACCTAAATATTTAAATTATTTCCCATCTATCGTGTTTTATTTACAAACAGTATTAATAACATTTAATTTCAGTTATTATAATTATACACTTGTCACTCACTCAGACCAAATAAAAAACCGGCACTCATTTACTATTCACGGAATATAATAGGTATGGTTCGTGGATGGGTGACCATCCAGTACATGTCCGTCCGTCCCTCGAAAAGCACGTTAAGCCATTGGTCCCAGCTGTCATTCGTACATTTTTTATTCATAGTCGTTACGGGTAGGCAGAAACCTAAAAGGTCTAACAACCAGTCTGACTAAGGGGTATCGTGTTACCCGGTAACTGGCTCGTGGAGGTCAGATAGGCAGTTGCGCCATGAAAAATACTGATAATCATTCAGCTGCATCCGGAATACACGCCCGGAATACGGCCCTAGACAAAGTGACATTCTATCAGGCAGCGTTAACTATGATGGAAAAGGCAAAAATGTATGGATCTGATATAAGCTATTAAAAAGCTTACGTCAATCTTGTTGAAAGTCGTTGTAGAAATACGAAACGCTTTCGAAGCGATTGTTACTTGTCTAGGCCCTCAGATGTTGGACCATGGATGTTCGTCCATACCAAACAATCGTCATGGACTGCGAACAATTAAAAGTTGAACAATGCGAGTTATTAGTTATATTTCTTTATACGGTTTGGTGGGGATGGCTGTCTGTCAGCACTGGTAAACCATGTCGCAATGATAGTTGGGCGTTTGTCACACCGTGTTGAACTATAAAATACAAGAGACGTAGATAGAGAGTACAGCGCGCAGTTTCTGCGTTCAGCGCTCGGTGTGGCAACACGTCTTGTTCTGGTTTGCGACTGGTCAATCGTCATCCTGAGGATACCTCGTTGAGAGGTGAAACACGTGTCGATTTCTTACAGCATTTTTATGACTCTTGAGGTTACTAATATCTAAGTCTATTGTATTTTAAAATGGATTTCCGCAAAGTCACGCCTGAATCAATTAACTATACTACATATGTTGAATAAACTTATATATTCATAATATGCCTAGCCGTTTCCCAACTATGTTGGGGTCGGCTTCCAGTCTAACCACCCAGCCAGCACCTAAATACCAGTATTTTACATGGAGTGACTGTGGACCTCAACAAACCAAATTACTAAACTTAAACCTAATGAACTTACCTTATTACCACAAAACCGTGTTTATCAGTTGTCATGTTTAAAAGGTGTTTAGGCTAACCTAACAGAACAACTCTATCCATTGGTGAAAACAGCATGAAAATCGGTGCAGTAGTTTTTGAGTTTATCGCGAACAAACACACGGACAGACGCGGTGGAGGACTTTGTTTTATAATTAGTGATTTATAATGCTAGTATTTTAATTTAGACACGCTTTCGGTGTAAAAGAAGCCACATCAGTACAAACCAAACGTCACAGTAATACCGCGGCTATTGTTAGACAGGATCATACCACTATACAGATGAATACCACGATCAAAGAACAGTCATTAAGCGTTAAATACAGCCACAGTATAATAAAGTAACAGTATTATGCCTCGGCAGTGACCTTGAAATTATTACCTACGGCGGCCGCTCGGTAGATAAGCCTTCCGCCTCCGTGCGTGCGTAACTGCCGCGCACTCGTTAGTGTTGCGTACGCGTACTGGTGTACACTGAGATTTCGAAGCGCGTCATTTCGTCCGTTTTCTACAGGGTGTAAGGGTAAACACTGTTATCCTTGAAACCAGTGGTTTGTTATCATTTATAGAACGTGAAGTCAATGAAAAATTACGACTTATTTGTTTTTTTTACTACTACTAATGTATTTCATCCTTTCACCTATGCGCTAGGGCAACGAACTTGCGTCTCAACATGGTGGGGGGCGTGAGAGGTGACCTGACCAGCCGTGAGCGCAACCCCTCTCTCAGACAGTCAGCTGTTTCGCTAGCCAGCACGGTGCCGCAACTTTTTAAAATCTTTCAATGAAAATAACGTTTTTTTTTGTGTTGTTACTCGGTCATTTATATTTAAGTCAACTACCCATGGTTTGAATGACAAGACTGTTTACCCTTACACCCTGTATATGGATATAATACTGTTACTGATTTATACTGTGGTACCAATATAATACCAATGATCGAAGAACAATACTTCAGTCATTTTGTTTTTATTGTTTGAAGACATTCCTGAAACTCTCTTTAGAAATGATTACAGAGGTCTTTTTACAAGATGTATACTTATATGAAATTTTTATTTACTATACTTATTTGAGAGGAGCTCGTGGCTAAGTAATAACAGCCGTACGGGTCGATTCATTAGGTTAACCAATCCCGCCAAGCGTTGGCGGGATTGGTCTGTGGATGGGTGACGCATTTTTCCATACCGAGACTCCGGAAAGCACGTTAAGCCAATGGTCCCGGCTGTCAGACTGTGTGACTTTTACATAATAATATTTTTTTCTTGAGGCTTGATTCACACGAAGTTAATTTATTTTTAGGCGAATCGACAACTCCAGAAATTTATTCGCTTACAAATAAATTAAATTCGTGCGAATCGGCTCAAGAAAAAACAAATGCGGGCCAGTCTTTAGGGACTGCCAATAGAAGTGAAAACTAAGCAACAATGCGTAATTCAAACGGTAGACGGTAGATGGCGCTAAAAACATTTCTTCAAGCGTGACGGTGACGATGACGCGAGTTCCATGATTTTTGTTCACCCAAAAAGTGCTCAACGCGCTTAAAGAGAATTTAACTTAAAAAAAAAAATTACAAGTTAGTTAATTCGTGCTAGTCACCAATAAGCCATCTCTGCCTACCCTTTCTAGGAAAACAAGCCGTGGTGTAACGACATAATTCTATAATTCATTCACACTCAAGCTCACACTTTTTCTCATTCCCTCATCAACTAACGAGTGATCACGAATGGCGTGACGAATCGATTGTGAACAACAATAGTTGTTACAATGGCCAACTAATTGTTGATATATCGGGCGATTTCACAGATAAACGATAAGAGGTGTTTTTGTAAGGACAACGCTTGATTGGGGGGGTAGATGCGGACAAAAGTGGTTTGAGATAGGAATTAATAGACCGCTTAACATCTATGGCAGTAATATCGCAGCATTATGCTGAGGCTTTTTGGCCTAGCACCGGTCGTCATCTTAGTATTTTGTTAGTTTTAATTGTTCTTTTATTTTAATTATGCACTTACTGTATATTACTGCTTGTTTTTCCTGTGCGTGGCTCAAATAAAATATTATTCTTTCTTTCTTTTCTTTATGGCAATTTTCTGCGGTGTGGGATTTTTTTTTTTGTGTTGGAAAGTATCAAATGTCTTCTCCCGCTCCGCCCAGATGGCGTGTCAGACTTTTACTAACTAAAACCCACCCGTGTTCCTTCAGTTGCCTGTTGCCAAAGGTCCCGGTATCCCTTTCGGACTTTACCACAACCCTAGCAGAAAAACCGGCATGCCTGAGAGATATATCTCGATGGCATGTGAAGCCAAATCAGAGGCCCATGGGCGGCTTTAAAACCACCAGGTTAGTCACTAACCATCCGAAAAGAAGAAGTCCGAAACAAACTAAGAAATTAATCCTAACACTTTTCTTCTCGCCAGTACAAAGGGCTAAGCGTGATACAGTCACGCAAATACAATGATACTAAACTTTGATTAACTGCACTAAATCTTTAATCACTCGTTAACTTAAACGACTGTTAACACTATCATTTCGTACATTTACTAATTAAAACCGAAACATGTTTTATTCTTGCTTTCGAAGTATATAATAATAATTATAATATATATATTTTAACTAATTATTTAATTGTTTATTTCTAGTTTAATTCTTTTAATTTATGTTTTGTGTTTTTATTTTTCTATGTACCTATTTTAATTTGATTTAAGTAATTTAATTAGGTACCACCATAACATTGTGAGATTTTCTTCTTTCTTTTTTTTTCTTTTATTTATGATTTGATTAAATGAACAATTATCTTCACTGTACCATAATTAATTAATTTTTTTATCTGTGGAAACGTAGTGGATTGTACTGTAACCACTCTTAGATTTATTTTAATTTTGTAATTCTCAATGTACAATTGTTTGTCTTCCCAAATAAATAAAATAAAAATAAATATACTATGTACTTACTAAAATATGGTTTAGAAATAAATACTATCCTAAGTCTTAACTAATATTATAAATGCGAAAGTGAGTTTGTATGTTTATTTGTTTGTAACGCTTTCACGCTAAAACGACTGAACGGATTTGGATGAAATTTGGCACAGGGGTAGACCATGACCTGGAGAAGGACATAGGATACTTTTTATCCCGATATTCCCACGGGATCGAGACATATGCGGGCTGTTTAGAAAAAAGCACTTTAAATTTTTACCGAATTTCCAAATATTTCGGACAACTTTTCCCATTATTTTTTCCCTTAAAACCTTATTCGGACTATTATTGCGCACATTCTAAAATAAAAAAATAGCCAGATCGCAGCTGATGCGCTTACCAACGAACACAATAATCAGCCTATAATGTTCCCACTGCTGGGACACAGGCCTCCTCTCTTCGACAGGGAGTGGGCTAATACGCGGGCACCACCTAATCAATCTATCAACCCATCAAGCCTTTTTTTGGGGTTGGCTTCAAGTCTAACCGGATGCTGCTGAATACCAGTATTTTACGTGCAGCAACTGCCTATCTGACCTCCACAACTCAGTTACCTACTGGGTAACACACGATACCCCTTGGTAAGACTGGTCAGACTTTTAGGCTTCTAATTCTAACGACACGTAACGACTGTCAAAGATCTACCAATGGCAACCGGGACTAACGGTATAACGTGCATTCCGAGGCGGGTGTCGATATAGTCAGCCATCTACGAACCGACCGCGGCAAGCGATGCTTAACCCTCTATCGACTCGTGCGGCTGTTACGCTTTTCTTTCAAAATAAAACCTCAAATTGACTTGCAACGCTCATTCATTTAACATGCAACGAATCATTTTTTATAAAATTCCGTACGACCACAGATAATATAGGTACACACGGCTATACATCAAGCTATACATTTCCAGTTTACGCTAATCTCGCATTGTATAGAATTTCCGTACAATGAGAGGTCAGCTTATACTGGAAATGTATAGCTTGATGTGTAGCCGCATGTACGACGCAATCAAAATCTACTTCCCAAAAAAACAGGCGTGAACAATTAATAATGCCCCGATCCGGATATCGAACCTGGTACGATTACGAATCGAACACTTGGTTCAGTTCATCAAGAACAATTATACAAACGAATTGTTTTACGGTAACTAATGCTTTAATAGTCTCGTTAACCAGCCGTTTACGGTATTTTGTTTGTTTCAATTTTGGAACGATTAAAAATATGGGTATTTAGCATGCGTGTGATTTTTTCGGTATTTTATGTAAATCCTCAAGAATCAATAGATCTGCAATGCTAACCCGATTTGTGAAAGGTCAATCTTCGCAAAATGTCTAACTTTTTCCCAAATATATAATACTAGTATAATACTAGTAAACCGCCCCGCGGTTTCACCCGCATATGTCTCGATCCCGTGGGAATACTAGTATAAAAAGTTCAAAATCCTATGTGTTAATCCAGGTTATAAACAATCTGTGTGCCAAATTTCAGCCAAATTGGTTCAGTAGTTTTTGCGTGAAGGCGTAACAAACATCCATCCATCCATCCATCCATACTTACAAACTTTCGTGTTTATAATACTAGCTACGCCCCGCGATTTCACCCGCGTAAGTCTCGATCCCGTGGGAATACTAGTATAAAAAGTATCCTAGGTGTTAATCCAGGTTATAAACTATCTGTGTGCCAAATTTCAGCCAAATCGGTTCAGTAGTTTTTGCGTGAAAGAGTAACAAACATCCATCCATCCATACTTACAAATTTTCGCGTTTATAATATTAGTTAGATAGTTAGATTAGTTCGATTTTAAGAAGTAAAACTTTCTGTTCTTCCGTGGGGTGCACCTGCAGGCGTAGCATGAGCACCGTTTTGTCGACGGAAGAGTAGACAAAAATGACGTTTCCTATAGACAGTAGACAGAACGAGACGGCAGCAAAATATAAAGAGTCAACTGCACTTTTTACGAAATTCACTCTTTTACATAATTCGACTCAGAATTCTTTGTTTTATCATAGGATTTATCGGTTGTCAGTTTGATTTTGACAGTAAGGATAGAAAATTTTCTTCCGAAATAGTCTACATATAAAAAGACCTAGACAAAGATCGTTAGAAATGATAGACAAAATGACAGATTGTAGAAAGATTTCTACGGTGGATGTCAAAAATGAAGAAACGAACTGTCACTTTGTATAGAAAAAGCTATGTCTATTCTTCGTAGAGATAGAAAGCGCCATGCTACGCCTGCTGGGGGCAAGTCTACTACTTTACAAACGTGTCAGTGGTCTCACAATGATCAGTTTTTGACAGATATACCATACAAAATCTGTCAAAAACTTATCATTGCGAGACCACTGACACGTTTGTAAATTACTAGACTTGACCCCCTGGTAATTTGTAATACACGCATTTTACGCCTAACTCAGAAAACACCAGCTCCTCACATAGATAATACAAATAATTATGTGAAACCTAGAATAAGCTTGTCATTGTGAGGAGAAATAAATAAATAAATACATGTAGGGTATAATTCTCCTTATCGATTTCGATAACGGCGACCCTTGAACTAATATTATTTCCTAGACTAGACCGAATTTTGTTTTTAATACCCGGTCAGAACTAATGCAATAGAGTTGGCTGGCAGAGTTAAAGGTATACTTCGGCTTCGGTCTCTCTTAATGTATTTGGCGCTTTTTCTCTTTTTCGTAAATAGTAGAGCGCCAAGACGACCTAAGTGAAGCGAGCGATCAAAACAAAACAGTCTCAGATTTATGAGATGGTACGTACAGACATACTTACATAAATACAAGTTGTCTGTACGTCTATACTACACATTACTCGGGAACTAGTCGCCGATATTTCATTATACATCATTTGGGGACCGAGTGGGCTGTACAGGGTGTGGTCGTATGTTGTTTTTACGTAACACGTAAAACTTAATACAGATTGTTGACTACATGAATGAATTTACTGAGTAACACACTCACAATGGCAATGCTTTTCATTTTGACAATTCAACAATATTCATTGCGTCATTTACGTTGGAGCAGAAGAAGTTTTTCAAACTTACGAAGTAATGGATTCAAAATCTATATTTATTGGTATAGTTAGTTAGTCCTTTTAAGAAGTTTACCCAATGTATTTATTTTATTATGAAAATTAACATAAAGTGCGAAATTAGTTATTACTAATCTAAATTTAAAAAAAAGCGCATCACTTGAGAACGGCTGCACCGATTTGGCTATTTTTTTTTTTAATTTCGTAATAGTCCGAATTAGGTTTTTACGAAAATAAAAATTGGAAAAGTATCCCGGAATATTTTCAAATTCGGGAAAAACGGAACGTCATTTTTGTATGTGATTTTGTATGAGCTTTAAGATCATAACTCATGATGCGTACGATTGGACAGGGCAATGTCTGTCGGGTCAGCTGTAATTAATAAGAAAAAAATAAAATAAGAAAAAAATATTAAAATTAACATAATATTTTTATTAATAATAAGTAACTTTAATACCTTGCAATAGTCCCCCTATTACATGGGATTTAAAAATAACTGGCGCAATGTGGGTGCACTATAAGTAGACCTCTGTCTAACCCTTCGGGGAATATCGGCTTGATATTTATTTTAAAGAATATTACTTTTGGAGCACCCTGTACGCCAGGTTGCTATAGAAAACCATTAATAACCATCGGGTGCGATCCATCAAGAATATCTCGGTTCACGCGGCTGACCCGGCGACAACCGTGCCGTACGAGTGACGTCATTTCACGTATTGTTTTAGTATTATTATAATAATAGATAGGCTTTAAATCATACTTAGGAATTCTAAAAGGTCAATCTGTAGGTAGAGTTTTTTTTTTTTTAGATTTCTATACAGGGTGGTAATTTAGATACTTGCAGGCGTAGCATGGCGCTTTCTATGTCGATGAAGAATAGACATAGCTTTTTCTATACAAAGTGACAGTTCGTTTCTTCATTTTTGACATCCACCGTAGAAATCTTTCTACAATTGTGTAATTTTGTCTTTCATTTCTAACGATCTTTGTCTAGGTCTTTTTATATGGAGACTATTTCGGAAGAAAGTTTTCTATCCTTACCGTCAAAATCACACTGACAACCGATAAATCCTATGATAAAACAAAGAATTCTGAGTCGAATTATGTAAAAGAGTGAATTTCGTAAAAAGTGCAGTTGACTCTTTCTATTTTGCTGCCGTCTCGTACTGTCTACTGTCTACAGGAGACGTCATTTTTGTCTACTCTTCCGTCGACAAAACGGTGCTCATGCTACGCCTGCTGCAACCGACAAGGGGGTGATACTACCCGTCATATTAAACAACTTTCACCGTGTTATAAGATTTGTAAAAAGAAAAACCTACAGTAATCTTATTATACGTAGGTTCACGAATATTTCGGTTCAAGTATGTTTTTTTTTATTACTAATCATTTATAGAGATATGTTTCATAGCGAAAGTTGTTTAGTATGATAAATAGAATCCACCGCCTTGACGGGTCATTAAATGTCCAAAATGTCTCTCCTGTATTTATTTGCTGCAGATACAGGCCATTAAATCGTCATCATCTATTTAAAACCTAATATGGGATCATTGTTGTGTCACTATATGAACATCTTCTAATAGGAAAAACCCATGAAATCGCAATAAAAACATCATCTGTTTATTTTTTCGCTTATCTCGATATCTAAAAGTTTTTTTTTAACATTTCTTATGTTGTGGTCCCATACTAAAAGTTTTTCATAATGATGAGTAGCCTACAATACCTCTTTAAGGCGCGGGACATTCACAAGAGGCGAGCGGTGCGGGCGAGGCGATGGTTCGGCGCGGGAGTTGCGCCTCTCCTTTCATATTTCATACAAAATGTATAGCAGCGACGAGACGCGGGACATCGGCGGCCTGCGTATCGGCAACTCTTTAAAAAATAATTCACTTTTACAATGTTCGCAACAAATTGCAGTGTTAATAGATATAAGTATGGGAGGACAGTGTAGGCCTTTCAACAAATTACCAGGTACTTAACAAAATAAGAAATGGTCTACAAATCGAAACATGTATGAGTCTGGTTTTAACGAAGCAAGCCATTTCCTTTCTCCCAAGCTCACGGGAAATTAAATATCAAGAAAGAAAATAATACCTGCACTCAAGCAATTCAGAAATTAATCTCCAAATGAATGTCTTCACTCATTCGATAATAGGTACCTCACAAAAGAACGAAATACATAAAGGAGAAGTGTTAAAAGATGGACGGCATTATGCGGCTGAATGAGACGACTGATTGCATGTTTTGATCGCTTACACCTCGAGAGGATGGGGTTATGCAAGAACGCAAGATGGTTCACTTATCATGTGAAATATTTAACAGGTCCTCCAGAAGCTGATTGACCTTCTAATGATGGACACTTTTTTTACATGAATTAACGTCTAAAAACTTTTTGCGGTTCTAAAGATGAACATATTTTTTAATAATTGAGCCACTTTTTTAATTTTTGACCTTTTATTACTTTTCATCGCAGTAACTAGGCTATTTAGTATTTTTAGGAACCCAAAACAGGATTTTTTTGATGTTCAAAATAGAGGCACTTTGCAATCATTAAGTATAATAAAGTGTTCGATAATAAATAATAATAGATAAATACTGTTACAGCAATGAAGGTTTTCTGAAATTACGTGAACTAGGTGGCAGCACTGAGACATCAGGTCCTGACAAAGTTGTCAAAGTCCCTATTTTTTTTGTCGTGACTGAATCAAGAACAAATGAATTAAACGAATGATGAACGTCATCATATTTATATTGTAAATTCATTGTCGAATCGGAAGACCTCTTGTCAATGTGGCGCCAACTAGTGGCGTGTATTTTGATGAAAACCTTCATTGCAACGGGTACTGAAGCCTTGCAACTGCGACCGAACAAGACAAAACAGAATGAAAACTAAACTTGATCACTCTTACATACCACCAACCACTCAAAAGGTACAGCCAACAAAACAAGGTGTGGATGACGTAATTTCCGCTGCAGTTAACCTTTTGTGCCTACCCTCAGTTTTAGTAACGCGGTGTCGGAATTTCTTTGAATCCATTGAACACTTATTGTCTGAGCGTTCTCCATGATATATGAAACTCTCCGAGCGTCAGTGCCATAGGAATCTCTTAAGAAGGATAGAGGTCGCATACTTTTTGAATATAGAATATAAAACCGTTAAATGGAAGATTCCAATTATGAATTAAATAAAAAGTAATTTACAAAAAAAAAATACAACCGACTTCCAAAAAAAACACAATAAAAGTGAAAAATAACTTTAATTTCGGAAGTCGGTTTTTTTTGCTTTTCAGTTTTCGTTTTTTGCCACTGACTTTAAAGTTATTTTTCACCTTTTTTGTGTTTTTTTGGAAGTCTGTTGTTTTTTTTTGTAAAAGTTTTTATTTTTCACTTTTTAGTTGCGGTACCTACCCCACAAATATTTAAATACCACTACCTGCTATGTAAAGAACAGTGACGGAGTCACATAGAATATCGCCTACAATACTAAGTTGGAAAAATACGTAATATTGAAGCTAATTTAAAACCTACGCAAGCAAAATTTATATGGGACCACCTCTGAAGCATGACCTACCAAACAAAAAAAGAATCATCAAAATCGATTCATATTTGGCGGAGTAATCGCGTATCAAATACAAAAAAAAAAAAACATACAGACGAACAGACTGAAAACCAGCTCCTTTTTGAAGAAGTCGGTTTAAAATGTATATCCATGTGTATTGTGATAACTAGTTCAATTGAATTATTGAATAATGGACAGAAGTATGGATTATAGTCGATTTATCAATTATTCCGACTGGAACAGGTAAAGTAACTTTGAAATGTTACATTTATATTGAAATACATCAATACACATAAGAGGTATGAGAAACCGTATCATCATACGGCAGGGCATAAATCGAACAGTGGGCCAAGTCTACTAATTTACAAACGTGTCAGTGGCCTCACAATGATCAGTTTTTGACAGGTAAGCCATATAAAATCTGTCAAAAACTCATAATTGCGAGACCACTGACACGTTTGTAAATTAGTAGTAACAGCCCGGAGTTTGGAAGTTGGCGGTGTGATACCCCCGTGCCTCGGAAAGCACGTTAAGCCGTTGGTCCTACGCCTGATCTCTCTCCGGTCGTGTCGGATTGCCGTCCCATCGTACTATGAGAGTGAGGGAAGAGAGAGTGCACTTGTGTCTGCGCAAACACTTGTGCACTATAATATCTCCCGCGCCGATGGCTAGTCTCCGTTGAGATTGGCCGCCGTGGCCGAAAATACGGTCTGGAGGACTATACAGGATGTAAGAGTAAACACTCTTGTCATTCAAACCATGGGTAATGACTTAAATATAAAAATAAATGACCGAAAACAACAAAAAAAAAACCTTATTTTCATTAAAAGATTTTAAAAAGTTTCTATCTGACACCGTGCTTGCTAGCGAAACAGCTGACTGACTAAGGGAGGGATCGCGCTCGCTGCCGGTCAGGTCACATCCCGTACCCTCCGCCCGTGTTGAGACGCAAGTTCGTTGCCCAAGCGCATAGGGCAACGAACTTGCGTCTCTTGTGGTAAAATTTAGATCTAAAAAAAATTAAAAAAAAGTTGTAATTTTCCATTGATTTTACGTTCTATAAATGAAACCAAACCACTGGTTGCAAGGATAACGGTGTTTACCCTAACACCCTGTATAAATTAGTAGATTTGGCCCCCAGATTACGTGTGACTGACCTTTTTGATTGACTTTTTGTCGTAGTTGGGTTTTAATTTTTATTACTTTAATTTTTTTTTTGGTTGTGTTATATATTATTTTTATTATGTATTTTCGAAATGCATAATAAAAATAATATATAACACAACGGGCTAATTAAGCCCTTTCATGTGACACCCCAACATGGAATGTTTTTTTTTTTTTTCGGTTCATGAATGTATGTCCTATAAAGAGCGGACAATCAAGACGCTTCCAACGATACTTCATTTGTCCAATTGTGACGAGTAGTTTAGAAGATATGAGAGAACAAATGAACATACATGTATACATACATTTATCATAAATCATAACCCTCATTTTCCTTCACCGTAGTCGGGTAAAAAAGGTGCCATATCTAGTATCTTACTAATACCTCAGTGGTCTAATGAATCGTTTCATTACTTTAATGGACATACGCTTTGCTGACCAGACTTGGGATAAAATACTTGCATTGAATATAATTAGTAATGGTTACTTTCTTTATCAGCTTTCAAAGGCTTTGTTCCTACAAATTGCTTAATACAATTTTACCCGACTCTCGAATGAAGGTTTATAATGAGTTTGACGCGTATGGTCCATATATAGATAATTAAAATCATCACTGTGGATTTTATTTGAACAATTGACACGATTGATTATCTTTTTGTTTTAGCTTTATTTCTCGTTTACGATTCAGAATGATAAAGCCTCAAGAATTACTTATGAGTAGGTAGTTTTAGGGTCAGTACACACCGAGACGTGACGATATTTATTGATACAGACAACCTTTGTTACAAAAGTACTTAACGATTAGGTTACAAGTTCAGATAGGTAAGTAAGGTAGCATAAATAATGGAAACCCTAACTCCTTAACTAGGGGAACCCTGTGATTTAGGAGTTAGTGTTCTACTGTTACTTGGAATCCTACTAATATTATAATCCTAATATTATAAATGTGTTGGATGTTTGTTACTCAGTCACGCAAAAACGGCTGAATGGATTTGGATGTAATTTGGCAAACAAATAGTGTATAACCTGGATTTACACGTAGTATACTTTTTATCCCTATATTCCCACGGGATTGAGACTTACGCGGGTGAAACCGCGGGGCACAGCTAGTAGCATATATTTTATGTATAAACAAGAATTTTCACGCAGACAAAGTCACTGGCAGAACCACGTTTAAAATGATTATGAATCACTTTCATTTCTCAAAAAAGATTCATGAATCACAAAAGAATTCAGTTAGGTATTATTTTTAAATAACTCTGTTCCTAATAAACCATCGATTATAAAATAAATAATGGAAGAAAAACAGCGATGGCACATCAAACGCGGGCTTTTGGCGAAGTTTGACGTGCGCCGGTAGTGACGGCGGCCATCTTTGCTCGCCACCGGAAGCACCCATTTCGAGGCATCAGCGTTTAGCCATAGAGCTAGGCGTGGATAGAACGGGGTTCAGGAAGATCGATATACACAATAACATACATAATATCTACATGCACTGAGAGCAGTGGTGGCCCATTAGTAACAGCCACGACTTACGAGTCGAGGTCGTGGATTCCAACCCAGACCCGGCGCTTTAGATACCTAAATAATTTCATCACCAATGCTCTCAAAACGGTGAAGGAAAACATCGTGAGGAAACCGGCATGTCCTAGAACCAAAAATTCAAAGTCATGTGACATCTACCAACCCGCACTGGGCCCGCGTGGTGGATTACGGCCCACTCCCTGTCACAGAGAGGAGGCCTGTGTCCCAGCAGTGGGAACATTATAGGCTATGCTATGCTAAACATGCATTGCTGGTTAAAAACCTTTCACGTAAGAATCATAATTATATAATGATGTATTTTGTTTTGACTAGAACGCTCTAGGACCAACAATTTAAAACAGCGTCAGTCAGTATTCCCGATGTTTTAATACAGGGTTCAATTTTAGTCGTTAAAATCCTCTAAGGGTTTAATTGTACACACGGCTACACATCACGATATACATTTCCAGTTTATGCTGATCCCGCATTGTATAGGATTTTCGTAGGATGCGAGGTCAGCTTATACTGGAACTGTATAGCTTGATTTGTAGCCGTGTCATCAGTAGGAACACCTTTTAGTCTGGGAACAACCCTGAAATCGCGAAAAAAAAACAGCTGTTCCCTACATGTTCGCATAAAGGCTTTTACATACTGGCGCGATTCGCCGCGCGACGTGACGCCGCTGCCGCATTGTTCGCCGTGAAATTTTCTCAGTTATTTTGTTAACATTCGCGTCGCGTGGCGAATCGCGCCAGTATGTAAGAGCCTTAACTCGTCAAAAGTGCCAGAGCTGACAGAAAGTCCATCCTATGTCCAGTACTAGTGGTCCAAGTCTTTCGACTTTCAAATGCCAACTCTATACCCGTCTCCACTCTACTACAGCACTAGTGTAGTCCATCGGAAGCGGGCGTGGTCCGACAATATTGCGCGATCTGGCAGTTTGTTCGTTTTTGACCAGACTGAAACACGACGCGTGCGCCGACCGTTTGATGTACGACTACATAGCTAATTGATTACATTTTGTGATGTTTTTAGCTATGCAGACTTAACTAGGCCTGGGATAGGTGTATTTTTTTAAAATTAATCGACTTTGATCTATGTATTTGATCACATAGCAGCAGAGGGTCTCGTGGCTAAATCATAACAGCTGCACTGGTCGATAGAAGGTTAAGCAACGCTTGCCGCGGTCGGTCTGTGGATGGGTGACTATCCATAACATACCGAGACACCTCTGTGGCTCGGAGGTAAGCTGTTGGTTCCGGCTGCCACTTGTACATCTTTGACAGTCGTTACAGTTAGTCAGAAGCCCAAAAGTCTGACAATAAGTCTAACCAAGGGATATAATCTTATTACTCGTAACTGGGTTCCGGAGGGCAGATCGGTAGTCGCTTCATGTAAAATATTGGTATTCAGCTTCATCCGGTAAACTGGACGCCGACCCCAATATAGTTGGGAAAAGGCTAGGCAGATTGATTAAATATGACAGTCAGTGTCGTGATGGCTCAGTGGTTAAGGCCTCGCTCCATGCACGAGATTGTGGGTTCAAATCCAGGCAAGTATCAATGTGACTTTTTCAATTGACATGTGCGTTTGAATCAGAATCAGAATGTTATCAGAATTTGCTATGAATGTAGGTACGGTTATAAGATGTTGTACATAAATTAATTAGATCGGCTACAGTCTACCTTACGGCGCGCGGCGTGCAAATTATTGCATAAATAAGTAGTGTTGAAGTCGCGGCCGTTATCGACAGTAACAGGCTGGTATTTTAAATTATTATTATAATAGTCAGATCCATTAAGAAAACACACAAATCAATAATGACAAATGAAAAAAAAAGGCAAAAATAAATTATCTTAGACAATCAATTGCAATACCCGAAAAAAATACCAAAGACATTTTGCATACCTTATTTTTTAAACCATAGATATTAGATGACATCTATTTTTTAAAGTTAAGTAAGATAGAGATGTCAAATGGGCAGAGACAGAGGCATAAGTTATGCTAATGTTGTGAATATTTCAAGCTAATAGATCCCCTGGCCGATTAACTGGGAACAACTGGTTTTTGTATGTGTCCACTGTTAATGACGGTACGACATTTTTCTAATTATTTTTAATCAGTTTTGTTTGTCAGTAGCAGCACAGATGGTCTCAGTAACTATGCTAGGGCATAAATTGATAAGGTTGACCAAACGCGCGAGCCGAGCGAGCTTAGCGAGCTAGCCGCGGCACCTAGCGAGCGCCACATCTTGGGATGGTCGCGGTTACTTGGCTATTTAGCATTTTAAAGGATTCCAAAATTTATTTGAGGTTCGCAAAAAGAGGTACAGTCATTGTAATAGAGTGTTCGCCAAAAAATTTAGGAAAGAAAAATCGGAATTATTAGGTTCGATTAATTTATACATGTCTATAAAATAATATGGCTACAGCCGTGTTAAGGCTCGTGGAGACTAGCGCAACTTGTCGCACGACGCGTCACCGGTAATTTGCACGCGCAGGCTCGCAAACTCTGCTAGGGTTGCGGGAAAGTCCTGCCAGGGTTGCGGGAAAGTCCAAAAGGGATACCGGGACCTTGGCAACAGGCAACTGAAGGAACACGGGTGGGTTTTCGTCAGCAAAAGTCTGGTACGCCCTCCTGCTCCGCCCAGAGCGGGAGAAGTCATTTATTTTAATGATTCCCACCCTGAAAAAAAAAAGGAGCCTTAAAGGCTGACTGCACAAAAGACATAATAGAAGGTAGGTACGGGGTTGTGGTACGTCTTTTTACTTGAATATCACTCGTGGAAGCTATTTTATTGCACTCCGAAGATAAATTAATAATGAGAAGTACGATAGGGCAAATATAGCAGTGCGGATTAAGTATTCATCCTCACACGAGATAGCACTTAAATTCAATTCAAAAGTAACTTTTATCTAAGGGTGCTGGAACAAAACTGTCAGCTTGTTAAAAATAACACACGCATACACACACACCTTTATTCCCTGAAAGAGTAGACAGAGGTGTTTCATACTTACTGCACAACTACATTGTTCCTAGTACGGAGAATCACTTTGAGGCGCTCAAAATTATTGGTCGACGCCATCATCATCAGTCTACAGTATGCAAGGGTAAACACCGCTGTCACTCAAACCATGGGTAGTTGACTTAAATATAAAAATAAATGACCCAGTAACAACAAAAAAAAACCTTATTTTCATTTAAAGATTTTAAAAAGGAAATATCCGTCACTGTCCCGATACTCATGGATACGCGTTCGAAAGAGCTGCGAAACAGCTAACGGCGAGTCATGTAACGTCCCGCGCGCCCCGCCTGCCCCTGCCAACCGCCGGCCGCTGTGTTGAGACGCAAGTTCGTTGCCCTTGCGTGTAGGGTGAAATATTCTTGTGGAAAAATGTAGATTTTCTTTAAAAAAAAAAGTTGTATTTTTCCATTGATTTTACGTTCTATAAATGAAACCAAACCACTGGTTTCAAGGATAACGGTGTTTACACTAACATCCTGTATAGCAGTCCACTGCTGGACATAGGCCTCTCCAATTGCACGCCATTCAGCTCAATTCTCGGCAACTCTCATCCAGCTGCTACCAGCCACCCTGTGTAGATCGTCGCTCCACCAGCCTGAGGGCGTCCTACCTCAAGAACACGTCTACCCCAACGGTCTCGGTTATACGGCTAACACACATTTCACCAAAGTTTAAGTACCATGTCACAGGGGACAAGCCTATTGCCATCAACCAGGCACAGATTCAGGCTAGGAATTTCTCAGTAGCCCTACTGTAGACTACTGAGAAATTCCAGATGGAAAAACCAAATAACATTTTTGCCCGAGCCGGGAATCAAACCCAGGACCTCATGCTCAGCAGTAGCGCTTGCAACCACTAGACAGAGCCAATAACTAGGCAGAGGCCCTAGACAAAGTGACATTCTATCAACGATAACGATGATGGAAAAGGCAAAAATGTATAGGACTGACATAAGCTATCGAAAAGCTTATGTCAATTCTATTGAAAATCGTTGTAGAAATACAAAAAGCTTTGGACGCGATTGTCCCTTGTCTAGGCCCTCTGGTCTCTATACTCCATTTGAAATAAGATTAGACATTCAAACAAACCTTTTTACAGTCCGTTCAGTCGGTTTCGACTTCTATACCGTCGGCATAAAGATGGCATTAAAAGCAAAAAGGCTAAACAATACCAACTGTCTACTGCAGCTGCCATTTGTCATGGCACCAACACAATAGAAGTCAAAATCGGTTGAACGGACTGTAAAACAGGCTTATTTAAATGTCTAATCTTATTTCAAATGGAGTGTAGGTACTTATCTTTCTTACCTTCTCAGCTTTTCTCGCATTACAATGGACACACCGTTCTCCACCACGCGTCCACCTAATATGTCCACTTGTCACCACTCGCTTGTGAATAACACACAACACACAGCATGTATATATCGACGCACTTTGTCGATCTGTCGCTGTAACTACTTATCGATAATTATGTACTATTGCTGCCCTTTCAAGGATGTAGAAATTCTACTTTTCTTGGCTAGGCTGGAATATAAAATTCTCGCTTCGACCGCCTGGAGGTCAGATATTCTCCCACGAGAGCGTACTACCGGGATAAAAGTATCCTATGTCCTCGCCCAGGTCATGATGTAGGTACACACGGCTACACATCAAACTATAGGGTTATTGGTAAAACACCAACAACCTCTTAGGGAGTCATTTTACTCATCATTATGAACAACTTTTTCTCATCATCTGCCTAGCCTTTTCCCA
The DNA here is from genome assembly GCA_947363905.1 of Lithophane semibrunnea. Lineage (NCBI taxonomy): Eukaryota > Metazoa > Arthropoda > Insecta > Lepidoptera > Noctuidae > Lithophane > Lithophane semibrunnea. Next base: position 5,199,413 of record OX376216.1, on the reverse strand, counting down.
ACTATGTTGGGGTCGGCTTCCAGTCTAACCGGATGCAGCTGAATACCAGTATTTTACATGGAGCGACTGCCTATCTGACCTCCAAAACCCAGTAACTGGGTAATACGATACCCCTTGGTTAGACTAGTTGTCAGACTTTCGTGCTTCTGACGACTCGTAACGACTGTCAAAGATCCACAAATGACAGCCGGGACCAACGGCTTAACGTGCTTTCCGAGGCACGGCTCCTCCGTGCCTCGGAAAGCACTCGATATGTGAAAAGGGTCACCCATCCACGGACCAACCCTGGCAAGCGTAGCTTAACCTGATGGATCGGCCCGAGCGGCTGTTATTACTTAGCCACGAGCTCCTCAACAACAACTTTTACTGTCGGAACAAATAAAATTGCGAAAAAATTAACAGCTGTTCCGTACATTTTGACGAGTTTTGCGAACATAAATGTACGGTACGGAATAGCTGTTTTTTTTCGCGATTTCATATTTGTTCCTATAGTAAAAGTTGTTCATAATAATGAGTACAATGACTCCTTAAGAGGTTGTTGGTGGTTTACCTATAACACTGTATACATTTCCAGTTTATGCTGATCTCGCATTGTGTAGGATTCCTGTACAATGCGAGGTCAGCTTATAAAATGAAATGAAATGGAAATGTACCTATATCTTGATCTGTAGCCGTGTACCTGTGTGCCAAAGTTCATCGAAATCGCGACTGCTTCGATAAGCAGTCAGACTTTCACTGCAGTTAATAGGAATTTTGATATTTTGGGCTACCCGTAACAACTGTCAAAGATCTACGAATGACAGCCGGGAACAACGGCTTGACTTGCTTTCCAAGGCACGGAGGGGTCTCGGTATATAATGAATGGTCACCCATCCACGGACCGACTTCGGCAAGCGTTGCTTACCTTCGAAGATCGACCCGTGCGGCTGTTATTATGTAGCCACGAGCCTTTCAAATATGGGGGTTCATACCTATTTATTCTCTGCCAATCACTGTAATACTTAATCGTTATGTTATGTAACTTATGTATAGGTGAATTCATAAATACATTTTAATTATTTGGGTAACTTATTATACTACTTAAATTAACCAAAATACTAAATTTTAAAGTACTAACTAACTATACCAATAAATTTAAAAACAAAAGGACCTTAGGCGTCGAAGTATTTATCCGCATCGCTGTATTAAGTAGGTAGGTAATTTTAAAGTAGGAATGATTCGAGTCACATGTATTAAGTCTAAAGGCTCATCAAACCAATAAATAAAAAAATATATTTTTTAAATACATTGATGATTGATTCCGACCACTTTTCTAAAAACACACGTGTCTATGTCTACCTTTGACATTGAAACGAATCCACCAAATGTCATAATAACATTAGTAAAATGACACTTTACATATTAGAAATATTAATCTTTTAGGGGCTAATGCGACAACATTAACGAAAATGTCAACATATTTTTTATTTCTGTACATTTTTAGTAGGTAGTCAATATTATGTTGTTAAATTTAAGAATTTGGTGTCAATATGTTATGTAAATTTTGTATCTAATAATAGGATAAAACATGGACATTATAAGTTTGAAAAATGATGCTGACAACATAGCATTAGATCGGTATTTTTTAGGGTTCAAAATATTTTGGCAGGAATGTAAATTATTACGGCAAGTGAGAATACTAATCGATTTAGTACGGACGTGAATGATGGGTGAGGCAAAAGAAGCATGATAAAAACTTAAAAAAAAAACAAAAAAAAAAACCGACTTCCAAAAAAAACACAAAAAATGTGAAATTAACTTTAATTTCGGAAGTCTTTGATATACTAAGTGGGAAAAATACGTATTATTGAAGCTAACTCAAAAACTACGCAAGCAAAGTATCGGACCACCTCGGGAGTATTACCCTTTCGAACTATAAAAGAATTTTTAAATCTGTTCACAATTGGCTAAAACCTCGATGAACAAAAAAAAATACATACGTACGAACACAGAACCTTCTCCTTTTTGGAAGTCGGTTAAAAATAGAACAAATGCTGCAAAAATGCGTTCTACAACTTCCAATTCAGGGTCTTAGCGTAGGTTCGCACGGGCGCCTTTTCCCGCGGGCATTTCTTTCGCGTACTGTATGTTCAACGAGTTCGAAATCCAACAATGCATTTTTTTGACGCACTGAGATGTTGATTCTCAATGCTCGGCTGAACACCGAGAATTGAAAATCCAGTACGTGATGAAATCCCGACGCGATATTTTTACGTCCGTGCGTACGTCTTACCACTTGGTACCCTCACGGCTCTGTGAATCAGAAGACAGTTTTAACTAATTACCCCATTAATAAAAACATGGCATTTGATATATAAAACTCTTACAACCTGCCGACAAGACAAATGTCAAATTAACATGACATTCCTAGGTCACCCAGACAGATTAGGGATCTAAACATAAATACTAGGAAACGGCAATGTTCAGCATTAGCATAACTGATTGTTACTTGTAGACTAACATTAATATTGATATCGTGAGGGTATGAATATGACAAGCCTCGATAGCCGGTTCGTATATTTCGAAAGTTCTAACCAAGTCACAGAATATTACAGAAGGCGCACTCCGTATTGTATGAAGCTACAAGTACGCGGCGGCGGCGGGCTCGTCTTGTCAGATCAATTCAGTGAGCCGTAACGTAGTCAGAAGGTAATAAGAGTTACGCTATAGAAAGAGAGGCAACTAGGTTAGGAGATAACTGTTGCACTAAACTTTATTGTGTCGTAGGAAGAGTCGTTTTTTGCGTAATGTATCTGTACTAATCTGTGAGTGAGAATGTAGCTGTCTTTGTTTACTTTCATGTTGAAATTGTATTATTCTAGTCGGTATTTTCTTTATGTATAGGTAAGGTCAACCGCACGTCAGTGGTAGCACTTGACAAGTCGAGATAACGACGCTGTCGAGATAATTATGTAGTGTAATAATTTGTGTAACGTTTAGAACGGCCTAACTAAAGTTATATTACACAGTTGAAACATCGTATTTGACCGGAGGGCCTAGACAATTGACAATCGCTGACAATTGACAATTGACATTATTATGTTGTTACGTTTCCTACAGCTGGTCTTATTAATACTCTTCTGTGATAAAAATATCAATAACAGCATATCTGAGAGCTATGACTCAGTATGAATCACTAATGATTTCGCAAAAAAGACGGATGTCGGGTAAAACGCCCTGTTGTCGGCCAACCATTTAATTTCGTGGGATTGTAATTTAAATAAAACATTTTTAATCTGTTTTAATTTAGTCTCTTTGATGTGTGTTTAAGTTTTTATAGCTTTAATAATTGCTTTTTCTGGTAAGTACAATAATCGTTTTTTTGTTTGCTTTTATTTTTAACCATTTTCAATCGCTTTCAATTTGGCGGGGACCCGGTCAGTGACTCAGAAAGTTAAACCTAGTTTAGGTAATTAAAGAGAAAGGCGTTAAACGATGATTAATTGAACTGACTGCAATGACTGCCTCATCGGTTTAGTGGCTGCAAGCGCTACTGCTGATCATGAGGTACTGGGTTCGATTCCCGGGTCAGGCAAAGTATTATTAGGTTTTTCCATCTGGAATTTCTCAGTAGCAGCCCGGAGTCTGGATTTGTGTCCGATTGATGGCAAAACCCTCGCCCCCTATTACATGGGACTTAATAAACATAACTGGCGAAATGGGGGATATTACTATAGGTACACCTCTGCGCAACCCTGCGGGGAATACAGGCGTGATGTAATTATGTATTCTGTTTACTGTAAAAAGAAATAGACGTTACATTCAAAACATTAGAAGCTTACTATAGTGTCAGTCCATTGATTTAGGCTCATGTTTGGAGGGCCGCGGTTTTAGAATCAAACGCGCGCCAAACTTAATTCACTGCCTAAACTAACACGCGTTAGTTTATTTAGTATATTAAACAGTTGACTAAATGTTTCGCTTTTAATCCCAGATTAGTTTAACAGTAAACTTGATTTTGTTTCGTTTTGTTGATAAATGTCGTAGGGTTTATTGGCATGGACCATGAATGAAAAAAACACGCTTCCTTTGTTTAAATTTTATTTACGGTATTGGATTATCCTGCCAAACAGTTTATCAGTGTAAACTTGTAAATGCCCTTGAATTTCATATTGTTTAAGAACACTGTATAAGTTAGCTGTAAGTTTCCCGAATATAATATAGTAAAATAGGTTTTTTTTATAAGGGCTATGTCGGTATTAGATATTATTAGAAGGACGTAGAACACAAAAAATAAATCTCTTTTTCGACTGACGACAACTGGTGCATTTACCCTACATCACCCACAATATTTGCACAGCGGGATTGCTTGCTTCATTATTAATCTAAAAACGATTATTTGCTATAATAACTATTTGGTCTACAGAAAAAATATCACGAGGTTTTATTTGAAGAAATCATTAGTCAGAATTCGGTGACTGTATTATTTTATTTTTCTCATATAAATAGTTTGTGATTTTTTTTTGTATCTTCCTGTTTCAATATTATTATAAAGTTAGAATTTCTCAGTATTTGATCATTTGAACAAACTCTTCAGAGGCTTATTAAGAGGAAATAGGGTCGGTCATTTCTCCATAAAAAAAGTTATAATTCGAGGTTCGGCTCTCGTCTATTTCCTCCTCCAATATTGGACAAATTTGAAAGATATTTTATAAATTGCATAAGAAGGATATTTACTGTGCCCCTATGTTTTCCTTTTAGATGATACATTTATCTGTAGAAGCACTAGAACCCGACTGGTATTCAGCTGCATCTAGTTAGACTGAAAACTGACGCCAACATATTTGGGAAAAGGATTGGCAGATTGTTTAGGTTGGCTTCCAGGCTAATCGGATGCAGCTACAAATAAAGGGAGCATTATTCTCAAATCACAAATGAGTAATCTTAAATACTATTTTAAGACAATAGACGTCTGTTTCAAGTTTTTAAAGAAGTAACAGTACCTATTATCAACTGAAGATTAACTAATAGTCGAAATGGAACAATAGCGAGATACCTGTCATCATGTCGATGGAATCGATACAATCGATACTTCTCGATATAATATCGATTTAGGATCGATACTATCGAGCAAGCTACAATAATTGCTATTGTTAAATATGAGCGGCCAGCTGAGATGTTTGATAGTTTGTTGTTAGGAATGGATAGAGAAGACATGGTATTGTAGACCGATATTAACATTACTATGGCAACTAGAATCAGTTCTATTTCTATTTTTATGTATTTGACGTTCAAAAGTGCCTTTAATGTGCCTATTTGAAATAAATTATTTGACTTTGACTTTGACTTTGAATAGAAAAAAAATGCAAAATTGTTTATTCTGTACAAACAAAACGCAAAAACAGTCTTAGCGGACTGCCGATAGAAGTAAAAACTAAGCAACAATGCGTAACCTCAACGTAATTCAAACGGTAGACGGTAGATGGCGCTAAACAAATTTCTTCAAGCGTGGCGGTGACGATGACGCGAGTTCCATGATTTTTGTTCACCCGGAAAGTGCTCAACGCGCCTAAAGAAGTTTTCACTTCAATAAAGACATACGTGTTTTTAATATCGTGCGGATTTCATCACGCATGCGGGATTACACAGATACAAAGTACCCAAAAGCTTCGCATCCAACCAATACAAGTGTGACAATTCAGTTTTGTTTGTTTCTCATAGCCATTTAGCATAACCATAATTACCCTATAATGTTCCCATTGCTGGAACACAAGCCCCTTCTTCTCGAAAGGGAGTGCGGTGTAATCTACCCCGCGGGCGCATTTGACCCTGTACACACGGCTACACATCAAGCTATACATTTTCAGTTTATGCAGATCTCGCATTGTATAGGATTTCCGTACAATGCGAGGTCAGCTTACACTGGAAATGTATAGCTTGATGTGTAGCCGTGTGTACCTATTTGTGCCAGTAACATTATACATAGTGACTTTTCCAGTAATTAACCCTCCTATTCTATTCCTCACTCACTCTATAGCTCGCGCCATACCCAAGTCAGATGACGCAGCATTCAATGATGACGCTATTCGCGATCTGACCAACACGGATTATACAATGAATGGATAAGAAATAATAGTAGGTCACCTGTCCATGTCCCGCCGCCAGCGAGAAACGAGTGGAGTTAACAACTAAAAATGAGTTGGTGAGCAACGATAAGCGAATGCACTACGTTCGATTACTCGCTGGTATATACGTTTGTACGCACGGCTACACATCAAGCTATACATTTCCAGTTTATACTGAGCCCGCACTGTATATGACTTCCGTACAATGCGAGATCAGCTTATACTGGAAATGTATAGCTTCATGTGTAGCCGTGTGTACCAGCGCAAGTCTCATAGCGAGCGCAAGTCTGCCGGGCAAGCGAGAGTCGCTAAGCGAGTAATCCCTTTGACAGCTCTTGTCGCTGCCACGAACGAGAACTCGCCGGCGGCGTTGGTTTGTACAGTCAGAAATCATCTAATCCTAATCCTAACTAATAATTATAAATGCGAAATTGAGTTGGTTTTGTTACGCTTTCACGCTAAAATGGCTGAAAAGATTTAGATGAAATTTGGCACATGGGCAGACCATGACCTGGAATAGGACATAGGATACGTTTTATCCTGATATTCCTACGGGATCGAGACTTACGCGGGTGAAACAGCAGGGCGTAGCTAGTATCTAATATATGTATCTCTTTTCAAATTACACGGGACCTACAATATTTTGCAGGTTTTGTAGCGGGAAAATCGCTGATAGCTATGTCGCTTCCTCGTCGGCGACGGTGGGACAGATGCCTTAGGTAGACACAATCTACTTTTATTTTATATTTTTGTTTATCATTCTTTAATTGAGTTCTGCGGTTTGCGGTTCTATTTAAACATATTTATAAAAATGATGCGTGTTTTATTTAAAGGTTTTGAATTATGAAAAATTATGTGGCTTTGAATGCTTTTATGTACACACGGCTACACATCAAGCTATACATTTCCAGTATAAGCTGACCTCGCATTATACGGGAATCCTATACAATGCGAGATCAGCATAAACTGGAAATGTATAGCTTGATGTGTAGCCGTGTATACCTAGTAGAGTTATTTTTTTATATAGTTACTGGTTTTTCCTCTGTTTTGCCTTAGAGGACAAAGAATGCATAACTTTTTAATATTAGTCGAGATTTTTTAATTCATATTCTTTATGGTTTCTTTAGGTCATGAACTCTCCTGCCAGGGTTGCGGGTTAGTCCGAAAGGGATACCGGGACCTTGGCAACAGGCAACTGAGGGAACACGGGTGGGTTTTAGTCAGTAAAAGTCTGACACGCCCTTCCGCTCCACCCAGAGCGGGAGAAGTCATTGGATGATTTCCCAACCTCAAAAAAAAAAAAAAAAGGTCATGAACTCTCCGAATATAAAAAAATAACTCTTTATGGCTATTCTAACTTACTTAATATTATAAATGCGAAAGTGAGTTTGTTTGTTGGTCTGGGGGCCAAGTCTTCTAATTTACAAACGTGTCAGTGGTCTCACAATGATCAGTTTTTGACAGATACGCCATACAAAATCTGTCAAAAACTGATCATTGTGAGACCACTGACACGTTTGTAAATTAGTAGACTAGGCCCCCTGTTTGATTGTTACGCTGTTATACTTTCATGCTAAAGTGGCTGAACGGATTTAGATGAAATTTGGCACATGGGTAGACCCGAGACTTGGAATAGGACATAGGATACTTTTTATCCCGATATTCCCACGGGATCGAGACTTACGAGGGTGATACCGCAGGCCGCAGCTAGTAAAACAATATTTGCCCAAGGTCCTAAAGGGAGGCGTGAAACTACAATGTAATAATAGATTCTCCAACATTCAGCAAAACTTTTAAGAGAAGTTTACGAGATAAAGTATCAAGATTCCTTATCCAGCCTCAACGCATCTTTGATGTGAATCCCAGCCGGCATCTGACACGAAACTACAAAGAGTTAGAAGTAATGACCCCACTGTTACAATCTGTGCGGTATTCGTTGACAGACAGCCGGAGAATCGATTCATTATCAACAGCCTTTAGTCGGCCGGTGCTGGATATAGGCTTTGCGGAAATAGAGTAGAAGGTATTTTAGTGTAGTTAATATTTAAGTGATATATTTTAATATAACTAAATAACGGGGGTAATTTAGTGTAGTAAGTTAATATCTAACTGATCTTTTGAAATAACTAAATAATAACGAATAACGGGTGTAAAAATACACTTAACGAAGCCGAAAGCCAGTTGTTATTCCCGTCATTTTGATAATTTTTATTGTTCTAGACCATACCTGGGAACATTCTGGTTACGGAGATATTGAAGGCCATGGTTTGATGCCATGGCCAGGTATTGATTGCCAACTAATAAACCTTACCAATTAGTTAATTATGTATAGTTCTGTTCCCACAGACAAACCGTGAAAACGGTTTTGCGGGGCATAGTTATAAGTAAAGATTTATATAAACATTGTTTAAGTTATATAAAAAAAAATATATAAAAACTGTTTCAGATGTTTTTAAAGAAAGCAAGTTTTAAATGTTATTACTTAATTGTAAATACCCAAACCCTGAACCGTTGCATGCACCCATAAACGCAATGTTTTGCGTGCGTTACGTTGCGCACTGCCGTAAACAGCGATTTTTCACACCAAAAATATAAGTCGTTTCCCAGCAATTATTTTTGTACAATGTTACATAATTTGATGTACAGAATGCGTAGTTGACGGCTATGTGATGGGTCTTTTTACACCCTGTATGTACCTACATAAGTGCTATTGTGTATAAAATGATGCTTATCTCTTGAATGGCAGTAATGTTTATTAGAATGAACGAAATGATTAGATCTGGATCAAACTCGATCAGTTTCGAATCTAAGTGTATTTAAAATAAAGCTAGATGAAATCCAGACTAAACTGATTAAATAGGAGTTGATCTAGGAAGGGTTATACGTAATTTTTTTGATGTGGCATTTTTTATGCTTATAAATAACATTTAGGTGTATCTAAAAAATTAACGGCAATTTATATTTAACTGATCCTTTATAAACTTATTGAACTTCTGATGATGAATGCTTTTTTAAATTAATTAATATCCAAAAACTTTTTGGTCTTCAAATGATGCAGACTTTTTTAAATAATTGAGCCTCTTTTTAACATTCTGCCCTTTTCTCACAGTTGGTCGCAAAAGTGTTAGCTTAGGTTAGAACTGTGACCATCCGCTACATCCAAGTTAGTGCTAGTTACTTGGCTATTTAGTCTTTTTACGACCCGAAAATAAGAATTATTTGAGGTTCACAGAAAGAAGCGCAATAATTATATTAGAGTGTTCAGTAATAGCTTTAGGAGCGCAAAAAAATTTCAACTTAGCCGGTTCAGTAGATTCGGAGCAAATTGGTTGTGACAGACGGACAGACAGATTCACGAGTGATCCTGTATGGGTTCCGTTTTTTCATACGGACGTTTGGAACCATAAAAACACTAAAAACAAATGAAATCGCACCAAAAGTTTTTTTAAACCTAACGTTTATGTGACACTTTTACTACTACTTGATTGAAAATTTGCTCATAAAAGTTAACGATGTGCTTTCAACGGTTAACTGTGGTCCAACTGTTTCTTTATTTGTTATTTTTGAAGTTCATATACCTACTCATGTTCTAGGTATACCTAATGAATCAATCTGCCAAGCCTTTTCCCCACTTCCGGCTTTCTAGTCTAATCGAAAACGGGATGCAGCTGAATACACATGGAGCGACTGCCTATCTGACCTCCACTACCCAGTTACTGAATATCACGATACCTCTTGGTAAGACCAGTGCCCTGTTTATCAAAACTTACAAAGCCTTGTATTACCAAATGTCATTATTTAGTTCACAAGTGCTTAAATTTTGACACTTTTATTCGTAATTCTGTTTATCCAAAAACGATTTGTAAGTTACAACTTGTAGAAAATTTTAACAAATCCTGAGAGTGTCCGGCGACTCTCTATTTCGTCTTACAAGTTTACAAGTGTCGTGCTCAGTACCGCAATAAATGTTTAAATTCGATTTTCTTTTTTTAAATGTCGTCAAAAGAGAGGAATGACATAATGCCCATGTCCCAGCAGTGGGAACATTAAGGCTGATTATGAATATGGAGATGAGCTATGAATTTAACGAAAATTTACATTCTAGGTAACTTGTGAACATAACAAACAGGGCCATGGTTGTCATACTTTTGGACTAGCTTATGTTCTAGCGGGGATCAAAATTAGTTTCCGTAGACATAAGGATGGAAATTAAAAGCAAAAAAGGTTACACAATACCAACTGTCTACTGCAGCTGCCATTTATCATGCCACCAACGCAATAGAAGTCAAAATCGGTTGAACGGACTGTGAAAAAGGTTTATTTAAATGTCTAATCGACAAAAAAAAAAATCGTGTAAAAGAGCATTATCTTTCCTCTCAACTTTGAGTATTTATTATTATACTATAGGTACCTATAGTGTATTTATGTTTATATATTTAAGCTTTATGTATTTATTTAAGTATATATTAATTTTATTGCGTATATGTGTAGGTATATTTGTTATTTTTAGTTAAGACTTCTCATATTCATGTTTTTCTCTTCTTGTTCTCACACACTATTGTCTACATTTCTTTCTAATTTCTCCTTCCGCAGGTCTGCTGGAAGAAATTTCTTAAGAAATAAGCAGTACCTTTGTACCATACCATATTAATTATGTCGTATCTTTTTTGTATTTTACTGTGTGTACATAAATAATAAAAGAAAGAAATAAATAAATAATCTTACTTCAAATCCTACTAATATTATAAATGTGAAAGTTTGTGTGTTTGGATGTTTGTTACTCAATCACGTAAAAACGGCTGAATGGATTTGGATGTAATTTGGCAAACAGTTTATAACCTGGATTAACACATAGGATACTTTTTATCCCGATATTCCCACGGGATCGAGACATACGCGGGTGAAACCGCGGGGCACAGCTAGTGGAGTATAAAAATAAGTTTTCAGTTCACGGTGCGGTTTTTACAAACATGCTATTTATTTGCGTCACACATTTGCGTTACCGATTAAGACTAATTGGTTTCATTTTGACAGCTCAACAGCATTAATTGCATTATTTACGTTGTTGAGAAGATTTTTTTTCGAACATAGGAAGCAATGGATTAGAAATCTGTTTCAAAACGATTCAGAGTACCTACGCAATTCGTGTGCTGGACAGGCTTTTTTTTTGAGGCTGGGAAATCATCAAATATTATCTTCTCCCGCTCTGGGCGGAGCGGGAGGGCGTGTCAGACTTTTACTGACTAAAACCAACCCGTGTTCTTTCAGTTGCCTATTGCCAAGAAGCCCGGTATCCCTTTCAGACTTTCCCGCAGCCCTGACAGGTGCTGCAGGCGTAGCATGGCGCTTTCTATCTCTACGAAGAATAGACATAACTTTTTCTATACAAAGTGACAGTTCATTTCTTCATTTTTGACATCGCACCGTAGAAATCCTTCTACAATCCGTCATTTTGTCTTTCATTTCTAAAGATCTTTGACTAGGTCTTTTTGTAGGTAGAATAATTCAAAAGAAAGTTTTCTATCTTTACTGTCAAAATCACACTGACAACCGACATTTTTTTGTCTAAGGTAGTGAAGACAATTTGATTTTGGAAAAAAAATCTATGACAAAACAAAGAATTCTGAATCGAATTATGTAAAAGAGTGAATTTCGTAAAAAGTGCAGTTGACTCTTTCTACTTTGCTGCCGTCGTACTGTCTACACGAAACGTCATTTTTGTCTACTCTTCCGTCGACAAAACGGTGCTCATGCTACGCCTGCTGCAGGCGTAGCATGGCGCTTTCTATCTCTACGAAGAATAGACATAGCTTTTTCTATACAAAGTAACAGTTCGTTTCTTCATTTTTGACATCCACCGTAGAAATGTTTCTACAATCTGTCATTTTGTCTTTCATTTCTAACGATCTTTGTCTAGGTCTTTTTACATGTAGACTCGGAAGAAAGTTTTCTATCCTTACTGTCAAAATCACACTGACAACCGATAAATCCTATGATAAAACAAAGAATTCTGAGTCGAATTATTTAAAAGAGTGAATTTCGTAAAAAGTGCAGTTGACTCTTTTATTTTGCTGCCGTCTCGTTCTGTCTACTGTCTACAGGAAACGTCATTTTTGTCTACTCTTCCGTCGATGAACCGGTGCTCATGCTACGCCTGCTGGTAAACGGTGCTCATGCTACGCCTGCTGGACCGGCTTATATCAGATTGATTATTGATGTCGATACCATGTCCATAATTTTCTAGCTTCTAGCTCCAACTGAATGCTAAATCAGTCTAGACTGTCCTGGTCATTCGTGTGAATTATTAAACTATGCGTTCTATTGAAGTTACCCGTGTGTGTGTGTATGTATGTGTCAGTGAGTGATGGTGTGTGTGTGTTATTTTTGACATGGCCGGGTGACTTGACGTGCTTTGAATTTGATAGGGGTGGGATTAGGGCGTTTAGGGTTGAAATTGGAGTGTTAGGATTAATTCTTTTGTTTATTCTGAGTTTATCTTTCCGGTGAAGGAAGACATCGTGAGGAAACCTGTTGTGCTATACTGTAAAAATCTCATCGTGAAAATTTAGATGTAGTGAGCTTAGAGTAAACTGTCACTGCGTCAGCATCAGTAGGTATCGATGACAATGACAGCTCACTCCACGCTCACTTCACGTAAGGGGGATGCGCTAGGGTGGCCCGCGACCTTCCGCCTGACGCAGGTCCTCACCGGACACGGTTGCTTCGGGAGGTTCCTGTTTCGTATAAGGCGGGAGGAAACGCCCGGGTGTCACCACTGTGTGGATCGCCCGGAGGACACGGTGGAGCATACGGTGGAGGTCTGCTCCGCTTGGGCGGAGCCCCGCCGTGTCCTCTTGGAGGCGATTGGCGGCGGTGACCTCTCGCGTCTGGCTCTGGTCCAGGCCATGGTACGGAGCGAGAGGGCATGGGAAGCAGTCACCTCCTTCTGCGAAGCAGTAATGCTCGCGAAGGAGGAGGCGGAACGCGTGAGGGAGAGGCAAAGTTTGCGCCCTCACGCCCCTAACCGCCGCCGCCGCTGGAGACGCCCTGGGCGTCGGGAATCCCAGGCGGATTCCCGGCCACCATAGGCGCGGGCTTGCGGACGGCGAGCAATGGATAGCTCGCCGTCCGATCAGGACCAGGCCCGGGTCGATGGCGCGTCGTGTTCCACGCGCGCCTCAAAGAGATGTCAGCACAATTGGCGGGGTCCGCTAGGACCGATGCCTGCCAGGGTTGCGGGTTAGTCCGAAAGGGATACCGGGACCTTGGCAACAGGCAACTGAAGGAACACGGGTGGGTTTTAGTCAGTAAAAGTCTGACACGCCCTTCCGCTCCACCCAGAGCGGGAGAAATCATTGGATGAATTCCCAGCCTCAAAAAAAAAAAAAAAATGGTGGCCCGCGAAATTCAAATTTTCTTACGTTTTTTTGCAATTTGCAGGTCACTATGTTGTAAGTGTATGAAAGTGCCAAATGTCATGATTTCATGAAATAGTCATTCAATACACTTTCATGAGCTTAGAGAGTTGTATTGCTGATTCTAATGTTTATAATTCCGTAAATCCATATTTGTTACGAGCGCTAATAATATTTAGATCAACATACAACTTGATACTGACCTGCAAATTGCAAAAAACGTAAGAAAATTTGAATTTCGCGGGCTACCCTAGCGCATCAACCTTAAGTTTTCACGGTGAGATGGTTACAGAATAGCAATGCTGAACTTAAAGTAAATATAAGCCTGAAATCGCTAACCAGTCTTGAGCAAGTGTGGTGATCAATACTTATAACTTCTCTGCATGAGAAGAGGCCTCTCATTCCTTGAGGTAACAATTTTCCATCTTCTTCTAGCGACTTCTTCCGCGTGAATTTTGTTATTTGACTTAAAATATAGGGAGTCCCTCCGCTGCCAGCGAAAGCTTTCAAAAATAACGCCACAGAACCGGCAGTGACATTACTGCCGGCAGCCGACACAGTTGTAACCTTTTTTTTTGTCTCCTGGGTGGAAAATCCTCATGGATGTCCTCCGGAGGGGTCTGACTAAAAACCACCCCGGTGTTCCCTTCTCACACTTGCAAGGGGATCATGGGAACTAGTGCGCCTTCCACGATCCCCGGGGCGCAGTTCTAACCTAACCTTTTTTTGCGAGTAAAAATATTTAACCTAATCTAACTAGTTCGGTTTCGGAGAGTTCTCTAATACTCGATTATGGAAATTATTGATTATGGAAAGAAAATAGGCTATAATACAAATGTTTTTTAAGTATGCCGAACCCGCCTATCTATTCCATGCTAAATTGACGACCAAAGTCAGCGCCGGCAGCCGAATCGGCAACCGGCGCTGGCAGCCAATTCAGCAACCGGTGCCGGCAGTGGAGGCACTTCCTAAAATATATCATATGACTCTTGGCACTATTATTAGCATTACCTGAGTCGTTGATCTGTTTGCAGCACAATCGCGAAAAAATAATCAGCTGTTCCATACATTAATTTGTGTTCACTTAAATCGACAAAATGTATTGAACAGCAGATTTTTTGTTCGCGTTTTCAAGGTTGGTCCTATAGAAAAAGTTGTTCAAAATGATGAGTACAATGATCCCTTTTCGGGTTTAGCATAAACAAAAAATAAGGTTGTATAGGTATTCGGTGACAGATTAAAACTTGGGGACTGGTCAAGCCTATGTCGTGAAGTCTATGATTTAAAGGAAAAAAAAAAATATATATATATTTATGAAACCAAAAAGGTCAAACTGCTCCTATCATTATTCTGCATATCTCTTTCAGCTCAACCCACAACAAAATATAAGTTTACATTATATAAAGACCGGTACTCCAGCCCATCCCTCGTTCATTTTGATATACAATTTCATTCACAAGGGTTGAATTTAGCAAGTAATACTGTCAGGTGGTACTGTTGTATGCTTTTTCCCGGTACGGGCGGGAGCGCGTCTGTAACCCTAGTAACCGACGGTGTATCGATCCGGGCGGGTAGTGATGTGCATTCGGAGGGTTTGTCGATATCGACGTTTGTGAGATACGGCTACGATCGTGCCCCGAAAGAAGAAAAAATAATCAACGTGATGACCGCTGCCAGATGAGTTTACACTCTGCCAGTTTTTTACGGTAACACGGGCCAAATCCAAGTGCTACTCCTTCTTTTTTTTGGGTGTGAGATTTTCAAAAAACTTCTCCCTCTCTGGGCGGAGCAGGAGGGCGAGACAGGCTCTTACTGACTAAAACCCACCCATGTTCCTTCAGTTGCCTGTAAGTTGCCAGAGGTTACGGTATCCCTTTCGGACTTTCCCGCGACCCCTGCAGGCATCGGCACAAGCGGACCCCTTCAGTTGTGCTGCCTCTAAGAGTACTAAACTAAGTAGGTAATACGGGTTGGTATCCGCAACTCCACGTCAAAGCGCGTATTTTGCGTACGAACTAAACTAAGTAATAATTTGATAATAATTAATGTGGTGTGGTGAAAATTATGTTTTATCTTTGTGTTGCAGTGGTGAATGATGTAATAAGAAAATGTCGACAAAATCTATCGATACTAATACCTGTGTACCTTCCCCCATCCCTACACAGCTCAATGCTATATTTTGATAATTAAAGGAACAAACTGTAGGAGTTTCTGTCGAATTGTGAGATTTCCAAGATTTCGCTAATACTGCGCGTACACTTAATTGGTAGCGCCTGGAAAATACAAACTGTTAAGTACTAAGTAAGTACTGCCTTATTTTATAATTTGTTGAAGTTTTGAAAATGATGTACTTATTTAGGTCATCATCTGCCTAGCCTTTTCCCAACTATGTTGGGATCGGCTTCCAGTCTAACCGGATGCAGCTGAATACCAGTATTTTACATGGAGCGACTGCCTATCTGACCTCCACAACCCAGTAACTGGGTAATACGATACCCCTTGGTTAGACTAGTTGTCAGACTTTCGTGCTTCTGACGACTCGTAACGACTGTCAAAGATCCACAAATGACAGCCGGGACCAACGGCTTAACGTGCTTTCCGAGGCACGGAGAAGTCTCGGTATGTGAAAATGGTCACCCATCCACGGCCCGAGCGGCTGTTATTACTTAGCCACGAGCTCCTCCTGTACTTATTTAGGTCGATGTACTTATTTAAGTATCCTACTAATATGATAAATGTGAATGTTTGGATGTCGTGATTTAAACTAAGGGTAAAGAAAGGTTGTTTGGTGATAAAGGTAAGTTGGAAGCCGCACGGGTCGATCCATCAGGTTAAGCTACGCTTGCCGGGGTTGGTCCGTGGATAGGTGACCATTTTCACATATCGAGACTCCTTCATGCCTCGGAAAGAAAGCCCAAAACACACACAGAGCGGGTGCGGGGCGGGAGCGGGTCGGGCGCGGGAGTACGGCGGGTATAATAATTTGTAATTCAAGGAATTATATAGATGTCAACACACAGAACGCGGGCGCGGGTCGGGCGCGGAGCGGGACCCGCGCGGGAGCCGCGCCCGCCGCCCGCCGACACGACCGCGCGGGGCGGGAGCGGGTCGGGCGCGGGAGTACGGCGGGTGTCATAAATTGTAATTCAAGGAATTATATGGATGTCAACACACAGAACGCGGGTGCGGGTCGGGCGCGGAGCGGGAGCCGCGCCCGCTGACACAACAGCGCGGGGCGGGAGCGGGTCGGGCGCGGGAGTACGGCGGGTATAATAATTTGTAATTCAAGGAATTATATAGATGTCAACACACAGAACGCGGGCGCGGGTCGGGCGCGGAGCGGGACCCGCGCGGGAGCCGCGCCCGCCGCCCGCCGACACAACAGCGCGGGGCGGGAGCGGGTCGGGCGCGGGAGTACGGCGGGTGTCATAAATTGTAATTCAAGGATTTATATGGATGTCAACACACAGAATGCGGGTGCGGGTCGGGCGCGGAGCGGGAGCCGCGCCCGCTGACACAACAGCGCGGGTCGGGAGCGGTTGTGCTATTCTGTAAAAATATCTCCGTGAAAACTAAGTGTAGTAAAATATCAAAGTGAGCTTGGAGTGAACTGTCACTGCCTTAGCATCAGTAGGTATCGATGACAATGACTCACTCCACTCTCACTTCACCTAAGTTTTCAAGGTAAGATGGTTACAGAATAGCAATGTGGGTGTAGCGGCGTTACATTCGTTGCAATACACGTATCGATGATATTCTCCATATTGATGTTTTTTTTTATTAATGTCAAGAACCTACATCTTTTTCCATTTTCGCGTTCTTCTCTTTAAAATAAGTAAAAAATAATAATTCTTCGTCCGTGTCAGAATCACCCAACATTTTCACACTGCAACCGCTGCCGTCTGTCAAAGTACAACCGCGCCCGACCCGCTGCCGTCCCGCGCCCGACCCGCTGCCGCCCCGCGCCCGCGCTCTGTGTGAACACGATGAACCGCGCGATTCACGCGATGAAAACGACCCGACCCGCTCCCGCCCCGCACCCGCTCTGTGTGTGTAGCCGTTGATCCCGGCTGTTATTCGTGGATTTTTGACAGTCGTTACAGGTCGTCAAAGCCCGAAAGTCTGACAACCAGTCTTACCAAGGGGTATCATATTACCCAGTTACGGGGTTGTGGAGGTGAGATAGGCTCCATGTAAAATACTGGTATTCAGCTGCATTCAGTTAGACTGGAAGCCGACCCCAACATAGTTGGGAAAAGGCTAGGCAGATGATGAAAGGTAAGTTGGAAACAGTTTTATTTTTTATTTTTTTCTTAAAATCTCCTCGTGACTAAGTGCGTGCTAGTGATTAAATGATAAATCTCTAAAATAATCTCACCATTTTATCTATATCACCAAAAAATATTTCCTTACTGTACTAGCTTTTTCTCTCGGTTTGGCCCGAGTGGATGTCGGAAAATATCGCACAGGTACGACCAGGAAAAGGTATCATGTGTTAATCCAGGTTATAAACTATCTGTGTGTTCGAACATCCAAATCCGTTCAGCCATTTTTACGTGATTGATCACAATTAACAAACATTCAAAAATACAAATTTATACATTAATTTCTTTATTTCATTTTTCATACTTATAAATTATATTTTTAAATATTAGAATAAAAAAAATATATAAAACATTTAAAAATATAAAAAATAGTAGCCCACCGGTATCGGGAACAGGGTCCAAGCTACCGGCGGTCAGGGCTCCAGAGAGAGGAACCTCCTAACGATGCGAGCCGTGTCCAGGAGTACAGCTTTCTGAATCAAGCCCTTAATCCAGCTGCCCAACGAGAGCCTCCTTAGGTGTTGGTCGAGGCTCTTGGCAATTAAGCCATTGGCTGATACGACTATCGGCACAATGATAGCAGAGTCCACATCCCACATGTCGACAACCTCGTGAGCCAAGTCAAGATACTTGATTTGTTTATCTTTCTCGGCCTTCACGAGGTTCCCGTCATGCGGGACCGGCAGTACGGTACCTGTAGTACGGCACTTCCGATTCCACTAGGCTGTATTTCAGAGCAAGTTGCTGATGGATAATCCTGGCTACAAGGTTGTGTCTATGCAAGTATTATTTTATTATCAACATTAATTTTATTATTAGGATAAGGACTTTTATTATTAGGATCGACTGTAACTATGTACAAAAAATTATTTTTGTTGCAAAAGTTTAAAAGTTCCATTGCTATTGCTTTGTGCCACTAACTTGCTCATTGCTTCCGCAGGCCGTCCGTCCGTCCGTCTGACTGTCAGCGGGCTCAAGTATCTCAAGAACCGTAATCGGTAGACAGTTGAAATTTTCACAGGTTGTGTAGGGATTTCCAATGCCGCTTTATAAAAAAATAAAGTTAATAATTATTAAAGGTCCTCATTAAAGAAACGTTATTTGTTTCGGCGTTTTATTTTTCTCTTCGGAAGCCTTCGTCGAACGCTTGGCCGATTTTTTTTACACAATTATTTTGCTGGTTCTATGACTTATTTTGAGTTGTGGCGGTATCTACATCGCCACATGCGAACTACGCATCAAAGACCTGACGTCACACAAAAATCCTGACGTCACATAAATCCTGCATCGCGCAAATAAAGTTTACCGTGCACAGGACATAATAATATATACAAGAACCCGACATCAATAGTTGGGCAGTTGCCCGCCAGACACAATAACCGTCTGGTCGGAGGATCCTCCCTTTTCTATGGTGGATGAGTGAACTTTACACCCTGTTCCTCATACCCTTAAAGAGTTCAGCGCAATTTATTTTTCTGTTCCATTTTCCCCTGTCAATAATACCATCAACAGGTAATATTTTAAAACAACCCACTTCTCTGCCTACCCCCCAAAATTTACTGAAAACGTAAAGTACAGTTGTTTAATAATTCTTCAACTTATTTGCTTTAATAACACAGCCGGGGAACCAAGTCCCCTGTGCTGCCAACCGAAAATATTTACCCCGATTTTAGGGGTAAAACGAACTTCGACATTTTAGGGTAATATTAACTTTACCGTCAACTTTTTAGCGAAATTTGAAGTTTATTGTTTGTTTTGTAAAGTAATATAAAGATTTTAATTAGGTGGGTATACTGGGGATGTTAAGAGAATTGACTGTTAGTTATGTTTCTTTAAGTTTTGAATTTATGTCTTGTGATTTGAAAGTGTTTTAGTGTTCTTAGGAAATTATTAAATTACTAAAACTACTTTTGTTTATTTAGAACAAATCTAGGTTAAGCTAAGAACATAGGTACCTAACTAATTTTATAGAGGTTTAGTTTTGTAATTTTTCTTTCGAAAACCAGACTTCTCTTTTTTATTATTTACGGTTTTTACTTTACTCGCGGTAACAGACAGTCTTAATCATCAGCTCAGCGTTTTCCCAACTATGTTGGGTTGGCTTCTAGTCTAACCGGATGCAGCTAAACACCAGTATATTACATGGAGCGACTGCCTATCTGACCTCCACAACCCAGTTACTGGGTAACACGATACCCCTTGGTAAGACTGGTTGTCAGACTTTCGGGCTTCTGACTACCCGTAACGACTGTCAAAGATCTACGAATGACAGCCGGGACCAACTCAGGAGGTATCGGTATGTAATGGATGATCACCTGGTCACTCATCCACGGACCGACCTTGGCAATCGTTGCTTAACCTTGAAGATCGACCTGTGCGGTTGTTGTTATTAAGCCACGAGCCCCTGCAGACAACAGCTAAAAATGTCCGAACAATTTTTACTAAGTGTTTAAATCGTTAACATGCACCTAGCAACCCAGTTAAAAGCTCGATCGTTTTCATTGCAAAGTGCAACGAAAGTAAACAGGGGGTGAAATCGGGGGGTGAAGGGGGTGAAACAGGGGTAACAATTTACATTATACTCACTTAGTAGCAATAATATTGGGAGTGTATTTAAATGTATATGATAGCCTTATTTAATAACTTTTGTGTATATATATCCAAATAAAACTGTTTGCATGAATCATTTTAATTTATTGATACGTGAGCGGAGTGAAAAGGTAACATACAGACAGACAAACAGACAGACAGTTATTTTCGAATTTATAATATAAGTATGGATTAATACATTTTTATTTATTTATTTAAACTAGCAGCTCGCCCCGGCTTCGCACGGGTAGCTATCTACGGCGTACCTACCCTACCAACCTACCTACCTACCTACCCTACCTACCCTACCTACCTACCTATATACTTACCCTACCTACCTACCCTACCTACCTATATACTTACCCTACCTACCTATATACCTACCCTACCTACCCTACCTACCTACCCACCCTACCTACCCTACCTACCTACCCTACCTACCCTACCTACCCTACCTACCCTACCTACCCTACCTACCCTACCTACCCTACCTACCCTACCTACCCTACCTACCCTACCTACCCTACCTACCCTACCTACCCTACCTACCCTACCTACCCTACCTACCCTACCTACCCTACCTACCCTACCTACCCTACCTACCCTACCTACCCTACCTACCCTACCTACCCTACCTACCCTACCTACCCTACCTACCCTACCTACCCTACCTACCCTACCTACCCTACCTACCCTACCTACCCTACCTACCCTACCTACCCTACCTACCCTACCTACCCTACCTACCCTACCTACCCTACCTACCCTACCTACCCTACCTACCCTACCTACCCTACCTACCCTACCTACCCTACCTACCCTACCTACCCTACCTACCCTACCTACCCTACCTACCCTACCTACCCTACCTACCCTACCTACCCTACCTACCCTACCTACCCTACCTACCCTACCTACCCTACCTACCCTACCTACCCTACCTACCCTACCTACCCTACCTACCCTACCTACCCTACCTACCCTACCTACCCTACCTACCCTACCTACCCTACCTACCCTACCTACCCTACCTACCCTACCTACCCTACCTACCCTACCTACCCTACCTACCCTACCTACCTACCCTACCCTACCTAGCTTTACCCTACCTACCTTCCCTACCCTACCTACTCTAACCTACCTAAACTACCCTACTTAAAAAAAAAAAACCTACCCTACCTACCTACCCTACCCTACCCTACCTACCTACTCTACATACTTACCCTACTTACCTACCTACCTACCAACCCTACCAACCCCTACCTACCTATATACCGAGATATTATCAAAAGACCCATTCTATACAGAATGTATGAGAAAACGATTTTCTTCATATTTTTTTTTTCGTGAATTTTTCCTATTTTTTTATTGTTATTCTGCTATTCTGGGCGGAGACAAATCCAACAAATCAAAGATCATCAAAATCGGTCCAGCCGTTCTCGAGTTATAAGTGCTTGAACAAACCCGACTTTCTTTTATATATATAGATAAAGATTTATGATTATGAATTCCCCTGGCACCTGGGTACCGATGCCATGAAACTTGAAGGTTTTACTCGACGAAAGTCACGATGAATAGTAATCCATACTAATATTATAAATTCGAAAGTAACTCTGTCTGACTGTCTGTCTGTATGTTACCTTTTCACGTCTAAACCACTGAACAATTTTTGATAAAATTTGGCAAGGAGATAGATGGCTTCCCGGGGAAGGACATAGGCTAGTTTTTATCGATATACCACGCAGGCGAAGCCGCGCGCGGAAGCTTTATACATTTCACTGAATTCAATACACAACTATACCACAAAATAAAGACACTCCCACGACTCGGCGGCTGACTTATTCATCAGCCATAGTATGTTATATGGCTAATAATTTATACATTCTGTCGGCTACCACATGTCTGTTAAATCATTGTCTCGTTTCATTCTGTCGAGTCGCTAGTGGGTTTTGTACTAACTGTGCTCCGTGGCTCTGTCTGTGTTGAAAACACTTTGTATTATAAGGTGTATCTTTTTTTGTACACGAAATCTTTTAAGGGGTCATTGTACTCACATTATGAACAACTTTCACTATGGGAACAACCCTGATATCTCTAAAAAAATAAAAAAAGCTGTTATATTTTGACGAGATAATTATGCGAACATAAATGTAGGGAACAGCTGATTTTTATTTTCGCGATTTCATGGTTGGTCCCATAGTGAAGTTGTAAATAATGATAAGTACAATGACCCCTTAAGAGACTTCGTGTATGAAAAAATACACCATATATTATATTTAAAACTAGATTAAAAGTCGCCTTTTTGGCATTCTAATGATTGTTTTCTGTTTTTACAAGCTACAAGCTTTATTATAGTTTTAAGGTGTATTTTTCTGTAATGCCATTAAACGCATTTTTCTTTCTTTCTTTCTTCTTTCTAGTCGTATTATTTAAATGTGATAGGTTGTGTGTTTGAATGCTTGTTACTCAATCACACAAAAACACCTGAACGGAAATGGATGACGGAGTAGGTAACTCAAAAAATCGTCCAGTTAAGTGGGAAAAAAAAGGAATTATTGAAGCTAACTCAAAAACTACGTAAGCAAAGTTAATAATAATCATAGTCCTCCAGACCGCATTTTCGGCCACGGCGGCCAATCTCAACGGAGACTAGCCTTCGGCGCGGGAGATATTATAGTGCACAAGTGTTTGTGCAGACACAAGTGCACTCTCTCTTCCCTCGCTCTCATAGTCCGATGGGACGGTAATCCGACCGGAGAGAGATCAGGCGCAGGACCAACGGCTTAACGTGCTTTCCGAGGCACGGGGATATCACACCGCCAACTTCCAAACTCCGGGCTGTTACTACGAAATTCCTAATGGAAAAATCCAATAACACTTTGCCCGACCTTGGAATCGAACCCAGGACCCCACGCTCTGCAGTCGCGCTTGCGACCACAAGACCAACGGGGCAGTTAATAAAGCAAAGTTAATAAAATGTATATGAAGCATGAGCTATCAAACAAAAAAATTACCATCAAAATAAATTCATAATTCGCGGAGAACTCGCGAAAAAAAAAACAGAAAAATTGGGAACCTATTTGAAGTCAATTAACAATTTGTAGTTTATTTCCTTATTAAAATAGTCAACCTGTATTTTTTGTACCTAAATATTTTCAATGCACAGACAAGAGAATCCAGTTTCATTATATTATCTCTAGATACATAAGGGACATGATATATACCTCACGATTGAATCCTTCTAAGGTAAATTCCTAGGCTTCGATGTATCTGGAAATGGGGATATAAAAGGTGCCAGTACTAGTACATTTCGTGTTAGATCAGATGTGTTTTATTTAGCGCTTTTCATCATCACCATCTGCCTAGCCTTTTCCCAAATATGTTGGGGTCGACTTCCAGTGTAAACGGATGCAGCTGAATACCAGTATTTTACATGGAGCCACTGCTCTGACCTCCACAACCCAGTTACTGGGTAACACGCCTATGGTAAGACTGGTTGTCAGACTTTCGGGCTTCTGACGACCTGTAACGACTGTCAAAGATCTACAAATGACAGCGTGAACAACGGCTTAACGTGCTTACATCTGCCTAGCTTTTCCCAACTATGTTGGGATCGCCTTCCAGTCTAACCAGATGCAGCTGAATACCAGTATTTTACATGGAGCGACTGCCTATCTGACCTCCACAACCCGGTTACTAGATAATACGCACCATAGACACCTTTGACCGTCAAAGTTAATAAGAAAATAGATTCTAGTTGCCCCTTCCAAAAGGTTGTTTCGTATGGAGAAGAATGAGCTAGAAACTCCACTGTTACTAACATAAAAATGTTTTACAATATTTTGCATTTATTATATATCTCTGAAGACGATTTATCTGTGAGTTATTCCATTCTATGTAGTTATACCAAAAACTAATACCACTGGTATTTGTTTCGACTGATATTTTCTATTCCGAACGGATACCATTGTTTAATTAAACATCTGTGTACACACGACTACACATCAAGCTATACATTTCCAGTTTAGGCTGATCTCGCATTGTATAGATTTTTTGTACAGTACGAGGTCAGCTTATACTGGCATGTATAGTTTGATGTGTAGCCGTGTGTACCTGCTTGACGATTTTCCTTGAGAAAGATGCTTACTTCAGCATTCCCAAGCTGAAGTAAGCATCTTTCTCAATAAAATGGCCGGCCCGCTCATTACCATAAAAGTCATGTAAAGATTCCTATGAAAAGCAAAATTATTTAAAGGAAACCATTCGAATTCTCCCCAAGTGTTGCCATCATTAAAATTCAATGCAAAATCCTGTCTTCTTGATTGAAGTCTACATTTCTCTGGGTCATGAACCCCAGATCATATACGTATATGGTCTGTAACCCACTAAAATGGTAAAACGACATCGTTAGGCAGAAAATGTAAGTTTTATACAGTAAAATAAGAGTATAAAAAAATAAAAGACAGATAAATGTATGGGTCTTTACATACAAAACGTGTATGTAAATGCTGACAGGCGTGCGCACTCGACGAAAGACGGACAGAGACTGATTTGAATTTTTGAATTTCGAACGCACGCTGCCGCGCAAGCGCATTGAATGGTGAATACTTAGGGTGCGCATGAGTTTTGGATCTTTAGGAATTTAACATTATAATTTAATTTTGTTTTTATGTGTGAAAATAATTCTAGTGTGCCTGTAACTACTACCACCCCGACTGCTTTATTCATGTAGGAAACTATCTACTTCTAACGGCCGGAATATAACAAGCAATGCTGTTACATTGTTGCTATGGCGACAGACTTAGATAAGAAGGTGGTAGCTAACCACGTGGAGGAGCTCATGGCTAAGTAATAACAACCGCACGGATCGATCCATGAGGTTAACCTATGCTTGCTGGGGTTGGTCCGTAGATGGGTGACCATCTTTACATACCGAGACTCCTCCTCTGTGCGTCGGAAAGCACGTTAATCTTTTGGTCCCGGCTGTCATTCGTGGATCTTTGACAGTCGTTACGGGTTGTCAGAAGCCCGAAAATGTGACAACTAGTCTTACCAAGAGGTATCGTATTACCCAGTTACTAGGTTGTGGAGGTCAGATAGGCAGTCGCTCCATGTATAATACTGGTATTCAGCGGCATCCGATTATGTAAACTGGAAGCCGACCCCAACGGAGTTGGGAAAAAGCTAGCTAACAATACTGTTACATTATCAGTTCGTTTATTTCATAAAGTGACTTATAAATTACATTTTTAAATATTAGAATATAAAAAAAATTAAAGTAATAAAAACTAAAACCCAACTACGACTAAAAATCCGGAGTCACACGTGTTAGGGCATAAATCGAACAGATTACGTGTGACTCCGGATTTTTAATTTGTCTGTCTGTGGTGTCTTGTTTATACTTTTTAAGTCGTTGTTGGGTTTTAGTTTTTATTACTTTAATTTTTTTTTAATTCTTTTGGAGTTATCCTACTAATATTATAAATGTGAAAGTTTGTGTGTTTGTGTGTCTGGATGTTTGTTACTCAATCAGGCAAAAACGGCTGAATGGATTTGGATGAAATTTGGCAAACAGATAGCTTATAACCTGGATTAACACATGGGATACTTTTTATCCCGATATTACCACGGGATCGAGACTTACGCGGGTGAAACCGCGGGGCGCAGCTAGTAATATATATATTTTTGAAATGTTTTTTTTTTTTTTTTTTTTTTTTTTTTAAATGGCATCTCATAGTTTTACCACTAAGGTATTAACTACTTAACCGGACAGTCCTGCGGAGATGCTCTAAGCTAACTTAAAGCCTCCAGCCAGGGGCATAAAAACTAAAACTAACTAAAAACTAAGCGACTACTCGCTAAGGGCACCCCCTGCGGGGTACGGACCTCGGCTTAGGGCGTCGCTGGTGAGAGGGCAGCAAGTCGGGACAGGCTGGATCGGGGAGTTTAAGACTACTGACGGCACTACGTCAGCCCGGGCTGGCGTCGGGTCGTCGAGCAAGGGACGGGGAGGAGAAGTCTGATCGGATTGGGGTCGCGGACGCGAACGCGGAGGACCTCGACGGCGAGGTCGGAATGTCGGGCGACGTTTGGTTTTAAGAACCGTACTGGTAGCCCTATTACTCTCCTGGAGGAGAGTTATGGGGTCGTCGGGGTCGGTCAGTGCGTGCCTCGGACGGCGAGTACGACTAATGCGAGAGGGGGTATAGTTGGCCGCCTCCACAACCAGGGGGTTGCGGTGCTTGGCGGCAGAGTCAAAGAAACGCTTGGAAAGGCGTTTCATGAATTGGGCTATGGTGGGGATTTTAAGGTCGAGGTGGAGGGCTACGTTTCGGACGTAGTATGGGGCACCCGTAGCTTTACGGAGGAATCGGTTTTGGAGGGATTGTAATCTATGGATGTGATGGGGCCCAGCATGGGCAAATACGACACATGCATATGTCATGATCGGACGGATGCACGCCGTGTAAATGCGCAATTTGCACCTAAGTGACAATTTGCTTTTTGCATTTAGGATGGAGTGGAGCCTACCTAGAGCGAAAGCGGCTCGCGAGCGGACCTGCTTTATGTGCTCTTTGAAGTTAAGGTGATTATCGAGAATGACGCCTAAGTATTTGGCTTGCTTCTCCCAAGGGATCTGCTTGCCGAACATGGTGAGGGGCTCGGGGAGGGGGGGGAGCCTACGCGGCTTGGAGAATAGTACCGCCTGACTTTTATCGGGATTGACTTCGATTCGCCATTTCCTGAACCAATCGCCGAGCTTGTCGACAGAGGCCTGGAGGGTGTGGCGAATCGCATCGGGGGAAAGACCCTTGGAGTAGATGGCCGTATCGTCTGCGAACAGAGCCAACTGCGCCTTCTTACTCTTCGGGATATCGCTGGTGAACAGCGTGAAGATGAGCGGGGAGATGACAGAACCCTGAGGGACACCTGCACGAATGGGACGGGGGGAGGACAGGGCGCCCTCTATGCGGTAGCGGAAGGTGCGATTCGACAGAAAGTCTCGTAAGATGAGCACGAGACGATCGGGCACACCGATTTGATACAGCTTGTATATTAAGCCGTTGTGCCAGACTTTGTCGAAGGCCTTCGCTATATCGAAGAAGACCGCACCGACTAATGAGCCTCGCATGAAGCTTTCGCTTATATGCTCGACTATGCGGTGGGCCTGGTGAATACTGCAGTGTTGGGTGCGGAACCCGAACTGCTCATTCGGTATGAGGCCCTTGGTCTCGGCAAAGTCTCTGAGACGCTTATAAATAAGCCTCTCGTAGATCTTTCCGAGTACCTTGAGCAGACTGATGGGGCGGTAGCTAGAGGGCTCGCTCTTGGGCTTGCCGGGTTTGGGGATACCTATGACCGTGGCTTCCTTCCACGTTTGGGGGAAAATGTTGTTGTTGAGAGCACCATTGAAGATGATGGTCAACAGCATTATCAAGTGGGCGGGGAATAGTTGGACCACTCTATTAGTGAGACCATCTGAACCGGGGGCTTTACGAGTTTTAAGACCCTTGATGATCTCGTGCACCTCGTCAGGGGTGACGGGGGGCAGTGGATCGTCAGGGTCCTCTACGGGGGGTTGAGCGAGTCTGCGCTCGACTTCAGCGTCTATCTCAGTGAGATGCGCCTGGTCTACTGGCAAAAGGCTGGGTGAGCATTGGGCCTCGAGACTGTCGGCTAGGCATTCGGCCTTGTCGGCGTCATCGAAAGCTATGGTCGTATCAGGGCGGACTAGTGGGGGCATGGCGGCGCTCTGTTGGGACCGGAGTTTCCTCTGGAGCTGCCAGAAAGCTAGGTGAGTCGGTTCTAGATCACTGAGCATCTTATCCCAGCCCGCTTCACGCAGCTCAGCTATGCGAGAACTTACTTTACGTTGTAAGTAACGCATGTGAGATTTGTTAGCGGGGCAGGGAAAGTTGCTGTAGGCACGGGTGGCCGCGTTCTTCTCGGTCATCAGATCACGTACATCGGCCGGCAATTTGAAGCGGAAGTTATCCTCCGCTGGAACTTGCCTTGAACAATCGTTCAAAACCGTTTGTACGTGGTCCGTGAGCGAGTCGATCGCGGCCACCGTGTCCTCGACAGAGTCGAACTGCTCGGGGATTGAGTCTAGCTGGGGGGACGTGTTGGATTTCAGCAATTCGCCTACTTTCCTCCAGTCCGTAACCTTCCTGGTGGCCGGGGGCTGAGTGGGGTCGGGGAGACCTATACGGGGGGCCAGTTTCATGACAACTGGACGGTGGTCAGAGGTAAGCTCTTGCACCGTTTCTATTGAGTTTAACCTAAGGTTGACGTTCTTAAGGAGCGCCGTGTCTAGGACATCTGGGGAATGGTTGGGGTCATGGGGAAAGTGGGTATGAGTCATCGGGGCGATGACGTCAAAGTTCATGGTATTGGAGAGGTCGAGTATGAGTCGACCTCTGAAGGAAGATTTGGTACTATTCCAAGCCGGGTGTTTGGCATTGAGATCGCCCGCTATAATAACGGAGTCACTCATGCCTAGTAAGGAAGAGAGATCGTTGGAGATCTCTTGGGGATTCTCTGCTGCTGGGTTGCGGGGAGGGATGTAGGCAGAGACTAGGGTGATCGGCTGATGGCCGGTCATGCCTAGGCGGCAAACAGAGACTTCTATTTGAGAGAGGGCAGGAGGATCCATCGGGATGCAATAGAGCTCCTTTTTGTAATAAATGAGGGTGCCGCCTCTGTGACAGCGAGTCCTATCATTGCGAACTATGCGATAGTTCGCTATGGATGGGTTACGCCTATGGGGTTTGAGGAAGGTTTCCTGAACTAGCAGGATATCTATCTGATGGTCGCGGAGGAATTCCGCGATCTCATCTCTTTGACCATTAATGCCGTTGGCATTGAAGAAGCCTAAGTTAAGGGATCGGGGTTTGAACCTAGCTACGGGTGTATTATCCATAATGGGGGGTAGATGGGTTGGCGAGGGAGGACATGGCTTGCGTAATCTCCGGGTACGCTTTGAATATAAGGGGAATCCTCATCACGTCATTGGCTTTCCTGGCAGCGACGATCTCGTCGGCCATTTGCCTAGCGCGAGGGGTGAAAAACGTCATATAAGACGTGGTGATCACCGAGAAGGGGTCGAGTGAAGCCGCGGGGGGAGGGGGAGGGGGGGGACAAGCTACTGCCGGAGCAGGGAGCGGCTGAATGAGGGGCGCTGGAGCGCGAATGCGGGGGTCCATGAGTGGGGGGATGCGGGAGGGGGGGAGGGGTTGGGGTTTGGGAGTACCCATGGAGGGGAAAGCTCGCTGATGTTGCAGCTGATTCCAGGGGCTAGGCCTCTGGGGGCTAAGCCTTGCTGGAATTTGGGCGGAGGGGGCCTTGTAGGCCGAGGGAGCTTCCCTCTGCTGGCGAGCGTCAGAGCGCTTAGTCAGCTTGGAGGAGGGAGCCTTGGGGGCTTTGGGGCAGCCTCTGTAGTTCGCGGGATGCCCTGTCTGCCCGCAGAGCACGCAACTGGGAGGCTCCGTGCAGAGCGAGCGGTCTTTCGGGCGCGTGCAGTCCGCTGTGCCATGCTCACCCAGGCACTTGACGCACCTGGGCTTAGCATAGCAATGCTTTTGCGAGTGCCCGTAGAGTTGACATCGGTGGCATTGCCCGATTGTCGAGTTCTTATGAGGCTTTTCAATGTCAAAGCCGGTCAGGTTGCAGATGGCTTTGACATTGAATATCGGGTGGATACGGGCCTCGGTGGGGGGACATACCACGAGGACCATGTCGAATGCCTCGCCGCTGCGGGCGCGGTGCATGCGGTGGACTTCGTCGACAGGGATACCCTGTAACATTAAGTCATCCTTAATGTCGGCGGAAGGGATTTCACGTGGGATCCTTTTGATCACCACGCGAGTCTGTTTCTCCTCGGGGAGGGAGAAGGTGTGGAACGCCACACCTCTGGAACGGAGGAGTCGAGTGATGTCCCGATAGTCTTTCGACGTCGGGATGGTCACCTTGATACCCTGTTGGGTATTGCGGGCGCTGGTGTATGCGATCTTTTGATCGCAGCACCATCTGGAAATGTCGGTCCACTTCGCCTTATCCTGAATATAGATAGGGGGAGGGGGGGGGATCTTCTTCTTCTGGGTGCCAGAAGTAGAAGGAACGGGGGACATGGGGGCATCCTGGCTCGAGGATGGAGCGGGGGTAAGAGGGGTCAGAGAGAGGGCGGTGGGGGTGAGGACCGCGGGGGGGGAGGGGGGAATGGGGGAGCTAGGGCCTGAGGCGAGTTCCTCGAAAGCGACCACCTTGGTGGCCTGGGAGGAACTCTGCTTCTTCTTCTTCCTCTTGCTTCCCTTCCCGGTGACGGGCACGAAGCCTTCGTCGTCAGAATGGGAGGAAGAGGAGGAGGAGTGAATGGCCTCAGGATCGGACTGAGACAACTGTGGGATAGTGGGGAAGGGGGTGGCCGCCCGCTTTGAAGAAGCAGGCATTGGGGTATCGGGCCGCCTCTGAGAAGTGGGCACGTCAATGTCCATGTCCCTGGAGGGAACGGACGGACTGAGCGGGCTCTCAGGGGCGGGAGGGGCGAGAGGGGCTATTAGGACATCGCTGAAGTCGGCGATGGCCATGTCGGGGAAGATGGCGCGGTGGAGCTTAGTGAGCTCCTCGGCATATTTTTCCTCAAGACTTTCCTTTTTAAGGATTGTCGTGAAGACCTCGAGGATTAGGAGCACCGACCTTGCGGTGGGGTCCGAACTCGGCTCAATCGTGAGCGACATAGTTAAATGTCGGGGGAGCCTAACATTCCCTAAAACCTATCTCCCCGGATGGACTTGTCCGGGGATGTGTGACCCTCCCTGCCGGGTATAGACAGGGAGGTGAGTACCTACTGGTGAGCCCTAAGCTTGCTTTGGCCCGTTGCCTATCTTATTTGTGCAACGGGGTCCTAACATGGGTCTGGTGCGAAGGGGTAGACACACCCAACCGACACCAGGTGTGTAGCTGTTGAAGGAAAACTGTCACCAATGCCGACTAGGAGACCCCCCAAGGCCGAACACTGGGACCCGTCCAACTGACTGCCTCACCCTGATGGGGATCGGCGGGTGTGATTGGGTCAACACCCCACTCGGTTTCGTTGGCACCGTATGGTATCCACCGAGGACCACGAAACTGTGGTTTTTCCCTGAAGGGGACAAATAACCCGACGACCGTTTTATCGAAAATAACTGTTAGAAGAAATACTAAACTAGTTGTGCCTTGAAAAAGGCACACAACTAGCGGCTGAAGATAGTCACTATATAAATATAGTACTATGTAGATCGTCACGAGGTGCGACGAAATCTTGATAGCAGGAACCACAGAGCCGGAATCGGGAGCACTCGAACCACAAACACGTCCGTCCGCTACCGCTGCCGCGCGCCGAGAGTTTTGAAATGTGCTCATTAAGCCCTTTTATCTGATACCTAACATGGTACGATTAAACGATTTTTTTTTTAGTTCGTTGCTTTATTTCCTCTAGAGGGCGCCATTTTTTATTTAATGTGACGTCACATAGCCTATAATCAGCGGACGATCAAGACGCTTCTAACAATATCTCATTTGTCAAATTGTGATGAGTGGTTTAGTGAGGAGGGAACAGATGAACATCCATACATACATACATACCGGTCAAAGTCATAACCCTCCTTTTTTTTTCGCCGTAGTAGGGTAAAAATATAAAAAAATAGTAGCCCACAGGTATCGGGGACAGGGTCCAAGCTACGCGGTCAGGGCTCCAAAAGGAGGAACCTCCTAACAATACGGGCCGTGTCCAGGAGTACTTTCTGAATCAGGCATTTAACCCAGCCGCCCAACGAAAGCCTCCTTAAGTATTGGTCGAGGCTGATACGACTATCGGCACAATTATCGCAGTGTCCACATCCCACATGTCGACAACCTCGCGAGCCATTACCAACCAGAGGGCCTAGACAAGTGACAATCGCTTCGAAAACGTTTCGTATTTCTACAACGACTTTCAACAGGATTGACATAAGCTTTTCGATAGCTTATGTCAGTCCTATACATTTTTGCGTTTTCCATCATCCTTATCGCTGATAGAATGTCACTTTGTCTAGAGCCTCAGTTACATTATTGTTATGGCGACTGCCCCGTTGGTCTCGTGGTCGCAAGCGCGACTGCAG
Source organism: Lithophane semibrunnea (assembly GCA_947363905.1). Classification (NCBI taxonomy): domain Eukaryota; kingdom Metazoa; phylum Arthropoda; class Insecta; order Lepidoptera; family Noctuidae; genus Lithophane; species Lithophane semibrunnea. The sequence goes on along the minus strand of OX376216.1, from coordinate 5,166,843 downwards.
AGCGTGGGGTCCTGGGTTCGATTCCCGGGTCGGGCAAAGTGTTATTGGATTTTTCCATTAGGAATTTCGTAGTAACAGCCCGGAGTTTGGAAGTTGGCGGTGTGATACCCCCGTGCCTCGGATAGCAGGTTAAGCCGTTGGTCCTACGCCTGATCTTTCTCCGGTCGTGTCGGATTGCCGACCCATCGGACTATGAGAGTGAGGGAAGAGAGAGTGCACTTGTGTCTGCGCAAACACTTGTGCACTATAATATCTCCCGCGCCGAAGGCTAGTCTCCGTTGAGATTGGCCGCCGTGGCCGAAAATACTGTCTGGAGGACTATATATATATGTTATGGCGACAGACTTAGATAAGAATATGGTGGTAGCTAGCCAGGCGGACTTAGAATAAGCCGTACCACCAGTTCACAAGCATTCCAAAATTTCCCCAAAACATGGTGACTCTTGCCAGCAGCCATAGTAGCATATCTTAGGCTTAACTATCTGAAAATCATGTCGTATTAGTTCACATTTTGCAGGCATATTGGCTCTGGGTAGAGTTGAGCTTAACAGTGCTCGAATTTAGGACTATTTATTTGAGAAGGTGAATATTTAGGAATAATTGTATTCCCAATTTAAGGCCAAAGAAATATTTTTTTTATTATTAAATTACTTATGACACAGAATAAATATTTTTTTGTGTAAATAATTTCATCACCACTGCTCTCAAAACGGTGAAATAAAACATCGTAAGGAAACCGGCATGTTCTAGAACCAAAAATTCGAAGACATGTGACATCTATCAACCCGCACTGGGCCCGCGTGGTAGGTAGATTACAGCATAGCCCACTCACTCTTGAAAAGAAAATAATTTTCGAGTCATTTGACATTTTATATTTTGATTTCATACATTTTAAAATATAAAATGTCAAATTACTCGAAAATGTCATTGACAGTGGCATAGGGGTCATCAGAGGTCATTTGGTTACAAATGACCTCTTCTACTTCCCTTACCGGATTACCGACATAATATTATATATTATACAACATTTTCAACAAAAAAAATGAGCTATTCCTTACGTTTGTGTTCACTTAAATCGACAAAATGTAGGGAACAGCTGATTTTTTTTCGCGATTTCAAGGTTGATCCCATAGAAAAAGTTGTTCAAAATGATGAGTACAATAACCCCTTTTTGGGTTTAGCATAAACAAAAAATAATGTTGTATAACCTATAACCCTGTATTATAATAATTTAGTTTTATCATAAATCTACAGAGATTTATTAAAAACTAATTATAGGTACTGATGTTTTTCTGCAGAATTAAATTAAATAAAATTATTTTTATTTCAGAACCATATATATACATAATTGCAGTTTATTTTTTTTAAAGTTTTCGATTTTTATAAAACTTTTAACTTTAAAAGTCCCATCCCTATTTGATATCGTGCTTACCATCAGCCCATACAAATCCTAAGACGGCCTACATAACGAACAGTTATAAATAACTATAGATATACTATCTCTATGAAATACAATCATACTGACTTGTAGATCTGGTTTTAACTGTCCTTTTGGGAATAAAATGCACTGACCTTTTTATTTGTTCCATTTGCCTTCTCCCCGGACAACTGTGTGGCCTCCAACTTATCATCATCTGCCTAGCCTTTTCCCTACTATGTTGGGGTCGGCTTCCAGGCTAACCGGATGCAGCTGAATACCAGTATTTTACATGGAGCGACTGCCTATCTGACCTCCACAACCCAGTAACTGGGTAATACGATACCCCTTGGTAAGACTGGTTGTCAGACCTTCGGGCTTCTGACGACCCGTAACGACTGTCAAAGATCCACAAATGACAGCCGGGACCAACGGCTTAACGTGCTTTCCGAGGCACAGAGGAGTCTCGATATGTAAAGATGGTCACCCATCCACGGACCAACCCCGGCAAGCGTAGCTTAACCTGATGGATCGACCCGTGCGGCTGTTATTACTTAGCCACGAGCTCCTCTGTGGCCTCCAACTTATATTAACATTTATACTCAAAATGGCCAGTAAATAGCTCAAAGTGGTAAGTAGGTAGGTAACAACTCTACTTTCCACCAACGACGTCATTTAGCAAGTTATTCAAGTACAAACAAACTAACCGTTTAAGGTATTTTCGGAAGAATGTTTAAAGTTACGTAAAGACGCCATGTCACTTACCGTAGAGAGCTATTAGATGTACTAAGTGAATGTGCAAACGCCCTTAGAGTTACAGGGGCGGTACACACTACGTGGTTTGTTGAAGACCCATGATCGCCTTGGGTTTTAATTTATATCGATGAAGGAGACCTTTGGGATAAGTGTAGGAAGTCAGTCTAGTCTTTTCCCAACTTTCTTGGTTGCAGGCAGATCATGAGCTGCCTTAGTGCAGGAGAATGAAGAACATAATTATATGTAACTAGCTTCGACCCGCAGCTTTGCCCGCGTGGTATGTCGATAAAAAATAGCCTATGTCCTTCCCCGGGATGCCATCTATCTCCTTGCCAAATTTTATCGAAATCTGTTCAGGGGTTTAGACGTGAAAAGGTAAAATCAAAAATCAAAATATTTTATTTCACATAAGCCTACATGGGCACTTATGAAACGTCAGAAGCAAAGTACACGGTTCCATTGGTCGTTTCCTATGGAGAAGAGCCGGCAAGAAACTCCATGGTTACTCTTTTAAAAGATAATTGGCGTTTACAATATTTTTGAATTACAGTGTTAATAGTTATGGGAGGACGGTGTAGGCCTTTCAAAAAGTTTTAGGTAAAAAAAAGTCTACAGTCCACTAAGCCTACAACGTTCTCACATTCACAAGGTAGAAAAGAATCTATATAAGATAAATATGAAACTACAAATAAAAACCTATTTAAACCAAATGACATGGTAACAGACAGACAGACAGACAGAGTTACTTTCGAATTTATAATATTAGTATGGCTAACATAATAAGGGGAATGCACTAAGGTAACCCGCGAATATTTTTGAAATCATGACATTTAAATTTCGCGGGCTACCGTAAAACCAGCGAACCCAATTTTAGAACAAAATTACATCATTGCATAAATATACCTAGGTATAGGAGTGGTGATAACTTATATTCTTACATCCTAAAGAAGGAAAACCTTCTTTCTTTCTTTTCTTCTATCTTTATTTCTTTTTTATTTATTTCTTTCTTTCTTGTCTTCTTTCTTTCCTTCTTTTTTATTTATTTCTTTCTTTTCTTATATATTTATTTCTTTATTTTCTTCTTTCTTTCTTTCTTGTCTTCTTTCTTTCTTTCTTTTCTTCTTTCTTTTTTCTTTAGTTCTACGTAATAAGAGGGCGAGCTTATTCCTCTTAACCGACCAAAAATCCAAGAAGATAAAGATTTGTGAGATATTCTATAACTTATTCTCAAAATAACGGCACACCTTTTGTGTTCTATGAAATCTTCGCCTCACACGGTCAAAAGTAAATACCTTAGGAATCAGCACAAAGGCCGAAGTTTGGCCTAAACCTATTGTTTCACCTGTTTTTGCATACGTAGCGTATGTGGAAGCTTTGAAAGCGGAGGTTAAGGGATATCTACGTTTGAATATAGCGGAAAATACATGCAAATTGGATTCTAGGCTTGTGTCAAACTCAAACTCAAAGCATTTAATTCAATTAAACCGTATAAGCAATTTTGAATTGTCAAGGAGTCAGTCAGAAATATGAAGCTAGTTGCCCATCCCAAAGCGTAGTAGGTACCTATGGAGAAGAACGGGCAAGAAACTCCACGAAAACTCTTATAAATAAATAAAAATATACAAAATATTGGTTACATCATTCATTTTGAAATTATACATGTGAAAACAATGTAGAAAGCACGTTAGAAGCGTCCGCAATTATAAAATAAAAACAAAAAACAATTAAAATAAGCCATGGCAGCTAAGAGATGACAAGTCACAACTGACGGCGCCCGTTCACGAACATGACGCATGGATCAGCACCATTCAAGTCAACCATTTTGAAGACAGCTAAAATTCAACACACGCGCCACCATCAGCGAGAAATCTGAGTGAGCATGACATATTCCCAGCCGAAAGGGCACATTCAAGTCAATGAAAGACAAATTATCCGGTAAATGGTAGCTCTATAGTACATAGTACTCACACCTGTGCTATGCAAAGATGGTCTAGGATGGAGATGGTGTAGGATTTCATTGTGATTACTGGCGAAAAATAGACCAATTAAGTAAGTATGCCATTGCAGGGTAAGGCCTTTGCTCACGTAGTACGAACCTGTATGTTATGTTGTAGAGAGATAGAGAATTATGAGAATTATTAGTTGACAATGCAATGGAGCCATACACACAGCTCAGGCAATGACGGAGATTTTGTAACACTAATTTCTGGGCTGTATATAAAGTGTATCTATTAATACACGAAATCTCTTAAGAGGCCATTGTACTCGTCATTATGAACCACTTTCACTATAGGACCAACCCTGAAATCACGAAAAAATCTGCTGTTCCCTACATTTATGTTCTGATTGCCACCATTGACGCCATTTCAGGGTTGGTCCCATAGGGAAACCGGGGCCCTTGACAACAGGCAACTGAAGGAACACAGGTGGGTTTTAGTCAGTAAAAGTCTGACACAACCTCCCGCTCCGCCCAGAACGGGAGAAATCATTTGATGAATTTCCACCATAAAAAAAAAGGGTTGGTCCCCCCTCCATTAAGAGATTTCAAGTATGATAAGATACACCTTATATATCTCTCGTTTTAGCCATTTGAAATGGTTAGTCAGATCGCCAGTTCTGACGGCGCCAGAATAAACCACAAACCTTGCAATTCTTAAACGCCAACTTTGTGCAGGAAATCACCAAATCGGAGCCAGATTTATTCAAAATGCCGTAAAACGAGCACAAATGTGCATCAACTCAGGATGTCGTCATTTCACCGATATATTTGTTTTACATAAGGCGAATTTCACCAATTTTTTTTTAAACCGAGTACAAATAAGTCTTTTACTACGAATAAATTTTGAATTTTTGACAGTTATTCCATAAAACAACTGTCAGATGCCATTTTTATTCCACGGATAATAGATATCGGACTTTGGTAAAATCAGCCCTTAAATCAATTTACAACTCGAAATAATCCGTCCGTGAAAACAGGGCTCAATTATTTTCATTTTCAACAAAATGACAGTCAATTCAAATTATGAAATAGTACTTTTGCTTCACAGTGTGACCAAGAAATATGAAACAAAATTCCATCCGTCTGTACCATCTTTCTCCAAAACTGGTCGCTCCTAATACTTTGAACAAACCGTCTGTCCGCGCCTCTTTAGCGTCTCGTTTGTGCGCGTCTCAATCGACTCTTGCGCATAACGAAGTGGTATATTTAGTCGTGTGATAAATAGTTTACCGTCGTGGTTTGGTTGACGGGTATGGATGGATGGATGTGTTATTTATAGATGAATTTGTGACCGTAATAACCTATACTATTAAATGAGCTATATTTATATATTTGTAATCACGTTCTCGAAAACTGCTCTCACGATTTCTTTGAAAGATGCAATAAAAAGGTTTAAGGGGTGAAAAATCGATCTAGCTAGGTTTCATTATTCGTAAAAACAAAAAGAAAACCGGCCAATTGCGAGTCGGACTTGCGCACGAAGGGTTCCGCACCAGTATCTATAAAAACGGCAAAATAATCACGTTTGCTGTATGGGAGCCCCCTTAAATATTTTGTTGTTATAGCGGCAACAGAAAAAAACATCATCTATGAAAATGTCAACTGTCTAACTATCACGGTTCATGAGATACAGCCTGGTGACAGACGGACGGATAGCGGAGTCTTAGTAATTGGGTCCCGTTTTACGCTTTGGGTACGGAACTTGGACACTATAATACCTTTTTTTACTTATCTACGCTTAATAATGATTTACTAGAGCTTTTTCTGATTATTATTATTAAGCATACGACCAGAATTAAAACACATTCACACCCTCCTTTTTGGACCAGTCGGGTAAACACGTCCATGGTTACTACTGCTTGTGTGCTTCTTCTTAAAATTTTGCTGACATGTCAGAGAAAAATATTGTTTACCCTCGAGAAGAGAGGAAGAAGAATTCGAACACAATCAATCTAGCCTTTTCCTAACTATGTTAGGGTCGGCTTCCAGTCTAACCGGATGCAGCTGAATACTAGTATTGTACATGGAACGACTGCCTCTCAGACCTCCACAACCCAGTAACTGCATGATGGGTAATACGATACCCCTTGGTAAGACTGGCTGTCAGACTTTCAGGCGTCTAACCTCCACAACCCTGTTATCTACTGCAAATAACACACTATCACCTTCAAAACAATTTAATCTAATTCTTATTCTTCTTGCCTTTCCTGTTTTTGGAGCTCCAGAGCTCTATAAATTAAATTATAAGCTATAAGTTGGCATGCCGGTCACCCTCCAGTTTCCAAAGTTTTTGTTTTCTCATTGGGTCCATCTCATCTCATTTCACATTCACTTAAAAACGCATTTTAGATTACTGACACATAACTTTCACAATAACACATTACATCACTGGCCATTTTGTAATATATTACATCATTCATAACTCTTTGGTTTGGTGCATGTTGGGTGTATGTACGTCAAAGAGGACGCTTCAAAATGTTGCCACTACACAAAACGCATCACGGAGGATGATATTATCGTTTACCCATTTCTTTTTTTTTTTTTTTTTTTAATATATATATTTTTTTTTTTTTTTATACTATTAGATATTAATATAATATATTTTATTTTTTATTACAGTGCGCTGTACCGGTACAGCGTTCTGATAATGGTTTGCCGCACCGATCGACGTCATTACGTCAGCGCCGGCTGTCGCTAAAACCAGCGCTGGGGCTCTGTTTTGCATAGGGTCGCAGCATAATGCTGAGCGATAGCCGTTTTGCGTGGATGTGACGCATGTTTCCCCCAACCTTTTTTATTTTTAATTTGTTACATTGTTTTTTTGCGTCATATTTACCGCAAATAAACGTATTTTCTTTCTTTCTTAATCAAAATCATAATCAAAAGTCATTTATTCAAACTAGACAGTCCCCCAAAACGCCCACCCTTCACCACTTCCTAGTGCTTTAGCTGGGAAGAAGAAGTGGCGCAACAAACTCCCCAGCAGCACAGCTGTCTGTTCCAAATTGATTTTAACAAAAAAATTAAGTAATAAAAACTAAAACCCAACTACGACTGAAAAGGTATAAACAAGACACCACAGACAGACAAATTAAAAATCCGGAGTCACACGTCTTAGGGCGGCATAAATCGAACAGATTACGTGTGACTCCGGATTTTTAATTTGTCTGTCTGTGGTGTCTTGTTTATACCTTTTCAGTCGTAGTTGGGTTTTAGTTTTTATTACTTATAATATAACCAGCGGACAATCAAGATGCTTCTAACGATACCTTATTTGTCAAATTGTGATGAGTGGTTTAGAAGATACAAGGGAACAGATGAACATACATACATACATACGTACGAGTACATACATACATACATACCGGTCATAATCATAACCCTCCTTTTTCTTCGCCGTAGTCGGGTAAAAAGTATGCAAAATCATTTACATTACACAACGCGAAACATGAATCTAATTATTAGCCATAAGTCAGCTAGCACACGCCAATATACCAACCACAAAAAATAAACGAAGAGTACTGTAGTGTACTCAAGCAGAAATAAACAGTAAATTTAAACATAAATTAATATCTAAATAAAAGCCACCAGGCACAAAGGGCGTGCTCGCTTACGTAATACCATCTAATATCATTCACAAAAAAAAGGATTAAAATACAAAAATCACCGTAAAATCTTTTTATCACAGCATCTTTACGCTCGTCATCTCATAACGACATTTACTTAGAGTTGAGATATAAACCTGATGGTACAAAGTAGTCCGTAATGAGAGTAATGGTTTAAAATGATACGGTTCATTTCATTACTTAATGTAGATTTAAGGTAACTGCTACAATGAAAGCTGCCAAATCTAATAATCCATACTAATATTATAAATTCGAAAGTACCTCTGTCAGTCTCTGTCTTTCTATCTGTCTGTCTGTATGTATGTTACCTTTTCACGCCTAAACCACTGAACGGATTTCGATAAAATTTGGCAAGGAGATCGATGGCACCCTGGGGAAGGACATAGGCTACTTTTTGACATACCACGTGGGCGGAACCGCGGCCAGAAGCTAGTGAAAAATATAGCATTGGGCTATATTTTTTACTTACTGTTGCCCGCGGCTTCACCCATGTGGACCCTAATTCATTTTCTAAAATAAAATTAGCTATCTGCCTGTCAAAATGTCAAAATTGCTCCAGCCGTTTTGGAGATAAGCCGGAACAAACAGACAGTGTTTTTTTTTTATATAAGTGCCGTAAATCATTGTGTATTTAGTGAACAGACACTCCAAATTTTAAAATACAATAGACGTAGATGTATTTGGTAACCTATTCAGCTTAACTATTCTAACCCTGTAAGAAATCGAATAAGTTAGTTAGGAAGATTCGAAGTAGAGAAAGATAAGTAAGAATTTAACAACTAAATAATATAATGGAAATTTCAAAGAGTTTTGCACGGATAGCATAGCGTAGCACCGCTTTCACTACACCACTTTCCCTAAACGAAATTGCATTTTGTTCGCGAATCAAAATTACACACGATACTTCACATAATAATTATTTTATTACAGAATGGCTGCTGGAGTCATTTTACGAGATATTATTAACATGTTAGAGCCCAAATGTGCTGTAATAGACAGCGCTTATATATTTAGCGCTTATTATTATATTATATTATAACCTTGTTATTTTATTCTTTTGAGAGTTTATATTTATTTATTCTCAAGCAAGTACACTATTAGGTACACACGGCTACACATCAAGCTATACATTTCCAGTTTATGCTGATCTCGCATTGTATAGTATTTCCGTACAATACGAGGTCAGCTTATACTGGAAAAGTATAGCTTGATGTGTAGCCGTGTGTACCTATGAAATTGGTGTTTTGTATGGGGAATTTAAAAAAATTTGCATTTTTCATACTAACATTTTCTTAATTTATATAACAACCATCATCATCATCATCTGCCTAGCCTTATCCCAACTATGTTGGGGTCGGGTTCCAGTCTAACCGGATGCAGCTGAATACCAGTATTTTACATGTACTTTTACACTTAATTTATATAACAACCATTCACACTAATGTTTTAAAACTTTTATGCACTAATGTTTAAAAACTAAGATAACGTATTTATAGATTGTTAGATTAAGCGACAAAAATAAGTTGTGGCTAAGTTAAAAAAAAAAAAAGTGGTAAATTCTTCTAACAAAATGAGGAGTAATTTTTAAGGTATTTTTTATGTTTAGAAAACTATAAGTAATAAGGTTTTTTACTATTGGTTGTCTATGATGGTCATTATTCGATATAATACCAAGCGATTGATGAATGTTTTAAGTCATAGAAGTGACGAGATTCTCTATTTGTGAGAAAAAAATACCAATTTCATAGGTGAGGACCCAATATTTGTTGTTTTTACAGTACTCTCAGTAAATATTATTATTAGCCGAAAGACATAAAGACATTATTATAACCTTTAAATCATCCCAGGCGCCACGTAAAGCTAACAAAAAGTGAAAGTTTCATATCTTTTAAAAGCTTTTAAGTTCGAGGTAATAAATAATAACATACTTGAGCCTTAAGGGGAAGTCTATCAAGTTGTTTAAGGGTCGGTTACCCCTTTCGCCCCGACTTGAGTTGGGGCGTCTGTTTTGATAGTTAAAAAAATCAAGTAATAAAAACTAAAACCCAACTACGACTTAAAAGGTATAAACAAGACACCACAGACAGACAAATTAAAAATCCGGAGTCACACGTGTTAGGGCATAAATCGAACAGATTACGTGTGACTCCGGATTTTTAATTTGTCTGTCTGTGGTGTCTTGTTTATACCTTTTAAGTCGTAGTTGGGTTTTAGTTTTTATTACTTGATTTTTTTTTTAATTCTTTTGGGGTTATAATATATATATTTTTGAAATGTGCTCATTAAGCCCTTTTATTTGATACCCAACATGTTACGATTAAACCTTATTTTTTTTTAAGTTCTTCACTTTATGTCCTCTAGAGGGCGCCATTTTTAATTTTATGTGACTTCACATAGCTTATAACCAGCGGACAATCACGACGCTTCTAACGAGAGACGAACCTGATTTGTCAAATTGTGATGAGTGGTTTAGACGATACAAGGGAACAGATGAACATACATACATACATACGTACGAGTACATACATACATACCGGTCATAATCATAATCCTCCTTTTTCTTCGCCGTAGTCGGGTAAAAAGTATGCAAAATCATTTACATTACACAACGCAAAACATAAATCTAATTATTAGCCATAAGTCAGCTAGCACACGCCAATATACCAACCACAAAAAATAAACGAAGAGTACTGTAGTGTACTCAAGCAGAAATAAACAGTAAATTTAAACATAAATTAATATCTAAATAAAAGCCACCAGGCACAAAGGGCGTGCTCGCTTACGTAATACCATCTAATATCATTCACAAAAAAAAGGATTAAAATACAAAAATCACCGTAATACCATCTAATATCATTCACAATCAAGATGCTTCTAACGATACCTTATTTGTCAAATTGTGATAAGTGGTTTGGAAGATAGGAGGGAACAGATGAACATACATACATACATACCGGTCAAAATCATAACCCTCCTTTTTTCTTCGCCGTAGTCGGGTAAAAATTAAATGTGTGTCAGGGTTGTTTTTTAATATGTTTTTTTAACGTTATTAAGAATAGTTTTTTCAGAATGGACACTATTTTTTTCCCGTGGGTGTATTGTAAAATACAGAGGTAGCGAAATTATTCTGGGTAGCAAATGCAGGGAGAAACCTGTGGCCAATTGATGGCATATGTCCAAGGCCTGTGGACATCTACAATTATGCCATTCCAGAAACAAAGAGTAAATATCTCATGTGCCAGTATACCTGCCCCCATACCCTGGACTACCCTGGAGCCACGATGCTTGGCGGTAGAAATAGATGGCAGAACTACAAAATACAATAGACGTAGATATAATATTTAGTAACCTATTCCGATTAACTATTCCTCAAGAGTCATAAAAAACTACTCTGCGTTCGGCGCTCGGCGAGGCAACACGTCGTGTTCGGATTCGCGACTGGTCAATCGTCATCCTTAAGATGCCTCGAGGTGCAACACGTGTCGATTCCTTACAGGGTTTCTTATAAGACTCTTGGGGAATAGTCAAACGGAATAGGTTACTAAATATATCTACGTCTATTGTATTTTATAACGGATTTTCGTAAAGTCACGCTTGAATCAATTAATTACTCCGGACGAGATCCTTCAAAAGAGTTTCTACTTCTTATGAGAAGAAATCTTTTAAAATGGTTCCTAAATCCACGTCGTAAACAGAATCAAATAACGCCCCACATATAACAATTATGGTCTCCATAATAAAAAAAAAAAACTAAGTAATGGTCTCTTAATTCCTCTTAAACGTTCAAAAAGACCCTTATAATATTTTCATTATTATCCACTTTAATGTATTTTGAACCTTATCCCATTCTAATAAGAGTTTTTGGAAGTTACATTAAAATTCTGAAATTGAATTTGAAAGGGATATAAACACTTGTTTAGATAAAATGATTACAGTAAGCTATGATTATTATTTTGTCAATTTTAATACACTGTCGAGCAATATAAAAAAGTCACTAACTTATGAAATACTAGCTGCGCCCCGCGGTTTCACCCGTGGGATTCTACGAGATAAAAGTATCCTATGTCCTAATCCAGGTCATGGTCTACCCATGTACCAAATTTCATCCAAATCTGTTCAGCCGTTTTTGCGTGAACGCGTAACAAACAAACTCACTTTCGCATTTATACTTTTAGGTAGGTTTATTTTTTCTTTTTTGCATTTTTTTAGCCTATGGTCATCCCCAGGATCCCATCCTACATCCTTGCCAAAATTTTGTCGAAATCCGTTTAGTGGTTTAGGCGTGAAAAGGCAACATACAGACAGACAGAGTTACTTTCGAATTTATAATAATTACTAGCTGCGCCCCGCGGTTTCACCCGCGTAAGTCTCGATCCCGTGGGAATATCGGGATAAAAAGTATCCTATGTGTTAATCCAGGTTATAAGCTATCTGTTTGCCAAATTTCATCAAAATCCATTCAGCCGTTTTTGCCTGATTGAGTAACAAACATTCAAACACACAAACACACAAACTTTCACATTTATAATATTAGTAGGATTAGTATGGATAAAGTTAGGATTTCCGAAACCACGCCAGATAGCTTCTTCAAGTAAAAAGCAACATTCAAAGTGTATTTAATAGCGTATATAAAACACTTAGAAAACTGATTTCAAGTTTTTTTTTACTTCATAGATAACTTGTGTGGTTTAGGAAAATATTTTTTTTTTTCTCGTGGCTTTTTTATATTGCTCGCCAGTGTAGTTTAGTTTTGGAGAGAAGTCTTGAATATTATTGCATAATGGTTGGTAAGGGTTTTGAGGGGCTCATGGCAAATTACAACCACGCAAATCAATTCATCTTTGCAGTTAAGACCATACACGGTGCATCATCATCATCTATTGGGGTCAGCTTCCAGTCTAACCGGTTGCAGCCGAATACCGAATATATTATATAAGTTATATGGAGCGACTGCCTATGTAACTTCCACAACCCAGTCATTTAGAAATAAAAACCTTTTGGCCTCGGCGTTAGACTTTCGGGTGACTGTCCTTCAATTAATCAATTCGGGCTACCACAGTCCACTGCTGGACATAGGACCATCCTAAATTGACTGCCCTTGACATCTGTCAAAATGAACACAACTGATGTTCTACGAAAAAAACTGAAACCCATCCAGAATATGACCTCAGAAAGTCTTGCTTAACCTCACATAACAGTTCTTTATACATTTATATTTCACTAATCAGATTACAAGTCAAAGCCGAAAATCCGACCGCCTTATTTTAATTTCAACAATTATAATTATAATAATAATCCATAAGAAGATTAATAATTAATTTGACATAATATTTTAGGGCACAATATTAGATGTAGAGAGGTACAATATTATATGTATAAAGGTAAGTAGGTGTAATGAGGACAGGTAAATGACACGGGCGTCTCGTGGATGCGGGGTGGATTACACTTGGGGCCGAGTGAATCGACCCTTTCTGGAATCCAAGCCTGTATTTTTATCATTATCATATATGACAATACGCCATTTTTGGGGGACAAATTATTAGAAGAAAAAAAAAAAGGTATTACAAACTGTACCGTGTGACACATTTAAATGAAATAATTTACTATGAGGCTGTGATGCTTCGCATAGGACAGTGAAAACCACATCAAAATCCGGTGTGTAGTTTAGAAGAACTAAACGGTTACACAGACTGACACCAAAATCGACTTTGTTTCATACTTTTTAACCGACTTCTTCGAGAAGGAGGAGGTTCTCATTCCGCCTGATTGCTTTCTTTTCTTTTTGGAAGTTGGTTGTTTTTTTTTTAAGTTTTTATAGATAGGATAGCAATTGTATTTCAAGCCTTTAAATTATTACAGCAAGCAGCAGGAACAGACAGCTGTGCTGCTGGACAGTTTGTTACGCAACTACTTCTTCCCAGCTAAAGCATTAGAAAGTGGTGAAGGGTGGGCGTTTTGGGGGACTGTCTTAAGGCAACAGCTTCAGGGTAGCCCGCGAATTTCAAATATTCTTACGTTTTTTGCTATAAGTTGGTCAGTATCAGGTTGTATGTTGAATAAAATATGATTCGCGGCAGTAACAAATATGGATTCACAGAATTAAAAATATGAGAATCAGCAATACAGCTGTCTATGTTCATATAATTCTATTGAATGACTATTTCATGAAATCATGACATTTGAGAATTATTTTAACATAAGGAGTTGTACTGCTGATTCTAATGATTATAATTCTGTTAAGCCATAATTTTATTACCGTCGCGAATCATAATTTAATCAACATACAAACTGACACTGACTTGCAAATTGCAAAAAACGTAAGAACATTTGAATATCGCGGGCTACCTTAGCGCATCCCCCTTATGTAATTTTGACGTTCAAAAAGTGCTGATTCCCAGCCTAGTTTGAATAAATGACTTTAGATTTCGATGTTTTACTGGAGGAGCTCGTGGCTAAGTAATAACAGCCCCACGGGTCGATCCAGCTAAGCTACGCATGGGGGGTTGGTCTGTGGATGGGTGACCATCTTTACATACCGAGACTCCTCCGTGTTTTAGAAAGCACGTTAAGCAGTTGGTCCCGGCTGTCATTCATGGATCTTTGACAGTCGTTACGGGTCGTCAGAAACCCGAAAGTCTGACCACCGGTCTTACCAAGGGGTATCGTATTGCCCAGTTACTGGGTTGTGGAGGTCAGATAAGCAGTCGCTCCATGTAAAATACGGGTATTCAGCTGCATCCGGTTAGACTGGAAGCCGACCCCAACATAGTTGGGAAAAGGCTAGGCAGATTGATTGATTGTGAATTTTTGACAGCGTGTTTCCTCTCAGCGCAGTATAGAACGCACCATTTCATCCCCAGTCTCCCCTCCCCATCTCATGCGTATTGATTTTGGTCGTTAGAGAGATTTATTTATGAGTCGCGACTGTGAACCCGAGGTACGGGGCTTCAACGCCAGGGTGAGGTACAGTTAGCAAAAGATTTGTTGTATAAAGGACTTATCAACAAGAATCAGGTTCTTGTTAGATTTTTTTAAAGGGTTTTTTATGTGTCTCATAAATAGGGAAATTCTATTTGGAATGGGAATGAATAACACGCTTGGATAGGTGATAGTGAATTATTTTAAAATATATTTTACTAGCTGCGCCCCGTGGTTTCACCCGCATAAGTCTCGATCCTGGGGGAATATCGAGATAAAAAGGATCCTATGTCCTATTCCAGGGGGCGTAAAACAGTCACTTTGGCAGAAAATATTATGAATTATCGTAAAATGTCACTAACCGACATTTCATAATATGATTTGCGTGCGATTCATTATTACGAAATAATTCATCTTATCATAATTCATCGTTTAACAGTTTTCTATGGAGATTCATAAAATAGTCCACAGATTATGAATTGCTGGTGTGTCAAATTAGAAGAATTGCTAATTATAGCTGGAAATTCAGGAAATGAATTGCTATTGTGGCCGTTTTAGACTCCCTGGTCATGGTCTACCCATGTGCCAGATTTCATCTAAATCCGTTCAGCCGTTTTAGCGTGAAAGTGTATCAAACAAATAAACTCGCTTTCGGATTTATAATATTAGTTAGGATTCAGATGGCTATGAGTCGTACAAAATTTTTCTTTCTATGTCTTCCTCTCTGTACAATAGGCTGTCAATCTTGCTTACTACATACTGACGTGTTTGAACCCTTTTCACAATTTGTAAGAGTTATTCTTGTATAGTTTGTGCCAAGAGGAAAGCAGAAGTAGGTACTTTGAGTACTCAGGAGTTACCAATAAGAAATTGACTAAATATTGCTCGGTTCCTATAAACAAAAATCGACTTCCAAAAAAAAAAACACAAAAAAATAACTTTAATTTCGGAAGTCGGTGTCTTTGCTTTTCAATTTTCGTTTTTTGCCACCGACTTCTGAAATAAAAGCTTTTTTAACCGACTTCTTCAAAAAGGAGGAGGTTCTCAATTCGTCTGTATGGATTTTTTACACGCTTTCACGCTAAAACGGCTGTACGGATTCGGATGATAAGTTTGCTTGCGTAGTTTTTGAGTTAGCTTCAATAATTACGTATTTTTCCCACTTTGCGTATGTAGATGATATAATTATTTCACTCCTTCACTGTTATTTACATAGCAGGTATTGGTATTCGAATTTGTGTGGGGTAGGTACCACAACTAAAAAGTGGAAAATAAAAACTTTTTACAAAAAAAAAACAACCGACTTCAAAAAAATAACTCTAAAAAAGTGAAAATAACTTTAATTTCGAAAGTCGGTGGCAAAAAACGATTACTGATTGCCTCGTTGGTCTAGTGGTCACAAGTACAACTGGTGAGCATAGAATCCTGGGTTCAATGCGCAAACCGGTTAAAGTGTTATTAGATTTTTCTATCTCGTAGTCCAGATTTATGCCCGGTTGTTGACAATACACTCGCCCCCTATTACATGGAACTTAAAAACAACTGGTGGAATATGGTTGTAGGTACTAGGTACTATTGTACTATAGGTACACCCCTGCCAACCCCATCGGGAATACAGACGTAATGTTATGTGTGAGTACAGAACACATAGATTTAACTTGGTGACAAGGTACGGATACTGCTGTCTACGTACCGGATATAATCCCCCAGCTGACAGCTTCGAAGTGAAATGGGTGACCGAAACATGCCTGAGTTCTTATCAATATTTTACAGTTGGCAATGTTGGCATAATGTATCTAATATTGTCCGTAGTTGCGCTGTCATTCGTGGATCTTTGACTGTCGTTACGGGTCTTCAGAAGCCCGAAAGTCTGACAACCAGTCAAATTCTTTATCAGTTACTTATATGTTTAAGTCCCATGTAATAGGGGGTGAGTTTACTGTCAACAACTGGGCACAAATCCGGACAGAGTAATTTCAGATAGAAAAATTCAATAACACTTATACCGATCTGAGCATTGAACCCAGGATTCCATGCTCACCAGTTGTACTTGTGACCACTAGACTGCCGAGGCAGTCAATAATTATAAAGTCGAGAATATTTTGAGATTTATTATCGACTAGCTTCCGCCCGCGGCTTTGCCCGCGTGGTATGCCGATGAAAAGTAGCCTATGTCCTTCCCCAGGATGCCATCTATTTCCTTGCCAAATTTTGTCGAAATCCGTTCAGTGGTTTAGTAGTGAAAAGGTAACATACAGACAGACATACAGACAGAGTTACCTTCGAATTTATATTATTAGTATGGATCCTTGCTACATTCCTTTATTTCTTTGTTAAAGAAATGTTTTTTTTTTAAATAAGTTCCCAGGTATGACAGGAACTCGGACTAAATAAAAAACCAAGACAGCGCTGCGAACAATACAGTGAAGTATGCCAAAACTACACCTCCGCTCTGTGCATACACGCTCACACGCACACATTTACAATCAAACTACACCACACTAAGTGCACACATGTTTACGAAACCGGCCTAACGTCACTGTTGACAGCGCTGTCTTGGTTTTTATTTTGGTCTGAGGACTCGAATAATAAAATTATTCTAAATCCCCAAAGCCGATTTTCAAAACCATATTTTTATTTCTTTAAAACTGATTTTCAAACAAGCAATCTACACTTTTCTATCAACATTTTCGATCTAAACCACTCAATTATTTTAAGTTGTAGACGTGTCGTAAGCACGAACGGGCTGTCCGATAGATTTAACATAATTGCAGACAAAGAACAAACAAATCCACTTACATTTTGCATATTGAGACACGGTTTGACTCCGAGATCAGAGCCCCATGAAAGTAGTATAAGATGGCCCGTGCTGGCCAAACCTCGTGTACATAATGGCCCATACTGGCCCAGTGGATGAGGTTTTTAATGTGGCTATGGAAACGTTAGATGGATTACTGCAATGCTTTAGTTGTAGTACCTACTGCTCCAGACGATTTCTCAGTTGGGAAAATACTGGGAAGATGATGATGATAACTTTGTTTTTATCTAATACATAACATTAAACATGTCTGCCTCAAGTTCTCTGTCTGCTGTATGTCTGTAAGTTGTCTGAAAATCAAACATTGAGCCCAGCCTTTTCCCAACTATGTTAGGGTCGGCTTCCAGTCTAATCGGATGCAGCTGAATGCCAGTATTTTACATGGAGCGACTGCCTATCCGACCTCCGCAACCCAGTAACTCGGTAATACGATACCCTTTGGTATCGTATTACCGAGTTACTGGGGTTTACGACGGACCGTGGAAAGGTCCACGGTCCGTCGTCCGGGCTCGTCGGTGTCCGTCCGCAAAATTTGCGGATCGTGGGATTTCGGTATCACACAAAAATATTTTTTAGCTTTTGTTTTTAAAGTACTTGAGTGTCAGACAACATACCGAGACTCCTCCGTGTTTCGGAAAGCACGGTCCCGGCTGTCATTCGTGGATCTTTGACAGTCGTTACGCCCGAAAGTCTGACAACTAGTAAACCCCAGTAACTCGGTAATACGATACCAAAGGGTATCGTATTACCGAGTTACTGGGTTGCGGAGGTCGGATAGGCAGTCGCTCCATGTAAAATACTGGTATTCAGCTGCATCCGATTAGACTGGAAGCCGACCCTAACATAGTTGGGAAAAGGCTAGGCACATTGTTTGATTGTCAGACAACTTACAGACATACAGCAGACAGAGAACTTGAGACAGACATGTTTAATGTTATGTATTAGATAAAAACAAATTTATCATCATCATCATCTTCCCAGTATTTTCCCAACTGTGTTAGGGTCAGCTTCCAGTCTAACTGGATGCCGCCACTACTGAGCGTGGGGTCCTGGTTTCAATTCCCGGGTCGGACAAAGTGTTATTGGTTTTTTCCATTAGTAATTTCTTAGTCCCGGAGTTTGGAAGTTGGCGGTGTGATTCCCCCGTGCCTCGGAAAGTATGTTAAGCCGTTGGTCCTGCGCCTGATCTCTCTCCGGTCGTGTCGGATTGCCGTCCCATCGGATGAGAGTGAGGGAAGAGAGAGTGCACCTGTGTTTGTCCACTATAATATGTCCCGCGCCGAAGGTTAGGCTCCGTTGACATTGGCCGCCGCCGTGGCCGAAATACGGTCTGGAGGACTATATATGTATAACTAGCTGCGCCCCGCGGTTTCACCCGCGTAAGTCTCGATCCCGTGGGAATATCGGGATAAAAAGTATCCTATGTGTTAATCCAGGTTATAAACTAGCTGTTTGCCAAATTTCATCCAAATCCATTCAGTAGTTTTTACGTGAAAGAGTAACAAACATCCATCCATCCATCCATCCATCCATACTTACAAACTTTCGCGGTTATAATATTAGTTAGATATACTGGGTAACACGACACGCCTCGATAATGATGTACCATAAAAAATAAAACTACCACAAAATAATGTAACCATAAATTATTTATAAACCAATCCCTACCTATAATAGAGCGGCATAGATACTTTAGATACCCAATATTTTGTATCCTCTCGGGTACAGATGGCTGGTTGCTATGGTAACCGTATCTCGGCTTTCTTCCTGACTGGTCGCCAAATACGGCCGGGGAGTCGCGGCGAATACACCTGGGAACTTACTATGGTAACGAGAATAGATATCGACTTTAATATCTTTGAGTTTTTAGGTCATAGAGGCTTTTGAGTAAACTGGGTTGTGGCAAATCTATATCTACATCAACATCACGCCTGTATTCCCTGAAGGGTTAAGCAGAGGTGTACTTGTTAGCTAGTGGCTGCACGGGTCGATCCGTCAGGTTAAGAAATGAAAGAAAATTTAAAACTCATATAAAAAGTACACTTTGTAAACAAGCTTATTACAAATTAGAGGATTATATCCAAGATAAGAATGCTTGGAAACATGCTGGTCTTGCTCCATAGGACGATTTAGTGTCTGGACAAAATCAAACTGATAGCTAATTTAGTTTTTTTATTTTATTTATTATTTGTATGTCATAGACTTTTACACTCTGTCATTACTTAAACTCACGTACTGACTTATTAGTACTACTTGTAACAATGTTAGGACTATTGTAGTATCGTATACTTTTACAATCTTTGTAAATATGTGAGCACCATGTATCTGGTAATTAATTTATTCATTATTGCTCCATTTATAATTCTTTTTACCTTTCGTAGTACAGTAATCTTATTGTAGGTGCATCGTCTTCACATATAATTATATAATTAATGTATACAAAATATTGTAAAAAAAAATTAAAAGAGTAACGATGGAGTTTCTTGCCCATTCTTCTCCATACGAAATCTACCTTTTGGAAGGGGCAACTAGAATCAATTCTATTTCTTTGTTTGACGTTCAAAAGTGCCATATATGTGCCTATTTGAAATAAATTATTTGACTTTGACTTAGACTTTGACTTTAAGCTACGCTTGCCGGGGTTGGTCCGTGGATGGGTGACCATCTTTATAAATCGACACTCCGCCGTGCCGCGAACAGCACGTTCAGCCGTCTGTCCCGGCTGTCATTTGTGGATCTTTGACAGTCGTTACGGGTCGTCAGAAGCCTGAAAGTCTGACAACTAACTTGTCGTACCAAGGGGTATCGTATTAGTCAGTTACTGGGTTGTGGAGGTCAGATAGGCAGTCGCTCCATGTAAAATACTGGTATTCAGCCGCATCCGGTTAGACTGGAAGCCGACCCTAACATAGTTTTTTCGGTTTGAGGAAAATGAGTGCCGCGTGTAACTACAGTTACTTGTGACATTTCAGCGTTGTATCTGGAATAGTAACACTCTGGCATTGCAGTTGTCCATAAAGGTACGACTTTGACAACCGTTGACGAGTTACTATCAGCACCCTAATAGAGTAATACACAATCAATCACAATCTAAATCGTTTTGAAACAGATTGCTAATCCATTGCTTCTTAATTTCGAAACAAAAATCTGCTCAACAACGTAAATAACGCAATGAATTTTGTTGAACTGTAATAAAAACGTTTTACAAAAAAAAAAAACAACCGACTTAAAAAAACACACTAAAAAAGTGAAAAATAATTTTAATTTCGGAAGTCGGTGTCTTTGCTTTTCAATTTTCGTTTTTTGACACCGACTTCCGAATTTAAAATTATTTTTCACTTTTTGTTTTTTTTTTGTAAAAAGTTTTTATTTTTCACTTTTTAGTTGTGGTATCTACCCCACACAAATTAGAATACCACTACCTGCTATGTGTAAATAACAGTGACGGAGTCACATAAGATATCATCTACATAGACTAAGTGGGAAAAATACGTAATATTGAAGCTAACACAAAAACTACGCAAGCAAAGTTGATAAAATTTATATGGGACCACCTTTGAAGCATGTCCTACCAAACCAAATAAGAATCATCAAAATCGATTCATAATTCGCGGAAACATCGCGTACAAACACAAAAAAAACACAGGGGAATCGAGAATGAATAAAAATGAAAAAGATTAGTCTTAAACGTTTACGAAAATGTGTTACGTGGGCAGTTGCTTTGTTTGCACTCAAATAAGAAAGTTTCAACTAAACTCGATCAAACATCGCCTTCACAAATCCCTAAAACTGGTAGTAAGGTCTTCCTCAAAGCTAATTACGCATTATACCCACTTCAGGTTGACGTGTCCGTAATTAGGGCAGGTTTAGGCAACTCACACCTCGCCTTATGTTCGGCAGAGCTTAATCCCGGTCGTTGAGATGGGCTGGACATTCAACGGTTAAAAACTTTGACAGCCTTTTGTTTTTCCGGTGACAGGTAGATTTTGTAAGGAAAATGTGAAAGGAAGATATAATTTGGGTAATACCTATTAAATAATGCATTGTTAGAAAAACGGGAGAGCTCGTGGCTAAGTAATAACAGCCGCACGGGCCGATCCGTCAGGCTAAGCTACGCTTGCCGGGGTTAGTCCGTGGATGAGTGACCATCTTTACTCCTCCGTGCCTCACGTTAAGCCGTTATGCGTTGATCTTTGACAGTCGTTACGGGTCGTCAGAAGCCCCAAAGTCTGACAACCAGTCTTACCAAGGGGTATCGTATTACTAAGTTACTGGGTTGTGGAGGTCAGATAGGCAGTCGCTCCATGTAAAATACTGGTATTCAGTTGCATCCGATTCGACTGGAAGCCGACCTCAATATACACTGCTTTGCAAAAAAAACGGGCACCTTAACAGTCATTGGCTTTTGTATGGATAATATTAATATTTTTACTATGTCATTAGCATTAATGACTGGTAATTTGTTATAATCAATAAGAATATAGTTTTTTGGCTACACCCCTTTTGCAGCAGCGGTACAATTTTATTAGCTCTTATTGCTTTTTCTGCTATTACAATCGACACAAAGATATCACTTTTAAGTCACAATAAGGCTGGATTATGCGACATACAAAAATTATTCTACTAAAAATAACGAGAAGGTAGTTTTAGTTGCCAGGATAACCTTATAACAGCAAATCTACAAAATGTTAGTTAATGTCACAAACGGAAAACGGGATTATTATTGTTTTTAAACAAAAGGTTCGAATTTGGAATTAACTTTTTTTCATACCCAGACTCTTTATTAAGTGCCAGTAACATAGTTTGGCTATTAAAACCTCTTTACAGCTAAATGCTTACCGTTATTGAACAAAAATCAAAACCGCCCGTTTTTTTTGCAAAGGGGTGTAGTTGGGAAAAGGCTCGGCAGATTGATTGTTAGAATAACGGTCTGTTTCAGAATTGTCAGTTAGGATAGATCTACCAGTCAAATTAAAACAGGGAACAGAATCTGCATTATATCATTTTTTACTCGTGTATTACGCTTTTCCAGGGACAACAAACAAAAAAAAAATGTCTTCTTGGAATTAAAAACCGACTTCAAAAAACCGACTTCAAAAAACCGACTTCAAAAAACAAACACAAAAAAAGTGAAAAATAACTTTAATTTCGGAAGTCGGTGTCTGTTTCTCAATTTTCGTTTTTTGCCACCGACTTCCGAAATTAAAGTTATTTTTCACTTTTTTTGTGTTTGTTTTTTGAAGTCGGTTGTTTTTTTTTTTGTAAAAAGTTTTTATTTTTCACTTTTTAGTTGTAGTCACTCCCACCTCACACAAGTTCGTATACCGTTATGTGCTATGTAAATAACAGTGACGGAGTGAAATAATTATATCATCTACATAGCAAACTGGGAAAAATACGTAATTATTGAAGCTAACTCAAAAACTACGCAAGCAAAATTAATAAAATTTATATGGGACCACCTGTGAAGCATGACCTACCAAACAAAAAAAGAATCATCAAAATCGATTCATAATTGGCGGAGTAATCGCGTAACATACATACAAAAAAAAAAAAACATACAGACGAATTGAGAACCTCCTCCTTTTTGAAGAAGTCGGTTAAAAAAACTAGAGTGCGTTTCATCAAATAGTTCATATGCCATAATGTTGGCTCCACTGTTGTGGGACCTATACGAATACGCTACGCCCGCCGCAACGGCGCTATCTAACAGGTCCTTTTTTTAAATTTAACAGTGGAGCCAACATTACGTCAAAGGAACTATTTGTTGAAACGCACTCTAACGAAAAGACTGGCACAAAAAAAAAAGGCATGGATATTTTATAAAGTTCCATTTTCAATTTTTTACAGTAAATCTTACTCCACGATATTTTCTTTATTGAAAACTTATTAGCACATGAACACCCTGTTTAGTACTTTATCATCACTAATACCCATCAAATGTGGCCATTATTACCCATGCTTATGTACAAATGGGACCATTAAATCGTCTGGCGATGTGTGGAATTTCGCAGGCACGACATTAGTCATCGTATAGGTACATTTGTAGGTTTCTGAAAATTGCAGTTAGGTACAGTTCGATTCAAACTTAAGGCCACCGTATTCGAGCGTAGTAGGCATTTAGCACTACCTCAATCCCTGCGAGCCAGTCGCGCGAACACGTAGTTTAAAAGAACTCGGTGACCCCGCTGTGCAAAAATTTTGCGTCACTGTATAAAATTGTAGCAGTAAGTACAATTAACTTTGGTTTACGGAATTCATGTTAATGTTTCGGGTGTTTAGTTTTTAGGGAAATATAAGCAACACAATTTATTTTATTACCTAGCTACCATTGTTTTTTTTTTAATGTCACTAACAGTTTCCTTTTCTTTCATGACTGTTACAGCGCTTCCGCACTACGCTTACGCTTACTACCGCACTACGCTTACTTATAATAATAAAACCGGCCAAGTGCGAGTCGGACTGGCGCACGAAGGGTTCCGTACCATTATCTATAAAAACGGCAAAAAAAATTACGTTTATTGTATCGGAGCCCCCTTAAATATTTATTTTATGCTGGTTTTTAGTATTTGTTGTTATAGCGGCAACAGACATACATCATCTGTGAAAATTTCAACTGTCTAGCTATCACGGTTCATTAGATACAGCCTGGTGACAGACAGACAGACAGACAGACTGCAGAGCCTTAGTAATAGGGTCCCGTTTTACCCTTTGGGTACGGAACCCTAAAAAACGAAGTATAAAAACAAATTATTAAAAAAAACAAAAAACACGATTGCAAAAACATAACTGAAAAGAGAAAACCGGCCAAGTGCGAGTCGGACTCGCGCACGAAGGGTTCCGTACCATTATCTATAAAAACGGCAAAAAATCACGTTTGTTGTATGGGAGCCACCCTTAACTATTTGTTTTATTTTAATTGAATTATTTATTTTGAAAGTGAATATGTAACTAAATATTCCGTGAATATTTCAAGCGTTCACCTGTTGTCGTTTTCAATATCGAGCAAAAAAAAACTCACGTTTGTTGTATGGGCTCCCATACAACAAACGTACCCTTAAATATTTATTTTATTCTGGTTTTTAGTATTTGTTGTTATAACGGCTACAGATATACATCACCTGTGAAAATTTCAACTGTCTAGCTATCACGGTTTATGAGATACAGCCTGGTGACAGACAGACAGGCAGACAGCGGAGCCTTAGTAATAGGGTCCCGTTTTACCCTTTGGGTATGGAATCCTAAAAACAAGCATTATAATCTATAGAATTTTGGTATGACAGGCAATTTCCCGCAGGAAGTCAGCCAGTAAGTCAGTAAGTCAGCCGCAGCCGGTAAGTCAGTCGGTATGTTATGAGATAACAGATATCTAGTCACTATTTTGTGTGAAAGTACAACAACATCAACAACCTTGCATTATTATTATAATTTGTACAATAGATACCTACAGTAGGCGCGCGAGTTGAATTGATGCAGTAGGTACACTAGGTACATATCTGACGCTCACGTAATAGAATCTACCTATTGCGCCTGAGCGAGAAGCAAATTCTGCCGTCGCATCGTCGCGTCGCCATTCTAAATCCCATTCAAAAAATCGAGTTGTAGGTCAGTTCAACTGAACAGTCAGTTGAACTGCAAAGATAAAAAGTTTTATTTGCAAAAATGATCTTTGGTGTAGTTGTGCTACTGTTCTTTCTGTAAACTGTAATATTAAAAACGAGTAGGTAGTTATAATATACGTAGAAAAATTAAAATCAAACTCATCTTATTGTTTATACAGACTGATTTTTAAAACTAAACACACACGGAAAATAACAATAATTTCTCGTATATTTTGCGGGGAACGCAGTGAGCTAGCAACAGCGGCACAGGTCCTACCTCAAAGACGCCTGGCCGGCTACTGAAACGAAGCGCGCGGGCCACCTTGTTATATAATATCTTGTTAAAACAATAAAAAACTGTTTTGAGGAAAATGAACCATACAATATTCTTCGTAATTTCATTGCCTATTTTTTGACATGTTTTTCGGGAGTAAAAGTTGGTTCTACTACAAGTAAAAATTATAAAACGATAAAAAAATCGCGAAAAAAGGGAGTTTTCTCGATTTTTTTTGATCGAGTGAAGTTGTATAAATCGTGTTTTGAACCATAGAATAATCAAGAATATTTATTAAACTACAACATGTATTTTTATCAGATCAAAACAAATAATATTTGATTGATAATTTTGAATCAAAAATAGGTCGATTCTGAGAGTCCTGCCCTTAATGGCGGCTCGGAAGTTAGCTACTCGTTGCGCAGAACCCCACCCTTCACCCCTGCTGACAAATAATATCCGAGCCGAATTTGAATTGCACTGTATACAAATGTAGGTAATTGAAATTCTTATGGAGAGAATTGTCACTCATCGTAAATACAAAATTATTTTTTGGCCATAAAATCAGTATTGCCATAAAACGTGGCAATGCTGTCAGCCTTATGGGCACTTTTCCTGTTGACAGCGATGCGGACGATTTTTTTGATGCCTTAAGTTTCTTTTTTATTTGTACTTAGAAGGAAAGAAAAGAAGAAAAGAAAGAAAAGAAAGAAAAGAAAAAAAAGAAAGAAAAAATTTTAAGACTGTTAGCTTAGGTAATAAGTAAATATTATAATTCTGTAAATACATATTATTTGTTACCGTCGTAAATTGAATAGCTACTTAGACAGAATATTGAAAAAGTTGAAAATAATGATAAGTTCAATCACCTACTTTTTTTTGGATTTTAACAGACAGGCGCATGAGAGATTTGCGGGTTAGTCCGAAAGGGATACCGGGACCTTGGCAATAGGCAACTGAAGGAAAACGGGTGGGTTTTAGTCAGTAAAAGTCTGACACGCCCTTCCGCTCCGCCCAGAGCGGGAGAAGTCATTGGATGATTTCCCAAACCAAAAAAAAAAATGGCGCATGAGACGTTCGGGCCACCAACAAACCTACGATACCTCTGGTATGCACTGCAATTTGATACACTGTAATTTGAAAGTATTGTAAAAGCCAATTATTTTTAAAAGAGTAACCATGGAGTTTCTTGCCGGCTCTTCTCCATAGGAAACGACCAATTGGAACCGTGCACCTTCTGACGTTTCATAAGTGCTCATGTAGGCTTATGTGAAATAAAATATTTTGATTTTGATTTTGATGCAGTGACCACTTGCACAAAGACAGGACAAAAGAAAAAAATATCGCCAATTCGTCTCGGACAAACATGGCGAATAATGCTCATACCTTCTCTGTATGAGAAGAAGCCTTGTTTTTTTTTATTATTTATTCAGTGATTATTTTCTGATTGAGTGGTGGCCCAGCGGTAACGGCCAACTATCGAGTTGTAGGTCGTGGGTTCGAAACAAGCTAGCTTTACCCTGTGTAAATAATTTCATCGCCACTGCTCTCAAAACGGTGAAGAAAAACATCGTGAGGAAACCGGCATTTCCTAGAACCAAAAAATAGAAGACATATTATTATTATATTTATAAGTATTGTGATATCTATCAACCCGCACTGGGCCCGCGTAGTATAGATTACGGCCCACTCCCTCTCGAAAAAAGGGGGCCTGTGTCCCAGCAGTGCAATGCGACCATTAAAGGCTGATTATTATTCTTGTATTATTATTTATATCTTATGTGTCGATAAATATAGCTTCCAGATTCGTCCCATAAGCCTTAAGTTTGTTGCACAGCACACCGACAAGAGAGGTGTTTTCTTTGAATTTAGGTTAAGCCGGGATCGCGGCATATCGTATGTTATAAACCGGTACAGATGTGAAGGAATCTGGCGGAGTGGAACAGATGACTTGCTACCGATTTTGATGCAATAAGGATAAAATAAATGTACGATCAGGTTTGTGTTGTCTGAAGGTGTAGGCAGAGATGTTACAGTGCACAACCTTCATTTAGATTTCTCTAGATTATAATCCTACTTTGCGCTGATTTAACCAAAGCCAGATATCTTAAATCCAAATGGAACAAAATTGCCGTCTGACAGTTTTCGTAATGAAAATCTGTCAAAAATTTAATATTTATTCGCTCGATAAGACTTATACTCGGTATAAAAGTTTGGTGTAATTCGCCCTTAGAAAGCCAGATATCTTATATCCATGGAATAAAATTGCCGTCTGACAGGTATAAAAGTTTGATCGAATTCGCCCTTAATCATAAATGTGGAAGCGGGGAAATAAGCAATATTTAAGCTTTATAAAAATCTGACACGAGCACACTTATTGCGTAATAAACTATCAATCAGAATTGCAATCGATTTGAAACAAAATGTCTAATCCATTGCTTCATAAGTTCGAAAAAACTTTCTGCTCTACAACGTCAATAGCGCAATTAATGTTGTTGAACTGTCAAAATGAAACAGTAATAGTCTTAATTTTATTGGTTACGAAAATAAGTTACGCAAGAACTATTTCGAATAAATATTAAAATCTAATAACTAGGTTTAAAAAAACACGTAACGAAATAGTGTAGTGTATTTAATACCGTTCAATTTATTTAAAGTTCACATTTAAACAAACATAAAGTTAAAACGATTGCTAACGGATATGCACCGACTCATTATAATTTGTAATCGATATGTATACAAACTTTTTGAATTAAAACTTCTTAATAAATCGGTACATGGAGTATTGGTTTACTGGGTTAAGGAAAATATTGTATACCTATTTTATGTTATTTGACGATAATAATGGTCCACATGATCTTCTTGTCCTCGTCTCGATGTGTATGAAATTTTGTTGGCCAAACAATTTGTCACTTTCACGGCGTCGCGTGGTCAGTGGCAGTGCAGAGGTAGGTCACTTTGGCTGCAGTTTTTGGGGCACAGAGGACAGGATCAGAGGTGGTCCGCATGACAGGAAGTGGTAACCATCTCTTACTTATACCTGTAAAACCAAGACGTATTTGCTGATCAATAGAAAGAAAGACATAAAGAAAAAAAAAAGGGAACAACAATAAAACAAAGACAATCATAAAAACATTAATAATAATTAAAAAAAAAAAAATTAAATGTTTTTATATCATATTTATTTTAATATATTTCAAAATATAATTTAATCCATGTGAAATAAAAGAAAAAAAAGGAACATTCAATCAATCTGCTGTGCCTTTTCAGAACTATGTTGGTGTCAGCTTCCAGATTAACCAGATGCTGTTGAACCACTGGGTCATCACAACATACCTGGTGAGAAAAAAAATACATTTTACGGCAGCTTGTAAAAAATATCCATAGACATGTATATTTTGTAAAATCACTGGGTATTTACCTCAATATACGCAAAGAAGACGTTGCGTACCCTTAAATCACCATTAAGTAGGTATACATTGTACATGTTACCGAGGTAACACGGTAAATTACTACACGGTAATAATGAGAAAACTACGGACAACGCAGCAGGGCGCAACACTATTATTAAAATATGATTTTTCTAATATTTTTAGACAAAAACATTGTTTAATAAGTCAGTTTTTGAGATGGGCTCCAGAGAAAACGATTCACGATAGCAAAAATCGCATAAAGCCATAAAAAAACTAAAAGTCTTTCTTTTTTTCGTGTGGTTAGTGACTAACCCGGTGACACAGATTTTATGCCACCCAACGGCCTCTGACTTGGCTTCACATGCCGTTGAGAAATATCTCTCAGGCATGTCGGTTTCTTGCCAGGATTGCGGGAAAGTCCAAAAGGAATACCGGGACCTTGGCAACAGGCGACTGAAGGAACACGGGTGGGTTTTAGTCAGTAAAAGTCTGTGTGAAGACTTCTCCCGCTCCACCCAGAGCGGGAGAAGTCATTTGAAGATTTACCACCCTGAAAAAAAAAATGCATGTCGGTTTCCTCACGATGTTTTCCTTCACCGTTTTTAAGCAAGTGAGAATTATACAATACGCACATGAATCCGAAGTCAGAGGTGCGTGGCTTGGGTTCGAACTGGAGACCAATGTCTTGGCAGTTCGACTGTCACACCACGAGGCTATCCCTATTCCTATTCAGCCTATAATGTTCCCACTGCTGGGACACAGACCTCCTCTCTGTGAGTGGGCCGTAATCCACCACGCGGGCCCAGTGCGGTTTGGTAGATGTGACATGTCTTCGAATTTTTGGTTCTAGGAAATGCCGGTTTCCTCACGATGTTTTCCTTTACCGTTTTGAGAGCAGTGTTGATTTAATTATTAGGCTAGGCTATGACTGCTGTTGAAAAAGAAAAGTGATTTTTCACTTTCTTTAGTTTATTCACACAATATCATATTTCTGCCAAACTGCAGAGCAGCTGTAGGTCATGGGATCATACCCAAGCAGGGACTTTACTATATAAATGTAAATTATTTTATCACCATTGCTCTCGAAACGGTGAAGGAAAACATCGTGAGGAAACCTGCATGTCTTAGAACCAAAAATATTGGGTCCCCACCTATGAAATTGGCGTTTTTCTCTCACAAATAGAGAACCTCGTCACTTCTTTGATTTAAAATATTCATCAATTGCTTGGTATTATATCGAATAATGACCATCATAGACAACTACCAATAGTAAAAAAAACTTATTACTTATAATTTTTTAAACATAAAAAAATCCTTAAAAATTACTCCTCATTTTGTTAGCAGTAATTACCACAATTTTTTTTTTACTTAGCCAAAACTTATTTTTGTCTATTAATCTAAGTGGCATACGTTATTTTAGTTTTTAAACATTAGTGCATAAAAGTTTTAAAACATTACTGTTCATGATTGTTATATAAATTAAGAAAATAGAGAGAGTATGAAAACTGCAACTTCTTTAAAATTCCCCATACAAAACGCTGATTTCATAGGTGGGGGACCTAATATTAAGACATGTGAATGTGACATTCACCAACTCGCGCTGGGCTCGCGTGGTGGATAGCTTACTCCCCCTCACAAAGAGGAAGCCTGTGTCCCAGCAGTGGGAACATTATACAGACTGATTCTATGTTAGTTACCGAAGGTAAAGGACAAACATTCAGTAACACGCTGTTCCTAGAAGCCATCCAATCTTTATATCCGCTGTCAAAACTCGATTGTGATTGACTGAACGAATACCAACAAGCAATCACTTAGCACAGTAGGTACGAGTGATTTTTTTACAAGGCGACTTTTCGCGCACTGGATTTTGAACTCTCGGTGTTAGGTTTGAGAATCCAGAGTGCATCTCAGCGCGTCAAAAAAACATGCTGTTGGATATACAACATGTAACAAAAACCCCGTCCGATTTGAAAGGGGGCGCTTAGGTACCGCAATAATATTAACTACATTTTTTTTTTGTTAAAATATGATAGTTATTTCTGTTTAAAATTTCATGTTTTCAGTACCTAAATTACCCCAATTTGATTATAAATTAGCAGATTTGCTAGAGGCAGGAGGATCCTCCGACCAGACGGGTGTTGGTTGTGTCTGGTGGGTAACTGCCCAACGACTGTGGTCAGGAAGTTAATTAAATGCTTTTCGCGTGGTAAATTTAGCTTGCGCGATGTAGGATTTCACGTGACGTCAGTGTGATGCGTAGTTCGCATGTCGCAATGTAGATGTCGCCACATGGATTTTGAGCTTTCGGTGCTAGGCAGTTCCGTTGAAAATCGAAAGAGCGATAAAAATACGTCGCGTTTAAAAAACGCTCGTGGATACGAGGGCTTACTTTGAGATTTTGTTGGATGACAGATTACCTACCTACTTACATTGAATAGAATTCTCGGAATATAATCCTAGGGAAAGGTTCCAAGAACCTTGGACATACTTTTCTTAGCATAATACTTAATGTAGATGTATGCAAATAGATCATCTGTCTAGCCTTTTCCCAACTATGTTGGGGTCGGCTTCCAGTCTAACCGGATGCAGCTGAATACCAGTATTTTACATGGAGCGACTGCCTATCGGACCTCCACAACCCAGTAACTGGGTAATACGATACCCCTTGGTAAGACTGTTTGTCAGACTTTCGGGCTTCTGACGACCCGTAATGACTGTCAAAGATCCACAAATGACCGTGCTGTCCGAGGCACGGAGGAATCTCGATATGTAAAGATGGTCACCCATCCATGGACCAACCCCGGCAAGCGTAGCTTAACCTGACGAATCGATCCGTGCGGCTGTTATTACTTAGCCACGAGCTCCTCCGCCTATATGCAAATTGATATGTATGTAATAAAAAAAACTGTCCCAACGGTCTAGTGGTCGCAAGCGCTACTGCTGAGCATGAGGTCTTGGGTTCAATTCCCAGGTCGGGCTAAATGTTATTAGGTTTTTCCATCTGGAATTTCTCAGTAGTAGCCCGGAGTCTGGATTTGTGCCCGGTTGATGGCAATAGGCTCGCCCCCTATTACATGGGACTTAAATATAACTGGCGAAGACAAGTGTCGGTGTACTATAGGTACACTTCTGCCTAACCTTTCGGGGAAATACAGGCGTGATGATATCCTTATCCTTACTTATAAAACAAAGTCCTCCGCCGCGTCTGTCTTTCGTCCTGTTCGCGATAAACTCAAAAACGACTGCACCGATTTTCATGCTGTTTTCGCCAATGGATAGAGTGGTTCTCGAGGAAGGTTTTAGTATATACAAACGACATCCACGCGGGGGAAGCCGCAGGCATTAGCTAGTGTAATATAATTTAGATTGAAGAGACATATTTTGGTCACGAACAAACCATTCAAAAACACATCTCCCATTGTCTTAAAACCGAATAAAAACTTAAAAAAAAACACAATAAACTTGTCAAAGCTAAAGATATCGTTTACACAACCGTCGATAATCACCGCATAAAGCCGAGTTCTCACTTAAATCCGGTGATAAGACGCCAATGTGAACACCGCTTTATCTTCGTTTGAGAGTAAATTATTACTTTTTGTGTGTGGTCAAAATTGATATCTTTTAATGTAGATGTGTTATAGTAATAAATACTGGACTGTTGTCTTAATTGAGGTAATTTTCTTGCTTTGAAGGTGAGAGAAATTGTAATGATTAAATTATGTAACTATGTAGGTACCTACCCACTTTCAAGTGTGGTCCTTAGCAGTACACAATCGGCATTAATAATAATAAAAGCATAATCAGCCTATAATGTTCCCACTGCTGGGACACACGCCTCCTATCTGTGAGATAATACTGACGCTGTTTTAAATTTTTGGTCCTAGTGCAAGATCGTTTTAGTCAAAACAAAATATATAATTATGATTCTCACGTGCAAGGTTTTTCTAATCAGCAATGCATGTATAGCATAGCCTATAATGTTCCCACTACTGGGACACAGGCCTCCTCTCCATAAGAGGGAGTGGGCTGTAATCTACCACGCGGGCCCAGTGCGGGTTGGTACATGTCACATGTCTTCGAATTTTTGGTTCTAGGACATCCCAGTTTCCTCACAATGTTTTCCTTTACCGTTTTGAGAGCAGTGATGATGAAATAATTTACACAAAGTAAATCGCCTGACAGGGTTCGAACCTATGACTATTTTAATAGCTTTTGTAAAAAAAAAGGCCACTACGATTGAATTATACTTATATTATTTAATTTAACTAAAAACCACTTTCTTTCTTTTAAAACATATTTATTTAAAATCCACAAAACATAATTGCATCAGTTTTTAACAAAAATATTACGTTACTTACCTTCATTAACGATTTTGCGAAATACTCACCAAAGCCCGAAATTGTAATTCAATACTTTTAACAGAATACAAAATTGGTGTGTTTCTAAAAATTCGGACAAACTAAATAATTGAGATATCCGTTTACATTTTTTTTGGCCGCCATTTTTTTTCGTTTCATTCAGAAATGACAATAGGCATTTTTGTTGCTGACATGTGCCCGTGGGTTTGGTTGAGTAGAAATCGATTATTTATGTCGACTTTTCGAGTACAAGGTTTTAGTTTTGACGCCAGGTGCAGGCCAGGTAAGCTGTGGTGCCTGATTCAAGAATTACGTTACAGTTACTCATAAATATTTGACAGGTGCCTAAATATTCAGATGACTCTTGGTGACGGGATAAAGTAATGAAAGCAATGATATATTATTATATTAACAGATATGTTATAAGCGCGCAATCGTGAAGACTCAAAAACATTCCAATTGTAACGTTTTTACTTATAATGAATTAATGTAAAATGAATGAAACATGGGTATGTGTGCCGCTGCTGCGCGGAACACCTTTTTCGGTTGTTTTGTGAGTGTATAACATATCTGTTAATATAATATCATTGAATGAAAGGAAATATTTTTTTAAACTGTGTAGCATCGAAATACTTACGAATAGTGTATTCAGCCGAAAGACGTCCACTGCTGAACATAGGCCTCCCCCAAGCACCGCCACTTCGACCGGTTCTGTGCTTCTCGCATCCAGCGGTTTCCTGCGGCCTCCACCAGGTCAACGGTCCACCTTGTGGACTTCCAACGCGACATCTTCTGGTACGCGGTCGCCACTCCACAACCGGCTCCATCGGCCGTCTGTTCTGCGAGCAATGTGCCCTGCCCACTGCCACTTAAGTTTGGCAATACTTCGGGCTATGTCGGTTACCTTGGTTCTCCTACGGATCTCTTCATTTCTGATTCGATCACGCAGGGAAACTCCAAGCACTGGTCAGTGCTTGAAGTCTCTATTGCGTGTTGAGTGTTTTCTTAAAGCATAATAATACCAGCAGTCTTGCAGGCGTAGCATGGCGCTTTCTATCTCTACGAAGAATAAACATATTTTTTTCTATATAAAGTGACAGTTCGTTTCTTCATTTTTGACATCCACCGCAGAAATCTTTCTACAATCTGTCATTTTGTCTTTCATTTCTAACAATCTTTGTCTAGGTCTTTTTGTAGGTAGACTATTTCGGAAGAAAGTTTTCTATCCTTACTGTCAAATTCACACTGACAACCGATAAATCCTATAACAAAACAAAGAATTCTGAGTCGAATTATGTAGAAGATTGAATTTCGTAAAAAGTGCAGTTGACTCTTTCTACTTTGCTGCCGTCGTACTGTCTATAGGAAACGTCATTTTTGTCTACTCTTCCGTCGACAAAACGGTGCTCATGCTACGCCTGTTGGTAGTAAAAATACTTCCTGTAACTTAGACCAACCTTACTTCTTACATTTTTTGCTAATTACAGATAGGAAAGCTTTTAGGTTTTCTAGGTTAGTAGGACATGAAGTGATGTTAAAACAAGGTAAAAAGAAATGAATACAGGAGAAGACGAACGAACATAATGTTTGCCATTGTTCACCTTCACTGAACCAAGGCGAAAATAGGGCGTAGACCATGCGACACGACTTACATAAATAAATCGATAAATACTAAAATTCACTCCCCACACCGTCAAATCAACTCCAAATTCTTTCATTCAAAACAATATATTACAAATCGAATCACATAAAATACATCCAAATATAACAATATATCGAACCCAACGGTATTTTTATTTACCATAGATTAAAGAGGACTGTGCAGTTGCGAATGTTCTTTGTCTGTTCGGCAATGCAGTCAAAATAGCGTTTGCAATTCAGTTTCCAAAAGTGTAAACAAACTTATGTTTATGGAAACATTAGTTTTAACACCTACATTTAAGGTTCAGTTTGCTCTTCAACTTCAACTGTGACTTTTCCATAGTACCTAATAAAGAAAGAAAAGAAAAAATACGTTTAATATAGAAAGAAAGAATGAAAATAATTTACACTAGCCTGAAGTTGATAATTATTGTTTAATAATGAAAATAACATTAATTGGAACGGATTTAAAGGAACAGACTTAACGTAAATTCTCCCCATCTGGCTGTACCTAAAGGCTACCATGACAGTTAGTTCGAAGGTCAGACAAAAATCCATACCGTGAACGGTGGTGTAGTGTTACGGCCTCAAGATTGATTGCCTAAGAAGGCCGGAACGATGAGCTATAGGTTGAAACGTTTCCGGTCAGAATATTCCAGCACGGATTCTTCAGTGCAGATTAATTTCTACTTCCCTTAAAGATCAGCGCTCGTCCGAGCGAAAACAGGTAGTCACAAAGGGCCCAAACAAGTGAAAATCGCGTCGAAAGCGTTTCGTATTTCTACAACGACTTTCAACAGGATTGACGTAAGCTTTTCGATAGCTTATGTCAGTTCTATACATTTTTGCCTTTTCCATCATCGTTATCGCTGATAGAATGTCACTTTGTCTAGGGCCTCTGGTCAATATACTCACACAATTTTGACTCAATCTTAACAATCTTGATTTGACTGTGAGAAGATTTCTTACGCCCAGATACTGTAGGCATATTATAGAATGCATTCGGAGCAAGAATGTCGCATCTACCGAATTAATCTATAACTTTACCTACATCTCTCAATGAATAGAGATTTTAAAATGTCAAAGACGCATAGAAATCTTAAGGGTCGGTTCGAGATCAAAATTTAACGCCTCAAGGAATCAATACAGGACTCTTTTGTACAGTTAGGGGGCAAAAAATGGCAGATGCAAACAGTTCATTGTTGAGGCAAAGTCGAGGACTCTAGTAGTATAATAATTGACATTAAATGAAGTGTCCCGACTGTGGTTGACTTTTTTTTAGGGTTCCGTATCGTAAGTGAGGAGAAGTTTTAGGTAATATTTTATACAGAAATTAGGTAATTCGGATGTTTAAAAAATACAATAGACGTGGATATATTTAGTAACCTATTCCGCTTAACTATCCTTCAAGAGTCATAAAAACCCTGTAAGAAATCGACACGTGTTTCACCTCTCAACGAGGCATCCTCAGGATGACGATTGACCAGTCGCAAACCAGAACAAGACGTGTTGCCACACCGAGCGCTGGACGCAGAGAAGTTCGGATGAGATTCGGATGTTTGTCGGAAGATCGATGGCCGGTGCAGCAGACGAGGCTGGGACAGACTGGATGTGGAAGGCAGCAAAATAATTCTATACAGAACTCACACTAATTCAACCTTTTTTTTCAACAGGCAAACACAAGGTATCATCCTGCCTATAAGACCATGTTTCTTTTTATGATCAAAATTCAACAAAAATAAAATAATAAGTTTATGAAATGTGAAATTATCAACTTCACTTTGAAACTTTATATTTTTTAAATGCTATCGGCGAAGCGATGGACATTTTTTTCCAAAATCAATAAAATGATGAGAGGTTTTATGAGTGATTTTAATCTGTATACGTTTGAAAGAGGATATTATTATCTGCTTCATAGGATCTCAATTTTTTGCGCTTTACAAAGAATATTGGTAAAATGATTCACTAAAAAAATATTAAAAAATTGTGTCAATTACCTACCTATCTACATAACATAATATATTTTTTTAATATTTTTATACTGAATTTTTTCAGAATTGTTTCAGTGATTTTTTTTCGTGATGCCTAGAAGGCAGGCACAACGAAAAAAGAAATGGTAAGTTAAGTAGGTACTTACTGTCTGTCAGTTTCACGAATGCATATTTTTTTTTTTTATTATTTTTTTTTTTTTTTAATTCTCTTTTAGGAAAGTATCCCCTGTATTATTATCCAGTTCCCAAGTTATGCCGTTGGTTTAGTGGTTGAGCAAACATACTATATTTTAGAGAAGCAGATATTAAGCAATAGTCAGCCCCGAAAGTTGGACAACCAGTGTTACCAAGGGGTATCGTGTTAACCAGTAACTGGGTTATGGAGGTCAGATAGGCAGTCACTCCATGGAAAATACTGGTATCCAGCCGCATCCGGTTAGACTGGAAGCCAACCTCAACATAGTTGGCAATAGGCT
Organism: Lithophane semibrunnea; assembly: GCA_947363905.1. Lineage (NCBI taxonomy): Eukaryota > Metazoa > Arthropoda > Insecta > Lepidoptera > Noctuidae > Lithophane > Lithophane semibrunnea. The sequence goes on along the minus strand of OX376216.1, from coordinate 5,129,555 downwards.
AGACAGATTGATTGATTGATTTAATAGACAATGAAAGATACTCAATCAACAAATTTATTACAAAAAAAAAAAAAAATAGTTAATAATGTTAAATTATTAAGTCCGCTAATTAAACAAACAAATTAAAAAAACTCATAATTCATACCGTGCGTCGGATCACTCAACGAATAAATCATGGCCGAAATATTACGAGCTCAGTAATAATCAGAGTGTGGTAAATAAACACAGTTCTAGATAACATCTCCCAAATAATGGAAGGTTATGGTTGAAGTTATATTTTTTACTTATTTCTGCATGTTAAAATAAAGGAGTTTTTTGTTACATTACTGCACTATCTTTGTGATCTTTTTCGATGGGGTGGCCATGGTTTGTGGAATGGTGAGACGTCCTGTTTTTTAGATTGGAACTTGGCCACAAGTGAACGTATAAAACCTTATCCTTACATATATAAAACAAAGTCCTCCGCCGCGTCTGTCTGTCGTCCTGTTTGCGATAAACTCAAAAACTACTGCACCGATTTTCATGCTGTTTTCACCAATGGATAGAGTGGTTCTTGAGGAAGGTTTTAGTATATAATAACTGACATCCACGGCGAAGCCGCGGGCATCATCTAGTATTGTTTAAGAACAAGCTATATGAGAACAGCTTATGAAATTAGTCAGGGATTAAGATTGATAATTTTGGTGATTGCCCAGGGTTGACCAGCACTCTACACTGCTACTAGTTCAACAACAACTACTCTAACACTAGTTCAACAACATTCATTGCAATAATTACGTTTTTTAGCTAACTTTATCGGACATATAAAGCAAGGGATCCTTTAAAACGATTCGTAACGACTGTCCAATATCCACGAATGACAGCCGGAACCAACGGCTTAACGTGCTTTCTGAGGCACGGAGGACTCTCGGTATGTAAAGATGTTCACCCCTCCACGGACCAACCACGGCAAGCGTAGCTTAACCTGATGGATCGACCCGTGCGGCTGTTATTACTTAGCCATCCTCCAAGTAAACCTATTTTTTTAAATAAATAAATAAGTAACATAACCGTTGTTATTAAATAAATAAATAAGTACCTAGTTCTTAAGATACCTTTCTTTCTTGAGGCTAGTTAGCAAATAATGTTATATTTCGGACGAATCCTCGTATCCACCAAAATGATGGTGACCTTAAAAACTGAATTATTCGTTATAGCGCCGAAGTATTTATTCGTTGGATTAATAAGAGACGGGATCTTAGACTTTAGAGTATTCATATCACACTATAGAGAGACAAGTCCGCTTTAACCGCCTCTGTGGTCTTGTGGTTAGACCGTCTGTCTCAGACCAAGAGGTCCCGGGTTCGATTCCAGGTGAGGGCAAAATTTTCTGCTCGGTTTGGTTAGTGGTAGGGCTTGTTCTAAGTCCGCCTGGCTAGCTACCACCATCTTATCTAAGTTTGTCGCCATAACAACAATGTTAACAACATTGTTGTGTGTAAGCAGATATGGATAAGATAACCAGTTCCTCTGTGGTTGAGGATACACTTTTACAATATATCTTTTTTTATTTTTATTATTTATTCATATAGCTGTTGTCTGATGCCGTTTGACTTCCTCGTTCTCAAAAAACACGAAGAAGACCTGTGCGAGGCCAAAAAGGCTCCCATCTGAGCTGGACAAAATCAAACTGGTTGCTAATTTAGTTGTATACCTAATTATATGATTGATGTATACAATATATTGTAAAACATTTGTTTTAAAGAGTAACGGTTGAATTTCTTGCCCATTTTTCTCCATACGAAAACTAACTTTTGGAAGCGAACTAAATTAGTTCTATTTCTTTGTTTTTGACGTTCAAAAGTGCCTTATAAGTGCCAAATTGAAATAAATTATTTGACTATGACTTTGTCATGATGCTACGATATTTGGAAGAAAAAAAATATCGCAGCGGTGGTATTTAAATAATCATCAATAACATTCAAATGCTTGTCTCATTCATACCCAAGCGTCTGCACATTTTGTATATACTGTTCGGTTTTGCGGTAAACTCAAGATTACTGATATCATACCAATATATATTCAATGTTCGGTAATCAGAAACCGATTATAATTATTGAGAAATAAACTTTTTTTGTTCAAAATATTATTTATTGCTCGTTTGTTTATCTAAAATGTAAATCGAGTAAAAATTGCTTGCTTTCTTTACATAATTATTCTTAACCAACTACGGTGAAGCAAAAATGTGTAGGATTTTGACCGGTATGTACAGGGTGTTAGGGTAAACACCGTTATCCTTGCAACCAGTGGTTTGGTTTCATTTATAGAACGTAAAATCAATGGAAAATTACAACTTTTTTTTTCTTTTTAAATCACAACATTTTATCATCAGAGACGCAAGATCGTTGCCCTATACGCTAGGGCAACGAACTTGCGTCGCAACACGGGCGGGGGGTGCGGGATGTGACCTGACCGGCCGCGAACGCGACCCCTCCCTCAGTCAGTCAGCTGTTTCGCTAGCGAGCACGGTTTCGGATAGAAACTTTTTAAATTTTTTTAACGAAAATAACGCATTTATTTTTATATTTAAGTCAACTACCCATGGTTTGAATGACAAGAGTGTTTACCCTTACATCCTGTATACATACATACCGGTCAAAATCCTACACATTTTTCAATGTATTCTATATATATATATATATATATATATATATATTATATGTATTCATGTATGTTCAATATGTTTATCTGTTCGTCATAACTTCTATTCTTCAAAGTATACAGGGTTATTGGTAAAACACTAACAACCTCTTAAGGAGTCATTGTACTCATCATTATGAAGTTTTACTATGAAATGGCGAATTTTTGTACAGCTGTTCCGTACATTTTGACGAGTTATGCGAACATAAATGTACGGAACAGTTTTTTTTTTTTTTGCGCGATTTCATATTTGTTCCCATAGTAAAAGTTGTTTATAATGATGATTACAATGACTCCTTAAGAGGTTGTTGGTGTTTTACCAATAACCCGGTATATTTCAATTAAGAAACCCGCAGGGCAGCATGGTGGCGAGCTGTTGGGCAGTAGCGACCCCACGGACCCTTATCTCCCGGGAGAAGTCTTGTTCCTCATCTCTGGCTTCCCTTTATTGACCGGCTAGAGTGAACACTGACGAGGAACAGAGCTCACCATATACAGGCACTTTGAATTGTCAAAGTACGGTCAGTCAGAAATATGATGCTATTTTTAATCCTCTAATTATCCATTACTATCCATACGAATATTATAAATTCGAAAGTAACTCTGTCTTTTTTCACGCCTAAACCACTGAACGGATTTCGACAAAATTTGGCAAGGAGATCGATGGCATCCTGAGGAAGGACATAGACTACTTTTTGTTTCAAAAATAATCCTATAGGTGGTAATAAAGGGGATGAAAGTTAGAATAAGAAACCCAGCATTTATTAAGTACCCCGGTAGTACGTTCCTGTGGGAAAATATGACATCAACGCGGGCGAAACCGCGGGAAAAGTTAGTTTTTATATAATTTCCGTTAAACTTTAGCTTAGAAGTTAAAACGTTAATTTCCTAAAGCAGATTGAATCAAAAGTTGTCTGTTTTATTAAAAAGGGTCATTTTATTAGATTATCGTGGATTTGCCAACCGGAAATCCAACGCTTCCGTTAACTTTGACAGTTTAAATGTCAACCTAACTCTACACTAAATAATTGCGAGGTGATCACACTTGCAAAGGGTTCTGTATGTTGTGTAGGCGAAAGGCCGGTTGTAAGTACTTTCGTAGTTGATTAGTTACAAGTCTCAATTTAGCCAATATTAAAGAACAAAAATGGACTTACTTATAATTTTTAACAGGAAAAATGTTTTTTGGTGTAACTACACCGTCTGCAATAGGAAAACTTAACGTTTTTAAAAAATACTTCAGTTCGGCAAGGCAGCCCTCGATTAAGTTTGCATGTAGCATAGATTAAAAAAAAAACTTTAATAATTAATTATTTTCATAATTAAATAGGCACTTATGTCTGGGGGTTTGCAGCTTTTGTAGTTTTTCGATTACATACCAAAATCAAAATTTATCCGCTCAACTGTCGATTGGCCTTTAGAAGGCAATAAATATTAAAAATCTATTGTGTCTCGTCAGTGACAGTTGGAGGTTTATTCAAATTAGACTGAGAATTAGCTCATAATGAACGTCAAAATTACATAAGACCAATCCCCCAAAACGCCCACCCTGCACCACTTCCTAGTGCTTTCGCTGGGAAGATTAGAAGAAGTGGCGCAACAAACCCCCCCGCCGATAACCAGACAGAAAACCAAGGTGATCTCGAGAAGGATTTCTTCTCAACTCCACGGAACCCCAAAAAATACACGACTACCTACCCATAAACAACCAAGCTCCACCACAAATTCTAACGCCCAAATGAACAATATCTTAGACTAAATATCACGTGACACTGACAGGTAGACGGCCGCCATTTTGTTACCTCAACAAAAACATTCTCGCTTCAACTGTTTCGTTCACACTACGTTGCGTTGCTTGTAACTTGAGGAGTGTTGCTTCTAGTTATGACATGACATGTGGTGGCTTCTTAATTTACTGATGTGATATTCCCGGGAACATTATGTGCTATTAATTTTTTAAGTCGTCAGATTGACCAAAATACCTATTGTTTTGACAAAATTTGCTTCAAAGCGGATATTACACTGTTCAGAAATGTAAAATTACTGGGTGGCATTACCAGCTAAGGCATGATAACATAAGAAGTCATTCATACTTTCCTTTCGTCGTCTTTAACCAATATGCATACTTACTTACACCCAATGCTTAGTAAGGGTCTCACACTTCACGTCTATGTAACCCTAAAACAAAAGAAAGCACTGTTGTATTGATTGAAAGAAATGCTCATATTTGTCAAAAAATTCATCTCAAAAAAGTGACTTCTGAACTACATTTCCTGGGGAGCCAAAATAAACATATACCAAAGACATCACCGCCACCTGGTAGCAATTATTGGAACAAAAGTAAACAAAAAAAAAATGGCTGCAGTGTCCCATTCGTCCTGTAACTGTCACTGACATGCATTGTTTTTGTTTTGGGTTTTACAAACTATTATAAAATGCAATGAGTAACTGTTATGCTACGGCTACACTTCTCGTCATCGCGAACTTTTCTTCGTGCGCTCTCTCTCGCACACCCCTCGATTACTCGCTGAGCAACAGAGAGCGCACGAAGAAAAGTTCGCGATAACGCGAAGTGTAGCCGTAGCATTAGAACGTACCCATGGCAGTTGTCCCACCGCCACCGCAGGCGAGGAAGCAACTAACTATCGGCTAATTTCTCGCTCAAGAAACGTACAATAGATAATATATTCCGTGTAAACAGAAGATATATTACTAGTTGATCGCTGACTGTTCACACCGCCAGCGAGTAGGTACTCGCCCCACTAGTTTGTCGGTGAGCGACACGAGCTGCTATCAAAGATAATACTCGCTCAGCGAAACTTGCTCATCGAAGCTCGCTTGGCGATCAGAACTCACGCCGAGAGACTGTGTGATTAATCGCTCGTCGCACTCGGATACTCGCTGATAGCCCAGCGATAAAAATATCGGAACTACACACTTGCTGCTCGCTGCTCGCCGACTCGTTTCAAGTGCTAGCCTGAGCGCCTAGACAAGTGACAATCGCTTCGAAAGCGTTTCGTATTTCTACAACGACTTTCAACAGGATTGACTTATGTTTGTCGATAGCTTATGTCAGTCCTATACATTTTTGCCTTTTCCATCATCGTTATAGAATGTCACTTTGTCTAGGGCCTCTGCTCTACTCATTGTTCGTTAATCGCCGGCAGTGGGACAACTACCCGTGACTAAAAAACCACTATCAGTGTTTAGATCGCAAAAATGAAAATACGCAAAATGTTTCAATTCGATATCGCAGATATTTTATGAAACAATATTAAAACAAAAATGAATTTGTTTCAATAACAATTTGATGGAATGACAACTTTGATCCAATCATCTAGTGTTACTAAGAATTTCAGCTTTTCTAATAAATTTATAGGTCCTCTCACAATTTATTTTACTGAAAATGTAGGTAATAAATATACAAATAAATGTAGGTAGAAAATAAATTACTTTTAACTTGAATTCCAGTAAAAAGCCAATCAAAGACCTCTCCGACAAAAGTACGTGAAAAACACTTGGCAACAATAACTAAATTTTAATTAAATTATCCCAATTATACACATACACATTATACACACACACACACACAAATCACACTCATACACACACATTACATTACATTCAATTTGTATATTAAATAAAAAACATAGTTTTAGAAAAAAAAAAAATTAAACTACCAACTAACTAACTAATATATTTTGACAATATTTAAAAAAGAGGGAAGCATTTCCCCCGTGACTTAACTATGGTTAGCAAAAAACGTTGACAAAAACTCAAGTGTTTAGACAACAGTTTGTGTCATGTTAACCGTATTATGGATTGAAAGTTAACTGATAGGGTTAGTAACGACAGCAAATAAGATAGTAGTAAAAAATGGTACCTTTTTCTGAACCCCGGTTTCCGTTTCAGTTGTTGTTGAGCTGTTCAAGTTCTGAGTTGAGCTACACGAATACTGAAAAAAATGCGGACAGGTCCACTCAAATCTGTGTGGTTCTTTCCTCAAGAGACTATTTCAGACACTAATCTACGTGGGAGGACATGGTCCTCATATGGCCTGACCAAGATTCTGCTGGACTTTAAAAGAGACTGTGATCCGTGAAATAGTTGCATAAGCAAACTAAGTTATTCATTGATAGTTTAACATTGAATACTTATTTATTTCAATGTGAAACTTGATTAAAGCCGAATTATAGTGTAAAAATAAATTATTCAACGTGAAACTATAAATGAATTGCTAAGTTTGTACAACTAGTTTCGTAATGTAAATCCGCCTTTAGTGAACCACCGAGACGAAATAAATTACATTTAGTGAAGTGTATGGACTATGTCTGTTTGGTTTTGAACCCTACAAGTCATTAATTTTTCAACACTTTATTCTCCTTCAAATCACAATTATAAAATTATTATTTGCAGCACTTTCCAATTTTCCTCTACACAGGAAGAAACTGTGTGATTCAAGCTTCACAAGCCATAAGACTGCCACTGTACCATTTAACAGTAATTCATGGGGATGTTTTTTTTCTTACTATGAAACAAAAACTCAAGTGTTTAGAGCAGTTTGTGTCATGTTAAACCACACAGATATAGGTTGAAAGATTACTGATGGAATTAGTAGCGACAGACAAATAGGTAAAGTTTTAAATTTTAATATTTAAATTAATTTATTAATAAAGACAGTTAAAAACTTACTAGCGTGGCTCGTGGCTAAATAATAAAGAAACAAAGAAAGAATAACGAATAACAGCCACACAAAATGTAAGCTAAGCTTGCCGGGGTTGGTCCGTCCATCTTTATAAATCGAGACTCCTCCGTGTCTTGGAAAGCTCGTGAAACCGTTGATCCCTGCTGTCATTCGTGGATGTTCGACAGCCGTTACGGATCGTCTGAAGCCCGAAAGTCTGACAACCAGTCTTACCAAGGGGGTATCGTATTACCCAGTTACCCCAACATAGTTGGGAATAGGCTAGGCACTTTTGTACGAAACACCTTTTAGTTTTTTGATAGCAAACGAAAAATGTCTACGCTAGGATATAAATACGCTGAATTTCATGGTCACAGTTTGCGCGCTAATGTCCGCCACCATGTTGTATTTTTCTTATCAACAAAATTATGTTAATTTCATACTTTATTTTTCGTGACTTTTTTTGCGAACCCTACCTTAACCCTCACTCTGCGCGTGCACATGTCGCCACACCACTACTGTGCGCCACTCACTGTTAGTTCGTCTGTCCCTCATGTGTGGGGTTAAATGTCCCGAAGGTGTTATCTTGAATCACTGGGATTCAAACTGTGCTATGTTTTGCAATACTTTGGTAACTGTACAAGACATACGTCACACGTATAGTCATGTTTTCTTGAAGGTGATAATGTTTAGAGGTTCTTGCGAAAAGACTCTCCCGGGGATGTGTTTTTATGTTATTCATAATCAGCCTAATGCTCCTACTGCTGGGACACAGGCCTCCTCTTTGTGAGAGGGAGTGGGCTGTAAATCCACCACGCGGGCCCAGTGCGGTTTGGTGGAGAAAACTCAATCAAATCAAATACGTTAATTCGTGCACACATTGCAAAAAATGTTGCCCGACCAGGAAATTAACCCACGATCCCACGCAGCAGTCAGGCCTGAGACCATTAGAACTTGATGGACAAAGGAGGCAATTTCAGTCAGCACTGGCACTTCCTGCCAGTTACTTATTTATGTAAACTTAGGGAATACTGCCGCTGTTTTAAATTATCCAGCAATGCATGTATAGCATAATCAGCCTATAATGTTCCCACTGCTGGGACATAGGCCTCCTCCTCTCTTCAAGAGGGAGTGGCCTCTAATCCACCACGCGGACCCAGTGCGGGTTGGTAGATGTCACCTAAGTCTTCTAATTTTTGGATCTAGGAAATGCCGCTGTCACGATCTTTCCTTCGCCGTTTTGAGAGAAATTATTTACATGTTATTCGCGATTTGAAGAGCAGTTGAGAACTGTCGCGCTCATAATTTATCGATTTCAAGTACTATCGAGCTAACGTAATTTGTTTCAAACCGATTCACGTGTATTTGATCATAATGTATTACCTACGCAGTTTGATTACTGAAACATTCATTTAAAATTTTGCTCAAAGCTCACCAATCTGGATGTTGCCGTGTCTGCGCATATAAGGTTGATGCGCTAGGGCGGCCCGCGAAATTCAAATTGTCTTATGTTTTTTTGCAATTTGCAGGTTAGTATCAGGTTGTATGTTGATCTAAATATTATTAGCGCTCGTAACAAATATGGATTTACAGAATTATAAACATTAGAATCAGCAATACATCTCTCTTAGTTCATAAAAGTGCCAAATGTCATGATTTCATGAAATAGTCATTCAATACACTTACATGAGCCTAGAGAGTTGTATTGCTGATTTTAATGTTTATAAAGCCCCCTTAAAGAAACCATATTGTTTTTTTTTCAATAACATATTTCGTAATCTTTCTACAAGATTGTTGGTTCTTCTTATCTTATAAAATTCTATCTATTAGTGTCCGAACTTAGTCGTTTTTGAACATGAACTTAAACTGTCAAGCATTTTAGAGTCTTCCAAGCCACCGAAATATACCAATACCCTTAGAATAATAACGCAATTGTTATTATTCTAAGCCAATACCCAAAGATTTTGGAGTCTTCTTCATTTTAGAGTCTTCCAAGCCACCAACATAAACTAATGAATACCCAAAGCCAATACCCAAAGATGAAACTTGAAACTATAAAGAATAGCAAGCTATAAAGAATAATGACAAAGATTACAATGTGCTCGATCTACCCGCATACGACATTTTTCAGGGTGCCCGAAAAACTACGAGTGCAGTCTTGAGAAAAGCTTTTGAAACTTTTATCGAGAAGGAGGTACAGATTGAAGCAATCTATTGTACAGTGTGTAAAAAGACCCATCATATATAGCCGTCAACTACCTACACATTCTGTACATACCAATTAATTAACATTGCACAAAAGTAATTGCTGGGAAACAAGTTTTATTTTTGGTGTGAAAAATTGCTGTTTACAGTAGTGCGCAACGTAACGCACGCAAAACATTGTGTTTATGGGTGCATGAAACAGTTCAGGGTTTGTGGGGGTATTTAAAATTAAGTTGTAACATGTTAGAACTTGCTTTCTTTAAAAAATGTCTGAAATCATTGGAACTTTGGAACTTGCAATATCTCCGTAACCAGAAGGTTCCCAGGTATAGTCCATAACCAAAAAAATGTTCACAATGACGGGAATAACAAGTGACTTTCGGATTCGGTAAGCGCCTTTTTGACTTTACTAAAATAATAGTTTAGCTACTAACACAGTAAGTCAATATTACTAAAAGCACAATGCATGCACTAGAATCGAACCCATAACGCATATTTTACCATTCACAACCACACATATTAAAAATCCATAAACAAAACTATAGTCGAAGAGACAAAGAAACATTACGAACAACATCTAAACAAAAAAAAAACTAAATTCAAAAAAAGAAATGAACGGTTTGGGATCATAGATAATGAAATGTTACCGGGCATGCGTAGAATGACGTCTCTTAAAAAGTGTTTGACGGCCAAATTATAGGTTGGGCGAACGTACCGTACTCAATGTAGCTTAGTTTAGGAGCTAGAGAGTTTTGTTTTGTAATTCATGGGTAGTTAACATTTGAATGTGTTGTGGTAAGGTTAGGTTTAGTGGTTTAGACTTATTGATTTTAAAGGCAATTGTGTTAATGTTAAACTAATGTCATAATTATTTTATTGCGCAAAAATATACATTACTAGCTGCGGCCCGCGGTTTCACCCGCGTTGCTTTTTTTAAAATTAAAGTATCCTATATTACTCCTCATACCATCAGCTATCTATACAGACAGACTCACTTAACAGTTACCGTAAAAGTACTGGTTTTTTAACGGAACGGAATGAACATGATGTATGGAGCGTCGCTTAACTTAGCTTTGATTAGCTTCTAAGTTAGTTCTATTTGAGCCTCGGATTCTAAAGGTTGTCTGTTCTTACAGTCTAAAACTCTATAGGTAATGATTTAAATTGTTTAAATCATTATCAACATCATTTCAGCCGAGAGACGTCCACTGCTGGACATAAGCCTCCCCCGGTAAACGGTCGCCACTTCAGAACCTATCGGCCCCATCGGCCATCTGTTCTGCGAGCAAAATGCCCTGCCCACTGCCACTTAAGTTTGGCAATCCTTCGGGCTATGTCGGTTACCTAGGTTCTCCTACGGACCTCTTCATTTCTGATTCGATCACGCAGGGAAACTCCGAGCATAGCCCTCTCCATTGCCCTTTGAGTGACTTTCAGCCTTCTAATGAGGCCCATTGTGAGCGACCTGGACCTAATTAAATAGTTTATGAAATATTCTTATTATGTGTACCAAGTTTGCGTGTGCAAGAATATAAATACAGAAATTATTTGTACTGAAAAGGTATTTCATTTCACTATCTCCTAAACTATATCGATGAGTCGTTGGAACTACGTTTTCTCATCACACAAAACACTTGGTTTCCCTTTCTTTAAAGTTATCTCACTGTGAAGGGTTAAACACATGTTCCTCAAATATTTATGATAATATATTTAATTGTACGTTTCTTTATCGATATAAATTAAAAGTAAAAATATTTGATAGTAGTTTAAGTAAGTTTATTGGGTTGTCCTGTGAATATATTTTAGTTAAATTATACACTAAATTACATTCAAATAACGGTTTTGTCAGTGATCCTTGACGGTTGAAGTATTGAATGTAGACAAAGTGACATTCTATCAGCAATAACGATGATGGAAAAGGCAAAAATGTATAGGACTAACATAAGCTATCGAAAAGCTTATGTCAATACCTTTAATTTTGATAGTCACTATCAAAATTAAAGGTATTGCGATTGATTGCCATGCCATTATGTGTAGCTCTCTTGAGCAGTCTACATCGTGTACCTACCTGCTAAGTAGCCAAACACCTTTAATTGATTAATAAAATTATATTATGGTCTTAAAAGTTCGTAAATAACTATACACAAAACATTCTTTTCCACAAATTCACGAAATCACAAATTCCTTTTTAGAAAATTAAACTTGAATTTGAATTTGGAAAATTCAACGAACGCGCCAATTTCGGGAATTCTGTTGACAGTTCAAAATGGCGGTGGTAACCTGGTTAACATTTTTTAAATTATTTATTAGAGATTTAACTTGTGAATGTGTGGGCATTATTTAAATTATCCTAAATTGTTTTTGAGTAAATAAACTTATGAACACGGTGTTTGAATTTCACATTAGGGTTTAGATTTATGTACGGACCACGGATATCTGGAAGTATTAATGCCATCATTAATCCACTGCGAAAAAAGGATGGTTCTAGCGGCCTTGTATAGCTCCGTCTCTCACTAACACTGGAAAAATGGTTGCATTAATACGTCGTGGTATAGGTGCTGGACCTACTTAATACACAGGCTTTTACATAAATTCACGCAAAAAGTAATATTAGTGTAAGCAGAATTTACAGAACGCCGTTTGCTACAACGTAATATTATTTAAAAAAATCTATTGAATAATAATGCTCTATAAAAATATAATCATATTTAGATTTTTTTATAGAGTATTATCAAAGAATCGAAAAACGCTTTGTTAAAACGACAAAAATACGGATTCTCGTGGCCATCGAATGATACGTTCTTAAGCTTATCAAAAAAATCGCCAAAATCAGAAGCAGGCATCAAAGTTCAATGAATATTACTGCTACTTGATATCCATACATATTACCATATAATTCATTCATGCATGCATGCTACTATGTAAATAAGTACCTTTTCATTGACAAAGTATGTAAATTGACATCTGAATTCGTTCACTGTATTCAAAATTACCAAATTACTATTCAGAAATTACTTCTAATCACCGAAGAACTTTGAAGTTAAGGGGTATACCTACGTACATGCTAACGAGTATTGTTGTATACAAAAAAAAAACAATTCTTTTCTTCTCAGTATAATCAATCCAACGTACGTTTTTCCAATTATGTTGGGGTCAGCTTCCAGTCTAACCGGATGCAGCTGAATACTGTCTAAAAATATTTATTAGGTAGGTTTGTTGAAACTGTGTGTACTTCTCGTCACTTGTCCATAGGTTCATTAGAAAACCAGTGAACCTTTTTGGCGCAGCCGTGAGGCACACATTATTGTTGTAAAAACATTATTTTTTATTTTGTAATTTGTATTTTGTGTTTCACGAACTGTGTCCAAATAAACGTTATCCTTTCTTTCTTTTAATACCAGTATTTTACATGCAGCTACAGCTTCTGACGACCCGTAATGACTGTCAAAGATCCACAAATGACAGCCGGGACCAACGGCTTAACGTGCTTTCCGAGGCACGGAGGAGTCTCGATATGTAAAGATGGTCGTCCACTGACCAACCCCGGCAAGCGTAGCTTAACCTGATGGATCGACACGTTCGGCTGGTATTACTTAGCCACGAGCTCCTCCAAATATTCTAGTACTAGCTGCGCTCCGCGGTTTCACCCGTGTAAGTCTTGATCCCGTGGGAATATCGGGATAAAAAGTATCCTATGTGTTAATCCAGGTTATAAACTATCTGTTTGCCAAATTTCATCTAAATCCATTCTGTAGTTTTTACGTGAAAGAGTAACAAGCATCCATGCATACATCCATCCATACTTAGATAGTTAGATATTACAGTAGTGTAGTAGTTAGTATTCTAATTAGTAGTTAGTATTGTAGTAGTTAGTATTTTAATTGTTTTGAGATATTTTTTCGAATGCAGCCGAATCGAAACGCATCACCTTAACTTAACCCGTCGGCTGCCAGCATCAGATACGGCATTGTTTCTCGTGGGCGACTGTAATATATATTTAATTGTAACGCCCTGAGACGCCCACTGGGTATTTAGTGCAGTTCGGGCCGAACAGAGGATATGTGGAGCGGCTTGGTGCTAAACATTTCGGATTGTTGGTTTTATAGTTTTGAGGCAGGGGCTGTGCTACTTTGCAGGCTGGATTCGCACCTAGAACAAATGATTATTATGACGGCATAAAGGTAGAAAATAAGAACAACTATGACAAGATACAAAATATATGTGGTATGAATTTTGAGTCGAAGGGAACGTTTTGTAGAGGTGCGAGTGAAAGGTGTATAAGAGTGAAAGGGAGAGAGAGAGGGAAAAGGAACGACGAACGACGACAGACGTGTTAGCTAAGATTTTTCTATGTTTTTATTCGGATTGCTCCGAAAATATAAATGTGTTTACTTTCACCACACGATCCCACATACACTAATCTTATACCTAAACTCTAAGAGACAAAACACTAACCAGATGCATTAATTAATTATTTCCACATCACATTTCGTTTCGATCGATTAAAATGTTTCTTCCTTCAACACACATGTTTCAAAGCCATAAATAACTGTCACATGACGCCAGCGTCAAATTAAACAAACTTATAAATCACATTCTCTTTAACTTTTAAAAGGAATATTGTCTCGATGCAGCATCATGTACGTCAATCTTTCTAATTAAATTATTTTGGCAGAGACAATCCGTTTACAATATTGAACACCAAGTGTTGTTCTTGTTACCACTTGATAACAACAAAAAACTTGTTTAGACTAAAATAAAAACATTTTTATAAACTTTTGAAGTGGCAACATCTGGTCCACTCATTTCTCTGACTACAGTTACTCGGTATGTCCATTCCCACGTTTTCGATTCCTTTGCCAGCGGTGGGCAAGCGCAGTTTGGGGTTGAATAATTACTGGGGTATTTTAAAAACTTGCAAGTTTTTAAAGCATTTTTGTGAATTAAAGTTTTTATGTACCTAATTAATATTTTTGTTTTAGATGTTTTTAAGCGAAAGTGAGTTTGTGAGTTTGTTTTTGACGCTAAAACAGCATGTTTAATTAACCCTAAGCTATCATGGTGGGCTAAAAAACCTGTCTCCTCTTCAAATTCGTAGGTGATACATTTAATACAACTCTGCGCCATTTCTGACAAACTCGACGCCCGAGCAAAAACTTAAAATTGTTAGCCACTAAAACAGAATTTTAAAAGCGCCTAATTGGTCGAAACCATTTGTGTAGTGACAAAAATGACATGCCGACACGACCTATGTAAGGAAACATACGGGAGAATAGTATGTACCGGACTTGTCTTTGTACCGATCAAAACAAAAGAAGATTTCCGGCAGATAACCAAAGTAAATCCGGCAGAGAACCAAAGTTGTTGACATAGCTCACAGAATAAGCAAGCTGAAGTGGCAATGGGCCGGCCATATTAGCCGTAGAACCGATGACCGTTGGGGTAGACGTGTTCTTGAGTGGAGACCGCGAATCGGCAAACGTAAGGTAGGACGCCCTCAGGCTGGTGGAGCGACGATCTTCGCAGGGTGGCTGGTAGCAGCTGGATGAGAGCTGCGTACCTACTTTTTGAATTTTTCTGTCGATTGCAGCAGCCTATAATGTTCCCACTTCTGGGACACAGGCCACCTCTCTGTGAGAGGGAGTGGGCCGTTATTCACTACGCGGGCCCAGTGCTCGTCTACGTGTGACATCTACCAACCCGCATGTTGGTAGATATCACATATCTTCAAATTTTTGGTTCTAGGACATACCGGATTCCTCACGATGTTTTCCTTCACCGTTTTGAGAGCATCAGTCCCTTCCCAAATTACCTCCCGTATAACATCGCCATTTTAGAAAAATGTCAAGTCATCCGATAACATCTAGACATTGCTACAGATCGGCGTCTCATTATGATCTGCAAAAGGAAACATTGCTCTGCCTTGTTCCTCTTTTTACTGGCGTGAAGCTTCACTGAAAGTATTTTAGGCACGTTGTAACATGGGTTCCTTTTTGAAGACTCGGGAGGAGAAGAATGGGTGTAAATTTGGTTTTTTTCGTTGAGTTTCTTCATTCCTGGGTCGTTGATGGAAGGTTTGTTGGTAAAAGATATTGATAGTAATGAGTGTGAGAGACAATTTCTTCAATCAATATATATATTATAATTTAAAGTCGCTTTTCGTGTTTGTCTGTACGTATGTCCATTATGCAACAGATTTGGATTTGGCTGTCACCATCATTTAGAGAATTTATTCCAGAAGGTTTATGTGTATAATATTAATAATACATTAATATTAAACTTAGAGGAGCTCGTGGATGAGTAATAACAGCCGCTCGGGTCGATCCATCAGGTTAAGCTACACTTGCCGGGGTTGGGTGGATGGGTGACTATTTTCACATATCGAGACTCCTCCATGCCTCGGAAAGCACGTTAAGCTGTTGGTCCCGGCTGTCATTTGTGGATCTTTGACAGTCGTTACGAGTCGTCAGAAGCACGAAAGTTACTGGGTTGTGGAGGTCAGATAGGCAGTCGCTCCATGTAAAATACTGGTATTCAGCTGCATCCGGTTAGACTGGAAGCCGACCCCAACATAGTCGGGAAAAGGTTAGGCAGATTGATTAATATTAAACTTAGGTACATTTTTATCTAAGAAATCTCGATGTTTTGTTAAGTTCAAAAACTTCTAAACTAATATTATAAACGCGAAAGTTTGTAAGTATGGATGGATGTTTGTTACTCTTTCACGTAAAAACGGCTGAATGGATTTAGATGAAATTTGGCAAACAGATAGTTTATAACCTGGATTAACACATAGGATACTTTTTATCCCGATATTCCCACGGGATCGAGACTTACGCGGATGAAACCGCGGGGCGCAGCTAGTAAAATATAAATGGCGCTACCAGTTTTAAGTTTTCACTGTTGTCGGCAGTCCCCATGAACCTTAGGTGTTTTTCATAATTTAATGGAGTGTTAAATATTGTTCGGTGCTACTGAACCCTTCATGTGAGAGTCCGACTCGCACTTGGCCGCTTTATAATTTAATATTCAAATATCTTTTAGTTTTTGCATTAGAGTTAGACTATTTCATATTAGCGTTTTTATTTATAAAAAAAGTAGTAACTTACTGAACGGATTTCGATAAAATTTGGCAAGGAGCTATATGGCATCCCGGGGAAGGACATAAGCTACTTTTTATCGACATACCACACGGGCAAACCCGCGGACGGAAGCTAGTTCTAAATAAATAAATGCGTCACTAAATCAGTTTGTTTGTTACGTTTTCACGCTAAAACGGCTGAACGGATTTGGATGAAATTTGGCACATAGGTAGACCTTGACCTGGAGAAGGATATAGGTTACTTTGTATCCCGGATCGCATACGTAGTCGCGGGCAACGTAGCTAGTAAAGTAGAATCCTACTAATATTATAAATGTGAAAGTTTGTGTCTTTGGATGTTTGTTACTCAATCAGGCAAAAACGGCTGAATGGATTTGGATGAAATTTGGCAAACATATAGCTTATAACCTGGATTAACACATAGGATACTTTTTATCCCGATATTCCCACGGGATCGAGACTTACGCGGGTGAAACCGTGGGGCGCAGCTAGTATAAAATATACCACTAAAGGTAAGTAACAGAATGTAAACAGTGAGTATATTGGCTTGTCAAACCACATAGTGACGTGGGTCAGTGCGCTATCTGATAAGAGAGATGACAGACGAGCGGTTTGACAGCTGTTGTGAAGCGTTTCTTGAGCGTTTATTTTCGAACTGTGTTTCTTTGGGTTATTAATGGCGGTAAATATTTCTTTTTCTATACGATATCCCTTGGTAAGTCTGGTTGTCAAACTTTCGGGCTTCTGACGAACGGTAACGACTGGCAAATATCCACGACTGACAGCCGGGACCAACGGCTTAACGTGCTTTCCGAAGCACGGAAGAGTCTCGGTATGTAAAGATGGTCACCCATCCACGCACCAACCCCGGCAAGCGTAGCTAAACGTTATGGATCGACCCGCGCGGTTGTTATTACTTAGCCACGAGCTCCTCCGAAAACTATGTACTGAATAAATAATCAAAATAAGAAAACAATGAGTTCGTGGCTTAAGGCACCATTGGCAGAATATGTCCAACGTTTTTTTGTAGGAGCTGTCAAAATAGGGAATATGCATGTATTTTTTTAATCTTTTTATTCGATAGTTTACATCGTCAATTAATAGTAAAAAAAAAATCGACGGCAGAAAAGCAATTTAAAGTTGTTAAAAAAATGTTTAAAAATATCCAACCGATCCGGGCTATTTAAACGCCCTCCATTTGGCACGCTTGGTGTGGTGACGTCACCGTCTGTGAAAACAGACAAGCAACTGTCAAGTCAACGTCAAACACTCCTTTTTCTATGAGCGTTTGACATTGACTTGACACTTGTTGATTGACTTGACATTGACATTTTGATTGTTATTCCGGATCGTTACGTCACATCCGCTCTTAGCCTTTTCAAGTATTTGAATTACCCACAGTTATTTGGGACTTTTTAAAAATTAATTTCTCGCTCAAAATGAAATTTTATTCAAAAATATTGATGGAGGCATAATTCTGAAGTAACATAGTTTATAAAAAAAAATATTTGACCCATATTTGAATCACATGCATATTCCCTATTGCAATAAACGCCCGTCTACATCGCACAATCGAAAAGATATAGTCAAAACATGTCCAGTAAAGTAATTCGGAGGCTCGGACACTTATTAGTTGTGTTTTTTGTTGATCGTTATACATTAGCTGTCACTGATCAAAATGTAACAGATGAAGAAAGGCAGAAGGTTCATTCCGCATTGATGCTAGCTTAGAATACGCGCGCGTTTGTTATTTTTCCGCCGTCATTTGACTACGTTCTTTTTTCGACACTCGATTTTAACTGTCTTTTGTGGCAGTGAAAAGTATCTACATATTCAAGTGCTCTTTTTAGGGTTTATATCCGAAGAGTACTAACGGGACCTTATTACTAAGGCTCCGCTGTCCGTGCATCTATCTGTCACAGGGTATCTTTTGAACCGTATTAGGAAGACACTTGAAATTTACACTAAAATTAAAAATTAACCCTTACAAGAAACCGGGAATTGAGAGTTTCATTGACAGACGTCAAGAGTGGAACTTCTGACATTTCTATTCAATGTCATCTGTCACTCTGTTTTTAAAAGTATATTAATGAGTCCTCTCAAACGGCTGTTGTTTTAATTTCTTACTGATCACTTGCTTGACATTGTTGTACAAGAATGTTGGACTTATCTGATGGACTGACAGTCTAGCTTGACAACATTGTTAAGTACCTACTTACTTATAATTTTGATGTAGCAAGCCGGACCAACGGGCAAATTCCTGTTTTTTTGGGCATGTCTGTGCCCCTTGCCCAACTAAAGATGACTTATTGGTGAAACGACATTTTTAAATAATATAATTTGTTCTTGAGGCGATTTGCATGAAGTTAATTTATTTATAGGCGAACCGATTTTTGGAGCTGTCGATTCACCCACAAATAGATTTACGTGGTGCGAATCGCCTCAAGAAAAAATTATAATACTTATTTAACTTCACCCGTTTTCGGGCGAGCTTATCGTGCGAGTTACCAATAAGCCAAATAAATAGCTCGAGCTTCTTTGAACTCCAGGAAGGTAATTCTCGGCAATTCTGGTCAGGGTCGGTCTGGGCCCAGGGCATACTGGGACTTTTCCCGGTGGGCCGGTCCCTCCGTGGGCCGGTCCCTCCGTGGGCCGGTCCCTCCGTGGGCCGGTGCCTCAGTGGGCCGGTCCCTCCGTGGGCCGGTCCCTCCGTGGGCCGGTCCCTCCGTGGGCCGGTGCCTCAGTGGGCCGGTCCCTCCGTGGGCCGGTCCCTCCGTGGGCCGGTCCCTCCGTGGGCCGGTCCCTCCGTGGGCCGGTGCCTCAGTGGGCCGGTCCCTCCGTGGGCCGGTCCCTCCGTGGGCCGGTCCGGTCCATTTTCTCTTCATTTTATTTAGAGCAAAGCCGTGGTTAGTAAGATTATTATTATTTTATTTCGAACCTCAAAAATCCGGGAAGTTTTATGGGTCCCAGACCGACCCTGTTTCTCGTAGCAATTTTCGTCATCACCACTCGCTTTCTATCTCGCTTGTAAAATGGTGACATTATCCAGAATCATTCTGTTCCCAGTACAAGTCGTTCGTACTTACATCACGAATCTAAGAACATAAACGTTCCCTAAGTTAATGCGACCAAAAACACTTGCATACGAGTCCTAAAACAGCGATCACAGATAACAGAGCGCCTTCCAAATCCAATAAAAATACAGCACCTCCAGAAATCTCCTTTATAAAAAAAAAACTAAACAACATATTTGAAATTCGAAACAATCGGCGCTGTCAAACACTCAGACAGACGAACAGACAAAAAAAAAGCAAGAATCAGAAGCGAATACGATTTTACAAAGATAAAGCACAAAAAAATATAACACCATTGTCTCACGGCGAATAGAAAAATGGTAAAATTCAAGAAAGAAATAAAAATGGCGAACACAGAAGGATGTTAAAGAAATAAAGAATATTTTACTAAATTATCATTGTTTGTTTCTTTGGATCTAGCGTCTGTTTAGTCTCTCTTCTGAGTAATCAAATTCGAAATAAGGTGATCCGGCAGAGAACAACAAAGTAATCAACATAGCTCACAGAATAAGCAAGCAGCAGACGCCTGCTGCTTGCTTATTCTGTGAGCTATGTTCATGCTACGGCATGAACACCGTTTTGTCGACGGAAGAGTAGACAAAAATGACGTTTCCTGTAGACAGTAGACAGTACGAGACGGCAGCAAAGTAGAAAGAGTCAACTGCACTTTTAACGAAATTCACTCTTCTACATAATTCGACTCAGAATTCTTTGTTTTGTCATAGGATTTATCGGTTGTCAGTGTGATTTTGACAGTAAGGATAGAAAACTTTCTTCCGAAATAGTCTACGTATAAAAAGACGTAGACAAAGATCGTTAGAAATGAAAGACAAAATGACAGATTGTAGAAACATTTCTACAGTGGATGTCAAAAATTAAGAAACGAACTGTCACTTTGTGTAGAAAAAGCTATGTCTATTGTTCGTAGAGATAGAAAGCGCCATGCTACGCCTGCTGAAGTGGCAATGGGCCGGCCATATTAGCCGTAGAACCGATGACCGTTGGGGTAGACGTGTTCTTAAGTGGAGACCGCGAATCGGCAAACGTAAGGTAGGATGCCCTCAGGCTGGTGGAGCGACGATCTTCGCAGGGTGGCTGGTAGCAGCTGGATGAGAGTTGACGAGAATTGAGCTGAATGGTGTGCGATTGGAAATACCTATTTCGAGGCTGATTATGGTCTAGGGAACGCAGGCTTTAGCCGTGTACTGACCGGCGTTACGGGGCGTAATGTACCATTCGCAGCGAGCATGTTACGTTACGCCGTGTTCTAAACTCCGTGTAACATGCGCTCGATGCTCGCGTTCGTGCTCGTTTCCACGTACTGACTGCACGAATGCTCGTTTTGTAACATGTTACATAATGTAGCACCGGTCAGTACACGGCTTTTTAATTTAAATTTTTGAATTTTCGAAAACAGAACATTAATTTTATTTGTTAAACTGATTGTCACCCGTTTCTACTAGTCCCGCAATAGAATATAGTCGAGAACCTACCATTAATCATAACAGATCTATTAGCGTATTTAACTAAATTATATTTAGACCAGACGCCGACATCCGGCGTCTGATATTCTTAGTTTTAGTTACTAGTAGACATAAAAAGAGTTATTAGTGTACTGGGCTCATAGGTTAACTTTAAATGGCGCTTGATTTTCTTCATCATCATCATTTCAGCCGAAAGACGTCCACTGCTGGTCATAGGCCTCCCCCAAGCACCGCCACTTTGAACGGTTCTGTGCTTCTCGCATCCAGCGAATTCCTGCGGCCTTCATCAGGTAATCAGTCCACCTTGTGGGGGGCCTTCCAACGCTACGTATCGTTCGCCACTCCAGAACCTTTCGGCCCCATTGGCCATCAGTTCTGCGAGCAATGTGCCCTGCCCACTGCCACTTAAGTTTGGCAATACTTCGGGTTATTTGATCGTCTTCGTGTGGACGGAATGACAGATTTACACATTATTTTTGGTCCAAAGCTTTGCCACATCCCCTTCATCGTCTGTAGCAGCGCAACCCAAGTGCAAACGGCTACTGATAGAAATCCGACGTCTGACGAAACACGAAGTTTGACGAGGGACATCAAAAAAATTGTTGTACTGTACGTTCTATATAAAGATTTTCCCGCCCCGTGGCGTAGAGATGGGTCGGATTAGGTAAAAACGATACCTAATCCACCTAATCCTAGTACAAAAAAATACCTAATCCATTTACCTAATCCGAATATTATTCAATACAGCCGCTGGCTTGGTACCGATATTAAGTATCGTATGTGGATTAGGTAAGAAATATTCAGCATTGAGTATGGACGTTCCGTTTCTGATATGTTGTGGAACGGTGGATTATATTTCGTTTTTTATGGGCAAACGCAACGGTAATTAAGGTAACGTGAATACTTTTGTTGAATACTTTTGTTTTAACGTCTAATTTGATGATCAAAATTACCCTTCATACTTAGAGTGCGCTTTACGGTTTTTTTCATTTTTTTTTTTTCATTTTTTTTTTTCTTATTTTTTTATTATTAATATATTTATTATTATTTTGAATTTTGCTGCAAAAACATGATGGCGCTGGCAGCAGTGCTAATTAAACTTGAACCTTAACTCCTTAATTTTAAGGTACGGAATACCTTATGTGTAGACTGTGTACGAATATTTTGTGCCATACCTAATCCTCGACGCTTTGGATTAGGTACGGAATAGTATCGAAAAATACCTAATCCACATACCTAATCTAATATTTATGCCTCACCTCTACAGTGGCGTATGGCACAGTTATATCCTTCAAATTGACCCGTCAATCATTAAGCTGGAGTAAAAACAAATGATGACCAATATAAACAGAACTGTTATAATTAAACTAACAGGAAGTGTGGGGCAGACAGCAAGGCACATCTGTGGTGGCGTTTATTTATTTTAGGAAAACTAGCTGAAACACGCGAGTTTGCTTTTGAAAGTATTTTGAAAGTAACACCACAGTAAACAGTATGAATCTTTATAATGTGCACATATCGAAATGAGGGAATCTATGGTTAAATTTATCAAAGAAAAAAAAAAAAAAAAACGAAATATTTTTTTTCATTTTTTATGGAGCGTTATATTTTAACACTTGATAGAAAATGTTATGATTGAGTTGTAAACATGCAATGTATACTAGCGGCGTCTTATTAAGAAATGCGATCATTGCAAAAATTTATGAAAAGAAAAAACCATATTCTTGCTAAAAAAAAAATATTTTTGCTAAAAAAATATATTTTTGCTAAAAAAAAACATGTTTATTTTCAATTGAGGGTAGTTTTTTTTCCATAATTTTCATTTTATGAGGAAGCCTTATTCCTATAATTATGGATTTTGTTTCATCGCGATAGATCATTCAAAGTAGCGAACAAATATTTTTTAAATTCCATAAAAAATATATTTAAAAAAATATTTAAGATCTACTTATTTCTTTTTTGTTTAATATTTTTTCCGTCGATAAAATTAAGCATAAGTACATGCCATTTCGGTATGTACACATCATAAAGACTCACACTGTACTACAACTAGAACAGGGACATAGGGACTCGGAACAAAATCCTTCTTATTGAATTTATAAAATATCTTTCAAATTGGTCCAATATTGGAGGAGGAAAATGGCGAGAGCCGAAGCTCGAATTATGACTTTTTACTTAGGCTATTCAGTCGGATCTGCAGCTGTCCTTATCACACGAATAGCGGCCGAGCACGAGCGCTCGCGACAGCGATAGTTTCTTCAAATACCTCATTTTCAAAAGTCTCTCCGCCCATGTTTCCTCTTACGGTGAAGTGGTTCCAAAGCAGATGTTTTCAATGTGATGATGTGTTATCAATGTTTCTCTCGAAAAAACAACGTATTTGCGTATTTTTTTATGATTACGAAAATTGAAGAGTGTCTTTAGTGAAGTATGAGGCCCAAAACACGATTGACAAAACTTTCCTCGATACAAAAATACCGCAAAGTTTCCTTAAAATCAGCTTTTTAAAAGAGAAAATCCTATTCCATTTGATTGTTATCAAAGCAATTGTAATAAAATTTTGTCTACGTGTTCACTATTTAATACTTTATGGGATTATGGACTTATTTTTCTATATAAACACAAATAAAATTTTAAAATTAAATATACAGGCTGTAAGGGTAAACACTCTTGTCATTCAAACCATGGGTAGTTGACTTAAATATAAAAATAAATGACCGAACACAACAAAAAAAAAACGTCATTTTCATTAAAAGATTTAAAAAAAATTCTATCTGACACCGTGCTTGCTAGCGAAACAGCTGACTGAATAAGGAAGGGATCGCGCTCGCTGCCGGTCAGGTCACATCCCGTACCCCCCGCCCGTGTTGAGACGCAAGTTCGTTGCCCTAGCGCATAGGGCAACGAACTTGCGTCTCTTGTGGTAAAATTTCGATCTAAAAAAATAAAAAAAAAAGTTGTAATTTTCCATTGATTTTACGTTCTATAAATGAAACCAAACCACTGATTGCAAGGATAACGGTGTTTACCCTAACATCCTGTATGTAAACATAGTGCAAAAGAATTGCGCGCGGGCGGGGTCATACCGCCCTCCTCGGCTCCCGTCAGTCCCACTTCGCCTTAAGGGAGACTCTAATACGCAAACCTATGAGGTCTTTGCTTCATTATTGGTAAAGATAAAAGAGTTTTAATATCAACCAATAACGGTCCGTAAAATATAGGAATCAGCCAATAGACAACCTATCAGTTAGCCTTTTAGATATCAGCTGTCAGTAAAGCAAAATAAGATAACATATCATTACGCTTGTATTCGCTGGAGGGGCTTATAGAACACCCACATGTCTCCAAATTGGAAAACCGGGTTGCCATTATGAGGCAGTTTAAAAGTTTAAAATTGTACGATCAGACAATTGACACAAAAGTATTTGATATAATTATTGTATTTTTTTATTTAATTAATAAATAGCTAAGAGTCGAAAGAGATTCTTTTAATTATACTTCTGTTCCCCTTTTAATTAAACATTTAAATCAATAAAAATAAAAAATGTTAATCGACGTTTGTCGCTGATATTGTACAGTAGTGGCCCAGTGATAACGGCCGCGACTTACCGAGTTGTAGGTTGTAGGTTCGAACCCTGACAGGCGCTTTACTTTGTGTAAATTATTTCATCACCACTGCTCTCAAAACGGTGAAGGAAAACATCGTGAGGAATCATCATCGGCATGTCCTAGAACCAAAAATTCGAAAACATGTGACATCTACCATCCCGGACCGGGCCCACAGTGGATTACGGCCCACTCCCTCTCACAGAGAGGAGGCCTGTGTCCCAGCAGTGGGAACATTATAGGCTGATTACGCTATGGTATTGAATTAAATTTACTTACGGCTCTTGTCTTATTAAAAATAATGTTATCATTGCATACAAGTTTGAACTCTTAAAAGAAAGGCAGAATAAATATCCTTTCTGTCGATCCCAAAGAATCAAAAAACTTTAACACATATCCTGAGAAAAAAACGACCCACTATCCAGTCCCTTATTAGGTCTACATTCAAAACGTTGTAAGTCATTTTTTTCTCTTTTTTTGATCGAAAAATGTAATTCGCGTCGCATTCTAAAAGAGTGTTTGATAAAAATAAAAGGAGTGTGAGATAGTGTGATGTGAGTATGTGAGTTAGTGTGAGTTCCGACGTCCTTTGTGTTTGAAGGTAGCTTTGTATTTTTAGAATTTAATGTCGATATTTCTTTTTGATTGGTTGAGTTTGTTTTATAAAGACGAGGCTGCGAGGTGAAGTTAGTCTAAAAAGGTTTTAGCTTTTTATTTAAGAGCTTTCATTGTGAAAGATTTAAAATTGTATCGTAAAACTGAACTTTCTCTGACACATAAAATGTTAGATATTTTTTTTTTATCGGGTGAATTGCATGTCCAGCAATACTACATAAAAGTATTTTCTACAGTAAAAAAAGTTGCTGTTACTAGTACAGTCACGAGCAAAAATATGTATACACTCAGCAAACTTCAATAACGATTTTCTCGTGGAATAACGATTGTAACTTTGAGATGATACCTATTACATAATAATAGGAGTTCCAAAATACTATTTTCGTTATATCATAAAATAACAATCAATACAGTAGTAGAAAATCACTTTTTAAAGTTGCTAAGTGTATACATATTAGTGCTCGTGACTGTACCTACAAACAAATACCGATATTATCATGTAAATATCAAATAATAGCTTCAGACCGCGGCTTGGCCTGTGTGTTATGTGAATAAAAAGTAGCCTATGTCCTTCCGTTGTCTGTCGTGTTTAAGTATCACCATACCACATTTAATCAAAATCGGTTCAGCCGTTTAGCCGTGAAAGCGTAACAAAGAAAAATACAACAAATCGAACTTCTTCTCTTTATAGTATTAGGTATTAAAGTCGAGATTTAAATCGTTAGATTCAGCCTACCGCCTCAAAAGATGGTCGCGTTTCTGCTTCATTTTGTCACCTCTGACACAATGTCCCAGGCTCCCATGGGAACGCCATGCCGGAAGTATGAACTCACTGTCCTCATTATGGACACTTTTCCCACGTTTGGTGAAGGCAAATGTAATGATAAAAAAATCTTTGACCTACTTAAATATCATCGTCATCTGCCTAGCCTTTTGCCAACTATATTGGAGTCGGCTTCCAGTCTAACCGGATGCAGCTGAATACCAGTATTTTAGGTATATGGGGCGACAGCCTATCTGACCTCCACAACCCAGTAACTGGGATACCTCTTGGTAAGACTGGTTAATTGTCAGACTTTCGGGCTTCTGACGACCCGTAACGACTGTCAAAGATTCACAAATGACAGCCGAGACCAACGGCATAACGTGCTTTCTGAGTCACGGAGGAGTCTCGGTATGTAAAGATGGTCACCCATCCACGTACCAACCTCGGCAAGCGTAGCTTAACCTGATGAATCGACCCGTGCGACTGTTATTACGTAGCCACGAGCTACTACCTACTTAAAATTATTTTTTAACCGCAGCGCTGATTCTTTTGGCCTAAGTCTTACCTGATGGTAAGTGATGAACAGGCTGAAGGTGGAAGCGAGCTTCACCCGGAATCCCCAACCACAGAGGTGATAAATATCTGGGGGCCTAGACAAGTGACAATCGCTTCGAAAGAGTTTCGTTTTTCTACAACGTGATTGACTTTCAACAGGATTGACATAAGCTTTTCGATAGCTTATGTCAGTATTATACATCATCCTTTTCCATCATCGTTATCGCTGATAGTAAGTCACTTTGTCTAGGGCCTCTGTATTTATAATAATACTAGCTTCCGCCTGCGGCTTCGCCCGCGGGGTATGTCGATAAAAAGTAGCCTGTCCTTTCCTAGGCTTTAGACTACCTGTGTACCAAAGGAGAATGCCATATTGTCGTACCAACAAAGGAGCTAGAGTGTCACAACCAAATGTAGTTCATAAAATTACTCCTATTTTTTAAATCAGATATACGATTTTGTTATGAAAATGATTCCCGGCTTTCGGACACCAAAAATAAAAGTCTTTTTTTACTTTTGTGGTACGTATTTTCCGCTTATGTCACTGACATTGCATTTCATTTCCGTCACTATGTTAAAAATATAGGTACCTACCTGTCAACGAACATTAAAAAATGAAGAAGATAATTGTACCAATTTGCCATTTTATATTAGGATACAATATATTTTTATGTGTGTCAAAAAACATCTTTAGATCACGCGTTACATCGTAATATTTTTTTTTTTTTTTTTTGGAATACATTGCAAATACATGCATCTAATGAAAAGAGGACCCATTCAAAAAAGTAAAATGTCATTTATACTGTGACGTATTGCAATAATTATTCTGTGGCGCCGTCATGGATGACGTTACTTTCAATATTGGTTTCATCTGAACTATTTGAATAATAATTTATAATACTTATTAACAAAAACGGGGGTTCAGGTGCGTTTTCATAACGTAGTCTTTGTGTAATAATCCATAGCGATGCCCTCAACTAGAGTAAGACATCGGCCAGCAAATCAGCGTCGCCGATGTATCCTAAACCGTTCACTAGTATTGTTAGAACAATTTAGAATATATTACATAGAAAATATATCCGTGGATATGATCGTGTTTTAACATCATAGATTGTACCGACGCGACGCCTGTAAGTATTACCTCACCTAGTAGAAGCATGTATATTCTAATTAGCTTCTAAAGTACCTACCTACTTCCGGGACTATTTATTCAATTTAAGGATTAAAAAACAGTTTTTATGCTTTCAGATCAATCCTGGTAGTTCCTATTCATAATGTTACAAATGTTTCGCATTGATACAAGAAAAACTCCCTGAGATTCCAAACTGATACCTGAACTAATACTTGGTCACAATGTGGAGTGATGTGTGCTTTGGATGTGGACAGTCCATGCTACGTGTTGCAACAGTTGCAAGGCTTTCCCGAGTACCACCTAATTGTCCTACCTATTCTTTTATTTGTATATTTCTTTTCTCTGTCCTGGTAGCGGTCGAGGTCATATACGTTATGTAAATATGAATATATCTTAACTGCGTTTTTCATTTTTGATATAAGTGCCTTATTAAGTACTAACAACATTATCACCTTATTATTATTTACTAACATGTGAAGTTCGAGAAGTGGGTGTACTCTATAGTAAATACAACTCTGCCTAACTCTTCTGGGAAAACAGGCCTGCTGTTATGTTAAGATTTCAAGATATTAGGAATCAGTAAACACAGTACTAAATTGATTACTTATTCAGACTACCAGCTGCACATACTATGAGTACCTACCTACATGATTATTGATATCCATTATCATTATATATAAAACCTGACACCAAGAATTATTATTGACTATCAGTGATGTATTGTATAATCATCCATCAGGAAACAAGCGCCAAATCAAGAATAAAAAGCAACCGATATTAGGTACCGCTTCATTTGTCATCAACTTCACCATTTCGAGCCTGTCACTTTCTCGAACTTAATCTCAAAATATGAAGTAGATAAATGGTTAATAAATACGAATTTCGGGAATCCATGTAAAAAATAGTTAACAATATAAGAAGAGCATTGTATTCTCCTCTAAATACACTAGGTTTGGTTGTGACACGCGGACTTTTCGCTTGGTACAGGGTGCCCTACAATCCTGGTCATTCTCCTTTCATTTAAATCGATGCAGTAGTTTTGGCGTGAAAGCGCGTCAGACAGACAGACAGAGTTACTTTCGCATTTATAGTATTATAGTAAGGATTCATCAGAAAGTCACAGACATTGTATTTTCCAGAATTTGAACCCGCTACCTCGATGCGCTTGCTTTGGTAAAATCAACCCTTCGTTCTGAAAGCCTGACTATTGATCAATCTATTTTAGAAGTCTATTTTCATGTCTGTTGCCTGCCCTTACCAAAAACGATTATTTTCATAGTAAAAATGATGTAAAAAGGGCCAAAAACTTCAGACAGACAGACAGAGTTACTTTCGCATTTATAATATTAGTAAGGATATAATAATCTAATGAAGAATAAATACTGTAATCACTTTTTTCAATATTAACTTGACGAAAACATACTCCTATTTGTCTATAACAATTACAAAAAAATGCGGAGGACGAAAAACAATAATCATATACAAAAATCTTTTACCGCGTTACTCTAGCCCCATGTAAAGTACACAGATTCATTATAACGCCCACGGATCCCCAAAAATCATGCAACATCATACCGTTTGATCAGCGATTAGTCTGACACGCAATTACTGACAGAATTAACTAGTAAACAGGTAACGGATTTATGTACTATAACTGTTTTAGATACTAGTTATGCCGTGCGCGTACGCCTGAGAGAATAGACTTATTTTTTAGTCATGGTTTACCTATATGCAAAATTTTATCCAAATCTGCTCAGCCGTTTTAGCGTGAAAGCTTAACAAACAAAAAACTGACTTTCGCATTTATGATATTTTCCCTCGTTACCTCTACTACTGCTAAGAGTTATTTTTGGATGCCCTTGGGAATATGTAAAACCCTGCATCAAACCCTGGACCCTGCTCCAAGCAGTCGCGAGTTCAGTGACGCAGTCTTTGTAGAACTGTGAACAGGATAATGGTGCCGATTCTGTTGTTCACAAACTAAACTAAATTTAGTACTAAAGATGCACTGAACTTAGTAACTAAACTAAGTTCAGTGCATCTTTTTCTTTCTATTTCATTAACAAAAGGACAGAAGATAAATTTTACTTTAGTCAATTTACTCAGCTCCTGACGTAAATTGACGTAATTTTAGTAGGCAAGTTTTTAATCACGTCTAAATTTTTATGGAGTAGTGACAGGCGCTGATTAATTTGACAGGACTAAATTAAAATTTTTCTTCCGTCCTTTTCTTAATGAAATAGAAAGAAAAAGATGCACTGACCTTTTAATTTAGTTTGTGAACAACAGAATCGGCACCAATAATAAACAAACGTACCAGATTTTCTATTTTCGTTATTTTGTTATCATTAGGATAATTAAGGATAGTTAAACCACCGCTTAACCGTTTAGCGTGAGTGAATTTATAGTACTTGATGTAACTGTTTGTTTAATTTACTATTTAATGTGAGTTTCGTTAAAAGTATAAGTACTCTTTTAACGGATAATAATATAATTTAACTTTAACTGACCACGTGACAAAACCAATCTGGCTTTTTTTTTTTAATATGGTTATTCATTATAATGACTTTTACTGACTAAAACCCACCCGTGTTCCTTCAGTTGCCTGTTGCCAAGGTCCCGGTATCCCTTTCGGACTTTCCCACAACCCTGGAAAACTAATCTGCCTGCCTTTTATTTATTTAAAAGGTTCGCACTCAAAAAAAAAAGGTACAAAGGCGGACTTAATGCCTTAGCCATTCTCCTTTTCCCAACTATGTTGGGGTTGGCTTCCAGTTTAACTGTATGCAGTTGAATACCAGTATTTTACATGGAGCGACTGCCTATCTGACCTCCACAACCCAGTAACTGGCTAATACGATACCCTTTGGTAAGACTGGTTGTCAGACTTTCGGGCTTCTGACGACCGGTAACGACTGTCAAAGATCCACGAATGACAGCCGGGACCAAAGGCTTACCCTATCCTATATATTAATCTAGGATAGATAAACTATCTGTGTGCCAAGTTACATCCAAATCCGCTGAGCCGTTTTTGCGTGATTGAGTACCAAACATACATGAAACATGGTAGGATTTCACTAAAATTTAATTTAAAAATATATTTTGTACGCGATAAAAATCTTTTGTGAAGAAGTTAACTAAATAATCACCAATTAAAGTTAAACGATTGATATCTGGTGATTAATAAGATATTTTTAATAATTTATCACCCGGTGATTGGATCAGTTTTGCTTCTAAACGAAGCGACTATGAGATGGCGGCACATTTTTAAAATGGCCGCACAGAATTTTGTACAGAGTACTGTGAGGACAGAGACATTTTTGCATTACTTAGCGAAGCCTTTGGTCCCTAACATTCTTAGATCTTTGATAGTCGTGACATGTACTCAGAAGGCCGAGTCTTATAAACCAGATTTACCAAGGGTAGTCGTGTTACCCAGTAACTGGGTTGTGGAGGTCAGATAGTAAGTAGCTCTATGATAAATACTGTTATTCAGCTGCATCCGGTTAGACTGGAAGCTGACCCCAACATAGCTGTAATTATGATTAGTTTACCATTTATCATGTTAGTTGACATGACACAGCTAATTGCGACAAGTTAATTAAAAGGCTTTAAAAACCACAGGTTGCTTTCAAATTAAAATAATAATTAAAAAAAAACACGATACCTACAGGGGTGGCCCTGTTAGACAAGAAGCCGAACCCAACATAGTTGAGAAAAGGCTAGGCAGATTGACTGACATTAAGTTAAAAGAGTATTAACAAATCTATTATACTCCTAAGTCGATTGAGAGCGTCCGATCTGCACCAAGTGCAAGGGGCAACTTATAGAAATCCGACGACTAACTCACGAAACACGACGTTTGCCGAGAGACATTAAGAAAAAGTTGTATTGTACTTACATTTTCCAAAAAATCCTCTCTCAAAAGTTACTCTGTGGTTATCGAAAAATTAATTGGCGCCCAAATCGTGCGAGCGTTCCGAAACAATGTCAAAATCTTTTGCGTTACCAGTTGCCAGTATAAAATAAAAAAAAGTAAAACACAGATAAAGCAAAAACGTTCGGAGGACAAATTTCTTACGCTTTTCTGCACCACACACTTGCCACACTGAAGTGCAGCCTGTATAATTTATCCCGATTTCATGTCAGCTCGTATTACTACGGAATAAGATTGAATTTTGAATGTATATTATTGGTATTTAAGATTTTCGACGGCAATTTAACTTTGGTTATGTTACAAGTTTTTATTCTCAAGTTTAATTGTGCGAAATTGTTGCATACGTGTTTTTTGATGATGTAAAACTAAAAAATATTAATTCGCATTGTATCCCACTCAAACTTCGACTTTATTACACTTGAAATAAAGTTGATGATAGGAATAATAATCATCTTCCACATGTTTGTCTTAAAATATTTTTTTATCAGTAATTGGTCCAAGGCACGAAGAGTGGCTTTTATTTTTGCGTTCAAATAATTTGTTTTATGAGTCAAAACATTACTTATGCCGATGAAGTGTTAAGTTTACAGTGACCGACAGGTATTTAAATACGTTTACCTTAATAATTAACTTAAATAATTTGCAAAACTTAATGTAACTTTCTACATAGAGCAGTTAGTTAGGTACACATGACCCTATTTGAGGAGCTCGTGGCTAAGTAATAACAGCCACACGGGTCGATCTATCAGGTTAAGCTACGCTTGCCGAGGTTGGTCCGTGGATGGGTGACCATCTTTACATACCGAGACTCCTCCGTGCCTCGGAAAGCACGTTAAGCCGTTGGTCCCGGCTGTCTTTGTGGATCTTTGATAGTCGTTACGGGTCGTCAGAAGCCCGAAAATCTAACCAGTCTTACCAAGGGGTATTGTATTACCCAGTAACTGGGTTGTGGCGGTCAGATAGGCACTCGCTCCATGTAAAATACGGTAGGTACGGTGTAGGTAGGTACCAACTTTTCCCTTCATGATCATCAGCCATTTTCTTCCCAAGATATCAGTTCTAATATCTGACGCATCGTTAACGAATGGTTCCGATGCTCCGTCACGTTAGGTTACCGTACAAGTTACTGGTCGTAAGTAGACCTAAGATACCGGCCGTTACTGGTTATTTCGACTCTTTAGGTACCTACATAGGTACTCGCGAAGCCATAAGTACGTACACGCGATGTTTTAGTTCGGTTAGTGTGGAGATGGATTATATACAATTATTATTTTGTATTTTTAATGAGAAGGAGGT
The DNA here is from genome assembly GCA_947363905.1 of Lithophane semibrunnea. Classification (NCBI taxonomy): domain Eukaryota; kingdom Metazoa; phylum Arthropoda; class Insecta; order Lepidoptera; family Noctuidae; genus Lithophane; species Lithophane semibrunnea. The sequence goes on along the minus strand of OX376216.1, from coordinate 5,096,420 downwards.
CAATACAAGAGAGAAAGGGTGTCAATTGTTTATTTTATTATGTGAGTTAATTTAGTACTGATCAACTAGGCTTTTGCTTAGTTTGCTGGGGTCGGATTCCAGTCTAACCGGATGCAGCAGAATAACGCAGTATTTTACATGGAGTGACAGGCTATCTGACCTCCACAGCCCAGTTACTGGGTAACATGATACCCCTTGGTAAGATCGCGGTGGTGTCGTGATAGCATTTGATATTTAAATGGGTTTTAAGCACTTATCGTCTGTCAAAATTACAAAAAGTTGATCACTTTGATCAATGTGAATGTCTGTAAAGATGTCTTTATCACGCTTATATGACTGACATAATGTGGAAATGGTACACATTATAAACCATGTTTTGAATGGACGCAAAATAATTGTCATCCAGGAACCTAAACAATTATAAACTACCAACGAAAAATGAGGATGAAAGATGAATGAAAAATTAGGATAAAGGATGAAAAAATATTAGTTGGTGACAGCGGTTTCACTCGCACTCGCATGTAGTTATTATAACCCACATCAATTAGTATTTTATTTTAATTAAAAAGTGTTCTCCACACTATGCAAGCGGTGGCGTCTTGCTCAGCCCACAGGATACGTGGTGTAACCGGCACATTCTTTTAACACAGGGTGTTCAAAAAATATCGTGACGTTTTTATAAAAAAAACATGTTCCTGCGAAGGGAGGAAAATCTGAGGTGTCTGTGTAGTACACCCAAACATTACCTATACCTAGTAAAATATTAATATTAGTCCCGAACCGTGGTAGGTTTCATAATGAAACGAAAATAATAATAATATTATTAATAAAAAATCATATTTAAAAAAAAAAATATTATTTAAAAAAAATATGATTTTTAATATAAAAAAATATATTTATTATTTATGAAAATAAATAAACGAGATAAAAAAATCAAAGAATTAACATACCTAAGTGCGTTTTATTACGACTTTTGAAGTCACATTTTAATTAAGCATGTAATTGCTTGTAGTATAATAGGAGAGTCTACGATTTCCACAAAAAACCAGACTCCAGGCTGTTACAGAGAATTTTCCAATGGAAACCGCAATTTATATTTATATTTTATATTTAATTAAATGAATTTCCTGTTACTTCTATTATGAAATTGCTGAAAGCTCTTTTTCGGTGGACCAGAAAAAAGCAATCACTGAATTAGTCATAATTGAAAACCCTTGTTGTTACTGGGAAAATTATCAAAGTTATATAAACAAAAAGTCAATACTTTATGTTTATTCTCATGTAGGTAAATAGTCTTTAAAAGAGGACACTCTGGGCAGTCGTCCGCACTAGGTACCACCTTCTTGACTGGATCATCATTTCAGACGTAAGACGTCCATTGCTGGTTATAGGCCGGCATCGCCACTTCGACTGGTTCGGTGCGGCGCATCCAGCGGATTCCAGCGGCCTTCAAAATGTCACGTTGTGGGGGGGTCGCTACATCTTCCAGTACGCGGTCGCCACTCCAGATCATCTTGACTGGAAACTAGGTACCTACTTTTTTACTTGCCCGTTTATGACGTAAACAAACGGGCAAGTTTGCAGTGTCAGGCATTTCCAGATTTGCAAAATAATTATAAAATTGTGTATTTTAATTATTTATTATTGCATATCAAGCATAATCGGCCTATAATGTTTCCACTGGTAAGAGGGAGTGGGCCGTAAACCACCACGTGGGCCCAGTGCGGGTTGGTAGATGTCACATGTCTTCGAAATTTTTGGTTCTAGGATTTGCCGGTTTCTTCACGATGTTTTCCTTCGCCGTTTTGAGAGCATTGGAAGTAAAACACCTGTATAAGTTCGAACCAACGACCTACAACTCGGTAAGTCGCAGCCGTTACCAATGGGCCACTACTAATAATAGGAAATGGAATAATTTCTTATTTTATATTATACTAGTTTCTACCCCGCCGCTTCGCCCGCGTGGTATGTCGATAAAAAGTAGCCTATGTTCTTTCTCAGGCTCTAGACTATCTGTGTACCAACTTTCATTTAAATCGGTTCAGTAGTTTTGGCGTGAAAGTGCGACAGACAGAGTTACTTTCGCATTTATAATATTAAGTAAGGATGGTATCAATATATTTTTTTTTCTTTTTAAAAATCTACCTTCTCGCCCTCACCCTGTAGACAACGCATCATATTACTCGTATGCGTGTTTTGACAGGCGTTTACCGAACGCTCCGTGAAACCTTATCGTTACTATTACATGCTAATCACGACACGACTTAGTAGCGTGGTTCCCGTGGTTGGATGGACTGGCGCAACTCCTGGAGAGGGTGTGCAAAATTACTGTCACTAGGATAAACAGCAGAATCTTGTGTGTTTTAATTTCTCCATACAGCTTTAATCAAGAACATTTAATTATTACTTAACATCATAAAATCAATCTGCCTAGCCTTTTCCCAACTATGTTGGGGTTGGCTTCCAGTCTAACCGGATGCAGTAGACAACCAGTCTTACCAAGGGGTATCATATTACCCAGTTACTGGGTTGTGGAGGTCAGATAGGCAGTCGCTCCATGTAAAATACTGGTGGTCAGCTGCATCCGGTTAGACTGGAAGCCGACCCCAATATAGTTGGGAAAAGGCTAGGCAGATGATGAGGTTCCTTCGCCATCATCAGTACGAAAAACGTCTATAGTAGAAATCCAAACTAAGATTAAAATAAATCAAAATGTAAAAAGTTCAGTGACAGCGGTAGGATTCGAACCCACGCCCTTTCGGACTGGTGCCTAGAACCAGCGCCTTAGACCACTCGGCCACGCTGCCTACACACAGGTATCTACTATACTAACTATACTATGAAACTAGAAATAGGCTCGCCGCCTATTACTTGGGACTTAAACATGATTGACGAAATGTGGGTGTACTATAGATACATCTCTGTCTACCCTTCGGGGAACACAGGCGTGATGTTTTGTTATGTTTTATATACTATGGAAATACAACTCACCCCAGCTTAATTCACTATACGAATCGGTTAGCGGAGGTATCACTTTCTTTCTTATGTCTATGGGTAGGTATGGAAGACTCCTCCGTGCCTCGGAAAGCACTTTAAGCCGTAAGTCCCGGCTGTCATTTGTAGATCTTTGACAGTCGTTACGGGTCGTCAGAAGCCCGAAAGTCTGACAGCCAGTCTTACCAAGGGGTATCGTGTTACCCAGTAACTGGGTTGTGGAGGTCAGATGGGCAGTCGCTCCATATAAAATACTGGTATTCAGCTGCATCCGGTTAGACTGGAAGCCGACCCCAACATTGTTGGGAAGAGACTAGGCGATCCACAAATGACAGCCGGAACCAACGGCTTAACGTGCTTTCCGAGACACGGAGGAGTCTCGATATGTGAAAATGGTCACCCATCCACGGACCAACCCCGGCAAGCGTAGCTTAACCCGATGGATCGACCCGAGCGGCTGTTATTACTTAGCCACGAGCTCCTCATCCATACTAATATTATAAATTCGAAAGTAACTCTTTCTGTCTGTCTGTCTGTATGTTACCTTTTCACGCCTAAACCACTGAACGGATTTCGATAACATTTGGCAAGGATTTAAATGGTATCCCGGGGAAGGACACAGGCTAGTTTTTATCGATATACCACGCGGGCGAAGCCGCGGGCGGTAGCTAGTGTACTATACCTATACATAATCACCTCTGCATAAACTTTTATACTTCATACTCCGGGTCAAATTCGTTCCTCCATTTTCGTCACGTACTCAAATAAAATGGAAACCCTTGACCGACTGTCAAACAGTTGAATGTCTATAGGTAGGTACACACGGCTACACATCAAGCTATACATTTCCAGTTTATGGTGATCTCGCATTGTATAGGATTTCCATACAATGTGAGGTCCGCTTATACTGGAAATGTATAGCTCGATGTGTAGCCGTGTGTACTAGACAGCATGAAAGGCGAGACTCTTGGTTCGTCTCGCAAATGCCTTCCGGTTATTTGCAACTTAGAGGCAAATATTTGAACATTTCTTTAGTTTTCAGCCGAGCGTTTTTTTTCAGATATTTTTGTAGATCTTGTAAATCTGTGTTGCATATAGCACTTCTCTCTCATAGTGTTTTTTACTAAACTAGTCTACAAAATTGAAGGGATCTCTTTTTCTATTAAAATCCACAATTTTCAGTCCCATTTTGCAGCTTTTGTTTTTGATTATACGGACCAACTTTTTAATGATTTAGATATTAACTTAGCTTACTTATAACGTGTGGTCAACGCTCCAGTCAACTTGTAAAAGTTGAAAACCTATAATTATAATGGTACTACTATGCATTTTTAAAATTCTTTTTTGGGAGACTTATTGAATTGTGAAATGATCTTAAAATGGTTTTTTTTTTTCAGTTTATTACGTGTCCTCCTGATTCTTAAGGGACTGCAATAAAAAAAATATTGCCGTGTATGAAAATAGGCCTACATATGGCACCAAAAACATACAGTCCTATTATTTTTATTTATTATTAGGGAATCCGACGAGTTCCAACGTTTCCTAAACAAATCAAAAGACAAGACAACAATGATTGTTTATCCTTTTTTTTTTTGAGGGTCGGAAATCATCCAATGACTTCTCCCGCTCTGGGTGGAGCGGAAGGGCGTGTCAGACTTTTACTGACTATAACCCACCCGTGTTCCTTCAGTTGCATGTTGCCAAGGTCCCGGTATCCCTTTCGGACTAACCCGCAACCCTAGCAGGAAAATTATCCTAAACTCACTTCCGTTCCATCATTAGTTAGGATTCTTATCCTAACTAATGATATTAATGTGGAAGTGAGTTTGTTTATTAATTTGTTGTTTGTTTGTAACGCTTTCACATTTAAACAGCTGAACGGATTTGCATGAAATTTGGCCATGATCTGGGTTAGGACATAGGAAACTTTTCTACGGGATCGAGACTTATGCGGGTGAAACCGCGGGGCGCAGCTAATAAAACTATAAAAACCATATATTATTTAACCTACATTTGGCAGTACCAAGCAACAGTACCAGCTTGAGACGTAAATGTCCTTCTTACACTTAAAGATAAGCCTCAAGCTTTAAAGAAAGTATTATAGTTCTATATTTACGTAAGTTTTATTTAGTACTTTTTAGTTAATTAAAAGCTTGTTTTTAAAAAGATTTTTACTTTTATTTTATATTACTTTCATCCACCATTCACTGTGATAACCCTGTAGGTAGGTATAAAAGTGGATGGGTCAACACGGAGGCACTCGATGGACCACCTTCGGAGACGATGAGGCTGTCTAAATACATTTACGTGTGTATTTATATTGAGTAGCCGTGCGTGAGCGCAGGGTTAGGAAATTTTAGAGTTGACTGTGTCATAAACGTGCAGATTGCAGCGTTCTTGTCTAGAAGTGTCAAGTGACTTCGAAATTCCAACGGTGTCGAGAAGTGTGATTCTGCGATGATTTAATTTAAATACATACAATTAATATTTTATAGTTAGTTTTTTCGCGGTTTCAATGTTGGTCCCATAGAAAAAATTGTTCAAAATGATAAGTACAATGACCCCTTTTCGGGTTTAGCATAAACAGTAGTATATCATGCAATTAGTGAATAAAGGACGGATTTAAAGCGAGGGCCATAGATGGATCACGAGCAAGTGAAGGATTCTAACGACTGAATCACGACCGTAGGGAGTGATTCATGATGATTGAATCACGAGCATAGCGAGTGATTCAAGTGTTAGAATCCTGAACGACGCGAGTAATTCATGGCCCTCGATATAAATCCGGTTTATTCAAGAGTTGCATACTATACTTTATACCATGACGACGAGAAAAAGAACTTCGAGTATGTTGTTATGTAAATGTTATGCCTTGGTTTTATAGTACCTACACCGTAGCATAGAATACAATACTACATAATGTCGATGACTTCTTTTTCTTCGACAACTCATTAAAATAAGTTAGGAAAACAGACTGAAAATGTGCCAGAAGCTTGATTTTCAGTTTTCCATTTACAAAACTAATCGTAGGCTTTGATGTAAAGCAGCTGTAATTTGTTAGGTAGCAAGTTTTCTACTATATCGGCCGCCCTCTCTTTCATAAACTGAGGTGTTAACACATCTTCATCACTTGAAAACATTTTCAATCGATTTATTATTAAGTAACCCTAAACTTTTTGTTCGTACAACTTACAATATTTAAAATAGTGCCCATTTAATTATGACAGCAAAGAACACAAAACAGTTTTAATTCTAATGCTAAACTCCTGTTCGAAAATCAAATCAAATAGGAGTTTGTATATCATTGAGATGGAGTTCGAACAAATTGGTGTTCTAAATTCAAACACCAAAACAGTGATTAAAAGTGCTTTTTATTCACTGTTTTCAGTGAATAAAATAAGCTTTGAGGTATGGTATAAAAAATAATGTTGTATGTTGATGTCTGTTTTTGTTGTATAGTAATATTATTTATAGTACCTACCTTTAATAAATAAATATTCATTAATATTGTTGATTTTGTTGTTGATGTTTATTCAGCTGCATCCGGTTAGGCTGGAAGCTGACCCCAACATAATTGGAAAAAGGAATTATTGACTTATTATCTTATAAATAATTATATTCAATCAATCTGTCTAGCCTTTTCCCAACTATGTTGGGGTCGGCTTCCAGTCTAACCGGATGCAGCTGAATACCAGTATTTTACATGGAGCGACTGCTTATCTGACCTCCACAACCCAGTAACTGGGTAATACGATACCCCTTGGTTAGACTGGTTGTCAGATTTTCGAGCTTCTGACGACCCGTAACGACTGTCAAAGATCCACAAATGACAGCCGGGACCAACGGCTTAACATGCTTTCCGAGGCACGGAGGAGTCTCGATACGTGAAAATGGTCACCCATCCACGGACCAACCCCAGCAAGCGTAGCTTAAGCTGATGGATCGACCCGAGCGGCTGTTATTACTTAGCCACGAGCTCCTCCTATAAATAATTATACTCTTAGTATTTATTTCCATATTTTTTTTATATTCATATTTTTATTCTAAAATACTTAGTCACATCCCTACATAAACTCCTCACCTGCCATCTCTACCATCACTTAGCTCTACAAGTAGAGTGCTCAAGACTTGTGTTGACTCTACAGTAGTGCTCTATCGCCTGTGTACCGTCCAATACTGACAAATAATTTGACACCAACAATAATAGCCTCTAAAAGGTTTGTCCTCTCGTGATAGAGTCGGAGGAGTATATTTTTAGGTAGCCTAGGTTTAATAAAGTGTTGTGCCAATAGGTAGAGTTCCTTGCTCAAATAACTGTAGAGCAATTCCCGTATTTTTAAGCTGGTGGCTAAGTAATAACAGCCGCACGGGTCGATCCATCAGGTTAAGCTACGCTTGTCAGGGTTGGTCCGTGGATGGGTGGCCATCTTTACATACCAAGACTCCTCCGTGCCTCGGAAAGCACGTTAAGCCGTTAGTCCCGGCTGTCATTCGTGGATCTTTGACAGTCATTACGGGTCGTCAGAGGCCCGAAAAGTCTGACAACCAGTCTTACCAAGGAGTATCGTATTACCCAGTTACTGGGTTGTGGAGGTCAGATGGGCAGTCACTCTATGTAAAATATTAGAATTCAGGTGCATCCGGTTAGACTGGAAGCTGACCTCAACATAGTTGGGAAAGGGCTAGGCATTGAGGTGCATTCTAATATCAGTCTCAATCTGTAAAACAAATAGTTAGTACCTTTCATGCAGAAGGTTATGGGTTCAATTCAATGTACTAATTTGACTTTTTCAATTTATAATAATGTACTTTCTGAGTTTATCTTTGACATTATCAAGTGACATCGGTGAAGTAAAAGCACCGTAAGGGATCAAAATCTTAGTTGATAAAAGCTTCAATACCTATACTCGACCTAAGTGTATGAGACGCCTGATATTTTTTTTTTCGATAATTATGTTGGTCTCATTTATAAAGTTGTTTAGTTTGATGATACCACACAACCTTATATATTACCATACCTTTTTGATACACCCTGTATACAGTATGTTAACTAACAAAGGGCGTTCCCGTTAACCTGAAATAGTATAGCGTGTATACATGCTAAAAAAAATATTACCACTCAAAAAAAAAAAGAAATGTTTTTATTTGTGTCGTGAAATTTTCACAAAACGATTAAATTTAAACGTAAAAGAAACACTCAGTACACGCACACTTGTATTTCAACGTAGAAAAACAAGTGTGACAAGTGGGCGTGTACAGAGAGTTTATTTTCCGTAACAATTTAATATTTTTTGTGAATATTTTACTATACAAAAACAAAAAAAAAAACATTTTTTTTTTAGTGGTAATATTTTAACTATACTATTGCAGGTTAACGGGAACGCCCTTTGTTAGTTAACATACTGTATACTCATGCCTTCTTCCCATAGGGGTAGGCAAAAACTAGAGAACGCCAACTGCTACGATCATATTTCATACACGCTTCGTTTTGATGTCGGTTAGCCTATGCATTCAGCCTATAATGTTCCCACTGCTGGAACACAGGCCTCCTGTCTGGAGGGAGTGGGCCGTAATCCACCACACGGGCCCAGTGCGGCCCAGTTGGTAGATGTCACATGTTTTCGAATTTTTGGTTCTAGGACATGCCGGTTTCCTCACGATGTTTTCCTTCACCGTTTTGAGAGCAGTGGTGATGAAATAATTTACACAAAGTAAAGCGCCTGTCTGGGTTCGAACCTACGACCTACAACTCGTAAGTCGTGGCCGTTACCACTGGGCCACCACTGACTGAGTTTGTAACCATATTTATCTGCAAATAAATCTTTGACTTTGACTTTGACGCTTCGTTTTGATGTCGGTTATATAATTCCTTTTTACAAGCTTTATTAATTTTTTATAACAAAATTCAGTCAACCACCCTTTTCCCTTAAAACAGACACCCAATTAACATCAAAGAGGCACAAAACAAACATCCATTTGCGTCATCCATCATCCCAATGACGTCAGCTAGGCACACAGGAAGACTCAGGATAACGTTATCACTACTGATAAGGATACGGCTATAAGTCTTTGTGGTGCCGATAAAGTGTAGCTCAGATAGATAAGAAAGGAGATTGATTGAAAAGGATGGGCTATGTGGGTTGTTTAACCGATTTGAAGGGAAAAGGAGGGTTTTGTGTGTGATTAGAATGTACCTACCTACCATTATTGTGTAGATAAAGCGACATAGTCCACACATACTTAGAGCAATTCGAAAATCATTGCGAAACACTGTCTCTAAAGATACAGGATACCCTAGTTTAAGTGACAGAGTTTAATCTATTGCGTACAGATTTTGCATTATCCAAATGTTAATATAATATTATATTCTCTACCTTATGGTCTAAAAATTGTACACTTAAAGTAGGGACAATAAAATTATCTGTATTACATTGGAAAAAAAAAATGATTTTGTTTTGTTTACTTTGACAGTCGTTTCGGGTAGTCAAAAGCCCGAAAGTCTGACAAACAGTCTTACCAAGGAGTATCGTGTTACCCAGTAAATGGGTTGTGGAGGTCAGATAGGCAGTCCTTCCATGTAAAATACTGGTATTCAGCTGCATTCGGTTAGACTGGAAGCCGACCCCAATAGTTGGAAAAAGGCTAGGTAGATTTTTATATATTAGGCTATGTAAGTTAATAACATAAATTAAATATAAATTAGAAAAGCAAAAAAAAAATGAAACTTAAAAACTAAAAGTTACCACTTTGGACAACTTTAGTAGATACCCCACAACCCGCCTGAGTCAGTAACTAAACTCAAAACTACCCTATCTGCGTACAATATTAAAAACCTTTAATCTCCCGTTGCGTGGAGGGTAGACATAAATTCGTGCGCGTAAGCGACATCTGCCGGCGCTAAGTGGAAACTCGCATAACATCGCGCCGTCATAGTCGCGGTAAAAGCAGTAATTTACTTACAGAGATGTCTGTTTTACTGGAAGTGAAGAAAATTCCCTTCACTTCGGTTTTTAAGAGCGAAAGAAAATTTTTTTTTCCTCAATATCCATGCGTCAAAAATGGGAAGAATAACAGAAACAAAAAAACAAGTTGGGGGAAAATATGCGTCTAATCTACGCGAAACGGCCATCGCTCCGCATAATGCTGTGAAAGTTCCTTTAATGTATGATACTGTGCTTCTTCGGTATAGCAATAGGCTCGTTTTGCATAAGATATTGCTATAGTTATGTTTTACAATTATATACAAAGGTATACCTCCATGTACTCCTTCGGGGTAAAATAGCCGTAATGCGTTGGTCATGTGATAAAAAAACGTGTGCGGTCGACCCCTGTCTGGAACGAAGTTCCTTATGCGATACTCGAACATAATAGAAACTCGTATATGATAGAAAGAGACACCGTATATAATAGAAAGAGACAGACAGACAAAGACAGTCGCATGGAGGGGGCATAACGCTTTTTCCATACGTGGCTATTTCTACAAGTCAACTCCTAGCGCAAGCCGCGATAAAAGGAACTTTGTTCTAACAAATATTTTTCATTTGAGTTCTAGATAAAGGACCATTTTTTTTATTGTGGCTTATCATCAAATGACTTCTCCTCCTCTGGATGCAGCGGGAGGGCGTGTCAGACTTTTACTGACTAAAACCTACCCGTGTTCCTTCAGTTGCCTGTTGCCAAGGTCCCGGTATCCCTTTCAGCCTTCCCGCAACCCTGGCAGGAAATTAAGGTACCTAAGTCCCCAGGACAGCTTAACACGGTACGCTCACTTAGTGGAGCAGTGCGACATCCAGTGACCCAACATCCGTGCCACATAAAGCAAATGACGCTGAACTCGTTACGTGCAATGAGCATACACTTTCTAGGCACATCTAGTCACAATTATGCACCGTGTGTTGAGATAGCAGATCGCTGCACGTACCCTGATGTGATAGCGTGATGATATCTTAATAACTATGTATGAATTTAACTGTGAGTAAATATAGAGCAAATCTTGAGAGTTCAAAATATCCAGAACTAGCTAATGCCCGCGGCTTTGCCTGCGTGGATGTCGGATATTATATACTAAAACCTTCATCGAGAACCACTCTATCCATTGGTGAAAACAGCAGGAAAATCGGTGCAGTAGTTTAGACGCGGCGGAGGACTTAGTTTTATAATAATGTAAGGACAGGATTATTATAACAGTGAAACGGCGAAAAAACACGTTTCTTCGAGAACCCCTTTATTAAATTTCTTTAATTTTTAATAGTATTTGTTGTTATAGCGGCAATAGTAATACAAAATCGGTGAAAACAACAGTTTAACTATTCTGGTTCATGAGATACAGCCCGCTGACAGACAAGCAGACGGACAGCTGGGGTTTAGTAATAGTTCCGTTTGGTACCATTCGGATACGATCCTTTAAAATAGGATCTTAAGGGGGATGCGCTAGAGTGGCCCGCGAAGTTCAAATTCTCTTACGTTTTCTGCAATTTGCAGGTTAGTATCAGGTTGTATGTTGATCTAAATATTATTAGCGCTTGTAACAAATATGGATTTACAGAATTATAAACAATAAAATCAGCAATACAACTCTCTAAGCTCATGAAAGTGTATTGAATGACTATTTCATGAAATCATGACATTTGGCACTTTACGAACGCTAATAATTTTTAGATCAACATACAACCTGATACTGACCTGCAAATTGCAAAAAACGTAAGAAAATTTGAATTTCGCGGGCCACCCTAGCGCATCAACCTTAATAAAAGCTTTTTTTGTTGAACCAAGAAACAAGAACCTTTTCACCAAATTAGATTTATTTATCTATTGGTTAAATGAAATCAAAGTGATTCCTAACAAATTATTTTCCCATGTCATGTGCCTTCTTATGCTAATGTTCGTTCTAAAATAATTATAATGCATACGGTAACTGTATCACGCGATAATATATGATTGATAGCAGCGACGCGCGTGTGGGACGCTGTCTTTATGTTGTGGCTGACGGCCTGTACGGACGGGTGCAGAAGTGGTTAGGAAACGTAAGAAAAGAAAGAAAGAAGGAAAGAAAAGAAAGAAAAAATTGCCTTTGTACGAATTTTTCTGTTCCTTTCTTCTTTTCTGTATTTATATGTGTGTGCATAAATGGTTAAATAATAAAATAAATAAATAAAATAAATTAAAAATTTAAAAAACCCCCGACAAAAACAAAGCGTCTAAAAAGTAAAAAAATAATATCATAAAAGTTGTAGGTAATATTTTGATCCAAGCGTCGTCGTGTCGGGGGACGGCCAATGCAAACGCCAACACACACTAGGCATAATAAATGTATGCTGTTGTAGAAAGGATAGCTGCTGTTAACTTCCTATTTTCATTAGCCGTCCCCCGACACGACGACGCTTGGATCAAAATATTACCTACAACTTTTATGATATTATTTTTTTACTTTTTAGACGCTTTGTTTTTGTCGGGGGTTTTTTTAATTTTTAATTTTATTTTATTTCCAGCTTTTTAAATTTTATATTATATCACTAGTAGAAACGCTACGATCAAGACGCAGCTCGCCGAAATCTGCGTAGCTGTACGTTTTTTGCCACAGTGAAGCTTGTTACCTACTAATTCACTCTCATTCATCTTTCCTACTCCATCATCAGACTTTGATCACCAACTATCTGTAACCCATTTGTTGAGACCTTTCCAATGAGTACAAACACGATACCTCTGCTGTAAGTTCTTGAGGGAGTTGGGTATCCTGCAAATTCCAGGTGATGCTGCAGCATCAGCTCAACGTTACTACATATATTCTTTTCATATCATTGAAATAAGAGAATTCTAAATTTCCAATCGATTAGACCTGTGGAAGATCACATCCATTCATCAACTAGAAAAGAGCTGATAATTTTCAAACGGCTGAAGCGATTTTCTTGAATCATAGCTAAGAACACTCTCGAATTAAGTCACCTTTTAAACAAAACCAAAAAAATCAAAATCGGTTCAGCCGTTTGGCAGCTACGATGGCACAGACAGACACACAGATACACAGATACACACGTTAAACTTATAACACCCCTCTTTTTCCGTCGGGGGTTAATTTTTACTTTTTAGACGCTTTGTTTTTGTCGGGGGTTTTTTAAATTTTTAATTTAATTTTTATTTCCAGCTTTTTAAATTTTATATTATATCACTAGTAGAAACGCTACGATCAAGACGCAGCTCGCCGAAATCTGCGTAGCTGTACGTTTTTTGCCACAGTGAAGCTTGTTACCTACTAATTCACTCTCATTTATCTTTCCTACTCCATCATCAGACTTTGATCACCATCTATCTGTAACCCATTTGTTGAGACCTTTCCAATGAGTACAAACACGATACCTCTGCTGTAAGTTCTTGAGGGAGTTGGGTATCCTGCAAATTCCAGGTGATGCTGCAGCATCAGCTCAAGGTTACTACATATATTCTTTTCATATCATTGAAATAAGAGAATTCTAAATTTCCAATCGATTAGACCTGTGGAAGATGCTCACATCCATTCATCAACTAGAAAAGAGTTCATAATTTTCAAACGGCTGAACCGATTTTCTTGAATCATAGCTAAGAACACTCTCGATTAAGTCACCTTTCAAACAAAACCAAAAATATCAAAATCGGTTCAGCCGTTTGGCAGCTACGATGGCGCAGACAGACACACAGATACACAGATACACACGTTAAACTTATAACACCCCTCTTTTTCCGTCGGGGGTTAAAAAAGGAAAACATTTAATGTTGAGGGAGTCAGCCGTTGCAATTAAATTACGTGTAGCATCGAATTCTTATGAAGTTATTGGATGAAAAACGAGCTGAAAGCCCAGTCCTGAAGTTAAGTGGTCAATCACGGCTATTTTGAGATTACTCATGTGCCTTTACCCAATTACATTTCACCGGCAGCTAGGAAAAAAACGTTAAGCCGTTGGACCTGCGCCTGATATCTCTCCGGTCGTGTCGGATTGCCGTCCCATAGGTCTATGAGAGTGAGGGAAGAGAGGGTGCACCTATGTCTGCGCACACTTTGGCACTATAATATCTCCCGCACCGACTGGTCTCCGTTGAGATTGGTCGCCATAGCCGAAATTCGGTCTGGAGAACATTAGCAACTGCAACGCAGCAACGCTGCTTGGTGGCAGAAATAGGTGTGTTGATAAATGGTAATACATCCCCGGACGAGCCCCTTCACGAAGAGCTTTTTAAAAATGCAGAAGAGCATTACATCCTTCTCATTATGTAAAAATTTGTATATTCGTATATATTTGTTACTCAATCATGTAAAAACGGCTGAACGGATTCGGATGAAATTTCGTTCACAGATAGTTTATAACCTGGATTACCACACAGGGTAGTTTTAATTTTCATGTCATTGAGACTTATACGGGTGAAACTGCAGGTTGCTGCTAGTAATAATTCGTAAGTTATTAAACACTTTTGTCCTCAACTGTACATGCAAATCAGTGCTTATCCCAACAACCGTGGTCCGTCCGTTCTCAAATACTTATTGTTTTAACAATACATACATACATACATTATTAATATTATGTTATCTATTGTGGAGTTGTTAATTACGGAATTAAAACTGGTAGCATGCAGGTCTACTTTTTTATTGTTTTTTATATTCATGTAGGTATTTTTTTTTTTTTTTTTAAGTTAAAATCATTTAATCTAAAAAAAAACCTCTGAAATAATAAATCAAATCAAATCAAATCAAAAATCCAAAATTTTTTAATTTAGGAATACGTCCATATAAAATTCACGACAGATTACAAATTCATTCAATAGAATTAATTTTAGGTTATTTTTAACATTTTTAAAATAAAGGGAAAATCCATGAGGATTTTGCGTTTGCTAATGAAAAATTAGCTGTTAATGAGTTTGGATTTGTGCACGGTTTATGGTAATAGGCTAACACAGACCCGTTCAGATTCATGTCTCCACATAGTCTTTACATTTTTTTTTGAGACATCTTTTTGTTCAACGTCAAATCATGTATTTCAAACTAGCTTCCGCCCGCGTGGTATGTCGATAAAAAGTAGCCTAAATCCTTCCCCAGGGTGCCATCTATCTCCTTGCCAATTTTTATCGAAATCCGTTCAGTGGTTTAGCCGTGAAAAGGTAACATACAGACAGACAGAAAGAGTTACTTTCGAATTTATAATATTAGTATGGATTGATTCTTAAGGAGTAAACGCCAAAAAAAAAGTAGAGGATTAGGGTAATACGACCTTTCCTATTACCCTACTCTATACCGGAAACGGAAACATGAATTGGTCTCGAGAAGCATCACTATATTGGCGCCAAAATACCCCATTTTTTTCACTTAAACCAATTGCAACGAATTCCAAATTTGAAACTGTTAACCTATATTTTTAACCGCCATTTTTATGCGATACGTGCATTGTGGATCGGTGTATAATAGCGGAGGGGGTGGGGGGAGGAAATGACGTCACATATAGAGGAAACTATAAAGCATTAACATCGGGTCGGCCGAATTTTGGACCTGCTCTTCTGTGCATACGTAATGCTGTAGTAAGGGTGACGTGGAGTGGCCGTTATAAAAATTGTTTTGTGTAAAATCTTAATTAAATGCGAAAGTCTGTTTGTTTATTTGTTTTTTTATGCTTTCACGCTAAAACGGTTGAACGCATCATCATCATCATCAGCCTATAGCAGTCCACTGCTGGACATAGGCCTCTCCAATTGCACGCCATTCAGCTCGATTCTCGGCAACTCTCATCCAGTTGCTACCAGCCACCCTGCGAAGATCGTCGCTCCACCTAGCCTGAGGGCAGGACCTTACGTTTTCGGTTTTGGATGAAATTTGGCACAGGGGTAGACCAAGACCTGGAGAAGGACAATTACTACATTTCATCCTGAATAACAGACGAAGTCGCGGGCAACAGCTTGTGAATAATAAAAAGACATTAAAATCAGAACAAACGTAAAAAAGCACTGTCAAATTGGGACGAATTTTACATGTAATGACGATACTTGGTAGCATGATGGTTAGTGAAACTACCATCTTAGTAGTAGTTTAAGTACGTCCAGCTTTTCCTAAAAATTCCTTTACCACGACATGACATGAGCCATTCCCAGTCACACGTCACACGAACGCACCCGGAGAGATGGGCAAGGATCGTCCCTCACTGGACGCCTGAAGGAGGACATCACCGTCGAGGTAGACCGGGGCGAAGGTGGTGTGACGATCTAATCATGTTTGCGGGGCCAACATGGCCAAAAATCGCAGGATCGCAGATTTGGAAGGAAAAACGGGAGACTTTTGCCCAGCAATGGGACACATTATAGGCTATATAAAAAAGTACCTACAGTTGTAAATAAACCGTTTTAAACCATCATCCGTGGACTCTTATGTAACCAAAAATCTCTTATGTAATAAACCTATTTTTATAAGTCCAAAAAACTAACGCGCGCTTAGACAGTGCACAATTACGGCCAGTACTCGCCATTCTCACTATACAACCAAAACCGGCAATACACTTAGCATATTAACTGCGCGACTGCGACTGCGACTCGCTACTGCGCCTGCGACTGCTCCCACTAACCACAAAGTTACGCGCGTACGTGGGCACATCACTAGATATTATCGAAGTTACTATTTGTAGGATATTTTGGTAGTCACTACAATATATTAGGTCCCCACCTATGATTTTCTTAATTTATATAACAACCATGAACACTAATGTTTTAAAACTTTCATGCACTAATGTTTAAAAACTAAGATACCGTATGCCACTTAAAGTATCGACTAAGTTAAAAAAAAAGTGGTAATTTCTGCTAACAAAATAAGGAGTCTTTTTTAAGGTAATTTTTATGTTTAGAAAACTATAAGTAATAAGGTTTTTTTACTATTGGTAGTTGTCTATGGTGGTTATTATTCGATATAAAACCAAGCAATTGATTATTTTTAGATATTAGTTGTTTATTTGTACAGTTAGTTTTATTTAATATTAGTAAGAACATTGTTTAGTGTCAAGTTTTATATTTTATTTAAAATTGTACATTAAATATTCCAGTAATTGTTTAATATTTTAAATCATAGAAGTAACGAGGTTCTCTATTTGTGAGAAAAATACGCCAATTTCATAGGTGGGGAAGGTAAGATCACGCATGTTGGAAATACAGGCATGATGGGTAAGAGAACACCCACATTTCACCAATTATGTGAAGGTCCCATGAATAAAGGGCGAGCATCAACCAACCTAAAATAGAGCAGTGGCGGCCCAGTGGTAACGGCCGCGACTTACGAGTTATAGGTCGTGAGTTCGAACCCTGAGTCCCTGACAGGTGCTTTACTTTGTATAAATTATTTCATCACCACTGCTCTCAAAACGATGAAGGAAAATATCGTGAGTTTATTGTAGAGCGTTTTTCGGTTATATAAAATTATGTGGTAGCTCGATGTGTCATTCATTTTAATGTCCGTGTAGTACCTACGTATACTCCAATTAAGTGAACATATCCACAATCAGAAAATTTAAACCATTCGACATTTCAAACATGGAATGGAACGCAGGGCTGTAAAATAGAGTGGCAGTATAAAAACCGACAATGAATTTTACCGATTGCCGCGTCAGTGTACGGTTTTACGGTTTTTGAAGGTTCCACACAGTGAATGACGTAGTTATTGTCCAATGAAATTGCTTTTTTGATGTCCAATATGGTTGACGTTCGATTTTCGAAATTATACGTTAAATGTTTATTAACGTTCTTTTGTTGAAATGCAGTTGCTTCTCGAATTTTTTTTCGATTATGATTGGACGCGGGCAAAGCAAAGGAAGTTTTTATGTCCGGCCATGAGGCTAGTTTTTGAAGTTATGATAAAGATAGAAAGAAAGAATGAAAAATTGTTTATTCTAGACAAACGCACATTACAACAAAATATTACTTACTAGCTGCCGCCCGCGGCTTCGCCCGCGTGGTATGTCGAGAAAATGTATCCTATGTCCTTTCTCAGGCTCTAGATTATCTGCGTACCTTTAAATCGGTTCAGTGGTTTCGGCGTGAAAGCACGACAGACAGACAGATAGACAGACAGACAGAGTTACTTTCGCATTTATAATATTAGTAAGGAAGTAAGGATAATACACATATACAGAGTAGCCAAAAGCCTCATATTCAAGCAATATCAAGTAGGTAATATCCCGGCTTCATGCCATGTAATAGGGCCTAATTACCATCACCACTGAGAAATTCTTGATGAAAAAACCCAATAACAGTTAGCCAGACCTGAGGTCCTAGACAAAGTGACATTCTATCAGCGATAACGATGATGGAAAAGGCAAAAATGTATAGGACTAACATAAGCTATCGAAAAGCTTATGTCAATCCTGTTGAAAGTCGTTGTAGAAATACGAAACGCTTTCGAAGCGATTGTCACTTGTCTAGGCCCTCAAGGAATCGAACTGAGGGCCGTTAGTAAAGGTCGTAGGTGATGCCACGGACACACGTCTGTGGCGTCACAGCCCTATCTGAGTACCAGCGCTGCGGTATTTGTTTATTTTTTTCTCAAATATCGTAGCATTATGCTGAGATAGGAGCCTTTTTGGCCTCGCACAGGTTTTTTTTTAACCCCCGACGGAAAAAAAGGGGTGTTATAAGTTTAACGTGTGTATCTGTGTATCTGTGTATCTGTGTGTCTGTCTGCGCCATCGTAGCTGCCAAACGGCTGAACCGATTTTGATTTTTTTGGTTTTGTTTGAAAGGTGACTTGATCGAGAGTGTTTTTAGCTATGATTCAAGAAAATCGGTTCAGCCGTTTGAAGATTAACCGCTCTTTTCTAGTTGATGAATGGATGTGAGCATCTTCCTCAGGCCTAATCGATTGGAAATTTAGAATTCTCTTAGTTCAATGATATGAAAAGAATATAGTAACCTTGAGCTGATGCTGCAGCATCACCTGGAATTTGCAGGATACCCAACTCCCTCACCAACTTACAGCAGAGGTATCGTGTTTGGACTCATTGGAAAGGTCTCAACAAATAGGTTACAGATAGATGGTGATCAGAGTCTGATGATAGAGTAGGAAAGATAAATGAGAGTAAATTAGTAACAAGCTTCACTGTAGCAAAAATACGTACAGCTACGCAGATTTCGGCGAGGTGCGTGTTGATCGTAGCGTTTCTACTAATCATATAATATAAAATTTAAAAAGCTGGAAATAAAAATTAAATTAAAAATTTAAAAAACCCCCGACTAAAACAAAGCATCTAAAAAGTAAAAAAATAATATTTAATGGCCCTTTCAAGTTTAACATAAAAGTTGTAGGTAATATTTTGATCCAAGCGTCGTCGTGTCGGGGGACGGCTAATGAAAATAGGAAGTTAACAGCAGCTATCCTTTCTACAACAGCATACATTCATTATTCCCAGTATGTGTTGGCGTTTGTATTAGCCGTCCCCTGACACGAGGACGGTTAGATCAAAATATTACCTACAACTTTTATGTTAAACTTGAAAGGGCCATTAAATATTATTTTTTTACTTTTTAGATGCTTTGTTTTAGTCGGGGGTTTTTTAAATTTTTAATTTATTCCTTTTACACATTGTTTTTTTTATTTTTATTACTTGTTTTATTTCCTGTGCGTGTCCCAAATAAAATATTTTTCTTTATTTCTTTCAAGTAGTAACTGTATAACTGGTTGCACCAAAATCAATCTGCCTAGCCTTTTCTCACCTATATTGGGGTCGGCTTCCAGTCTAACCGGATGCAGCTGAATACCAGTATTTTACATGGAGCGACTGCCTATCTGACCTCCACAGCCCAGTAACTGGGTGATACGATACCCCTTGGTTAGACTGGTTGTCCTTGTCAAACAACATGTCGTAGTTGGTGTGGTTGTTTGTATAACTGGTTGCACCGTTAGTGAAAAATAAATCTAGTTAGTTAGTCGAGGCTATTAATTCTCTTTGAATAGTGGGCAATATTTATTTTACTGTCAAATAAAAATGGAAATAATCTTAATTAAGATATTAAGAAAAACCCATCAATTCCACTAAAGAATGAAAATTCCGTACATTTCACACAAAAGTTTTAATCTATCTACTAATAATAAAGCTGAAGAGTTTGTTTGTTTGAACGCGCTAATCTCTGGAACTATATAACGACCCGTTGGATTTGATTTTTTTTTCTGCATTTCATAGCCTAAGCCTTGAGGAAGGTTAGGTACCTATACTTATTTAACATCACGCAACGACCAAAATAGCCGAGCAACAAAAAAAAAAGTCTGATAGAATGACAAGTAAAAGCGCAGGCGCGCGATGCGATGCGATGGAGTGGGGGACGGGGGAACGAGAAATTTCACACAAACGCAGTCGCGGGCTGAAAATAGTCCTAACTAATATTATAAAGGCGAAAGTGAGTACCGAAATGAAGAGATCCGTAGGAAAACCAAGGTTACCGACATAGCCCGAAGTATTGCCAAACTTAAGTGGCAGTGGGCAGGGCATATTGCTCGGAGAACAGATGGCCAACGGGGCCGAAAGGTTCTGGAGTGGCGACCGCGTACCGGAAGATGTAGCGTTGGAAGACCCAAGGTGGACCGATGACCTGGTGAAGGCCGCGGGAATGCGCTGGATGCGAGAAGCACAGAACCGGTCGAAGTGGCGGTGCTTGGGGAAGGCCTATGTCCAGCAGTGGACGTCTTTCGGCTGAAATGATGATGATGATGATGAAAGTGAGTTTGTTTGTTTGTTACGCTCTCACGCTAAAACGGCTGATCGGATTTTGATGAATTTTGGCTCAGGGGTAGACCATGACCTGGAATAGGACATAGAATACTTTTTATCCCGATATTCCCACGGAATCGAGACTTATGCGGGTGACACCGCGGGGCGCAGCTAGTTAAAAATAATCCTAATAAACTCAAGAAAAGACTTTAAAAGACAGTATTAAACCGCATTTTGTTTTAATAATTGATAAATAAAGTTTTTATTTGTATTTTTATAGATAGACGACTTTCATTCTTATCGCTTTAAGAATAAAGTCTCCTTTAAAAAAAAGTTGATAAAAATAAAATTTCTCTTAGACTTTGACGGTGTTTTTATTGCATTTTTTTTTTCTAAAGTTTACACTTAAAAAGTTATGCCAAGTTACGGGTGATAAGGTTTTTGGGGTTCCGTGGTTGAATGGCAGAACCATTTTTGGTCTAGACCTTGTAAGACATTTTAGAGCTAACATAAGCTTCAATTGGAGTAACGCTGTGACTTGTTGGTGGACTTGGAATGGTGGCTAAGGTTAGGCCAAGGAGACAAATGGCATTCGCTTCGGAGCGAATCTATATCTAAAAACGCTATCGCTTCAACGGTAACGAAGTTCTATTGGCACATAAAGTAAAGTCTCATTGATCATTTGTTCGATAAAAATTACATTTTGTCTATGGTTTTTCGTCAGAAAACATCAAACGCGCTGTCGCTGTCAATTCTTATTGTCATTTGAACTCCGATAGTACGAGAGCCCACGACCAAACCCGTGTCGCATCGTTTTACGGCCAAAACCGTATAAAATCGTTAGTTTAGATGATTCTGAAGCCGACTTGGTCAGCAGTACCGGTCAGAAACGTCGCTGTTTTATGGGAGCCCATTTCTGCTATGTCAAAAAAAAAACGGTTTATTCACAATATGTCTGATATTTAAAATGTTTCGTATTTTTTTTTGGAAAAATATTTGTTTCAGACATTTGCGTGTCACATGTGGCCTAAGCGCATTTTCTTATACTTATGTAAAAAAAAAATAACCGAACTGTCGCATAGCAACGTAGTTCAAATAAAAAAAATATTTTTATAGTTACTGAGGTTACTAATAACATGTTTTCTGAAACTTTAAATTGCACCTATAATTCCAAAAATCAACAGTTTTCAGACAGAATGCTATGTTACTGATCAGTAAAATTTTTCAACACGTTCAAAATGGTTTCAACACAAGATCCACTTCCTTCTTAAAAACGATTTATTCGCATCAACTGATCAATGTTCACCTGTAAACATTTTCAGACGGGTTGTTATAGGTTTTATTTCCTTGGCTCATTCTTAACTTTCTCGTATAGTCTCTTCCGTAAGCTACTGGTTTCTGAAAATTGTGTTTTCGGTATCTGAAATCTATTATTCAACTACATTCCGAAAGTCAGACAGATTGCTATGAAACAAGTCAGTATTTTTTTTTCATATTAAAAAATGCTGTCACGTAGGACGTGACTCGGAAAATTTCTGACATTAGGATTTTTGTATTCAGAACCAAATTTTAATCTATCCATTATATACGGGTTTGTTCGTAAAACGATAAGGCAAAAAATTGGGCATGGGCTCTCGTACCACGATTCTTACAATGAGCGCCGGGACGAAAATTCAAAAGTGATAAAATTCTATTACTAGTAATGCTTCTAGCATTTCGTCGAGACTTTCCAATAGGGATGATAACTTTATTTTTTAAGATTATTAACAATTATTGGATCGTTTTTTTTTCTTTTTTTACGTAATCAAAATATTAATATTGAGTTAAAAATGTGGGAAGCCGTCACGCCTATGTAAATTTTATACTTAGTTGTGACGTAGCGAGCCCCCACAACCCATTTTATTTCAAAACAAACAACGCAACTGAAACACCGACTGCTTAAGGTAACCACTTTGTTTCGTTTTCTACAGGGTCTTGGCTTTCGCTAGTGTTTTCATCACACGAATCGAAAACTAGCGATAACGCTTGTCAAAAAGTGCCACTTGGCTACGCATCCCGTGGAAGTTCTCGTTCGACGTCGTCGATTCGTTTCATGGAATCGAATGATGTGTTCTAATTTCTATTCGTCACCTATGATCACGTGACATTTTGATAGCTTATGTCAACCCCATATATTTTTTGACTTTTCTACTAGCGTTATCGCTAATCGAATGTTACTTTGTTTAGACCCTCTTGTCAAAAAGTGCCACTTGGATACGCATCTCTGTGGAAGTTATCGTTCGAGGCTGTCGATTCGTTTCATGGAATCGAATGATGTTAACATTGTCTAGCTAATTTCTATTCGTTAACCTATGATCACGTGACATTTCGATAGCATAAGTCAACCCCATACATTTTTTGACTTTTCTACTAGCGTTATCGCTAATCGAATGTTACTTTGTCTAGGCCCTCAGAGGCCCTAGACAAAGTGACATTTTATCAGCGATAACGATGATGGAAAAGGCAAAAATGTATAGGACTGACATAAGCTATCGAAAAGCTTATGTCAATCCTGTTGAAAGTCGTTGTCGTTAATCGAACCGCTTTCGAAGCGATTGTCACTTGTCAATATCAGTATTTTACAAGCAGCGACTGTTTATCTGACCTCCACAACCCAGTAACTGGCTAGTACGAAACGCCTTGGTAAGACTGGTTGTCAGATTTTCAGGCTTCTGACGACCCGTAACAACTGTCAAAGATCTACGAATGACAGCCGGGACCAACGGCTTAACGTAACGTAAAGATGGTCACCCATCCACGGACCAAACCCGGCAAGCGTAGCTTAACCTGATGCGGCTGTTATTACGTAGCCACGAGCTCCTGTAGCTTTCTACCAGTGAAATATTTTTTGTAATCGGATCAGTACTTACAGAGATTATCTCCTACAAACAAACGAAACTATTTTGAATCTTTATAATTTGTTTAGTTATGATTTTTCCGCATACCTATACATATCTAGTGCCTATACGGAACCTTCAAAATAAAGTAGACTCACACTTTCAACTATCTATGTTTAAAAACACGTTTTATGAACAATAAATAGTTGTAAGTGCGAGGTCATGCACAGGTTGGACAGATCATTGTGGTGTCGTAAATAACGCAATGCGGCGGCAGTGCCCAAGCAAGGCTTGGAATCTGATGGGTGAGCTTTTACGTTTATTAGTTTACGAATTACGAGTGCGTTTTATCACCAATCTATTTCGTACGACACAGGTAAGTTTCCATACATACATGTATGGAAACTTACCCGTGTCGTAGGAATATCGAATGACCAATATGAGCAGTGGTGGCCCAGTGGCAACGGCCCCGACTTACGAGTCGTAGGTCGTGGGTTCGTCCCCAGACAGACGTTTTACTTTGTGTTAATTATTTCATCACCACTACTCTCAAAACGGTGAAGGAAAACATCGTTAGGAAACCGGCATGTCCTAGAACCAAAAATTCGAAGACATGTGACATCTACCAACCCGCACTGGGCCCGCGTAGTAGATTATAGCCCACTCCCTCTCACAGAGAGGAGGCCTGTGTCCCAGCAGTGGGAGCATAAGGCTGATTATGATTAACTGTCTGATTAAACTGTCCTAGAACCAAAAATTCGAAGACATGTGACATCTACCACGGTATGACCGCTCTTGTGGCCACTTGACCACCGTCAAGATCGAGTCAAAGAACATAATGGTCGTTAATTTTACCACAAGCCACCATCATATAGATCCATTCACCAAACGCTCACATGAAGGGCGCACCCTACCTCAGATTTTATCCCGCTCGCACCATACTACTCGCGACCTGAGTGAGAACGAGACGGAGTGGGGCGCTAGCGGCTCTAAAGCATCGCAAAGTTCAGGTAATTGCTTTTTACGGTGAAAATAATGGCAATTAAAAAAAAAAACATAAGACCTAACCTTATAGATAGTTCAGTTATTATACAAAGTTTCATGATCTAATTTGAAGTATTTTTTGAATACCAGCGGTTTATAGTTCTGTTTAGAGGTAATTTTGGATTTTTTTTCCATCGAGAAAATTTTATGTAATCGTGTTTTCGCCAAACATAGGACCTAGCATCAATCCTCAACTTTAACATAAATATTTATTTCAAAATTAATGCTGCAGTATTTTCGGCATAACGGAGGATCATGCTAAGCAATTTGAGGTGGGGTGCGCCCTTAATGCCAAAAACACCATAACTACATCATAATGTAAATCTTTGCCAAAATTCTCATAGAGTACCCGTAATTAGGGTTCCGTAAACCACAATTAGGGTCCCCATATACCACTTAAGAACTCGTTAAGTCTCCATAAAGCTCACGGACAGCTCAGGTAATTATTATACGATCTGCTGGATAATTGTTCGACTTAATTAGCAATTGTTTTGTTGTTACAACAATGTGTGGGTTTAGGTAGGTGCGGTGGTATAAGCGGAGCGGGGAGCGGGTTTCATAGCCTTTCCACACATTGACCTTGTGCTGGCCTAGCGTAGTCCGGAGGTGCACAAGAGTAAGACGCCAGCAGAGCTGTGGTGGCCCAGTGATATCGGCCGTAACTTACGGTCGTAGGGTCGAAACCTTGTTTTTTTTGAGGTTGGGAATTCATCCAATGACTACTCCCGCTCTGGGCGGAGCGGAAGGGCGTGTCAGACTTTTACTGACTAAAACCCATCCGTGTTCCTTCAGTTGCCTATTGCCAAGGTCCCGGTATCCCTTTCAGACTTTCCCGCAACCCTGGCAGGTAGGTTCGAACCCTGACAGGCGCTTGACTTTGTGTAAATAATTTCATCACCACTGCTCTCAAAACGGTGAAGGAAAACTTGTGTAACAGATCCGTAGGAGACCCAAGGTAACCGACATAGTTCTTCTGAAGAAATGCCAAACATGAGTGGCAGTGGGCAAGGCACATTCCTCGCAGAACAGGTGGCCGATGAGGGCGAAAGGTTCTGGTGGTACCGGAAGACGTAGCATTGGAAGGCCCGCTACAAGGTGAACCGATGACCTGGTGAAGGCCGCAGGAATCTGCTGGATGCGGGAAGCACAGAACCGGTCGAAATGGTGGTGCTTGGAGGAGGCCTGACCAAGATTATGTCCGGACTTTAAAAGAGACCTCGTGAGTTTGTTTTGGTCTTTGGTCTCACAGTAGTTAATTTAGGTAACTGCGAACTCATCTAGTTTTAAATATAGGTTATTTTTTACGTGTAAAAGTGTTTTTTTTAACCAATTTACAGAAATAAACATATTTATTCAAGAATCATTATAACAAAGGAAGAAACTCACGTTACACATTTTAATAAGAAATAATAATAATAATAAAAGATGAAAGAAACCATACCACGCTCGTTAGCAAGGTAAATCTTTTGATAAAATAGGTGTTTTTACCGATACTTTTGTAAAAAAGGCTTACAAAAGAAATTTATATACACCTTATTTTTTAAGGAGACAATTACTTGCTTTGTATGAATATATTTTTATTGCGCTGGTGGCGCAGCTAGGCATTAGTTGTGTTTAAGGTTCACTATGTAATTTGTAGTTCTACCACATGAAAAAAATTTTTTTTGCTATCACAAATTTACATTTTGCAGTTGGAGAATTATCCGTGACGTTTATCGATGTATGTTTTTCAACTACAATGTTAAGTTTGTTTATGAAATAATTAATTCATCCCAACTACAGAACCCTTCATTGTGCGTGGTCCTCACTTGACCGGTTTTTTTTTTTAATTGACTATTTTTTTAATAGGCAAGGCAATGAATGGATTTCCCGCCATAATATCTAGTTACAGGTATTCAAATATCATAACACTCCTTTTTGCTTCGCTGTAGTTGGTAAAAATGGGCAAAAAAAAAAAGATCGACCAAAATTTTGAAAAAAAATCGCGAAAAAAAAATCAGCTGTTCCATACATTTGTGTTCACATATCGACAAAAAGTATGGAACAGCAGATTTTTTTTTCGCGATTTTTTTTTCAAAATTTTGACTACAGTGACCCCTTTTCGGGTTTAGCATAAACAAAAAATAATGTTGTATACAACGTGCCGCTACAATGGCGACATTAATTTAACACACGGGCTAGGGCTAGTGGCCAGTAACCATAAAAATTATAATAAAATAAAATAATTCGTAAATTGAAAAAAAATAATTTTCAAACAAACTAAATAATAAAAACATAACCAAAATTGAGATCACTCTTTGTAAAAGATTCATTCATGTAGGTACCTACCAGCTGGCTTACGTTCCATCGGTCAAGATCCTTTGTCGGCATAATTTCTAGGAAATTGCGCGGCTTTCCTTTTATTCGCCTACATATGATCCGTAAACTCTTCGCTACAATTCTTTAAGTACAGGTTGCTCCAGGATGGTAATTTAGAAAATTGTAAATAAATCAATAAATAATAACATTTAATTAAATTAAAATATTTTCCTAAAACGAATACGCGAAATCAGATACGTTGTATATATTTTTTTTTTTTTGTTATCTAACCTAACCTTTTTCGGTCACACCGCTCCGCTCATAAAATCGCTTCCGCTTATCACTGTACCATCACCCATAAGCACTTATTTACATACCGGCCACATTAAAAGGTGGCAAACGCATATTCATGTGTCAGCCACCGTTTAAGGCGCGGGTTCGACTCCCGGATAATGACTTCATAGAACTAGGTATAGGCAGAAGTCTAGGTATTTTGTTTACCAAGTGGGTTCGAGTGGGCCACCCACCAAGAAGAATTTTATGCTTTTTTTTTTCATTAACTCCGATTTTTTTAATAACACTTTTAAAATGAATCTGCCTTGCCTTTTCCTAACTATGTTGGGGTCGGCTTCCAGTCTAATCGGATGCAGCTAAATACCAGTATTTTACAAGGAGCGACTGCTTATCTGATCTCCACAATCCAGTAACTGGGTAATACGATACCCCTTGGTAAAACTGGTTCTCAGACTTTCCGACTTCTGACGACTGTCAAAGATCCACGAATAATAGCCGGCACCAACGGCTTAACGTGCTTTCCGAGGCACGGAGGAGTGAGGAGTATGGAAAGATTGTCACCCATCCACAGACCAACCCCGGCAAGCGTAGCTTCGTAGCAACTCCAACAGAGTTGGATAAACACTTCAATTACGGTTAGAAGGTTGTTCTCAAACGCAAACGATTTAATAATAAATGCTTTAAAAAAACATTCGAATATCAATTTCAACCAATTATAAAATCCAACGCCTATATTAGTAGAAAGAACAATAAATAAAATTTTGAAAATGGAAACTGACTTTAAAAAATGCAGGCTGCACCCAATGCTACAATAATCATAACTCAAATTTAAAAAAAGAACTGCCGCCATTTTGTGCGTCCAAGTCGACACCTACAATTATATTTTCAAGATATTTTATTTCTCATGTCGTAAATTATGAAACTGGTTGGCTACTACGGGTTTCGACTCGATTTGGGTTTTATACGTAAGTCGACCGTATTAGCCAAGGCATCGATGACCGTTGACCCTAGACGTGTTTTTTTAAATAAAAAGTTGGGTAGGACGCCCTCTGGCTAGGTGGAGCCAGGATATTCGCAAAGTGGCTGGTACAGTTCTATTCAAACTTAATAACGGCTCGCAAGTTTACTACTGGCTGCGCAGTACCCCACCCCTCACCCCCGCTGACACATTAAATTGTAACTGCGCAGCGACTCGCCTCATCTTCCGAACCACCATTAAGTTTGAAAACTGCAGCTTAATGAGCCCAGCTGAGGATCGAGTTAAATAGCGTGCCATTGGAGCTGTTCATTCATGACAGGAATAAGTGTTCAATCAATCTGCTTAGCCTTTTCCCAACTATGTTGGGGTCGGCTTCCAGTCTAACCTGATGCAGCTGCATACCAGTATTTTACATGGAGCGACTGCCTAGCTGACCTCCACAACCTTGTCTTACCAAGGGGTATAGTATTGGCCAGTTAATGGGTCAATATCTATACCCCTTGGTAAGACTAGTTCTTAGACTTTCGGGTTTCTGACAGAAGTTACAAACAATTTTGACCAATTGGATTGGTTACCTAAGCCATTATTAGATTGCCTTGAAATTATAACACAGAAGTGACTTTTTAAAATGAAGATTAATTTACAGAATTTTGATTTTGGAGTTGATTATTCTACAAATGTCACTATTTTTTCAGTACCAAAAATTGTAGCACTGAAAGTAAATGCCAGGTTTTTCCAAATAATTCTGCAGATGCAGACGTTTTCAGACTTTCAGGCTTCTGACTACCCATCATCATCATCAGCCTATAGGGTCCATTGCTGGACATAGGCCTCTCCAATCGCACGCCATTCTGCTTGATTCCCGGTAGCTCTCATCCAGCTGCTACCAGACACCCTGCGAAAATCGTCGCTCCACCTAGCCCGAGGGCGTCCTACCTTACGCACCCTGACTCCCCATAGCACAGATAATAATAGTACGCCCAAAGTAATAATTGATTTGACAATTGGGTAACTAAAAAACTCAACTCACTCTGTACCCAAAATCGAGAACCAAACGACTTATCCAACCTTAGTAGCTCCCTTTCCAAGAATCCTTTAGTACATCTGTTGAACTGACGTTTCATTCGACTCCGAGTGTGCAAAATAATATAAGTCCGCGAAATATACGAGCATAAGCATAAATTATACGGACAATTATGAAAATTCTTCATTATGCGCGTAGGATATAGGGATAGAACTAAATGGTATATTAAGACATCACGCTCTCATGCCCCGAAGGATTAGGCAGAGATGCAGAGATACCTTAGTACATCTAAATCCACTTTTAGCCAGTAATATTTAAGTATCATAATAAGTTTCGATTGTTGAGGTCAGATAGGCAATCGCTCCATAGAAAATACTGGTGCAATCTGTATCAGGTTAGACTGGAAGCTGACATCGGCAATCTGCATCAGGTAAGACTGGAAGCTGACTCCAACATAGTTGGATAAAGGCTAGGCAGATGATGACCATGTAATAGGAAGAGAGCCAATTGCCATCAATAGGGCACGGATCCAGTCTTCAACTCAATTAGACTGCCTTATAGGTCTAGTGGTTGCAACCGCGACCTTTAAGACCGATTCTCAGGTCGGGCAAAGTGTTATAGAATATTTCCATCAGCAATTTCTAAGTAGCACCACAGCCTAATAATGGAGACGTTATGCCGAGATCCGACGATCACGCACGGCAGACGACCACAGACCGCCACGCACCGCGCACCGAGGAACTTCCTATGTCTGCGATACCCCGCACGTACACCTTCCCACGGTCCGTCGTCCGGGCTCGTCGGTGTCCGTCCGCAAAATCGCGGATCGTAGGATTTCGGCACAACGAAGCCGAAAGTCACTTGTTATTCCCGTCATTGAGATCATTTTTTTATTCTGGACCAGACCTGGGATCCTTCTGGTTATGGAGATATTAAAAGTCAAAGTTCCAACTTATTCAGACGTTATTTAAAGCAAGTTTTAAAAGTTATAACTTCATTCTAATTAACCCCAAAAACCGTTACTGTCAACAGCGATTTTTGACACCAAAAATTTAAGTCGTTTCCCAGCAATTATTTTTGTAGTTACTTCATTTGATGTACATACGCGTAGTTGACGGCTATGCGATGGGTCTTTTTACACCTTGTATAATACCGAAATCCCACTATCCGCGATTTTGCGGACGGACATCGACGAGCCCGGACGACGGACCGTCGGAAGGTGTACGTGCGGGGTAACGCAGACATCGGAAGTTCCTGGGTGCGCGGTCCGTGTCCGCCTGCAATATTGCCGATCGTCGGATTCCAATCAACTCAGCCTATCGCAGTCCACTGCTGGACACAGGCCTCTCCCAGGCTGCACCACAGCACCGTATCTTCCTTATACATATTATTAGTATTACCTAGTAACGTTCGGTAAGATAACCGGTCATCATTGTACAAAGACAGCTACCTGAGATATCCAAAAACTAAAAGGTGCAAACATACAAAGCACAAAAAATATAAATAATATTTCTTACTTTAAAACAGGCGTTCCCTCCAGAATTTATGGTCTGCGTATCATATTGGATTAATTTTGACTACCTTAGCAAACATTCGTGTTTTATTTTGTAAAAAATAATTATAAGTTGCGAAAGAGTCTTTGGTTTGCGAGGTTAAGCAGCGCTTGTCATCGTCAGTGACTGGATGGGTGTGCATTTGTTAGATAGAGATCTCAGTGTCTCATAACGGACTTAATATTTTTGGTTACGTTTGAAATTTTAGATAAATGATGGTCATTACGCTTCGGGCGAATTGAACCAAAATGTATACTGTACGTATAGTGTAAGTCGTCTTTTCCTACGAATACCAACATTTTGATTTTTTTATAGCTTTTTCCATATAAAAATTAAGGACTTAGGGCTAAAAACACAACTATATACCCAGTGACAAAAATCAAATCAAATGACACTCGCGCAATAAAGACGAATCTAACGACATATTATTATATCATTCATTAAAATTCCTTCAGTCGTTTAGTTTAGTAGTTACGAGGGAACCCCATTTTTTGGCTTCGCGTCAGTCGGGTAAAAACCAAATAGTGATTTATCAGTGTTACTGTACTTTCCAAGTAGGACGTTCTGCTAATAGGACCATTTGCTCATAGGACGATTTGCGAATAGGTTATTTTGCTAAAGTGTCGTTTTGATTATGGGTCGGCAATATTGCCGATCGTCGGATTCCACTATACACTCAAGAACTTAGTTTCTCTCTCTGTCCTTTCTTCGATATTGTTCGTCGAATCGTTGAGCTCCTTAAATTCTGAGTTGAGCTGCACAATTACTGACAAATGCGTGCACTGACAGAACGGGTACACTCAATCTGTGTGGTGTTTTCCTCAAAAGACCATTTCAGACATGTTCTTCACATGATCTGACTGATCAAGATTATTTTTGGACTTTAAAAGAGACTGTGATCTCTGAGTTTGTTTTGGTCTTTCTTCTCAGAGTAGTCAGATAGGAAACGCCGACCTCATCTAGTTTTAAAAATACGATTGACGTGTAAAAGTATTTGTACCTATAAACCTACTTATAGAAATAAATCATTTATATATCATTCATCAGAAAGTATACAGTATGCAGGGGTAAACACCGTTGTCACTCAAACCATGGGTAGTTGACTTAAATATAAAAATAAATAACCCAGTAACAACAAAAAAAAACCTTATTTTCGTTAAAAGATTTTAAAAAGTAAATATCCGTCACTGTCCCGATACTCATGGATACGCGTTCGAGAGACGACGAAACAGCTGACGGCCGGTCATGTAACGTCCCGCGCGCCCTGCCCACCCCCGCCAACCGCCGGCCGCGGCCGGTCGTTGCCCGTTGTTGTAGATATTCTTTTTTTTTTAAAAGTTGTATTTTATCCATTGATTTTACGTTCTATAAATGAAACCAAACCACTGGTTTCAAGGATAACGGTGTTTACACTAACACCCTGTATTATGAATTGAAAAAGTCACATTCCTGGTAGGTAGGTAGGTACTTGCCAGAATTTGAACCTCGATGCGCTTGCTTTGGTAAAATCAACCCTTAGTTCTGGAAGCCTGACTATTGATCGATCTATTTTAGAAGTCTATGTTCATGTCTGTTGCCTGCCCTTACCAAAAACGAGTATTTTCATAGTAACAATGATGTAAAAAGGGCCAAAAACTCCCAAAATAGCATTGTAGTCTTGTAAGACTTGCGCAGTCAGTTTAATGGAATGACCAAAATGGTTCGTCTTTATGAACTTAAGGAGACAGTAAGTTACTATTACTTGGACTGACTTTGTGTGGAACAAGTTAGAAGAATTTTGAGTATTTGTTCAGACGTGGAACAAAAAGAAAATAATGAACGGGTAAAGCCTCGTGTAGACTGGGGCGACGCGACACCGGTAACGGCTATCGCAGGTGCGACTGGTAGCGCGATACTCATCGTGCCCGCGATATTGCGCCATTCTACACGAGCCTTAATTGATATACAGTGAAGTTTTCTTAGATTTGTTTTTGTCAGAGTCGCGTCGCGCTGTCGTTTCGCGACAGTCTGCTCGAGGCTTAGCGAAATACGGGTTTAGAAAGATGACGCGAAATCAAAAGTAGTTTTTTACTTGATTCTCTATTTACAATTTAAAAGGCAGACCCTTGAAAATATGTCAAAAAATATGTGAATTTGCTATAAATATGATAACAATGAAACAATGGACTGTATTTTTAGAAATGGTTTAATTGCCGTGCTTATTTTACAAAAATTCTGTCTGACACATTTCACTAAGAACATGCATACGTCAAAAAGTCGCTTCCTTTTCTCTCTTAGCCCACACCCCAAACCATAGCGTTGCCCACGCGTGGGAGTAACTCATTACAATGCGGCACTATTGTGCAGTTTATTATTATGTAAACATCGTCTATATTAGTGTGGACTATGTCTATAGACTAGGAAATACTCTGCGAGTTACACGAGAATAGCCCGCGTTCCTATGTTCCTATGTTAAAGGGTTTCGTTACCGCAGACAAGGCTCGGAACCAGTTTCAAAAATACCGGTTAGTACAGCTTGGCGAAAAAGAGTTTGGAAAAAATGAGGGCGCCACTACCGCATATAGGTCACTTCAAATGGGAAATGAGTAAAAGAATTTAAACTAATAGTTAAAAACGCTGCTTGTACTGACTCAAAAACCTACTAGCACTTGTCAGCAAAGTAGTGCCAACATCATAGGTCTGCATTACCTAAGTAAAATATTTAGTTTCATCTGTCACCGCATCATACTCTTTTTTGCCAAGCTGTTCCCGTCTATTTCGGTTTTCCTCCGAACTTTTCTAAAGAACGCGAATGTTTAAAGAACTAAATTAACCGGTTTATTCGACGAGGGGCATGCCGGTAAAAGCGTTGCAACTTGTGACTACGTGTGAGGATGCCGCACTGAATAAAAACTGAAGTATTAACCGGTTTTTTTTGCTGTAAACCGGTAAATCCGAAAAATCCTTTATATAAATCTCTTCCAAATACCGGTTTAAAAAACACGTAACAAATATGGATTGACAGACTTATAAACATTAGAATCAGCAATGAATTGGATGACTATTTCATGAATTCATGACATTTGGCACTTACATAAACTTAAGGAGTTGTATTGTTGATTCTAATGATTATAATTCTGTAAATCCATATCGGTTACGGTCGCAAATCATACAACCTGATACTGACCTGCAAATTTAAAAATAATAAATAATTTAAAATATAATAAAATAAATAATTTAAAATTTGAATTTCGAAGCTTTCGCCTTAAGATCGTATTTATGAAAAATCAATAGTCGTTCCTGTTTTGTTGAAGAAAAGGCTTTTTACCTGTAAGAGGTACAGTAAAAGGCTGATTACAAATTGCCTTGGCCGTCTTATCCACACTATGTAACTAAACTATGCGTGTGCGCATGACAATACTAGCTTCCGATGCCGGCCGACCCACTCCAGCGCACCAATTGTATTGATCACTAATCAGTTTCCCTTCAAAACGTATGAAGATTTTTAGTTTAACATAATTTTACATTTGAAGCATGTTCTTTGTGACGTTTTGATTTTGCTTTGAGAAGGGAATCGCAGAGTGGAACCTAACCATATCAATTTTGTCACTATCTATACTGTTTTGTACTGGTCCAAAGCAACCTTATAGCCCGCGGAAAGTAACCTAACAGCCTGGGGAAAGCAGCCTTATAGCCTGGAGAATGCAACCTTATATCCTGGGGAAAGCAGCCTTATAGCCTGGGGAAAGTAGCCTTATATCCCGGGGGAAGCAGCCTTATATACCGGGGAAAGCAGCCCTATAGCCTGGGGAAAGCAAGCTTATAGCCTGGGAAAAGCAGCCTTAATTATAGCCTGGGAACAGCAGCCTTATATTCTGGGGAAAGCAGCCTTATATCCTGGAAAAAGCAGCCTTATATTCTGGGGAAAGCAGCCTTATATCCTGGGAAAAGCAGCCTTATATTCTGGGGAAAGCAGCCTTATATCCTGGGAAAAGCAGCCTTATATTCTGGGGAAAGCAGCCATATATCCTGGGAAAAGCAGCCTTAAATTCTGGGGAAAGCAGCCTTATATCCTGGGAAAAGCAGCCTTATATTCTGGGGAAAGCAGCCTTATATCCTGGGGAAAGCAGCCTTATATCCTGGGGAAGGCAGCCTTATAGCCTGGGAAAATCACCTTAATAGTCTAGCTATGGTTACCCAGATAACCCATAAAAACCAAGAATTTAAGTTTGTTTGACAATTACATCTTCCGCGAAAGAATTAGCAGACAATCTTTTACATAGCAATAAACGTAAAATAAGTATTTAATTACTAACGAAAATACACATCAGTTACAAAAGGGATTAATTTTATTTAATTACATTTATCATCAAAAGAATTTGGATGTAAAACTAAATGTTTGTTTATGAAATACAATTACGACTGGCTTCCTGAGGCAGAAAAAAAAGCAGCTTTTGATTACTGGAAAAATATATCTTATGAGAAAATAAAAGGAATTTGGATTTGTTCAATGTTGTGGGTTCTGCAGGTATTATTAGGTCATTAAAAAAACATGTTAAGCATAACACCTCTGCCTCCGTAGGCTCGGAAAGCACGTTAAGCCGTTGGTCCTGGCTGTCATTTGTGAATCTTTGACAGTCTTAACGGGTAATCAGAAGCCCGAAAATTTGACAACCAGTCTTACCAAGGGATATCGTATTACCCAGTAACCCTGGGTTGTAAAGGTAAGATAGGTAGTCGCTCCATGTAAAATACTGGTATTCAGCTGCATCTGATTAGACTGGAAGCCGACCTCAACATAGACCAACGGTTTAACGTGCTTTCCGAGACACGGAGGAGTCTCGGTATGTAAAGATGGTCACCCATCCACGGACCAACCCCCGCAAGTGTAGCTTAACCTGATGGATTGACCGGTGCGGCTGTTATTACTTAGCTACGAGCTCCTCCTAATGGAAGGTTCCTGGTGAATAAACGCAATACCCACTTTT
Organism: Lithophane semibrunnea; assembly: GCA_947363905.1. Taxonomy (NCBI): domain Eukaryota; kingdom Metazoa; phylum Arthropoda; class Insecta; order Lepidoptera; family Noctuidae; genus Lithophane; species Lithophane semibrunnea. The sequence continues at coordinate 5,060,698 of OX376216.1, read as the reverse complement.
CCTGACCTGGGGATCAAACCCAGGACCACACAGAATACATAGTAGTAGGGAATACAATCTCGATTCCCTTAGTACTACAAGAAGTCCAGGACCCATTGATAAGGTCCCCATCTCTATTAAAAGGGTGCGATTCCAATGGGCACCCCCAAATATTTGCGGAACCCTAACCCAAAAAATCTACACGCATAAACACGAAACGAAAACCAATTAAGTTGGCAGTCGCCACCGTACGGAACCATCAATACGATTCAACTCGTTGCTTGCTATTAACTACCAGGTTAGATCGGGAGACGGATAGCAGGTTTGTGACGTTATCTGGGATTAATTTGGAATCGACGCAAGATATTCAAAATTATGAAAGAAAGAAAACACATTTATTCAGCACAGACTGAAAGGCACACAATATATGTATATAATATACAGCAGATAACAAAATAAAATATAGAAACAAATAAAGAAAGTGTAAAAGTGCGATGTAGGATCAGGGGAGCGTGCTTCACGGCTGCACCAAAAAGGTCCAGTTCAGCAAAAATGTCAGACAACATTATTATGAAGAAAAGCGCATCAGTTTCATAGCGATTATTTATGTTTTTTTACAAACTTATATATATTCAATGGGCGTATGGGCGTATGTCCTTTAAATGTGTTAATACAAATTTGTAAGCGAAATCGGGATTCAGATTGCGGCATGCAACCGGGACGAACGATCTACATATCTGCAAGACGAATACAAATGTCCTAATCGAGTACTAAATATAAAATATTAATTTGGGACACGCACAGGAAATATAACAATAAAAATAAACATTAAAACTAACAAAATCAATATAAGTAATGTCTTACATTTGCACTTTTACACTTTTCATTTGTTACTTTATTTTATTTTGTTATCTGCTGTATATTGTGTGCCTTTTAGTCTGTGCTGAATAAATGTATTTTCTTTCTTTCTTTTCATTTTTTTTATATTAACTACCAAACTGCTCTTTCAACTAATCCGGCTTATTGATTCGTTTTCCTGGAAAACACTTCTAGTGAGTACGTAAACGTAACCTCAGATTTCAAAAGAATATTAGTCCAAGAGTCGAGCTACTATTCCTGTTAGGAGTATTTCTCAGTAACTTAGAAATAGGATTCAGTGAAGTTTAGATTTCATGCACTCGACTGAAACCGCTTTTGTCCGTTGTATTTCGTAATTTATTTGTTTCTCCCTAGCTCCGAAACTACATTCGTGATCACCGCTTATATTTCAGCGGCCGGCCCGCCCAAAATTTAGATTGGATTCATCACCAATCAACCTCTTTATCTCAATCTCATAAGGTCGAAATTCGCTCATCACTTGTTTGGTAGATAAATACTAAAACAAACGGGCGATTTCTTTCGCAATCTTTTATCTTTGAAACGTCAAAATGAATTTCTTTAATCAGTTTTGGAATAACGAGTGTAAATATTTAAAACGGACCTTTCATCGGGATGGACGAGATAATGTTTTTGAATTTTATGTTGGTTTAGTGGAACGAAGCGAGGATGGAAATGAGAGGAAAATGATCTGCAGGCGTAGCATGAGCACCGTTTTGTCGACGGAAGAGTAGACAAAAATGACGTTTCCTGTAGACAGTAGACAGTACGAGACGGCAGCAAAATAGAAGGAGTCAACTGCACTTTTTACAAAATTCACTCTTTTATATAATTCGACTCAGAATTCTTTGATTTATCATAGGATTTATCGGTTGTCAGTGTGATTTTGACAGTAAGGATAGAAAACTTTCTTCCGAAATAGTCTACATATAAAAAGACCTAGACAAAGATCGTTAGAAATGAAAAACAAAATGACAGATTGTAGAAAGATTTCTACGGTGGATGTCAAAAATGAAGAAACGAACTGTCACTTTGTATAGAAAAAGGTATGTCTATTCTTCGTAGAGATAGAAAGCGCCATGCTACGCCTGCTGGTGGAGATAATATTGGTGTCGCAGTAAGATGGTTGAAGCCGTGATATAGTTATATCCCTAGAGATATAGCTATATACCGTAATATAGTTATATGAAAGCGGTTCATAATTAGGTAGCTCGTAGCTAGTGAGTAGCTTCGGAAACAGATATTTTTGAGAATGTCAATAATTAGATAAATGCGAAAGTGAGTTTGTTTGTTACGCTTTCACTCTAAAACGGCTGAACGGATTTGGATGAAATTTGGCACAGGGGTAGACCATGACCTGGAATAGGACATAGGATACTTTTTATCCCGATATTCCCACGGGATCGAGACTAAAGCGAAAAAAACTAACTTAACGGTAAAGGGAAATATTGGGAAGGATCCTGGTTATTAAGATAAATATGGCCATAGAAATTACGATAGCTACACTACAGGGCTTAAAAAGACCCATCACATAGTCGTCAACTACGCATTCTGTATAGGGGTGACCACTGAAAATCAGCGCTGTGCTGTGGGTCCCCCCTATCGCAGCATCATGCTGAGTGGAAGCCTTCTTGTTACAGTCATGACGTGGAGCTGCCGATTATTTATATTTATACTCCTGATCTCATATTATTATTTGTACTTAAATCATTTTTTTTTTCTTTTAATATTGTTGCTTAGGTACTGTTATCTTTTTGTATGCACGTTTTTCTGTGACAAATAAACCCATTTTTCTTTCTTCTTTCTTTCTATATCAAATATGTAACATTGCACAAAAGTGATTGCTGGGAGACGACTTTTAATTTCTGGTGTGAAAAATCGCTGTTTACAGTAGTGCGCAACGTAACGCACGCAAAACATTGTGTTTATGGGTGCATGCAACGGATTGTGGGATCATTTAAAATTAAGGTAAAACATTTAAGACTTGCTTTCTTTAAAAAACGACTGAAAAAGTTGGAACTTTGAACTTCATTATCTCCGTAACCAGAATGTTCCCACATAATGTTCCAGGTTCATCTCCTTCGCGAGCATAACTGGACATGGTCCAGAGTGAGTGGTGAGTCGGGCGTGAGGGAGAGGCAAAGTTTGCGCCCCCACGCCCCTAGCCGCCGCCGCTGGAGACACCCTGGGCGTCGGGAATCCCAGGCGGATTCCCGGCCACCATAGGCGCGGGCTTGCGGACGGCGAGTGGAATGGGTAGCTCGCCGTCCGACAAGGACGAGGCCCGGGTCGATGGCACGTCGTGTTTTACGCGCGCCTCAAAGCACAACTGTCGGGGTCCGCTAGGACCGATTCCTGCCAGGGTTGCGGGGAAGTCCGAAAGGGATACCGGGACCTTGGCAACAGGCAACTGAAGGGACACGGGTGGGTGTTAGTCAGTAAAAGTCTGACACGCCCTTACGCTCCGCCCAGAGCGGGAGAAGAAATTGGAGGATTTCCCACACTCAAAAAAAAAATGACCACAATGACGGAATAAGAAGTGACTATCGGCTTCGCTAAGTGTCTTTTTACACCCGTCACGTAGATTTATCTACTGAAAAACTAAAACAAATAAAATGATGCTCACATTATGTTACCAATACGACAAAATCAATCATTCCCCATTGTATTTTATTAAACGTGAAAAAAACCATGTTGCTATACATAAAATAACAAAATAAATATGCATGCCTGTCTGCAACCAATCAACTCCTGTTTTGATAGCAAATATCATCCGGAAACTCAAATAAAAAATATGGCAAACAGACATTTCGTGAAAATATTAAAAGTATAATGGAACTGCGACCAGTGTGCAGTTTTCAATTTACGTGTCGCAGTTAAAGTGAATAATTTAGAGAGTTTTATGGAAATTCTGGCTTTTTTTTTGTGGGTAAAATTATAAGTTTTGTTGGTAACGAAAAGGGAGTGAATGATGTATATGACGGACGATTCGTGGATGGGTGACCGCATCCATGACATATCGAGACCTCTCCGTGCCTCGGAAACCACGTTAAGCCGTTGGCATTCGTAGATCTTTGACAGCCGTATCCAGAAGTCTTACCAAGGGGTATCGTGGTTACCAGTAACTTGGTTGTGGAGGTTTGATAGGCAGTCGCTCCATGTAAAAACTGGTATTCAGCTGCATCCGGTTATACTGGAACCTAACCAGTACCCCTTGGTAAGACTGGTTGTCAAGCTTTTGAGCTTCTGACGACCCGTAACGACTGTCATAGATCCGCGAATGACAGCCGGGACCAACGGCTTAACGTGCTTTCCGAGTCACGGAGTCTCGGTGTATGTAAAGATCCATCCACGGACCATCCCGGCAAGCGTAGCTTATCTTCATGGGTCGACCCGTGCGGCTATTATTATTTAGCCACGGCTCCTAAAAAATATTTCACTAGATTCGAAAAATATCTCAGAATCTTCTTCATTGTCAATTCAAGGTCAATTTTTACGATTTCCCGTAGATTCAGTCAGAGACGAATAATATATTATTTGCATAGAGACGGCGCCACAGATCCTAACCTCTTTTATTATGTGCTAATCACTACAGGAATGGGTGTATATACAGGGTGTTGCTTGTTTGATTTATGTTTTTTTTTTTTGCTAGTATATTAACTATTGCTGGGTCAGGCATGTCTCAATTACTAATATAAAAACAGTTATTAATTAACTTAATTACAGTTGTTTTAAAATATTTATGATACGTACCGAGAGTGCGCGCCATGAAAGTAGGCCCGCGGAAAATTGTGGAACTAATTTTTTTTTTAATGCAATGTTGCAATGACTTAGACATTAGCGCCGCATCAAATAGACTTCATGGTATTATCACTCTTGGATGTAAGTACTTAAAGAAGAGGCTTAATATGATAGGTTGTTAGAGCCAACAAGAAGTGTAAAACCTATTTGGGTAGTACTTTTTAGGGTTCCGTACCCAAAGGGTCAAACGGGACCCTATTACTAAGACTCCGCTGTCCGTCCGTCCGTCCGTCTGTCACCAGGCTGTATCTCATGAACCGTGACAGTAAGACATTTCAAATTTACCAGATGATGTATATCTGTTGCCGCTATAACAACAAATAAAAATAGAAACTGAATAAAATAAATATTTAAGGGGGCTCTCATACAACAAACGTGATTTTTTTACCGTTTTTATAGATAATGGTACGGAACCCATGGTGCGCGAGTCCGACTAGCACATGGCCGGTTTTTCTTTTCTTACTCTCAAAAGAAAATATTTTTATATTTTTTTGTTTCTTCTAATTGACATCTTATGTACCTATCATAACCAACCAAAGTCTTACCACTGTCCGCAATTATTTAAATTACATTTCACGAATTTGTCAGTCAGTCTTAATAGTAAAAAACGTAAAGGAATGCACCAAAATAAACCGAAAACCACACTCCATAATTTCGCGATCACTTACTACTTTTCTTACAATAACAAAAATGTATGAAACAACATTTTTATTTCAACGTCATTCTTACCGCAGTCAAGATGTCATACAAAAACTGAGACAACATAATATTAAGGTTCCGTAATCATTGCGGTGGCGGCGGCGGTGAAGCCAACCGCGAACGTTTGCGGTTCCGTACTCGTAATAATTCATGACATTGTTAAGAAAATGAACAAGGATATTTTGTGAGGGCGTAATTTGGTGTTATAATATTTTGTAAAAAGCTGTATTTTAAGCTGGTTACCTTTCTAAGCATACCTATTTGTAGGTGATCAATACTGGGGGTTTTTGGTTATTGTACCTACTCATAGCTAAGCTGGGGTGGATCGAATAAGTGATTTCCCACCCGTACGCAAAATACGCGCTTTGACGTGGAGTTGTAGGTAATAGGTAATACGGGCTGGTATCCCAGCCCGTATTACCTATTACCTACCTATTACCTACTCATAGCTAAGTAATAACAGCCGCACGGGTCGATCCAACAGTTTAAGCTACGCTTGCTGGGGTTGGTCCATGGATGGGTGACCATCTGTACCTACATACCAAGACTCCTCCGTGCCTCGGAAAGCACGTGAAGCCATCGGTCCCGGCTGTCATTAGTGGATCTTTGACAGTCGTTACGAGTCGTCAGAAGCCCGAATGTCTGACAACCAGTCTTAACAAGGGGTATCGTATTACCCAGTTACTGGGTTGTGGAGGTCAGATAGGCAGTCGCTAAGATGGGATGTGTCTCGGGATGTAATAGTAAGAATAACTATACTAAGGATGTAACGTGTGAAGCAGTTTCTTAAGTCGTGTTCAGAAAATTGGTTTATTGCGAATGACTTTTTATTAGTTTTTGTGCAATGGAATCTGAAAGCGTTTACATACTTTGTAAGAGAGACTTCTTGCACATCAAGTGTTGCTACTTTATTTAATTCTTGAATGTGCATGTTGAAGGTCAAAACCAATTGTATTGTTTGTCGCCAGAATTTTAAACCAGCAGGTTTTATAGTCCCACCAGTACGTCGATTCTGTAAAATTCAAACAACAACTCGCATCTCACATCGCTATTCACTCTCACTTCGAATTTTGAATCGGGTTCGAGTGCGAAGTGAGCGTCGAGATGACGGGGGAATTACCATACTGAATGCCACTTAACGTCATCTCATACCTTTTTTGTAAAAATCTCACGGTCAATTTAGTTCAACTCGCTGACACACTCGCAAGGGTAGCGCTAGTGTATCAACCGAGTTTTTAGAATGCCAATCAAGAAACACACAGCGGATTCAGATTCGAAGTTTAGAATGAGGTCTTACAGAATCACACCTCAGTGCAAAGGCAAAGGCGGGAAAGTCCGAAAGGGATACCGGGACCTTGGCAACAGGCAACTGAAGGAACACGGGTGGATTTTAGTCAGTAAAAGTCTGACACGCCCTTCCGCTCTGCCCAGAGCGGGAGAAGTCATTTGATGATTTCACTCAATCAAAAAAAAAAGGGCAAAGGCATCTCTTCTCATCCAAAGAAGTCACAAATATCTATATAGATCACCACGGTCGCTCAAGACGGGTTAACGACTTATATAACTATAAGACCAAGTTTCTTCACGATGTTTTTCTGTCCATGGATGGGTGACCATCTTTACATACCGAGACTCCTCCGTGGCTCGGAAAGCACGTTAAGTCGTTGGTCCCGGCTGTCAGTCTAGCTTTGACAGTCGTTACGGGTCGTCAGAAGCCCGAAAACCTGACAACCAGTCTTACCAAGGAGTATCGTATTGCCCAGTTACTGGGTTGTGGAGGTCAGAATATATGTATGCAGTCGCTCCATGTAAAATACTGGTTTTCAGCTGCATCCGGTTAGACTGGAAGCCGACCCCAATATAGTTGGGAAAAGGCTAGGAAGATTGATTGTTTTTCCTACACCAATGTCAGTATTATTAAAAATAAACTCAGAAATTGAATTGAATTCAAAAGTCACATTGATACTTGCCCGGGAATCAAGAATCTTGTGCATTAGAGGTTATGGACAGTTTCAATTTAAAAAAAATTGAAAACATCTTTTGTTTTTAAGGTGATAAATGCTTTCTTGAAATATTATAAGAACATCACCCTATATCTTCAAATATTGCGTGACGTAATAACATAAACATTGCATACTAATTCGAAGTCCCGGGTTCGTTTCCTGAGTCGCGTCGGACACATAAAAACGAACAAAAAATCTTTTGTTGTTTTACGTTCAAGGTTTTTTGTGAAATAGAGGGTAAGCAGAGGTCAAAGGTGTTGTAGTATGATTATTATAATACTAGCTGCACCCCGCGGTTTCACCCGCGTAAGTCTCGATCCCGTGGGAATATCGGGATAAAAAGTATCGTATATCCTAATCCAGGTCATGGTCTACCTATGTGCCAAATTTCATCTAGGTACATCCATGTGGCTTCCCTGGTACCTCATTAACGGCATATTTATGTAAGAGTCTATTAACTGCTCCCAAATTACCATGTTTATTTTCTTTACATTCATCCTTGACATATAATCATTGTATTTGACATTATATACCTCCAATTAAGTAAGTTGAAAGACCATTACATCAACTCGATTATAACTTAGCGCGTTGATCAAATCTCAGGCTATGGCATGCTAAGACAGACCCCCAGAGGTCTAATTGTGTGTTTTTTTTAAGGAACTTATTCTACCAAATTTATAAAAGAAATAAATAAATAAATAATTAATTTCAACTCTTAGTGGCTTTTGTGGACAGATTTATAATTATTCAATTTGTTACAGTTGTAATAGCAATCACTTCAATTGGTTTAAATAGGTTTTTATTTTTATTTGAATTTTATTTTTATTAGTCTTTTAGATAGATCATTTTCTATTTTGTGAATGTGAGAACGTTGTAGGCTTATTGGACTGTAGATTTATTGAACATCTTCTATTTTTGTTAAGTAACTGGTACTTACTTGTTGAAAGGCCTACATTGTCCTCCCATGCCTACCAACACTGTAATTTGAAAGTATTGTAAAAGCCAATTATTTTTAAAAGAGTAACCATGGAGTTTCTTGCCGGCTCTTCTTCATAGGAAACGACCAATTGGAACCGTGCACTAAGCTTCTGACGTTTCATAAGTGCCCATGTGGGTTTATGAGAAATAAAATATTTTAATTTTTGTTTTTTTTTGATTCAGCCGTTTTAGCGTGAAAGGGTAACAAACAAATTCACTTTCGAATTTATAATCCTTTCATTATTATAAAACAAAGTCCTCCGCCGCGTCTGTCTGTCGTCCTGTTCGCGATAAACTCAAAAACTACTGCACTGATTTTCATGCTGTTTTCACCAATGGATAGAGTGGTTCTTGAGGAAGGTTTTATAATAACCGACCTCCACGCGGGCGAAGCCGGGGGCATCTGCTAGTATTAAAATAAATGAAATTTTGGATAGTTAGGATTGCGTTATGCTCAAAGTAATGGTGACTGTATCGCTGGTCTGGTGGTCGGAAGCACTACTACGGAGGATACGGTTCGATGCCCTAGTTGGGCAGTGTGAATTGTGTTTTATACCGGGTTTTTACATTAGGCATTTCTCAGTAGCAGCCGAGGAGTCCGGATTTATTCCGTAATATTTCGCTCGACCCCTATTACCTATCTACTTACATGGTAATTATACAAGAATTTATATCGCTCCATTTAAAATACTGCTATTCAGCTGCATCCGGTTAGACTGGAAGCTGACCCCAACATAGTTGGGAAAAGGCTAAGCTGATTGATTGCTAAAATCAGCTAGGATTTAATAAATAATGTCATCTTAGAATGGAAATTCTGTTAATTTCTCCTTTGAAAGAAGTAAAAGAAATTCTTACAGTTATCTTAAGTAACAGAAGTTCTTACAGTTATCATAATTATGTGAAAGAAGTTCTTACAGTTATCTTTTAAAAACAAAGATGAAGAGAAGAATGAAATTCCTAATTTAAAAAAATAACTATCCTGTCTCATTCTTAATTACAACTTCTTGCTAAAACTAATTTAACTACCGGAAAGACGTAGTTTAGCTAATCAACATTCAAACAGCGTTGAAACATTATTGATAATCCAAAATGGCTGGAAGTTTTGGGTGGCCCAAATTATCTATAACAACTGATCGACAAGACATGAATTTTAATTGCGTTGAATCATAGTTAAAGTGATGGGGAGACTATCAATGATTTAGATTTTTGCATTTTAAGAATAGAGTCTTTTGACCTGCATAAAGGAGCTCGTGGCTAAGTAATAATAGCCACACGGATCGAATGAAGATTAAGCTACGGTTGCCAAGGTCGATTGGTGACCATCTTTACATACCGAGACTCCTCCGTGCCTCGGAAAGCAAGTTAAACCGTTGATCCCGGCTGTCATTTGTAGATCTTTGACAGTCGTTACGAGTCATCAGAAGCCCGAAAGTCTGACAACCAGTCCTACCAAGAGATATCGTATTAACCAGTTACTGGGTTATGGAGGCCAGTCACTCCTGGTAACATACTGGTATTCAGCTGCATCTGGTTAGACTCGAAGCTGACCCCAACACATAATGTACTTCGTTAAGAAAAGACTAGGCAGATGATAATGAATCATAGTCAGCCTATAATGTTCCCACTGCTGGGATACAGGCCTCCTCTCTGTGAGAGGGATCGGGGTGGAATCCACCACGCGCCCAAAGTGCGGATTGGTGGATATCACTTGTCTTCAAATGTTTTGTTCTAGGACATGCCGGTTTCCTCACGATGTTTTTCTTCACCATTTCTAGAGATCCTGCATGGACCAACCAAAGCAACAAAATAAAGAAACGTGAATGTTATGTGTAAAAAATGATATTATGGCAAGAAAGAGGTGAATAATCAACGACCATTATTAGAAACTAGCTGCGCCCCGCAGTTTCACCCGTGTAAGTCTCGATCTCGTGAGAATATCGGGATAAAAATTATCCCATGTCGTATTCCAGGTCATGGTCTACCCCTGTGCCAAATTTCATCCATATCCGTTCAGCCGTTTTAGCGTGAAAGCGTAAAAAACAAACTCACTTTCGCATTTATAATACTAGCTCTCGCCCGCGGCTTCGCCCGCGTGGTATATCGATAAAAAGTAGCTTATGTCCTTCCCCGGGATGCCATCTATATCCTTGCCAAATTTTATCGAAATCCGTTCAGTGGCTTAGGCGTGAAAAGGTAACATACAGACAGATAGACAGAGTTACTTTCGAATTTATACACAATACCCCTTGAACGAAGCTAGCTTCGGCAACTTTTGACATACCAAATTCCATCCATTTTCTAACTTTTTTTCTACAAAACCCGTCCATCCTAAGCAAACGTAGCGGCATAGCCGTTTGAGTAGGTTTTTTCGAGGTGTTGAAGTGCGGCGCCCGGATTCTGTTTGACAAATAAAGATGACATTACAAAAAACCCATTTGCATGTGTTAATAGTACCGGTATTGTTTTACAAGCACTTTTGAAGTCGACGTCGGATGAAGATGTTGTTTTAAAGACTTTTTTGACGTCCAGTTTTTTAGTTTTAGTTTTTTTTGTGTTAAAATTAGTTTGGTATGTTTATGAGAACGTATTTGACGCAAAGCAGCGTTCCTGTGCAGAGACCGCGTATCGGCAAGCGTGGTGTACGCCCCTCAGCTAGATGGACCGACGACCTTAAGAAGGTGGCTGGGACAGACTGGATGCGGAAAGTGGAGGACAGGATGTTGCGGCGCAGCTTGGGAGAGGCCTTCTACAGATTTGGATTCACCGTCCATACATTTTTGAGCTAAACAGGTGAAAGTACCAAACAAAAAATAAATGCTATATTCCGAAAGAGTGCGTTTTTCTCGTTTTTCTCTTCGTTTTTTATTACTATAAGCTATTACTTTAATTAAATTACTTTTTATTATTTTAACTACAAAATATCTGTGGCCCTAGTGAAAAGGGATCTAAGTCCAAAAATGCAACTTTACAGGAGACGCCAAAAACACTCCGCGCGCTTCAAATTGCGTGTTTGACCTCGTGTGACATTTAAACCGCTACCAATTGAAATACATGTGAAGTTTTTTATAGGTAAACAATTTATGCTCTTTATTATTATTGAGTTATTTTTATTTAATGTTATTAGTTTTTAAGATAATGACTTATACTAACCACAAAATGAATTCATTTAGGGTATAATATAAGTTATACCCCTTCTTCCATAATGTTAAATGTTATTTCATACAAGTGAAAATGAATACGCATTTGGAATGATTATGTTCATACTAATCTCAACAGAGTTACTTTGATTTTTTCCCTTTATTTGAGTAAAACGGATTTATGTCTAATAAATAATATCACATTACTCACTAAACCATTTTTAAGAACCAAGTGTTGTTGTATTGATAAACACGAACCAAATAAAAACGTGGGTAATTTATGTTAATTTAGATTAAAAAACACAAAATATATTTGAAAAAATCCGTTTAAAAGAATACATGCCGTCGAGAAATATCTATATTTCTTATTATTATTATTTTAGCCAGTGATTGTCCCACCGCCGGGCAAAAGTCTCTTCCCGTATAGAGAAGGAACGAACATTAATCACCACGCTTGTTCGCAACGTGTTGACGATTCCAGTGAGACGTTTCTGCATGGGTAGCATGACCACCGTAGATATGGGTTTTGTCAATGGAAGAATAGACAAAATGAAAGATAAACAATCACAATCGTGCCATGCTAAGGTAGCTACGCGGTGCGAGAGGGTGATAGTTTTTTTTTTTTTTTTTTTTTTTTTTAAACATTGCCCCACACTATGAATTTCTTCTTGTATCGTGGGTGCGTTTACAAACATAGAAACTCACATACACTAACACCCAGACCCGGAACAACTATTTGCAGATCATACAAATATTTGTTCCGTGCGGGGATCGAACCCGCGACACGTTGCGCAGCAGTCCATCGCTCAGCCACTGCGCCAACTGTGTCGTCAGTTGTCACAAGTTGACGAATCACTGAGCTCCCGCATCACGACACCACACCCTCGACACCATCCCGCACCGTGCAGCTGCCTCAGGGACGGTCTCAGTTGAGCGGTCACCTTGTCACCTTGAGTCCTGACTCATGATTATCTTTACTTACTTATATACTACCATGCAGGTACCTATTGATCCAAGCCAATATAAGATTATGTTGCGAAGGCGTTTTTCGTTGGCACTTTTAATCTTGTTGCGATCTTTCTGAGTGGTTTAAGTCATAAACTTAATCTGGATATAATAATAATAATAATAATTTGTTTATGTATAAGAAGGGGCACGTTTACAATAAATACAATAACAGTTTAAAATAGAGCACAGTTGCATATTTGTCTGAACTAGGTTGAACCTGTGCTTCAGGCTAGAAAGTGCATAGATACTTATTTTAATAAATTAACAATGAGTACAAAATTTAAAACTAAAGCAAAACTTAGGTACATAAAAACATAATATCAAGATGTACCTATTTATTAAACAGAACAGAGGGCCTAGACAAGTAACAATCGCTTCGAAAGCGTTTCGTATTTCTAAGACGTTCAACAGGATTGACATAAACTTTTCGATAGCATGTACATGTTTGCCTTTTCCATCATCGTTATCGCTAATAGAATATCACTTTGTCTAGGGCCTCAGATCTCCGTTAAAATTTGCGTATAGAAAACGATATGAATGCTCACCCATCCACTTTCTGACCGCAGCAACGATAGTTTCTTTCGAAACTAGAAATTGGCCAGTTTCTCATACCTTTGACTACCCACCAAGTTACCTTTTTAAATGATATAGCTATGTGTGTGATATTAAAGTGAACTTTTCATATTTGTGCCTTGTCGGACGCGCGTTAATAATCATTTCATACTTCTTGTAGCATACCGACTTGTGTGGTAGATGCACCTGTTGTCGGCCGTCACTTATACGTTTTAAAGATTTCCGTCTTAAAAGTGTAACTGACTTTTTATAGATACGGACTGCCCATAGAGCCCGTACTGTCCCACTGCTGGACAAATTCTTCGCTCCATTCTTCCATCGGTCACGTTTCTGTACGGAAAACTACCTAATCTTACTTATTTCTAAATTATAGACAATAACATTATTGGCCATGGGCGTACCCAGCTTCTGGCCTAGGGGGGGGCAAGTCAGATTTTTTAGGTCGGATCGTCCGCGGCTGTTTTGTCATACACACTACACAAACACACCTGTAGTGTAGTGTGCCATCGTCGCGCTCCGTTTTTAGGGTTCCGTACCCAAAGGGTAAAACGGGACCCTATTACTAAGGCTCCGCTGTCTGTCTGTCTGTCCGTCTGTCACCAGGCTGTATCTCATGAACCGTGATAGCTAGACAGTTGAAATTTTCACAGATGATGTATTTCTGTTGCCGCTATAACAACAAATACTAAAAACAAGAATAAAATAAGTACGGTATTTAAAGGGGTTCCCATACAACAAACGTGATATTTTTGCTCGTTTTTGCTCGATATTGAAAACGACAACAGGTAGACGCTTGAAATATTCACAGAATATTTAGTTACAAATATTCACTTTAAAAACAAATAATTAAATTAAAATAAAACAAATATTTAAGGGGGGCTCCCATACAAAAAACGTGATTTTTTTGCCGTTTTTATAGATAATGGTACGGAACCCTTCGTGCGCGACTCCGGCTCGCACTTGGCCGGTTTTTGGCAATTGCGCCGTGCATTTTGCCAGTGTCTACTGCGCGGTTTATTTAAAAGTTAGAGCATAAGGCCCCGTTTACACTTTGATTAGTAATTAGGCGAGTTCATACTTGTTCTGCAAGATTTCCAGGGGGGGGCAGCTGCCCCCCCCGCAACCCCCTGCCCCCCCCTGGGTACGCCCATGTTATTGGCCTTTATACAATAGTGTTGTTTTATGAATTTTTCAAAAAATTATAGATTTAGAAGAAATTATTTACTTGAGATTTTTTACATTTGGTATTATGTTACCTGATGAAGATATTTCAATATTTGAAATAATCCGTAAGTCAAAGAAACTATTCAATTCGTAAGAGACACTAAAATTTCACAACGACAACCGGTGCACTTACCTCACTTAATAACTGTGCAAAATCCTTAATGTCAGCATATTGTATGGTGTTAATTTATAACTGGCACAGAGGTCGATATAACTGGTTGTGCAGTTCTGTGCAAAACGGCTATTATGTGCAGTTTTTGCACAAAATGGTGATTATGCGCAAAATTATATAGCCCAACGATTCAGGCGCTCGTTGTGCGTTCGAAACGTACCTGTTGCATTTTTGACGTTTTATAAAAAAAACTAATTATTTTTAACATCTCTTGATGCAAATAAAATGATTGGTGGAGAGCCAATAAATTGATTATGTGCTAAATTAATGTAAAATTATAACAAATAAATCATTGTCTATTGTCTCTAATTGTTTTATATAAGACTGGCTGCCGCCAGCGGCTTCGCCCGCGTGTCATCTTTATAAATAATAGGCAATGTTACTCAGGGTGAATGTAGCTTTCTAATGGTGAAAGAATTTTTGAAATCGGCGCAGTAGTTTTTGAGTTTATTCATTACAAACATACACACAAAAATACAAATCTTTCCTCCTTATAATATTATTAGTGTAGAAATAGCAATCCACATTGAATTACTGGTTGGACCTAAACATAACTGGCGAAATGTGGGTGTAGGTAATCTGCCTAACCCCACGGGGATTACAGGCGTGATGAAGGCGTATGTAAATAAGTAGATAATCTAAAAAAAAATAGAGAATAGAGATGGAGTCTATTCTATATTTTTTTTTCTATTTTTTTTTTTTTCTATTTAATAAGTTCCAATTTTTTTATTTTGTATTGTTTTTTTTTTTAGATTATCTACTTATTTACATAATACGCCTTTAAACCTCGAATTATTATTTATAAATAATATTACTATTTAAAATATTATTTAGTAGGGAATAAAAAATCAAGAAGCTAAGAGGTGTTTGCACTGCATAAGGATAATTACAGGTCGATATTAATAATATTATACAGAAATAAGTTACGGTACATTATACCCATATTAAACCACGATGGAAGGGTTAACAGTTAACCTGTCAAAACCGGGTCGGGAACCTTTTAAATCTTACTGTAACACCTGTCATCTCAAATTATTTAAATTGTCCGAGAATTTTAAAAGTTAAATTTGTGACTACCGCGTTTCCCTTCATTTGAATATAATTATTGTATGTTATGTTTATTATAATATTTTTATTCGGAATCTTATCATTTTCGTGTTGATTTTTTGTCAAAAAAGCCGTTCATATTTAATGTGTATTTCAGCCGAAAGACGTCCACTGTTGGACATACAATGTACTGTCTGTCTGCAGCTTTATGTCCAGCACTGAACCAAGAATCTCTACAATCAATCTGCCTAGCCTTTTCCCAACTATGTTGGGGTCGGTTTCCAGTCTAACCTGATGCAGCTGATTTATTTTACATGGAGTGACTGCCTATCAAACCTCCACAACCCAGTAACTGGGTAATACGGTAATACCCCTCGGTAAGACTGGTTGTCAGACTTTCGGGCTTCTAACGACTTTCAAAGATCCACGAATGACAGGCTGGACCAACGGCTTAACGAGCTTTCCGAGGCACGAGTCTCGGTATGTAGGTAAAGATGGTGACCCATCCACGGACCAACCCCGGCAAGCGCAGCTTCACCTGGTGGATTGATCCGTGCTGCTGTTATTACTTAGCCACGAGCTCCCCCAAGAATCTTTACAAAGATGTAAGTAATTTAATTATAAAACAAACTACTTATTCTGCAATCTGAAACCCCATCTAGCAATTAGTAAGATTTTTTTACCAATAAAACCTTGAAAACTTCAGTCGAACCTAGGACATCAAAAAGCCTTCACTACTACCGCACCATCTATAATAATGGAACCTAACCTATAAGGATGAATGGATGGATTTGTGGGTGGATGGTTTGTTACTCTTTCACGTAAAAACGGCTGAAATGACGAATGAAATTTGGCAAACAGATAGTTTATAACCTGGATTAACACATAGGATACTTTTTATCCCGATATTTCCACGAGATCGAGACTTACGCGGGTGAAACCGCGGGGCGCAGCTAGTAGTGACATAAAAAATGCCATTACAAAAAAAAATATGTAGGTAAAGCTGCGATAAACTTATGCTGATAGTCTTCGGCGTGGAGGAGCGTGCGAGCGAGAGGTCCGAGTGTGAAGAAGACAGAGGATTGCATCATGGAAGGTGTAAAAGATGAAACACGAAAGTGACGCGTGTTTTAGTGATGGGGACTTTTTGCAAATTGGATTTGTCGATGAAACATTATTTTTTTGGTTTTTTTTTGTTAAGTATTTTTAATAATTCAAATGTATGTATTCGCTTGACTCTGTTTTTGTAGGTGTCTTTTTTCTTTGCTGTAATGCCGTTAAACGCTTTTTTCTTGCTTTTTCATGGATGGAATTTTCATTCTGGACAACGCAGGACCAAGTAAATTGACCATCTATAGGTATCGAAAGATTGTTTTTAAAACTAAATAATTGTAAGTCTTTCTATTTGAGCTAAGAGAATAATTCTTTGAAGCTTTAACCGAAGTCAGCTAGATGAAATAATAATTCCGAATTTAGTATCATCATTTCTAGTATTGTGTTTAGCCTATTTTAGTAACTTAGCCTATTTTAGTTTAATCCGCAGAAATTAACACCTTTGTCAATTTTCAAAACGATGAGAAATTATTTATTTACTTAAGTCTGTTTTTTATTCTCGTAGACTAATTTGACAGGTGCAATTAATATCAAACTCCAAATTGAAAAAACAATCTCTTGAAATGTCAAATTAGTATACGATATTAAAAAACAGACTATAACTGTTATTTTTTTCTGCGTTGAAAAATGGTTCAATAACACTGTTTATCTCTTAATTTTACAATACAATCATCACTTTATCTGACTAAAATAAAATCCAAAGCTATCGATATCGACACCCACACTATGTCCCACTCCCGTCCCCAGAGGTCACGGCCTAAAGCCGTCTTGAAACGAGTTCCCCGCGGTACCGTCGACGACTAAATAATAATAATATACACACACAACACACACACAACACACACACAACTCACACCCACACAACTGTAGAAAGCCAAGGCGCGATGAAGGGGGCAAATTCCGTACTTTTTGACCCCAACACGGGAATAAAAGGGTTATGTTTCCTTGCTTGTAGATTTATTTGTCATCGGATCGAGTTTTGTACGTACTCGAAGAGCTCGTGGCTAAGTAATAACAGCCGCACGGGTGGATCCATCAGGTTAAGCTACGCGGGGTTGGTCCGTGGATGGGTGACCATGTTTACATATCGAGACTCCTCCGTGCCTCGGAAAGCACGTTAAGCCGAAAGTCCCGGCTGTCATTTGTGGATCTTTGACAGTCGTTACGGATCGTCAGAAGCCCGAAAGTCTGATAACCAGTCTTGTCAAGGAGTATCGTCTGATCCAGTTACTGGGTTGCGGATGTCAGATAGGCAGTCGCTCCAAGTAAAATACTGGTATTCAGTTGCATCCGGTTAGACTGGAAGCCGACTCAACATGGTTGGGAAAAGGCTAGGCAGATTGATTGATGAAGTCTACCGTACTACGAAATGCTATCTACTTATCTGTCAAACAAATGCTTCAATAGAGAATATGCATGTATTTTTTTTAAATTTGTTATTCGGTAGTTTACATCGCCAAATAATAATAAAAAAATGTTGATTGACTTGACATTGACATTTTGATTGTTGTCATAGACTGTTAACATCTACTCTGGCCAATAGCGTCACTTTTCAAGTATTAGAATACCGCAGGTTTAAAAAAAAAAAAAAATTCAAAAAGAAATATTATTAAAAAATATTGATGAATAATGTAACATACAATAATATAACATAATTCTGAAGTAATAAAGTTTATTAATATAAAGTTTATATAATAAGGGTCAAGTATTTTTTTTATTGTTGTTGCATATTCGATATTGTCCAACAACCTAAGTACAATTAATGCAGGGAAGACAAAGCAAGAGTAAACACTAGAATATTTGCCCAATCTCGGAGCCTAATAGCAGCATTGGCCGGAGATTGGCACTGGCAACATAACAATAGCGGCCGGGATTTGGAATAAATTAGTCGTTTCCTACTGAAATATTCGTTTCGGAATTTTGTCATAGAGTAGTATGTAGAGTGGTCAAATGATTTCAGTGATGACATCCATCAAATATCATAGCATCACGCCTGTAATCTCCGTAGGGTAAGGCAGAAATGTACGTATAGTACACCCACATTTCGCCAATAATGTTTCATCATCATCATTTCAGCCAAAAGACGTCCACGGCTGCACATAGGCCTCCCCCAAGCATCGCCACTTCGACCGATTCTGTGCTTCTCGTATCCAGCGGATTCTCGCGGCCTTCACCAGGTCATCGGTCCACCTTATGAGGCCTTCCAACGCTACGTCTTCCGGTACGCGGTCGCCACTGCAGAATCTTTCGGCCTAATCAGCCATCTGTTCTACGAGCAATGAAGAGATCTGTAAGAGAACTAAGTTAACCGACATAGCCCGAAGTATTGCCAAACTGGGTGGCATTATTTTGCGGGCATATTGCTCGCAAAATAATGTTTAAGTCCCATGTAATAGGGGGCGAGTCTACTGCCATCAACCTGGCTTAAATCCAGACTCCGGGCTGCTACTGAGAAATTCCAGATGGAAAAATTCAATAACACCTCAATATCACAGTAAAAATGTATTTCATCATCATCTGCCTAGCCTCTTCCCAACTATATTTGGGTCGGCTTCCAGTCTAACGGGAAGACCTCTACAATCCAGTTACTGGGTAAAACAATACTCCTTGACAAGACTGGTTGTCAGATTTTCGGGCTTCTGACTACCCGTAACGACTGTCAAAGATCTACGAATGACCGCCGGGACCGATGGTTTGACGTGCTTTTCGGGGCATGGAGGGTTCATGTAATGGAAGGTCACCCATCCACGGACCAACCTCGGCAAGCGCTGCTTAACCTTGAAGATCGACCCGTGTAGCTGGGATAGTTTAGCCACGAGCTCCTCTACACTCAGCAAAAAAAACAAGTTTCTCGGATCCATTTAAAATATTATAGAAACTAGCTGCGCCCCGCGGTTTCACCCGCGTAATTCTCGATCCCGTGGGAATATCGGGATAAAAAGTATCGTATTTGTTAATCCAGGTTATAAACTATCTGTTTGCCAAATTTCATCCAAATCCATTCAGTAGTTTTTACGTGAAAGAGTAACAAACATCCATCCATCCATACTTACAAACTTTCGCGTTTATAATATTAGTTAGATGTGATAGGTAAGTTCAACGAAATTCATAAGCCTGTGAGTACAACACGTTATTCATTCTTTTTATCCATTAGCCTTAATGCTTCTTGACATTAAAATAATGTATGTTTAATAATTTACAGGTCAAAAGAACTCAATGTCACCTACAAAACCGAAGGAAAGTCACCTATCAATGTCATAAAAATGCCGAATTTTCTTCATTTTAATGACATTTACAAGTGAATTGAAATAACTGGAATAAATTGTTGATTATTATTAATGGTACCTAACATATAGCTAACTATAATAATCCCTATTTTTCAGTCAGCACTAGAATAAATTATTCGTTTGAGTATTTATTATGTTTAAAAAGTTACTTTCTTCGCTTGCTTTATTTTAACCCGATTGCAAATAAGCGCTATGTTTTTTCCCTACATAGTGCAAAAGTTTCTTGGCTAGATACCAAACTCTTTTGTTCACTGTACCTACTGTAAGATATAACATGTACACACGGGTACACATCAAGCTATACATTTCCAGTATAAGGTGACCTCGCATTGTACGGAAATCCTATACAATGCGAGATCAGCATAAACTAGAAATGTATAGCTTGATGTGTAGCCGTGTGTACATTGTTATTGTTGTAATGTGTGTACATTTCAATAATTGGTCCCTTTAACAAAAATCAGGATTTATACCTAGTGAAAGAAAAAGGCATAAAAATGCACACAATCATCTAGCCTAGCTGTGGTAGGTAGGCTTCCAGTCTAACCGGATATACCAGCTGAATACCAGTATGTTACATAGAGCGACTGCTTAACTGACTTCCACAACACAGTTACTGGGTAACATGATAGCCCTTGGTAAGATTGTCAGACTTTTGGGCAGTAAAGTAAACATCAGATTTAAAATATAAAACCATACCTTTTTAGGGGTATGAGGAACAGGGTGTAAAGTTCACTCATCCACCATAGAAAAGGGAGGATCCTCCGACCAGACGGGTTTTGTGTCTGGCGGGCAACTGCCCAATGATTGATATTGGGTTTTTGTATATATGTTCACCGCACGGTAAACTCTAATTGCGCGATGCAGGATTTATGTGACGTCAGGATTTTTGTGTGACGTCAGGTCTTGGATGCGTAGTTCGCATGTGGCGATGTAGATACCGCCACACCTTATTACCGCAAAACTGTGTTTATCAGTTGTTCAGCCTAACACCTTTTAAACATGACATTTCTGTATGGAGTTTGACATTAAACTGACTTATACGGGTGTCTAAGTTTCTGTGGTAAGGCCCTAATAGTTTGCAGAATGACTGAATTTAAAGGAGGAGCTCGTGGCTAACTAATAACAGCCGCTCGGGTCGATACATTAGGTTAAGCTACGCTTGCCGGGGTTGGTCCGTGGATGGGTGACCATTTTCACATATCGAGACTCCTCCGTGACTCGGCCGTTGGTCCCGGCTGTCATTTGTGGATCTTTGACAGTCGTTACGAGTCGTCAGAAGCACGAATGTCTGATAACCAGTCTAACCAAGGGGTATCGTATTACCCAGTTACTGGGTTGTGGAGGTCAGATAGGCAGTCGCTCCATGTAAAATACTGGTACTCAGCTGCATCCGGTTAGACTGGAAGCCGACCCCAACATAGTTGGGAAAAGGCTAGGCAGATGATGAATGATTGAATTTAAACTGCAGTGCAAGTGGTGATTTTTTTATAGAACACGTGAATTAAGTGTTTCCCCTTAACATTAATTGAATAAGAAAAACGTGATTGGGTGATTTCTTAATTTATAGTTACTTAGCAGTTTATATACACAATATAAATTACTTATTAGCTACTAAGCAAAATTGTAATACGTATGAGTAAATTAACACCAATGTTGTAACCGCTTTACTAATAAACGTTGTATAGCGCCTGTATAGTTACACAACGTTTTGTCTTCTTCTTTCAAAAGTAATTTGACTTTTGAAAGAAGAAGACAAAGCGTTGTGTAACTATACAGGCGCTATACAACGTTTATTAGTAAGGCTGTTATACTATTTTTTCTTTCTTAATTAGTATTACAGTCTGCATCTGCTAGCTAGCCTTTTCCCAACTATGTTGGGGTCGGCTTCCAGTCTAACTGGATGCAGCTGAATACCAGTATTTTACATGCAGCGACTGCCTATCTGACCTCCACAACCCAGAATTGAGAATTGATTGTGAATTTATTATCTATCTAAAAAGGAGAAAAAAAAAATCGTATCTGCATTATAGAAATAATCTTTGACCCTCCATCATAGTTTAAGGATCTTCTCGACGGTTGACCTATGCAAATGAGCCCGCACTTCTCTCACTAATGCCACTATTAAAATAATAATACTTTACTATATTCTACTAAATAAAATTATTAAATTAAAATAGTGTACTGCTATTTAAATTCTGTGGAAAGGTTCTTCCGGGGCAGTACTTTATTATATTTATCAACTTATCTTTAATACCATTTCTGTTGTTATGCGAAAATGCTGTGTTCCAATTAGAAACACGAGATATTTCAACTTCGCCTAACTAAGTTTAAAAATGAAGGAGCTTGTGGCTAAGTAATAACAGCCGCACGGGTCGATCCATCAGGTTAAGCTACGCTTGCCGGGGTTGGCCCGTGGGTGACCATCTTTACATACCGAAACTCCTCCGTGCCTCGGAAAGCACGTTAAGCCGTTGGTCCCGACTGTCATTCGTGGATCTTTGACAGTCGTTACGGGTCGTCAGAAGCCGGAAAGTCTGACAACCAGTCTTTCCAAGGGGTATCGTATTACCCCAAGTTACTGGGTTGTGGAGGTCAGGTCATAGGCAGTCGCTCCATGTAAAATACTGGTATTCAGCTGCGTCCGGTCAGACTGGAAGCTGACCCCAAACTGCGTAAAGACTAGGAACATTGATGATCGATCTCTTTCTCATGACATTTTAGTTTAAAAAAAAACAGTTTTTGTCAGAGCTCAGCAGTTAAGTCACTATTATCGCCAATTCAGATTCCAATGAACATGTAGCGCGATCAATCGCTCTCCGGGACATTCTCCACACGCAAACTTATTCTTTGTTCAGCCAAATTCATTGTGTTGTAACTACATAAAGAATAGCATGCAAATAACTGATATCACATAAATATAACGGTTGTTACAAGAAAGGTGTTCCGTATATGGGAACATAGGCGCATGCGTCGGCACATATTTTCTGCTACACCTATGAGGCAGTTTTGAAGAATAACGTCGCATGTGCAAATGTTTTAATCAAATAAATCTTGGAGTACGTCGTTTTAAAAAATAATTTGGTCATTTGTTTTTTGCACTAAAACAATCTGCCTAGCCTTTTCCCAACATAATTGGGAAGCTTCCAGTCTAACCGTATGCAGCTGAATACCAGTATTTCACATGGAGCGACTGCTGTATCTGACCTCCACAACCCAGCAACTGCGTAAAAGGACACCCCTCGGTAAGACTGTCGGTGTATCTGTGTTGTGTGTGTCAAATTTGTTTTTGCACTGTGTATGATATTTTTATTCAGAAAAACATTGGCAATACTGTGTCACTTCGATAGGCTTGATGTGCAAAAAGCCTAAAGTCAAAAAATACAGATAACATTGTTACAGAAAAATTGTTACAGATACGCCCTTTTAGCTCACAACTGTACCATTATTTACGTCCACTCTTTATTTATAAAATGTATGCGTTTTTATCGTTAATTAAATTAACCAGAAAATAATGTACGCATGCAAATATCGGCTAGTCTGAGAATGTACTGGAATAGCTCACAGCTCGTCTTACCTAAATAGGTGAGCTTTATTCCCACGATTTCTGAGTAAAATACTGATCAGTAGTTTTGGTGGCATTTCAAGATCTTAAAGAATTTCTTGAGGATTGTTGAAGATCGATTTCTCGGTACTGTTCTTGTAATTTTCTTTTTTATGTAGGTACCGTCAAGAGAGAGAGAGGAGCTCGTGGCTAAGTAATAACAGCCGCACGGATCGATTCGTCGGGTTAAGCTACGCTTGCCGGGGTTGGTCCATGGATGGGTGACCTTCTTTACATATCGAGACTCCTCCGTGGCTCGGACAGCACGTTAAGCCGTTGGTCCTGACTGTCATTTGTGGATCTTTGACAGTCGTTACAGGTCGTCAGAAGCCCGAAAGTCTGACAACCAGTCTTACCAAGGGGTATCGTATTACCCAGTTACTGGGTTGTGGAGGTCCGATAGGCAGTCGCTCCATGTAAAATACTGGTATTCAGCTGCATCCGGTTAGACTGGAAGCCGACCCCAACATAGTTGGGAAAAGGCTAGGCAGATGATGATGTAGGTACCGTCAGGGAAATGTATGGTTTACCAGATTGCCACATTATTCACTAATTATTATAAAGAGATTTTTTTTTTGTAATGAATTAACTCAAAAACTAAGGACCGATGTTAAGGTGGATGCGCCAAGGTAGCCCGCGAAATTCAAATTTTCTTACGTTTTTTCCAAATTACAGGTCAGTGTCAGGTTGTATGTTGATCTAAGTATTATTTGCGCCCGTAACAAATATGGGTTTACAGAATTATAAATATTAGAATCAGCAATACAACTCTCTAAGTTCATGAAAGTGCCAAATGTCATGATTTCATGAAATTAATAGTCATTAAATGCCCCTTAAAAAAAATATTCACGAGTTTAATGCTATATGTATTATTACTGAGTAAAATAGGATATCTTAACTAGGTATTATTATAAATGCGAAAGTTTATTTCTTTGTTTCTTTCACGCTACTGGAACTTTGACAGTCGTTAGCCGTCAGAAGCCCGAAAGTCTGACAAACAGTCTTACCAGTATCACATTACCCAGTTACTGGGTGGAGGTCAGATAGGCAGTCGCTCCATGTATAATACTTACTGGTATTCAACTGAATCCGGTTAGACTGGAAGCTGACCCCAACATAGTTAGGAAAGGGCTAGGCAGATAGATACCTACTTTGAATTTTAGCCCCAAGATGGTTACTCTGGAGTCTGAACAGTCAGCCTCACTACCAACCATGCTGGCCAATCCTTTCACAATACCATAAGCTATTCTCTCACAACTTAAACCGACTCAAAAACTCAAGAAAAGTATATTTATTGTCAGAATCTCACCTTTAACACTCTTTTGCACTTATTTTACCATAATCCAGCCACACAATATATTTTGGCACACGACTTAGCATTCAAATGTCCAAAATGAACGCCTAAGGTGTTCGAAAACCCACGAAAGTTAAAAAAAGCGGCAAAGTGCGAATCGGACTAGCATACAAATGGTTCCGTACTACGCTACGGTACAATATTCAACACGACATATTTTCCACGAAAATACTTCAGTAAGATCAAGCTAAAAACGCCAACACTTTTCAGCCGAAAGACGTCCACTGCTGGACATAGGCCTCCCCCAAGCACCGCCACTTCGATCGGTTCTGGGCCTCTCGCATCCAGTGCATTCCCGCGGCCTTCACCAGGTCATCGGGCCACCTTGTGGGGTCTTCCAACGCTACGTCTTCCGGTACGCGGTCGCCACTCCAGAACCTTTCGGCCCCATCGGCCATCTGTTATGCGAGCAATATGCCACTGCCACTTAAGTTTGGCAATACTTCGGGCTTCGGTTTTGTATTTTATTAATTTTTTGTTGTCATAGAGACCAGTACACACACTCTGTGAAAATTTCAAGTGTCTACCTAATACTGTTCAAAAGAAACAGCCCTGTGACAGACGGACGGACATCGGATCCTTAGTCATAGGGTTCCGTTGGCACCCTTTTTGGTACCGAACCCTAAAAAGTTTAAACACTCTTCTGATTACCATATAATAGTCTATAAAGTGATAAAAAGTTGTAATAATATTATTTACAAGGCATTCCCGCCGAGCTGGCCGCCATTTTAAAATGGCGTAATGAAATGAGGGAAATAACAATGTTTTACCTTCTTGTTTATTGCTAAAGAAGTTATTAAATATGTCTGTTTGTTGTTTGAGATTTAGATTTAGATGGAGCCATAGAGCTAGAAGATTTTTTGAGTTTTCGAGATTGTTCTAGCATAAACACAAAGTTACGTAAGTTATAATAAGCTGAAGTGGCAATGGGCCGGCCATATTATGATCGATGACCGTTGTGGTGGACGTGTTCTTGAGTGGAGACCGCGAATCGGAAAACGTAAGGTTGGACGCCCTCAGGCTGGTGGAGCGACGATCTTCGCAGTGTGGCTGGTAGCAGCTGGATAAGAGTTGCCGAGAATCGAGCTGAATGGCGTGCAATTGGAGAGGCCTATGTCCAGCAGTGGGCTGCTGTAGGCTGATGATGATGATCAGACACAGTGATGATCTTGCTAATGTTTCCCATGCTATAGGATTCAACTCCTTTTTCGCTGTCGAGGATTCACATCCATTATGGGGCACATCATTTTAAGAGTTTTTATAATTGACTAGCTGGTGCCCGCGGCTTCGCCCGCGTTTGTGTCGTTTATTATATACTACATACTTACTATAAACCTTCCTCGAGAACCACTCTATCCATTAGTGAAAACAGCATGAAAATCAGTGCAGTAGTATTTGAGTTGGGAGCAGTGGTGGCCCAGTGGTAACGGCCGCGACTTACGAGTTGTAAGTCGCAGGTTCGAACCCCGACAGGCGCTTTACTTTGTGTAAATAATTTCATCACCTCTGCTCTCAAAACGGTGAAGGAAAACATCGTGAGGAAACCGGCATGTCTTAGAACCAAAAATTCGAAGACATGTGACATCTACCAACCCGCAGGGCCCGCGTAGTGGATTACGGCCCACTCCCTCTCATAGAGAGGAGGCCTGTGTCCCAGCAGTGGGAACATTATAGGCTGATTGTGTATGTTATGTGTATTTGAGTTTATCGCAAACAGACAGACAGAGACGCGGCGGAGGACTTATGCTTTTATAATAATGTAAGGATATTGTTCGAACATTAGTTTTAATTCGAATGCTTGAAGCTATGTCCCAGGATATTGCTTACACAGTTTTCTTGTTAAAAATTCCAAGCAAAGCCACGATCCAAACTAGTACTTCGCAAAAAAAATACCTCTTTTTATAATGTATCATAAAAAACTGTCCGAAAAAGATAAGTATGGTAAAAAGAGTATCAAAAAATATAATATTCTTTCAAAAAAATAAAAAAATGTAACACGCTACACGCCCTACACGGGTAGCCACCGCAAAAGGCTAGGGTTGTCTCAAACTGCAGTTTATAAAACGTGTTTTCCTTGACGTCTCTTTTGTTTTCTAAGGTGTAAAAAATATACAGCGTGTAAAAAAAAACCTGTCCGATCCGTGAGGGTGTTGTAAAGAATCATACTGAGAGTCTATACAACATTAGTTTTTGTTTATGACCCGAAAAGGGGTCATTGTACTCATCATTTTGAACAACTTTTTCTACGGGACCAACATTTAAATCGCGAAAAAAAAATCTGCTGTTCAATACATTTTGTCATTATATCTTCGCAGGGTGGCTGGTAGCAACTGGATGATGCCGAGAATCGAGCTGAATGGCGTGCAATTGGAGAGGCCTATGTCCAGCAGTGGACTGCTATAGGCTGATGATGATGATACATTTTGTCGATTTAAGTGAACACAAATGTATGGAACAGCCGATTTTTTTTTCGCGATTTCAAGTTCTGTAGAAAATTTACTAATTTATAATGAAATTGGGGTAATTTAGACACTTATAACGTGAATTTTAAAAAGTAATAATTCTCATAATTTCACAAAAAAACAAACAATTTTTTTTTTTTTGGTTCTCTATTGCGTTGCCTAGGCGCCCCCTTTCGGTTTCGAAGATTACATAACACTCGATTACATAACTCTCGATGTGTATATGCAGCCACTGCAGTTGGCCGCAAACGCATCCGCTCTAATCAGCATAACAATTAATACTATCAGTTGTCTATAAAAATATACATATTTCGTGCCACTCAAACGCCTTTTACTGCTGTGCATTCTACAATAGTCACCACCATTTATGCGAACCCATGATCGAATAAAAATGCACATGAAAAAATATATTTTACTATTTATAAATAAAATATTTTTTATGAATAATTCACCAGTGCCACCCCTGCCGATCGCGCGGATATCGCACAGCATGGCGACTCTTGCGCAGTTTTCAACACAATGCCAAGGAGTTATTATGTTTGTATGTATGTTTGGAAGGGCAGAGCGACAGGTATTGACGGTGAGGTAAATAAATGATTCACATAGGTTGCTGTAATAAAGTTGCCTTCAGTTATTCCAAAGACAAGAAGAAATATAATTATATATACAAGGTGGAGACGACAATACGACATAAAATAAAACTCCGTATATCTAATGACGTTCTCGGTCTACACACAAAAAAATAATCAAATATATCCAATAGTTTAGTTACGATAGCTAGTCAAAGATCGGCAAACCCCATATTCGGCCCATCACTACTATTTAGTTTGTTTGAAAAAATCAAGTAATAAAAACTAAAACCCAACTACGACTACGAAAGGTATAAACAAGACACCACAGACAGACAAATTAAAAATCCGGAGTCACACGTGTTAGGGCATAAATCGAACTGATTACTTGTGACTCCGGATTTTTAATTTGTCTGTCTGTGGTGTCTTGTTTATACCTTTTAAGTCGTAGTTGGGTTTTAGTTTTTATTACTTGATTTTTTAACCGACTTCTTCAAAAAGGAGGAGGTTCTCAATTCGTCTGTATGTTTTTTTTTTTTTTTTTTTTTTTTTTTTTTGTGTGTATGTTACCCTATTACTCCGCCAATTATGAATCGATTTTGATGATTCTTTTTTTGTTTGGTAGGTCATGTTTGGTGGTCCCATATAAATTTTATTAATTTTGCTTGCGTAGTTTTTGAGTTAGCTCCAATAATTACGTAGTTTTCCCACTTTGCGATGTTGATGACATGTTAATTGACTCCGTCACATAGCAGACAACGGTATACGAATTTGTGTGGGGTAGTTACCACAACTAAAAAGTGAAAAATAAAAACTTTTTACAAAAAAAAAAACAACCGACTTCCAAAAAAAAAGTGAAAAATAACTTTAATTTCGGAAGTCGGTGGCAAAAAACGAAAATTGAAAAGCAAAGACACCGACTTCCGAAATTAAAGTTATTTTTCACTTTTTTTTTGGAAGTCGGTTGTTTTTTTTTTTGTAAAAAGTTTTTATTTTAAATTCTTTTGGGGTTATAAATATATTTTTGAAATGTGCTCATTAAGCCCTTTCATTTGATACCCAAAATGGTACGATTAAACCAATTTTTTTTTTATGTTCATCACTTTATGTCCTCTAGAGAGCGCCATTTTTAATTTAATGTGACTTCATATAGCCTATAACCAGCAGACAATCACGACGCTTCTAGCAATACCTCATTTGTCAAATTGTGATAAGTGGTTTGGAAGATAGGAGGGAACAGATGAACATACATACATACATACCGGTCAAAATCATAACCCTCCTTTTTTCTTCGCCGTAGTCGGGTAAAAAATGACTTTTAGTTTCGATGTTAGGATTTATTTGATAGTTAAAAAATACACTTATGCATTAGTATTGCCAGTGTTTTCATTTATTATTGTTGTACTCGTATTATCGTCTCCACATTGTATAATTGAGATCCTCACGACAAGCCCTTTCATTTGAGACGGTACAATTTACAAATCTTTTTTTATTTTATTTTCCAATTTGCGACCGAAAATTCCTTATTCAAAATTCATTTATTTACGTTACACGTCTGTGTTTGGGTCACAGAAATTCATATTATGTGTAGGAACTTTTCTACTAAATTGGTCCAGTAGATCAGCCAGCCAGACACACGAGTGAGCCGTTTCCTCATTTGGACGTACGGACCCCAAAAAAATGTTTAGCAGATGGACAATTATACATTTTGCCGTGTTATAAGAATGAAAGAAATAAAATGCGTTTATCGGCATAAATATAAATAAAACAACTTAAAAGTAATTAATCCATTTATTTTAAAAATTTTGGATATTTGTGGACTCCGCTGTGGATGTGGTTTCAAATTTAAAAGTCACATCTTTGGTTTTCAGATAATAAGTGTTTTCTTGTATAGTCATCAATGAAACTTAACACATACTTAGCACCACTTAGAGATGGAGTTTGAATGGGACCACATAGGTCTGTATGGACTAAACCCAACACAACTGTAGCTCTCGTATACGACTTCTTGGGGAAAGGCAATCTAGATTGCTTTCCTTCAATACATGGTATACACTGTTTATATTCAGACATACTATAATTAATACCCGTTGCCATACCTGACTGTAGAAGCTTCATACTCCTTGAGTTGAGGTGTCCTAGACGTCTGTGCCACGTTTCTTGGGATGTCGAGCCTGCTACCGCTGCTGCTGCTGTCGTATTTTCATTATCTTGAGCACAGCTATTGTCTGACACAGTGTCGAGTTGATACACGCGATTAACTTGAGTACCAGTAGCTAAAATATCAGAACCATCATAAACAGTACACGAACTACTATCAAAGGTAACTATATAACCCTTTTTGGTCATTGTGCTGACAGACAATATTTTTGTACTTAAATTAGGTACATAATAAGCATCACTTTACACCCTTTTTTAAATAAACTTTTACTTGTCCTATTCCAGCAGTCAATAGTTTTTCTCCATTTGCAATACTGACTTCAACAGTTTTATTAGAATTGTTGTTCTCAATTAGTTTTGCATTATTGCACATATGGTTTGTAGCTCCAGAATCTATGTACCACACATCACTATTCACCTTCACAGAAAGAGCAGCTATAAGAGCCTTGTCCTTTGGTTTAGTCTTCAGCTTGTTCCTATCTCGACCATGACTTTGACTCTGTGTCTCCTTTTCAGCTGCAGGTTGTCCTTTAGTTTGTTTATCGGGACAATTCTTCAAGAAATGACCAATACGCTTGCACTTGAAACATTTTGGTTGCTTCCGAGTGACCAATGCGGTTATATTATCCTGCTTGTCCTCTCGTCTCCGTGTCTCTTCCAATAGTTTGACCGAGACGAGTTCAGTACACAGTTTTGTACCAGCATTTTCAATTGCCATAATCAGTGGATCAAAGTCTTCAGTTAGACCACTCAACATTATAACAGCTACGAATTCATCATCTAGTGGTGACTCAATTTCACTCAACTAATGTGAGGCTTCCTTAATTTTGTTGAGGTAGTCCTCCATCGAGCTGCTATCACATAGTTTTGTGCCAAACAAACTTCTGAGAAGACCTAGTCTTCTACACAATCCGCGACCTTCGTACGCTTTCTTCAGGTTATTCCATGCTTCGTAAGCAGTGTTTGCCGAGCGAATGTAACGCCTTTTCCGCCTTCTTTTGTTGATTGTCTTTCTTCATGAATTAACAGCATTCGCATCGAGAACTTCCAAGTTGAATAATTTTCTGACCCCTTGAGTTTCTCAATGGAATTCATAAATTGTGTTGAAGAAGCCATTTTGCAATGTTTGCCGGTGGCGTGATACTAATAATTATAATTATAGTTACCGATTTTCTTCGTTAATCTGTCCAAATATGAGCGTTTCCGAACAAGCAAACCACGCTCTGCTACCATGTTGGATATTTGGGCAGGAAAAAGCAAGATTCATCGAAGATTAATATGGGTTTTTATTAATTTCCACATCATATAGATATCATGAGCGGAGCGAAGTGTCACCTGTCACCATCAAAAGGACAGATGACGTGTCAGTATAGGCTGCGTTTAGACTCACTTTAATTCCTTCCAACAATCTTATTGTAGGTGCATCGTCTTCACATATAATTTAATTGATGTATGTAGGATAACAAATATTGTAAAACATTTAAAGAGTAACGGTGGAGTTTCTTGCCCATTCTTCTCCATTATGAAAACTAACTATTGGAAGGGGCAACTAGAATCACTTCTATTTCTTTGATTTTGACGTTCAAAAGTGCCTTTTATGTTATTGAAATAAATATTAGACTTTGACTTTTGACTTTGACTGTGACTTTGTATTTGACTTTGACTCTGACTTTTGACTTTGACTGTGACTTTGTCTTTGACTTTGACTCTGACTCTGACTTTGACTTTGACTCTGACTTTGACTCTGACTTTGACTTTGACTTTGACTCTGACTTTGACTCTGACTCTTACTCTGACTCTGACTTTGACTCTGACTCTGACTTTGAATTTGACTTTGACTTCTGACTCTGACTTTGACTTTGACTTCTGACTTTTGACTTTGACTTTTGACTTTTGACCTTTGACCTTTGACTTTGACTTTGACTTTGACTTTGGACCTTTGACCTTTGACTTTGACTTTCATGGTGATAGGTGCGCCTCTACAAAGTGAACCGATAATTGCGTGACACACGTACTCTGTCAATGCATTCATTGGTAAATGGTTGCTTGTCGTCATTCACGTCAACGTCGGCTGTCTCTGAACCAGCGGCTTTGTCTCGCATAGAGTCGCAATATTATGCTGAGCGATGGCCGTTTTGCGTGGATGTGACTTATATGACATAACATCACGCCTGTATTCCCCGTAGAGGTGTACCTACACCAACATTTCACCAGTTATGTTTAAGTCCCATGTAATAGGGGGCGAGCCTATTGCCATCAACCGGGCACAAACCCAGACTCCGGGCTGCCACTGAGAAATTCCAGATGGAAAAACCCAATAACACTTTGCCCGACCCGTGGATTGAAGCCAGGAACTCATGCTAAGCAGTAGCCTTTGCGACCACTGGACTATAAATGGATGGGAGGCCTCGGCGTCCGCAAAATTTCTAGTATTAGTTTACCGGCATTCATATCCTCGGTCCACGAAATTATAAGGTCAGATACTGAGAAATTAATCAGGAAAATCCTAGCCTCCACACTGATTAATTTTGACGTGCCGTGCTTCACCGAGGCTATCTGTATTCACAGATCCGCCCGACTATCCATCTTCCCAGAGACGGTGGGATGAGCCGCTCTGCAGAGTAGTACAGAACAGTTTACTTGACACGTCTGCTACTACTGCGGAGCGCGCGCGCCTGCTGGCTGTGGGTAAGCGGGAGTCGGGTCTGCGGCTTCACGTACTACCGTCATCGAACCTAAGGAACTTAGTTCGACGACACTACGTTCCGCATCGCTGCTTCCCTGCGAATAGGAGCTCCATGTTGTTCTCCTCATCGCTGTCACTGTGGCGAAGTTGTCAACAGCCTCGGACACCACGGCCTGTCTTGCAGCCGAAGTGCAGGTCGCATAGCATGTCACGCTAACATTAATGACATCATCCGACGAGCTCTTGTCACCGTTGGCGTTCCAGCTGTATTAGAACCCAATGGCTTGGCACGCGACGATGGCAAAAGACCGGACGGCATGTCCTTATTTCCATGGAAGATGGGTAGGCCTTTAGTGTGGGACGCAACGTGTGTCGATACTCTTGCGCCATCTCATCTTCCTGGCTCGGCGTGCTGTGCTGGCGCCGCCGCTGCGGCTGCGGAAAACCTCAAGCGGCGAAAGTATAATAGCCTTATAGGCAATTATATTTTCGAGCCGTTTGGGGTTGAAACCGTAGGGCCGTGGGGTCCAAGTGCTCATAGTTTATTATTAATGAAATCTCGAAACGGCTGTTTGACACTTCCCGTGACCCAAGGGCTGGCTTTTACCTTGGTCAGAGGCTAAGCATTGCCATTCAACGTGGCAATGCCGCCAGTCTCTTGGGTACACTACCAGCCGACAGCGATGCGGAGGAATTTTTCGACGCCATATTTTAGATATTAGTTGTTTATTTGTACAGTTAATTAGTACAGTTTGTTTATTTAATATTAGTTTTTAAAATTCAATAAACTACATTTCTTGCATAGCTCAGAAACAACTTAATTAGCAACGGAATTAATTTATAATTAATTTCGCGCATTTTTTAAGAAAAGTACTATAAAAGCCAGACATTGATGGACTCACATAATGTGTACCCAGTTGCAGGCCAAAACAACTGGGCACACATAATGTAAATATGGCGTCGAAAAATTCCTCCGCATCGCTGTCGGCTGGTAGTGTACCCAAGAGACTGGCGGCATTGCCACGTTGAATGGCAATGCTTAGCCTCTGACCAAGGTAAAAGCCAGCCCTTGGGTCACGGGAAGTGTCAAACAGCCGTTTCGAGATTTCATTAAATAAACTATGAGCACTTGGACCCCACGGCCCTAGGGTTTCAACCCCAAACGGCTCGAAAATATAATTGCCTATAAGGCTATTATACTTTCGCC
The DNA here is from genome assembly GCA_947363905.1 of Lithophane semibrunnea. Classification (NCBI taxonomy): domain Eukaryota; kingdom Metazoa; phylum Arthropoda; class Insecta; order Lepidoptera; family Noctuidae; genus Lithophane; species Lithophane semibrunnea. The sequence goes on along the minus strand of OX376216.1, from coordinate 5,026,762 downwards.
GCTTGAGGTTTTCCGCAGCCGCAGCGGCGGCGCCAGCACAGCACGCCGAGCCAGGAAGATGAGATGGCGCAAGAGTATCGACACACGTTGCGTCCCACACTAAAGGCCTACCCATCTTCCATGGAAATAAGGACATGCCGTCCGGTCTTTTGCCATTGTCGCGTGCCAAGCCATTGGGTTCTAATACAGCTGGAACGCCAACGGTGACAAGAGCTCGTCGGATGATGTCATTAATGTTAGCGTGACGTGCTATGCGACCTGCACTTCGGCTGCAAGACAGGCCGTGGTGTCCGAGGCTGTTGACAACTTCGCCACAGTGACAGCGATGAGGAGAACAACATGGAGCTCCTAGTCGCAGGGAAGCAGCGATGCGGAACATAGTGTCGTCGAACAAAGTTCCTTAGGTTCGATGACGGTAGTGCGTGAAGCCGCAGACCCGACTCCCACTTACCCACAGCCAGCAGGCGCGCGCGCTCCGCAGTAGTAGCAAACGTGTAAAGTAAATTGTTCTGTACTATTCTGCAGAGCGGCTCATCCCACCGTCTCTGGGAAGATGGATAGTCGGGCGGATCTGTGAATACAGATCCGCACGCGACTTGCTTGCCCGAACGGGCAAGCGAGTCTCCAGGCATCCATAGCCTCGGTGAAGCACGGCACGTCAAAATTAATCAGTGTGGAGGCTAGGATTTTCCTGATTAATTTCTCAGTATCTGACCTGATTAATTTCGTGGACCGAGGATATGAATGCCGGTAAACTAATACTAGAAATTTTGCGGACGCCGAGGCTACTGCTTAGCTCTTCCTGGCTTCAATCCACGGGTCGGGCAAAGTGTTATTGGGTTTTTCCATCTGGAATTTCTCAGTGGCAGCCCGGAGTCTGGGTTTGTGCCCGGTTGATGGCAATAGGCTCGCCCCCTATTACATTACATGGGACTTAAACATAACTGGTAAAATGTTGGTGTAGGTAAACCTCTGTCTAATCCTTCGGGGAATACAGGCGTGATGTTATGTCATATAAGTCACATCCACGCAAAACGGCCATCGCTCAGCATAATATTGCGACTCTATGCGAGACAAAGCCGCTGGTTCAGAGACAGCCGACGTTGACGTGAATGACGTCAAGCAACCATTTACCAATGAATGCATTGACAGAGTTCGTGTCACGCAATTATCGGTTCACTTTGTAGAGGCGCACCTATCACCATGAAAGTCAAAGGTCAAAGGTCAAAGGTCCAAAGTCAAAGTCAAAGTCAAAAGTCAAAGTCAAAGCCAAAGTCAGAGTCAAAGTCAGAGTCAAAGTCAAAAGTCAGAGTCAAAGTCAAAAGTCAAAGTCAGAGTCAAAAGTCAGAATCAAAGTCAAAGTCAGAGTCAAAAGTCAAAGTCAAAGGTTCAAAGTCAAAGGTTCAAAGTCAAAAGTCAAAGTCAAAAGTCAAAGACAAAGTCACAGTCATAATTTATTTCAATAACATAAAAGGCACTTTTGAACGTCAAAATCATAGAAAGAACTGATTCTAATTGCCCCTTCCAAAAGTTAGTTTTCATAATGGAGAAGAATGGGCAAGAAACTCCACCGTTACTCTTTAAATGTTTTACAATATTTGTTATCCTACATACATCAATAAAATTATATGTGAAGACGATGCACCTAAAATTGACGAAGTTGATTGAATTGACGTGAATGACGTCAAGCAACCATTTACCAATGAATGCATTGACAGAGTACGTGTCACGCAACGTGTTCACTTTGTAGAGGCGCACCTATCACTATGAAAGTCAAAGGTCCAAAGTCAAAGTCAAAAGTCAAAGTCAAAAGTCAAAGTCAAAAGTCAAAGTCAATGTCAAAGTCAGAGTCAAAGTCAAAAGTCAAAGTCAAAGTCAAAAGTCAAAGTCAGGGTCAAAAGTCAGAGTCAAAGTCAGAGTCAAAGACAGAGTCAGAGTCAAAACAGAGTCAAAGTCAAAAGTCAGAGTCAAAGTCAGAGTCAAAGTCAAAGTCAAAGACAAAGTCACAGTCAAAGTCAAAGTCAAAAGTCAGAGTCAAAGTCAAAGACAAAGTCACAGTCAAAGTCAAAAGTCAAAGTCTAATATTTATTTCAATCTCAAACTCAAACTCAAAGCATTTATTTCAAATAAACCAATTACAGGCACTTTTGAATTGTCAAAGGGTCGGTCAGTCAGAAAATATGAAGCTAGTTGCCCATTCCAAAGCGTAGTAGGTTCCTATGGAGAAGAACGGGCAAGAAACTCCACGGACACTCTTTTAAAATCAGAATATTGTTACAATATGTTGTTTACATCATTCAATGGAATGGATTTATGGAATCATACATGTGAGTACAATGTAGAAAAACGTGCAGGTTAAAAGAGTCCGTAAATAAAAGATAAAACGATACAAAACAATTCAAAAATTAAAATAAATCAAAATAAGCCGTGGCAGCTAATAGATGACCAGTCCCTACTGATGGCGCCCGTTCACGAACATGACGCATGGATCAGCACCATTCAGCTCAACCATTTTGAAGGGAACTTAATGATCCAACACACACGCCACCACCAGCGAGACATTAAAGTGAGCATGACCTGCTTTCAGCCGCCAGGGCACATTCAAGTCAATGAAAGACGTACCTAGTAAATGGTAGCTTTAACGTACATAGTGCTCACACACATGTGCTATGCAGTTATACAATACTAGGAGATTGAATTTATACAATGTAAAGATAGTTTTTACAATCTTCAGCAGCTCCAACAATATTTTCATATGCTAATCAATTAGTTGTTGCGCCCTGTGGAGCTGGACCAGCGCTGAGCCAAGCATTTTTGTCAGTGATGTAATCCCCCAATTTATAATATGCTTGGCGGCATAGTGTGCGTTTTATACAAGATTTAAATTTTGTTTCATTCAGTTGGAGTATGTGGGGAGGTATTTTATTGTAACATTTTAAACAGTACCCCATGAAGGATGAGTCTACTTTAGCCAGTCTGAAGCCCGGTTGAACTAATTGGTCCCTATTCCTAGGCCTATAATTGTGTTTTTCACCTCTTTTACTAAAAAGACTTAGATTTTTCCTTACGTACATGATGTTTTCGTAGATATATTGACAAGGTACCGTCATGATGTTAATATCTTTAAACAGTTCCTTTAGAGAATCGCGCATACGGAGGCCATATATTGCTCTGATAGCTCTTTTCTGCAGAATAAAAATAGACTCGATATCTGCAGCCCGTCCCCATAGTAAAATACCGTAAGACATGATACTATGAAAGTAACTGAAATAGACTAGCCTCGCGGTATCTACATCAGTGAATTGACGGATTTTCCTCACAGCATATGCTGCTGAACTTAGCCGTCCTGCAAGAGATGTTAAATGAGGACCCCATTGCAGCCTTGAGTCGAGTGTGATCCCCAGGAAAACAGTCTTATCGACGAATTCTAGTTTCTCCCTATTCAATATTATGTCACAATCACTAATTTTAACATTCGGTAAAGCAAATCTCATGCATTTAGTTTTTTTCCCATTTAATACTAAATTATTAGCAGTGAACCAATTTTGGACCTGCAGTAGGGCATTATTTACGTCGTCAAGATTTGATGCACGTCTATTTATTTTAAAAATTAAGGAAGTATCGTCAGCAAATAACACCATTTGTGGTTGGTTTTTTAATAAATGGGGTAGATCATTAAAATATACTAAAAAGAGGAAAGGACCCAATATCGAGCCTTGTGGAACACCCATTTTTACATTTAAACCGAGTGAATTGACACTATTTATTTGAACTTGCTGTTGTCTATCATTTAAATAAGATTTTACTAAACTAAGCGCAAGTTTACCTAGTCCGTAATGCTCAAGTTTTAAGAGTAAGGTTTTGTGATTTACGCAGTCAAATGCCTTGGAGAGGTCACAAAAGATTCCTATGGCATCTTGGGCCTCCTCCCACGCAGTAAAAATGTGTTTTAATAAGGTGACACCGGCGTCAGTCGTACAACGTCCTTTGGTGAAACCATACTGCTGATCGTGTAAGATTTGGTTGGTGTTAAAATGATTAAGCATTTGATTGAGCATTACCTTTTCGAAGACCTTGCTGAACACCGGCAAAACAGACACTGGTCTATAATTGTTGGTGTCTTTACTGTCTCCAGATTTAAAAAGTGGTATAACCTTACTGTATTTCATTAAATCCGGAAAGACTCCTTGATCCACACATAAATTAAATATTAAAGCCAAGTATGGTGCTATAGTCTCGATTATGGATGTACAAACTTTGATAGATAATCCCCATAGATCTTCAGTTAATTTTATTTTGATTTGTCGAAAAGCTTTTATAACTATCATAGGGTTTATATGCTTAAATTGAAATTCAACTGAGCAGCCTGGAACGTTCGCTCTTAATAAATCAATTGAGACGTCGGGTGAGGAATTTAAAAGTTCCGTCGTTTTAGCTGGTATGTTAGTAAAGAAGTGTACAAATTCTTGAGCTACTTCTAAATTAGAGCTTATGGCACCACGTGAATTCTCCAATGTGTAATCAGTGTTTCGTATTTTATTCTTATTAGTTTCACTATTTATAACTTTCCAAACTGATTTTATTTTATTTTCTGCTGATTTGATCTTGTTGCTAATAAACAGGGCTTTAGCTATCTTGCAGGTATTTCGAAAAATTTTGGAATATGTAGCAACATACTTATTGAAAGTTCCAGTGTTAATGTAAGGCTTAAGGCCATACAGCTCGAACAGTCTTTCCCTACTTATCCTAATACCTCTAGTTGCCCAGTCACTAAAAATAAAATTAGGGCAAATATTTTTTGTTTTCTTTTCAAAAGTTTTATTGAATTCAGTGTGCACTACTGAAAAGAAATCCTCATACAATTTGTTTGCATCGTCCATATTCTGGCCCAGGGCATTTAACTTATTTTTTAGGGTACTATTGAATCTATTTAATTTGCCTGTTGTAATCGGTCTAAATTGTATTTGCATTTTTTGCATTGGTGTTTTAAACTTAAAAGTTACCGTTTGTCCACTATGATCAGACGGCAAATAGTTTACGATGGCTTTATCTAAATAATCACAATCGCAGAAGACATTATCGATACAAGTAGCAGAAGTTGGAGTTACTCTAGTCGGTTCTGTAAAAACATTCGATAAATTGAACGATTTAAAAAGGCTTAACATTCTACAGCTATTTGAATTATTTTCCAGAATATTAGTATTAAAATCACCACAAATAATTGCGGGTTTGTTACTGGATGCAACTTTCGCTAGGACATCTTCCATTATTGACTCAAATAAGGAAAAGTTCTGATAATTAGGGGGTCTGTACACGCACACTACGACATGCTTATCCAGCTCAACACAGGACAGTTCGATGCAATGTTCAACTGATAAACCAACTATGTCATTACGTTGCTTAGATTTTAAACAATTTTTTATTAAGATCAGAGAACCTCCGCGTAACATAGATTTACGGTTAAAACAACTGCCCACACTGTAGTTCTTATAATTAATTAGCATTTGGTAATCCTTTAGCCAATGTTCAGTAAAACAAACAATCTCAAACTGTGTTTTTTCTAAAAACATTTCAATTTCTAATAATTTGGAAGAAATACCTTGAATATTTTGATGAAATAATTTCAAGGCATTCTGCTGATCTCCTTTTTGATAATTACTTATATTAGAGCAAGAAGACACCTTGTTGTTGTTAGTTATAAGAATATTCTTACTGGTACCTTCTGTTGTCTTATAAACTAGTTTAAATGACTATCCGGAGTTAAACCCAAGACTTCAATGTCATCACCAGGCAGTGAGCTCATAGTCAGTGAGGGACATGGATACTCCTTCGTACAATTTGTAAAACTATTTATAGCATTTGAGCTACATTCATTCAGTTTCACCACCTTATTATTAGTATTATTACTAATCATTGTGGTGTTAATAATACAAGACTTCGACATACTATTTATGTCTGAGTTTATATAAAAAGCTAATAGCCTTGCTATTATGTGTCTAAAACTAACAGGCAGATACACAGTACCCCTAGTCGACTTTAAAGTTTCCACAAAAGTGTTGGTGTCAAGAAATACAAGCCTGTCACTATAATGGCTAACTAAGAATTGCATATGCTTATTAAGCATATGAATATAATTGTTTTGTCTTTTTGTCAATTTTTCAAAATATGGGAATGCACACAATATTATTTTACTACAATTTAGCTTTAACAACTCAGTTACACAATCAGTTATTTCTTCTTTTTTGACCTTAGAACTATTACCTACAAATACAGTAATGTTGGTTTTAGGATTGAACACATTTCCTGTTACTGATGCCATTATTTGTTTGTAGGTAGACCCTGGCATACAATAATTTTGAGTAGAACAACTCAGGTTATTACTAATTAATTTACCTAAACCTCTTCCTATACTATCTGAGAACATAATTGAATGATAACAATCATGACTACTGAATGATGGACAATTACCAATCTCAGGCTGTACCACTTGAGATAGATCTTGTATTATACCAGATAAACTCTCAGTCTGGGACGGGTCCTCCGTTGCCTGAGACTGGACAGCTTCAGGGTTTAAAACATTCTGACAAGTACACTGACACATAACTAACTCATTTGCAGCAAGAATATGTTCTTTAATTTGGTTCTGAGAGCCCACATATTTAATGTAAAGGGAACTAAGTCTTCCCTCAAGTAACTGTATGTCAGACTGTAAGCGCTGCGTATCAATTTCATAGATTTTTTTGCTGTCTTCTAATTTGATTTGATAATTGTTTAGTTTATTAAGTAAATCAACACGTTCTTTTCTTAGTGGAATATTTTTGGAAAAGTGTTGTTGTTGTTTTCTAATTCGATTACATTTTTAAATTATTCTATTCAATTTTACATATTTTTTCATTTTCCTGTGGCTAACTTTATAACTGTAATTCTGTTTCAGCAAGGAATCTTCAGTAAGGTCAATAGTTGTAATGGAATGAGGGTTACAATTAGTATTTAATAATTCGTTGTATAAGTGGTTAGTTTCTTTAACCTGAGTACATTCTTTTTCTTTTTCCAACTGAATAATACGACTATTAGCTTGCATTAATTCATCTTTTAGGTCCCTAACTTTGCTTAAAGCCTCCTCATACAAGTAACTACAGTTGCTGAAACCATCTGTGACCACCTTCAGTTGATCCCGTTCATCAACAACATCCAGATATTGCTGATGTAGGTCTACTAGCTCCCGTTTAAGGCTTGAGTTTTTGTTAACTATCTTCTTGACTTCCTCCTCACTTTCATCATTCTCTTGTAACAGCTGTTTACATTGGAGTTTAGATGCTTCAAGTTCTTGGAGGGCCGTTCTCAATTTAAGCTCCATATCCTGAGCAGTAGCCTTACGGGTCATCACAGGCATGGTTTCAGGATTTGTTACTGAAATTAGAATAAAGAAACGGTGAGAACAAGTAGGACAGACAAATAAAATAAAATAAAGTTGGAAATTAAAGGGAAAAAAGGGAGAAGTTAGCGTTGATCAGTGGTGAAATAAGGTAGGCTGTTACTTATTTGGCTTGAAGAGATATAATCAAAGCTTTAAATATCAAAATTAATGTAAAATGTTCATCCTTTTATTTCTTTAGGATTTTACTTTTCCTTATGTGGGTAGGTTGACCTAGATTTTCCTAGATTTGCAAGTATTATTTGATGTTAAAATATAACGACAATGCAAAAATAATGATGATAAACGTTGTTATTGTCGTAATTATATTAAAAATCAGATTGAGAATAACAGAATCTTCGCTAAGACAATGCAGAGTGTTAATCAGCCGAACTATTTATGTTAGACTTAACGAAGACGTATAACAGAGGTAAAGTGACGATTGTGTGCTATTAAAATGTAAAAAGTAAAGCAATACTCCCCGTTTAAATCCGTGGCTCGAGCGTCAGCTGTTGATTTTAGGTTACCGGTATGGAACCAAACACTGTGTCACTTAACTAAATTTACAGGAAAACAATAGTCCTGAGTATTTATGCAGTTATATTACGTTTACACATAAAATTACACCTTAATTTTACTTAATTACTAATTAAAATTAATTTTAAAATACTAATAAATAACATAAAAGGCACTTTTGAACGTCAAAATCAAAGAAATAGAAGTGATTCTAGTTGCCCCTTCCAATAGTTAGTTTTCATAATGGAGAAGAATGGGCAAGAAACTCCACCGTTACTCTTTAAATGTTTTACAATATTTGTTATCCTACATACATCAATTAAATTATATGTGAAGACGATGCACCTACAATAAGATTGTTGGAAGGAATTAAAGTGAGTCTAAACGCAGCCTATACTGACACGTCATCTGTCCTTTTGATGGTGACAGGTGACACTTCGCTCCGCTCATGATATCTATATGATGTGGAAATTAATAAAAACCCATATTAATCTTCGATGAATCTTGCTTTTTCCTGCCCAAATATCCAACATGGTAGCAGAGCGTGGTTTGCTTGTTCGGAAACGCTCATATTTGGACAGATTAACGAAGAAAATCGGTAACTATAATTATAATTATTAGTATCACGCCACCGGCAAACATTGCAAAATGGCTTCTTCAACACAATTTATGAATTCCATTGAGAAACTCAAGGGGTCAGAAAATTATTCAACTTGGAAGTTCTCGATGCGAATGCTGTTAATTCATGAAGAAAGACAATCAACAAAAGAAGGCGGAAAAGGCGTTACATTCGCTCGGCAAACACTGCTTACGAAGCATGGAATAACCTGAAGAAAGCGTACGAAGGTCGCGGATTGTGTAGAAGACTAGGTCTTCTCAGAAGTTTGTTTGGCACAAAACTATGTGATAGCAGCTCGATGGAGGACTACCTCAACAAAATTAAGGAAGCCTCACATCAGTTGAGTGAAATTGAGTCACCACTAGATGATGAATTCGTAGCTGTTATAATGTTGAGTGGTCTAACTGAAGACTTTGATCCACTGATTATGGCAATTGAAAATGCTGGTACAAAACTATGTACTGAACTCGTCTCGGTCAAACTATTGGAAGAGACACGGAGACGAGAGGACAAGCAGGATAATATAACCGCATTGGTCACTCGGAAGCAACCAAAATGTTTCAAGTGCAAGCGTATTGGTCATTTCTTGAAGAATTGTCCCGATAAACAAACTAAAGGACAACCTGCAGCTGAAAAGGAGACACAGAGTCAAAGTCATGGTCGAGATAGGAACAAGCTGAAGACTAAACCAAAGGACAAGGCTCTTATAGCTGCTCTTTCTGTGAAGGTGAATAGTGATGTGTGGTACATAGATTCTGGAGCTACAAACCATATGTGCAATAATGCAAAACTAATTGAGAACAACAATTCTAATAAAACTGTTGAAGTCAGTATTGCAAATGGAGAAAAACTATTGACTGCTGGAATAGGACAAGTAAAAGTTCATTTAAAAAAGGGTGTAAAGTGATGCTTATTATGTACCTAATTTAAGTACAAATTTATTGTCTGTCAGCACAATGACCAAAAAGGGTTATATAGTTACCTTTGATAGTAGTTCGTGTACTGTTTATGATGGTTCTGATATTTTAGCTACTGGTACTCAAGTTAATCGCGTGTATCAACTCGACACTGTGTCAGACAATAGCTGTGCTCAAGATAATGAAAATACGACAGCAGCAGCAGCGGTAGCAGGCTCGACATCCCAAGAAACGTGGCACAGACGTCTAGGACACCTCAACTCAAGGAGTATGAAGCTTCTACAGTCAGGTATGGCAACGGGTATTAATTATAGTATGTCTGAATATAAACAGTGTATACCATGTATTGAAGGAAAGCAATCTAGATTGCCTTTCCCCAAGAAGTCGTATACGAGAGCTACAGTTGTGTTGGGTTTAGTCCATACAGACCTATGTGGTCCCATTCAAACTCCATCTCTAAGTGGTGCTAAGTATGTGTTAAGTTTCATTGATGACTATACAAGAAAACACTTATTATCTGAAAACCAAAGATGTGACTTTTAGGTATTTTCAGCAATATAAGGTTTTTGTAGAAAATAAAACTGGAAACAAGTTAAAAAATACTTAGAAGTGATAGAGGAGGAGAATATATGAGTTTAAAATTTCAGGATTTTCTCAAGATTAATGGAATCAAACATCAGAAAACAATACCTGATTCTCCACAACATAATGGTGTTGCTGAACGCTCTAACAGAACTACTATGGAAAAAGTCAGGTGTATGCTGCGAGATGCTGGACTAAGTATGGAATTCTGGGCTGAAGCAGTAAATACTGCTATCTGAAAAACCGAAGTCCAACTAAGGCAGTTCCTGGTACAACTCCAGAAGAAAAATGGAGTGGAATAAAGGTAAAACTTGACCATTTAAGAATTTTTGGTTGTATTGCTTATGTTATGGTGAAGAATAGAAAGAAACTTGATGTAAAAAGTAAACCATACATATTTGTGGGATATAATGAAGAATCTAAAGGATATAGACTCATTGATCCAGATAATCCCAAGAATTGTGTCAATTCTCGTGATGTTGTTTTTAAAGAAATGTCACATGATGAAAAAGGTGATCAACAACTGCTTGTTGATCTTAGTTTGAATCAAAATGTAATTCAAACATCGGAATCATCCGTTGTGAGTTCTGACATATCTGATGACATAAGAATATCTCAGAATATTGAACAAAGAATAAGCACAATCACACTAGAAGATTCCGACAGTGAAAGAACAAGTGATGAATCAGATAATCGCTTGGATCCAACTTACATTCCAGGAGAAGATTCTGAGACCGAATCATCAGAAGACTGCAGCTATGATGATGCTTCTGAGGCACATCTCATGTCCAACTTCGTGACTACATTGGAATACAATGATCCTGATGAACCTCAAACTGCAGCCGAGACATTAAATGGACCAGAATCCGATAGTTGGCGTAAGGCGATGACTGACGAGTATAATTCTCTTATTAAAAATAAAGTTTGGACTTTAACAGAACGAGTACAGCATCATAAGCCTGTGTCATGTAAGTGGATATTTAAGAAAAAATATGGAGTAAATGGTGAGTTGTTGAAATAAAAAGCTCGTTTAGTAGCCAGGGGTTACACCCAGAAATATGGTGTTGACTATTTAGAAACGTTTTCCCCTGTCGTGAGATACTCCACACTAAGGTTATTGATCGCTTTAGCAGCAGAACATAACATGAGTATTGATCACTTGTATTAGTATTGAATCAATGATGCTCATAGCGCTTTATGTTGACGATTTGATCATATTTTGTTCTCCGACATTCCAAGGAAAAGACAAAATGAAAGCGCAATTGCAGCAAGAATTTGATATCACGGATCTAGGGCCAGCACAGCATATTCTCAATATGAAGCTGTCTATAACCGGTACTGAAATATCTCTTAATCAGTTTAACTACGAGTATATTCAAAAACTGCTTAAGAAATTTCGGATGGAGGATTGTAAACCCTCAGGAACACCAATGGAGATTGGTCTGAAGTTACCCAAAGAAACTCAAAAGGATGATACTTATGACTACAGAGGTTTGGTAGGGTCGCTTATGTATATAGCAGTTTGTACGAGACCAGACATCAGTTATCCAGTGAGTTATCTGAGTCAATTCAACAACTGTTTTAGTGAAGTTCATTGGAAGGCCGCCAAGAGAGTTTTACGATATCTAAAAGATACACTGAATTTGGGTCTAACTTTTACTAAAAGTAGTATGGAGATTAGAGCGTATGCTGATGCAGATTGGGCATCAAACACTATTATGGATCGTCGGTCCTATACGGGTTAAGTCTGCTGTCTCTTGGGAGAGTAGAAAGCAACGTACTGTTGCATTATCTAGTACTGAGGCAGAGTACATGGCATTGTCTGACACGTGTAAAGAAGCTCTATTCATTAGGAAACTTTTATTTGAGATTCTTGGTACCAAAACTAAAGTTGTCATATTTAATGATAATCAATCTGCTATAAAACTTTGTAAAAACTTTATGTTCCATTCTTGGACGAATCACATCGACATTCGTCATCATTTTATAAAAGAAATTGTTAATGATGGTGTAGTTGAAGTAAAATACTTATCAACTAATGTTATGTTGGCTGATGTATTAACAAAGTCACTTTGTAAAGAAAAACATTGTGAGTTTACAAATTTAATGTTAGCCGTCTAGTTAATTCTATTTTTGTGAATTTTATTAATTAAGTTTTATAGAAGAAAAATGTTGTTTTATAATATGTAGTTTGCGTTTAAGGGCCAATGTTGGAAGGAATTAAAGTGAGTCTAAACGCAGCCTATACTGACACGTCATCTGTCCTTTTGATGGTGACCGGTGACACTTCCGCTCCGCTCATGATTTCTATATGATGTGGAAATTAATAAAAACCCATATTAATCTTCGATGAATCTTTCTTTTTCCTGCCCAAATATCCAACAAAGATTACTGTACCACAAATAATTAAAATGAATTAAAAATGGAGCAATGACAAATAAATTAATTGTGATAGATACATGGTGCTCACATATTATTTACAAACATTGTAAGGGTATACGATATCACAATATTCCTAAGATTTTTACAAGTAATACTAATAAGTCAGTCAGTTTAAGTAATATATTATAAACACAGAGTGTAAAAATCTATGATACAAATAAATTAGCAACCAGTTTGATTTTGTCCAGACTGTCAATTTGTCCTTTGGACCAAGACCAGTATGGAAATCACGTCCTTTCCATAAACAAATTAAATAATGAATGTAAACCCCTGAGTCACGGTATAAAATGATTTTTTAAGAGACATTGACAAATTGCTCAGAGATATTCTAAATATTTAAGGGCTATATGGCTATATCGCTATTGTTCTAATATAATGGAGGCCGCACAACGGTATTATAAAGCGGTAGCGTTATGAATTTACCCCTTATTAATGTACGGTCGCATTGTCGCACGGTATGGTGACGTCATTAATTGAAAACAAAGAAAAAAAGTTATTTTATTTGGGGACGGTAAATAAAAACTTAAAAGGAACAAAATTTAAAAAAAATAAAAAAAACACATTGATTGATTTTTTTAAATATTGAATTGATTGATTTTGACTGATTGAATTGTGACTTCATCTTATAAGAAAATTTACGTGCAATAGTGTTAGTTATTTATAATACAAACATAATATCATAACTTCAAGCCAGTATTCCCCGGGGTTAGGCAGAGGTGTACCCTAGTACACCCACATTTCGCCAGTTATGTGTAATTCCCATATAATGGGGGCTAGCCTATTGCCATCAACCGAGCACAAATCCAGACTTCGGTCTGCTTCCGACACATTCCTGATAGACAAAATTCAATAACACTGCCCGACCCGCGATCTGAACCCAGGACCTCATGCTCAGCAGTAGCGACCAGAAAACCGACGACACAGTGACCTCATCATATAAAACATGTGTAGAAATGTTACTTATTTTTATTGGATATCAATTAATAATAATAATAATAATTTAATAATAATAATTTGTTTATTTATAAGAAGGGACACGTTTACAATAAATACAATAACAGTTTAAAATAGAGCACAGTTGCATATTTGCCTGAACTAGGTTGAACCTGTGCTTCAGGCTAGAAAGTGCATAGATACTTATTTTAATAAATTAACAATGAGTACAAAATTAAAAAAAACTAAAGCAAGAACTTAGGTACATAAAAACAAAGAGGCACGTTAGCGGTTCTATTTGCAGACAACAAGTAGATCTTCCGTTTGTGCATAATCTAGGGTTAGTAAATAATTAAGTATATTTTTTTTACAGCTAAAGTAATTTAATTTATAGATACTAAGTATTCTATTTAATCTATTATACAAAAAGGGTCCTAAAAATATAAAAAATCTTTCTACAAAGACATGTTTTGAGGTTGCATTAGATGTGCACACTATATCATTCCGTCTTTTGTTAGTATTGTCAGCAGTAAACTTGAGCATGGTGTGCTGTTTTAATACTAAGTGCATAATGAAAAGCTGGCGAACCGTCAGTACGTTACAGGATCTATATAGCTGATCTGTGGGAAAGAAGAAGGGATGGAAGTTTGCTATCTTTAAAATTGCTCTCTGAGATCTTTCAAGAGGAAGTAAATTAGTTTTGGGTGCGCCACCCCAAGAAGTGATACAGTATTGAATTATTGATTGACATAGGGTCAAATAAACTTGTGTGATTAATTTTGAATCAGCAAATGATCGTAATTTTTTAAAAACATATAATAGTTTGCGCACTCTTTTAACTAAACTTTCGATATGTTTTCTAAAAGAGAGTGTTTCGTCTATTATTACCCCGAGATATTTTAAGTTGCTTGTTTTGAGGATAACAGGACAATTACACATGTTGACTGTACGGTTTTTACATTCATGGGCATATAGGTGAGGGTTAGTAATGTTAACTTGAGGCTTGCGCATGGAGAAGTGAATATATTTTGTCTTGTCAGCATTTAATGTTAGTAAATTGCATTGAAGCCAATTAGTCACAGTATTAAAACCTAGTTGAGCGATTTCAAACAGTTCGCTACTGGTTTTAGCGCTAAATATTAACGCCGTGTCGTCGGCATAAGATATAATTTTGCCGTCTTTTATATTAAGACCACACAAGTCGTTAATATAGATCAGGAATAGCGTAGGGCCCAGAATACTCCCTTGAGGAACACCAAAACCAGTATTTTTCTGTTCATCACTCGTAATATTATCAATTTTAACACATTGGTACCGGCCGTCTAAATAGTCAGCAAATAGTTTCAGCGGCGTTCCCCTAATTCCTAAGATCTCTAACTTGTTTAGCAGACCAGAAACAGACACCGTGTCGAAGGCCTTGGCTAAATCAAGGAAGATTCCCAAAGTCTGGTTTCCTTTGCCGAGTTCTTGTGAAATATAATCAGTCAGGTTATGCACCGCATCGGCTGTCGATAGTTTAGCTCTAAAACCAAATTGTGCCGGGGATAGAAAGTTGTTTTTTTCTAGGTAGTTAACTAGCCTACTGTTTATAATTTTCTCTAGTATTTTTGATATTGAGGGGAGTAAGGATATTGGCCTATAATTATTAACTAAATCTTTGCTTCCAGATTTAAAGATAGGGATTACAACTGCCTTTTTGAGACAACAAGGGAAAATTCCTTCGGCAAGACACATTCGAAAAATATGCGTTAAGGGAGGTACCAAAATACTCTTAAATAGTTTAAGGATCTTATTGCTTATATTATCCCATCCAACAGCACAGTCATCTTTTAGCCGAGAAATTATTCGAGTTATTTCATCTTCATCAGTGTCTATCATAGCAAAAGATTTTGGGTTACAGCTATTACTTGATTTTTGGAAAGGCAGTTGGTCACTATGTTTCGGGATCTGTTCGGCAAGAGTTTTTCCAACATTTACAAAATAGTTATTAACATTGTTAGCTGACAATAATGGTGAAGGATTAGTAAGCAGTAAACTCGAATTTGATTCACGCTGTTTAGACATATTGGTGACATTTTTAATATGTTTCCAAAGTTGCTTGCTATTGTTACCTGCTCTATTTAGTTCATTTTTATCGTAGCTATTCTTTAAATTCTTTAGGAGATTATTGCAGAAATTCCTGTATTTTTTATAGGTGGTTTGAATTATTAGATTATCAGGGTACCTCTTTGATCTTTGATGAAGTTTATCTCTGTGTCTTATACATCGGATTAACCCAGGAGTAATCCAAGGTTTAATATTATAGAGTTTCTTATTTACCGTAGAAACTGTCGTGTTACGTAATATCGCTTGTTGGACATGTTTTATTAAGTACGATAAAGCCAAATTAGCGTCAGCGGTATTGTAAACTGGGCTAAAATCAAGGTTGCATAAATCACATTCGAGTTTGTTTGTGTTTAATTTGCTCATAGTCTGGGGACGATTTAGCTTAGACAGCGTTAAATTTATCGTAAGTAGGACAGCGTGATGGTCAGTAATTGTTGAGTTAGTAACAAGCGTAATATATGATAGGCTGGTCTTGATCATCATATGATCGAGACAGGAGCCGCTCTGATGAGTAGGTAACGTGTGAGCGGGGAGAAAGCCATGGTATGAGCAGATATTAAGGTACTCTTGGGTCCCTGCATCGCAGTTTTCAGAGCCAATATTTATATTTAAGTCACCTGTTAGTATAACATTCTGAAAAGGACTTAGTGTTTGATAGATCTGGTTTAAGGAATCGTTAAAAGAATCTAAGTTTCTAGCGGAAGGGGATCTGTAAATAGCGATTATAGCTGTGGTTGTACCAATTTTGATGACTAAACAATTACTCATAGCATCTTGTAGAGTATGTTCCTCAACTGTGACCTTTAACGATTCCTTAACAAAGACTACCACCCCATCATTTTGATTGTGGTTTATTTTGGTATGCAATAAGTTGTACCCTGGTATTACTGGGAGGTTATCGTAGCGATTTGATAGCCAGCACTCGGTAAGTACCATGATATCACAATCAAATTTAAGCCTATGAAGAAAAATGTTAAAGCTATCTATGTTCTTACAAATACTACGAATGTTTTGGGTCAGTATGGTTAGTGAATTATGATATTCGGAAAGATATTTTCTGCAGTCCTCAACGTCACATGTCTTTGACACAGTTAAAAATGTGTTATCTATATCGGTAATTAAGTTATCATCCATACTACAATTGAATAAAAATAATAGATTAAGTCTAAAATATAAACAAGTATGTGACGCTCTTAGGCGCCTTCATAATCTATCGAATTAATGTACCTGTATTCGGCAGCTTTTTTAGCCGGGCACTCTGTATCTCCCGTCTTGTGATTAGCTTGTTTTTTAAAGCGCGAACATGTAGCACATTTTGGCGGATGGGCTTTCTTTGCGCAGTCTTGGATAGTGTGCCCTTCTTCACCGCAATGTCCACACGTGGGGGTAGCAATTTTGCATGTCTTGGCTGCATGACCGTACTGCTGGCACTTGTAACATCTAGTCACCAAAGTAAAGTCTCGTACCGGGCAGGACGTCCAGTTAATAAATAGTCTGTCCTGTGTGATGAGGGCCTTACGAATGGCGGCTGGAACTTCTATAATATAGTTGCAGTTCTCAGCATCTTTCCTGCCCGATTTGTGGCTAAGTTTTATTGAGGTCAAAAATGTATCTTGGGACATAGTCGGCATTTTGTCCGTCAAGTTTTGTTCAAAAATGCATTTATAAACCTCATTTTCTGTCATTGATGTTGGAACTCCTATAACTATTATGCGGGGTTTGCGCTTTTGAGGTTCGTCGACGGTAAGACCTGACGTAGCGAGTTGGACTGTTTTTTTGAGCTTATCTAGGTCATCTTTGGTCTCAGTGCTGATTATTAGTCCTCCTTTTCCTATTTTGCGTACGCCTCGTACTTTCAGCTTCATTTCTCCAGGGCAAATGATTTTTTGGACCATGTTCTTGGTTTCGTCACTGGTCTTTGAGTTATCACAAGGATAAATCGCCACGGAGCTAAAAGTATTAGGACGGATAAAGCTATTGGACCGCTTCTTCACCATATCTGCAAAAGATGTAGCCGCACCCTGCTTCGTACAGGACTCTTGAATCGCACGGTTCATCTCCTTTAAAGACTCCGATAGGTCTCGGGTTTCGGTCATGGTTTTAAGGGAGGTATGGGTTTGTATGGCTTTTTGTTTAAGCGACTGGTATTGAACAGCCATTTGCGAAACTCCATGTCCAATTTTACGGCAAAGATTGCTTATTTTTAGCTTCTGTTCGGTGTTCAGCTTTCCATCAGAAGCAATAGCACAGACCTCACTGAGGCCCTGCTCAATAGAACCCATCCAGCCTTGGATCTCCGAAGTGCACACTATTTCAACCTGCTCATCTTGGTCCTGTATTGGTCGTTGGGGCGGTGTCGGTGCCGGGGTCGGCGTTGGTGGAGGGCTGTGTCGCATCTTCGTGCTCCGATTAAAGGGGCTGCCTTCCATTTACAATATTATAACAAGTAAACCAGTCAGTTCATCATTTTAACTTGTCACTTATAATATTTCTCTGTATAACACGCTAATATACTAAAACTAGGTCACTATATATGCAAACGTTAACTTATTTTAATTTATTTTTATTATGCATTGAAGAGCACGTCTGTATGCTTTGAATGCCTACGAATTGATCCGATCAATATCTTTTGCATGACTGTACTGTTTGACACTTCACAACATTTTATGTCCGAACCGCCTGGTTACATTGTTATTCATTTGTTTTAGTCGCAAGACGCTTCGCCGTTCGCACCGCGCGAAAATTCGCTGCAGGGGAATGTCCCGTGGCCAGGCGCTCCTACGCTGATGTCGGCCACGTACTTACGTCGGTCGCGCGTACATATATTGTGTTCTATACAGGCTGTTAGTCTAAACGCTGTTATCCTTGAAACCAGTAGTTTGGTTTCATTTATAGAACGTAAAATCAATGGAAAAAAACAACTTTTTTTTTTTAAAGAAAATCTACATTTTTCCGCAAGAATATGTCACCCTATACGCAAGGGCAACGAACTTGCGTCTCAACACGGCGGGCGGCGGTTGGAGGGGGCGCGCGGGGCGTTACATGACCGCGCGGCCCCTCTTCAGTCAGCTGTTTCGCAGCGTATCCATGAGTATCGGGACAGAGTCGGATATTTACTTTTTAAAATCTTTTAATGTAAATAAGGTTTTTTTTTAGTTGTTACTGGGTCATTTATTATTATATTTAAGTCAACTACCCATGGTTTGAGTGACAACGGTGTTTACCCTTGCATACTGTATAGCACCATACTGCGACACTGACGTCTGCGGCGCGTAGGTACTACGTTGCTACGCGTACGCGACCGACATCAGCGTAGGAGGAATTCAAGCCTAAAAGTAATTACAAAAAAAAACAACCGACTTAAAAAAAACCCTAAAAAAGTGAAAAATAACTTTAATTTCGGAAGTCGGTGTCTTTGCTTTTTAATTTTCGTTTTTTGCCACCGACTTCCGAAATTAAAGTTATTTTTCACTTTTTTAGGGTTTTTTTTGAAGTCGGTTGTTTTTTTTTGTAAAAAGTTTTAATTTTTCACTTTTTAGTGGTGGTACCTACCCCACACAAGTTACTACCTGCTATGTAAATAACAGTGAAGGAGTCTAATAATTATATCGTCTACATAGACTGTGGGAAAAATACGTAATATTGAAGCTAGCTCAAAAACTACGCAAGCAAACTTAATACAATTTATATGGGACCATCTCGGGAGTATACCCTTTCGAACTAAAAAAGAACTTTCAAAATCGGTTCACAAGCGGCGGAGTAATCGGTGAACATACATAAAAAAAAAAAAAAAAACAATCATCCGAACGTAGTACCTCCTCCTTTTTTGAAGTCGGTAAAAATAATGTAAAATAATATTATGATAGCACTGTTGATTTAATAATGGATATTAAATAAGCTCTGCTGTATTGTAAGAGCTCAAGAAAGATATCAATCAACTTCTAGAGTGAAAAAAATCTCGTGACGCGTACATTGAAACCACGTGAACGCACATCCTCCGTGATTTATAGGCACGAGCCAGTGTTGTCGTGTTATGAAAATATTTAATTATTACACAGCCGCGGTGTTGCCAGACTAAAGGTGACGATTACACACACGGTAAGTTTAATAAGAGGCGGGTATAGAACCAAAAAACTTGGGGATTTTGTTTTATATTTTGTATCAAGTTGTGAATAATGTGGCATAGTAGTATGTAATAAGTTAGATCTCATCATCTGCCTAGCTCTCAACAATGTAGGGGTCGGCTTCCAGTCTAACCAGATGCAGCTGAATACCAGTATTTTACATGGAGCCACTGCCTATCTGACCTCCACAACCCAGTTACTAGGTAACAGGATACCCCTTTGTAGGACTGGTTGTAAGACTTTCGGGCTTCTGACGACCCGTAACAACTGTCAAAAATCTACAAATGACAGCCGGGACCAACGGCTTAACGTGCTTTCCGAGGCACGGAGGAGTCTCGCAATGTAAAGATGGTCAACCATCCCCGTGGATGGTTGACCATCTTTACATTGCGAGCTACGCTTGCCGGGGTTCGTCCGTACGAACCCCGGCAAGCGTAGCTTATCCTGATGGATCGACCTTTCCGGCTGTTATTACTTAGCCACGAGCTAATAAGTTAGCTCTAAGGACCATAGAAAGTTCGATTAATTCTACACGTACAAGATCTTATAACATAACATCATGCCTGTATTCCCCAATGAGTAAGGCAGAGGTGTGGCCTGCCCACGTACAGTCACGGACTTTAATTGATGAGCCACCTGGTACTGTTCGCGTTTTAGCCGTGTAATGCAAATCGGGTTTATTCGGTTCCCGACACGCAAAGTCATATGTCTTCGTATTAGAAGAAGAAAATTATATTTCATATCTTTACCGGTTGGCTAACCTGAGAGCAGAACTACAAACTTGACAGCGTTGACTACTCAAAGTCAACCAATTGCAGATCTAGCAACAGTAACCTAGCAACGATAAACAATTGTTGGTAGGTTACTGCTGCATAGTAACGTTAGCGTACGGAGAAATTCTCTGACATATTTCAACTGTCACTGTCTTCAGTTAAGTTTTCAGAATTTTTGAGTTAATGAGCTATGATTCAAAGGAGGTCAGTATCAAATAGATTGGATAAACTTAATACAACATTGTATTTATTTTTATCATTAAGAACTTATTAGTCAACCTCTATGGATAAGACTATTTCCGATTAAAAGTAATTTATTTGTCATCTTGATATTTCAACCGTCACTGTCTTCAGTAATATTTTCATAATTATCGAGTTATTAATGAGCTATGATTCAAAGTAGGTCGGTATCAAATAGATTGGATAAACTTAATGCAACATTGTATTTATTTTTATCATTGAGAACTTATTAGTCAACCTCTATGGATATTTCCGATTAAAAGTAATTTATTTGTCATCTTGATATTATTATTTCAACTGTCACTGTCTTCAGTTATGTTTTCATAATTATCGAGTTAATGAGCTATGATTCAAAGGAGGTCGGTATCAAATAGATTGGATAAACTTAATGCAACATTGTATTTATTTTTATCATTGAGAACTTATTAGTCAACCTCTATGGATATTTCCGATTAAAAGTAATTTATTTGTCATCTTGTTTACGAGCTTGCGATTTGAGTTCGTGTTTAATCGTGTAATCTCGTGAATGTATGAAAGTAAACAAGATGACAAATAAATTACTTTTAATCGGAAGTATCCATAGAGGTTAACTAATAAAGTCAACCTCTATGGATATTTCCGATTAAAAGTAATTTATTTGTCATCTTGTTTACGAGGGTGCGATTTGAGTTCGTGTTTAATCGTGTAATCTCGTGAATGTATGAAACTGCAAAATTGAAAAGTTTGAAGGTGGCTCATCAATTAAAGTCCGTGACTGTACCTACGGGTATACCCACATTTCGCCACGCGTTATGTTTGAACCTATTGCCATGAACCGGGCATAAATCGCCAGACTCCAGGCTGAAGCGCAGATGCTACACATCTTATGCGACTACTGTTTTTATTTAAATGACTTTTTAAAGTGATTCCCATATATCCTATTAACATAATAAATAGTTTTTCATTTCAGCATCATCTGGTACACTTTATTCAACGTATTTTTAATTTTTCAGCCATTATAATATCTTTTTTCATTTTATTATTAAAGCCACGATTTATTGGAGACCTAATTTTTTCGACAAACGACCGGCCCATTGCTTTGTGTTGCTAACAAATCGACTGAGAAATTACCGCAGACCAGCCAAATAGTTAACTGAGTGGAAATTTAAGTATAGGGATGGCATGGAGTCGATGAGCAATAAAGATTTTAAAGAACGAAATCTTAGTAATTATATAACATAAACTTATCATCATGCCTGTAATCCCCGTAGGGTTAGGCAGAGGTGTATATAGTACACCCACATTTCGCCAGTTATGTTTAAGTCCCATGTAATAGGGGGCGAGCCTATTGCCATCTACCGGGCCCAAATCCAGACTCCGGGCTGCTACTGAGCAATTCCAGATGGAAAAACCTAATAATACTTTGCCCGCCCCGGGAATCAAACCCAGGACCTCGTGCTCAGCAGTAGCGCTTGTGAACACTAGACCAACGAGGCAGTCATAGTAATTATAGCCCAGGAAAAAAAAAAGTTAACAAACAATGGATATTAGACCTATGGTCCCGACGTACGAGTCGATCGACGTATGGGTCATGAATTTGAACCTGCGAATATACTTTGTGTAATTTATTTCATCACCTCTGCTGTCAAAACGGTGCAGGAAAATATGGTGACGAACTAAAAATTAGAAGACATGTACCAACAACCCGGACTCGGCCCGCGTGGTGGATTACGGCCCAATGTCTCTCAGAGAGCAGTGGCATGTGTCCCAGCACTGGGAACGTTATAGGCTGATTATGCTAGTGCCTATTTGATAGACACAATACTATGATGCACAAAGTTTATCTCCTAGATGAAAAAGACCTGGGTTTTAAAAAGAAATGGTAAAATAATGCAGGCATTTTATAAAAAAAACAGATAAAAAACAAAAATAGATTAAGTATTTAATTTGTCATTTTTTAAATTCCGTTGTTGCGTAGTCAATTATTTATCCAAAGAACGGTGGTGGGGGTGGTGGTGGTCCAAATCCAGGTCCAAAACCTGGTCCGAATCCTGGACCAAAACCGGGACCGAAGCCAGGACCGAAGCCGGGCCCATAACCACCAAATCCAGGCCGGTACCACGGCGGTGGACCCCACCAGAAGGGATGGCTTTCAATGATCTGAAATAATAAATTAAGTAAGTACCTAGGTAGGTACCCTATAACGTTCCCAGTCCTGGGACATAGGTGTGTCCCAGCATTGGGAACGTTATAGGCTGAATATGCTATTATGCTAAGTAACTATAATACCTAAGCTTTGGAATTGTGAGTGTGTGACACTTTTACCACACTGATCATGGAAAAAACCGGCCAAGTGCGTGTCGGACCATGCATACTAAAGGGTTCCGTAGTTGGAATTAATTTATCCCCATACCAAACTTACCATTATAGTTTAAAACATGTTATCCCATACATTCCGTCCAGTAAGCCCTTTCATTTGATATGTCACACGGTACAGATTGTAAAACATTTTATTTTTATTTTTTATTTATTTATTTTAATTTTAATTTTATTTTTACAATTTTAAGAAAGCTTACAGACTAATACACGTAAATGGTAACGAATTAGTAAACAGCTGACAATTGCTAATTACAAGCTTCCACATATATGAAAAAAAAAAAACCATTTTCCATTTTTCTTCCATTTTTAAAGTCAAAGTCAAATAATTTATTTCAAATAGGCCCATATAAGGTACTTTTGAACGTCAAAAAAAACAAAGAAATAGAACTGATTCTAGTTGCCCCTTCCAAAAGGTAGTTTTCGTATGGAGAAGAATGGGCAAGAAACTCCACCGTTACTCTTTTAATGCCCTTGGGGGGAGCGAGGGTTCCGTACAACCCTTAAAATAATAAATATTAATGAATTTACGCACCTGTGTCAAAGCCAAAACCACAATTAAAAGTAATAACAATCTTGCAACAAAAGACATTTTCAAACGACACTACTTTTCTTCTCCACTTCAAAATAATGATTTCACAATACTGTGTAAAATATACTGATATATACCTATATTATGCAAATTTTATTTTGCCGTCACTTCAATTTCAGTGGCTTTTATTCCAATGGTATAAGATTCAAATTGGTATAACTTTAGATTTTTAAACTGTTGTCCAATAATCATGATTTTCACGATGACTAGATATTTGATTTAGCATATAAGTGACAAATGATAGATGTATCTATGGAGATAGTTTTTTCCACGATTAACTATGACAGAAGTGTTATTCCCCCCCTTGATAAAAATATGATGTTTGTGATGATAATATTTGATCAACTAATTCACACAGTGTAACGAGAAATACCTTTGACTAATAGGTAAAACTTACGAACATAGTAGCTATAATACGGCAAATTGGCATAGTGTTTCAAACTGCTCGACAATTAAGTTCCCTGACTCAGTAGGTAGGGACAACTTTTATAGATTGGTACAGTCGACCGCACGACATTGGTAACTTTAACCTTGAGCTTGGCTGGAATGCAAAGCCAGCTTATACTGGTTAGAGAGGTGCGACCTAGGTACCTACTGTACCTACTTTCTAAAAAAATGTCAAGTTATTAAAGGAACGAAACAAAATATAATAAGTTATCTAACGAAAGGCGTTCCCTTTAACCTGCAATAGTAGGTATAGCGTCTAATACATACAAAAAAAAAAATTAGGTAGGTACCATTAAAAAAAAAGTTTTTTTAATATGTTTATAGTAAAATATTCACAAAAAATATTAAATTGTTAGGGAAAAGAAAGACTGTACACGCACTCTTTGTCTTTCTACATTGAAATACATGTGCGCGTGGATGGACGATGTTTTAAGTTACTCCGTCATTGATATTTACAACTAAAAAGCGAAAATAAAAAACTTCCTATAAAAAAAAACCGGCCAAGTGCGAGTCGGACTCGCGCACGAAGGGTTCCGTACCATTATCTATAAAAACGGCAAAAAAATCACGTTCGTTGTATGGGAGCCCCTCTTAAATATTTGTTTTATTTTAATTTAATTATTCATTTTTAAAGTGAATATGTAACTAAATATTCTGTGAATATTTCAAGCGTCTATCTGTTGTCGTTTTCAATATCGAGCAAAAACGAGCAAAAAAATCACATTTGTTGTATGAGAGCCCCCTTAAATATTTATTATATTTTGGATTTTAGTATTTGTTTCTATAGCGACAACTGATATACATCATCTGTGAAAATTTGAACTGTCTAGCTATCACGGTTCATGAGATACAGCCTGGTGACAGACGGACGGACGGACAGACAGACAGACAGACAGCGGAGCCTTAGTAATAGGGTCCCGTTTTACCCTTTGGGTACGGAACCCTAATAGGGTCCCGTTTTACCCTTTGGGTACGGAACCCTAATAGGGTCCCGTTTTACCCTTTGGGTACGGAACCCTAAAAACAACCAACACTTCACTTTTTAGGGTTTTTTTGGAAGTCTGTTGTTTTTTTTTTCTGTTAAACTTTTTTTAATAAACAATTATCTTGTTTAATTAGTATCGACTCCACCCCACTCTTATTCAAAACCAAACCCAAATAAATATAAATAATTAATAATATTTTATTGGACTATCACCACCCACAAATATGGGTACACAGACATATTGGTTAACCCATCCATCAGTGTCCACCCTTATGGAACGGGGGTGAATTGAAAATGTTTGCTCTTCCAATATTTTGGGGGGTTATAAATTCCGTATCTTTAATATATTTTTTTGTGTCAACTATTTGAAAGGGTTTCAGGATCAATGATAGATGTAAAAAACATAACAACATAAACTCGCGATAATCTAAGAAGTCCGTTTTGACAGCTATAAAAATGATTTGTGTAGCGATGAAAAAAAAAATAGGATTCTTATAAAATGATTCTCGAGACATATCGGTTGATCATACTTAGAGAGTTTGTAATCGACGACTTATCTACACTGCTTAAAACTGATTCTCAAGGCTTAACGTTTTATTATAAGTACGAGAACGAAACGTCAAAACGGACTTCTTAGATTGTCGCGAGTGTAGTACTAAAGTCTGTTTTTAAATCTCGTAGTACTCTCGTACTAATTTGACATTTCAAGTGATTGCTGTTCGTTTTTTCAATTTGGAGTTTGACATTTGCATGTTTCAAATTAGTCTACGAGACTATCTGGTGGACTGCCAATTCTTTTTCCAAACATTAATTTTAAAAAAAATAACAATATTGTTTCAGTAATGTTTCATAATCTCGTACAGTTTCACGAACCTATTTGAGTGACATCTCCACAGCCTCTGTGGCGCAATGGCTAGCGCGTTCGGCTGTTAACCGAAAGGTTGGTGGTTCGAGCCCACCCGGGGGCGATTCTTTTTACCCAACTGCACGACAGCAAAGACAAGGTATATCTTTACATATGTGACAGTTCACTGCGGGAATCGAACTGACTTTTACACTTTGTCATTACTTAAACTCACGCACTGACGTATTAGTACTACTTGTAACAATGTTAGGACTATTGTAATATCGTATACTTTTACAATCTTTGTAAATATGTGAGCATCATGTATCTGGTAATTAATTTATTTATCGTTGCTCCATTTATAATTCTTTTTACCTTTTGTGGTACAGTAATCTTATTGTAGGTGCATCGTCTTCACATTATAATTATATAATTCATGTATACAGTACAAGCTATTGTAAACAATTTTTAAAAGAGTAAGGGTGGAGTTTCTTGCCCATTCTTCTCCATACGAAAACTACCTTTTGTAAGGGGCAACTAGAATCAGTTCTATTTCTTTGTTTTGACGTTCAAAAGTCCCTTATATGGGCCTATTTGAATTAAATTATTTGACTTGACTTTGACTGTGAATGTGGTCGCCAAAAAAATCGAGTACTAACGATCAACTTTAGAACCCAAAATCGTATAAAATCTCACCAAACCCATTGTTTTGAACAACAAAACCTTTGTAATACACCACTAAACCACTATTATTAACAAAAAGGCACGAAAAAAAAAACAATTTGAAGTACAATCACCCCCAAAATGCGTGGCCTGAGCATATTAACATGAACCTCTAACTAGGCGTAATTGACCCACATAGAGCATAGCTAAGTATCACGCGAAAATGAACCATCCTTACCTGACCAGCCTTCAAAAAGAACACTTCAATTGGGAGAGGTCTGGTTACACTGGTTACCAAGTACCTATTGAATTCACCGATTTTAATAAAATTGAGTTTTGTTATGTGTCGCTTTCTGTGTTCTGTTTTATTAATTTTATGATGTTTTTTTGTTCTTAAAATAAAGGAATAATTAGGTGGTTATTCTTAAACTTGCTTCGAAACAAGAGTGAATTGGCTTCTTCTGGGTACCGTCCCATCATAGACCTCATCCATCGCTTTATATCAGACGAAATCGAGGTCCAGAGGTGGATTATCCCTAAGACAAACTAGCCACGTGCCGGGCGCGAGGATACAAAGGAGCACGCGCGCGGATGTTTTAAAAAACGGGCCAAGTGCGAGTCGGACTCGCGCACGAAGGGTTCCGTACCACTATCTATAAAACGGCAAACAAATCATGTCTGTTGTATGGGAGCCCCCCTTAAATATTTGTTTTATTTTAATTTAATTATTTATTTTTAAAGTGAATATATAA
This sequence comes from Lithophane semibrunnea, assembly GCA_947363905.1. Classification (NCBI taxonomy): domain Eukaryota; kingdom Metazoa; phylum Arthropoda; class Insecta; order Lepidoptera; family Noctuidae; genus Lithophane; species Lithophane semibrunnea. The sequence goes on along the minus strand of OX376216.1, from coordinate 4,999,458 downwards.
CTGAATATTCTGTGAATATTTCAAGCGTCTACCTGTTGCCGTAATCAATATCCAGCAAAAAATCATGTTTGTTGTATGGGAGCCCCCTTAAATATTTATTTTATTATGTTTTTTTAGTATTTGTTGTTATAGCGGCAACAGAAATACATCATCTGTGAAAATTTCAACTGTCTAACTATCACAGTTCATGAGATACAGCCTGGTGACAGACGGACAGACAGACAGACAGCGGAGCCTTAGTAATAGGGTCCCGTTTTGTGTAAGTAAGTATGCACCTACTTACACAATATAAAAGTTTCTTTAATCCTATAAAGATGTAGAGCCTCGGAAGTGTGCTCCGCCATCTTGATTATTCCTACATCGCCTGATTTTATAATATAAGTTGGTAAATAATAATTTATAAGTTGGTGAGGTACTAAATTAATGATAGCACACGATCATCTGCCAACACACAGTCAGATCTGTTTCCCAGAGAGGCATCATAAATAATTTTTTTATAATATGGCCGCTAGAGGGGCGAGGATAGGTACTGCCTAGAGTACTCTCGACATTTATTCCGGCACTGTCGAGGGCAAAACGCGAAAAAAAATGGTGTTTGGTAGGCTAATCAAGATCTAAAAGCAGATTCACTAGCTGATATCGTTGGTCAACCAAAGTAACAATAAAAAATCGGTTTTAGAGTTACAAAAAGAAGAGTTGAGCAATCAAAATGCAAGAAGTCCCCAGTATAAACTTGCCTCATAGTATCAATCAAAATCAAAATATTTTATTTCACATAAACCTACATGAAACGTCAGAAGCTAGGTGCACGGTTCCAATTGGTCGTTTCCTATGGAGAAGAGCCGGCAAGAAACTCCATGGTTACTCTTTTAAAAATAATTGGCTTTTACAATACTTTCAAATTACAGTGTTGGTAGGCATGGGGGGACAATGTAGGCCTTTCAACCCAATGTATACCTAGGGTTATTATAAAATCATTACAGCGTTCCCATGAAATTACAATAACATAAAAAAATGTACGTTAAATAATAGGAAATGTAGGCGGATAACAAAGATTCGAGCAATTACCTAACATAAAATATTCACAAATAATATTAAATTAATACGGAAAAGAAACACTCTGTACACTTGTATTTCTACGTTGAAATACAAGTGTGCGTGTACAGTGTTTCTTTTACGTATCAATTTAATAGTTTTGTGAATATGTCAAAAGTCCTATTTAACATTCATTCAATGTTATTTTTTTTTTTTTTGTGTTATATTTTTTTTTTGCATTTATGGACGCTATACTATCGCGGGTTAACGGGAACACCCTTTGTTAGTTAACATACTGTATACTTACATATTTTTGAGGTAGACTGGTAGCTACTAGCTACCCAAAGTTGGTTCATAGGTAGGGAACGGTAGCACCCTTTCTTCCAAAACTTTCTATGATTGATCATGATGAACTAGCACTCCCCCTGTAGCTTCCCCCTTTTATTCTCTCACATCTCACAACTTATTGATTACTAGCTGCGCCCCGCGGTTTCACCTGTGTAAGTCTTGATCCCGTGGGAATATCGGGATTAAAAATTTATCCTATGTCCTATTCCAGGTCATGGTCCACCCATGTGCCAAATTTCATCTAAATCCGTTCAGCCGTTTTAGCGTGAAAGCTTAACAAACAAACAAATAAACAAACTCACTTTTGCACTTATAATATTATTAATACTAGCTTCCGCCCGCGGCTTCGCCCGCGCGGTATGTCGATAAAAAGTAGCCTATGTCTTTCCCCAGGGTGCCATATCTATCTCTTTGCCATTTTCGAAATCCGTTCAGTGGTTTAGGCGTGAAAAGGTAACATATTGGACAGACAGACAGAGTTACTTTCGAATTTATAATATTAGTACGGATTTAAGTTTCTGTACCCTACGTGCAGTGCTGGCCCAGTGGTATCAACCCCGACTTACGAGTTGTAGGTCGTAAGTTCGAACCCAGACAGGCACTTTACTTTGTGTATTTAATTTCATCACCACTGCTCTCAAAACGGTGAAGGAAAACATCGTGAGGGAATCGGCCAGTATTTTAAATGGAGCGACTGTCTATCTGACATCCACAACCCAGTTACTGGGTAACACAATACCCCTTGGTAAGACTGGTTATCAGGCTACTGACTACCCGTAACGACTGGCAAAGAACCACGAACGACAGCCGGGACCAACGACTTAACGTGCTTTCCGAGAGTATGATAGAGTAATAATGGTCACCCATCCACGTACCAAACGCTGCAAGCGTAGCTTAACCGACCAGTACGGGTGTTATTATAAAGCCAGGAGTGCTAGTAACACTAGTTGTTACTAACACTATGGAATAGATATATCAGAAAAAAAAAGTTTATATTCTACTTAGCTGGTCATTCGTGGATCTTTCAAACTCAAACTCAAAGCATTTATTTCAAATAAACCAATTACAGGCACTTTTGAATTGTCAAGGGGTCGGTCAGTCAGAAAGATGAAGCTAGTTGCCCATTCCAAAACGTAGTAGGTTCCTATGGAGAAGAACGGGCAAGAAACTCCATGGACACTCTTTTAAATCAGAATATTGTTACATATATTGTTTACATCATTCATGTTGGAATTATACATGTGAGTACAATGTAGAAAAACGTGCAGGTTAAAAGCGTACGCAAATAAAAGATACAAAACAATTCAAAAATTAAAATAAATCAAAATAAGCCGTGGCAGCTAAGAGATGACCAGGCCCTACTGATGGCGCCCGTTCACGAACATGACGTATGGATCAGCACCATTCAGCTCAACCATTTTGAATAACTTAATGATCCAACACACAGACAACTTTGACAGTCATTACGGGTCGTCAGAAGCCCGAAAGTCTTTACAACTTTTTAATATGACGTGTAAAAGTGATTCCAATATCCTATTTACAGAATAAACAATTTCATTTCATTTCATTACAACCAGTCCTACCAAGGGGTATCGTATTACCCAGTTACTGGGTTGTGGAGGTCAGATAAGCAGTCGCTCCATGCAAAATACTGGTTTTCAGCTGCATCCGGTTAGACTGGAAGCCGATCCCAACATAGGTGGGAAAAGGCTAGGCAAATTGATTCTACTTAGCTAGGAAAACATACGTACCTACCTAGTCGAACGAGTTAGGTCCCAACGAAGTATTTAATCTTCATCACAGTCGACAAAAAAGGCGACAATCTATTTTTTATTTTATTGGCATAATTTCTGTAAACGTTGACTTCTTATTTTGCAATATTAAAAAATATTGCCGAAGATTTTTTTCTTAAATACGAATTCAAAGTAGCAATATGGCAAAGCGAACGTTTATGTTGGGGCCACGAAACAAACGATGGCGATACGCATTTGCCTCAATCGACTTGCCTCAAACGCCTTGGATGGATCTATTCATTATCACCTAGACCAGAGGGCCTAGACAAGTGACAATCAACAGCAAACAGCATGAAAATCGGTGCAGTAGTTTTTGAGTTTATCGCGAACAGGACGACAGACAGACGCGGCGCAGGACTTTCGTTTTATAATATGTAAGGATAAATGACGAATGATTTATGTAAATAATTTAATTTCAAATTATCTTCTTGCACCTTCTCACCAAGCTTTTGACTTAGTGGCCCGAACATACGTTATTATTAATCCTTATTTACAACTTGCCGTGTCAAATAATTTCAACCAAAAACTTGTCCTCGAGACGAAATAAAATCCTACGCTTACGCCTTGTACGGCTTAAAATATCTTTGATGTGTGAAGGTTTTATTAAAGACCCTAATTATTGGGTCCCCACCTATGAAATTGGCGTTTTTTTTCTCACAAATAGAGAACCTCGTCACTTCTAACATTTAAAATATTCATCAATTGCTTGGTATTATATCGAATAATGACCATCATAGACAACTACCAATAGTAAAAAACATCTCATTACTTATAGTTTTTTAACATAAAAAATACCTTAAAAATGACTCCTCAGAAATGACCACTATTTTTTTTTTAACTTAGCCAAAATTTATTTTTGTCGCTTAATCTAAGTGGCATACGTTATCTTAGTTTTTAAACATTAGTGCATAAAAGTCTTAAAACATTAGTGTTCATGGTAAATTAAGAAAATGTTAATATGAAAGGTGAAACTTCTTTAATTCCCCGTATAAAACGCCGATTTCATAGGTGGAGACCTAATATTTAGCTTTCATGACTATCAGCCTCAAAATGAACGTGAACTAGCCACTCCAACCAGTCTACAGACCGTTCATTATAAGTTTGACAAGCAATGGTGCCAATATGACGCCAAGGGACAAGTTGTCCCTTGGCGTCATATTGGCACCATTGCTTGTCAAACTTAGTTTCAATACCAAGACTTCAAAATGGCTACTGACAAAACAGTGCTACCAAAGCTAAAAGCTAAGAAAGCTACGCTTGGCGCGGTTGGTCCGTGGATAGGTGACCATCACTTTACATACCGAGTCCCGGCTAAGGGTCGTCAGAAGCCCGAAAGTCTGACAACCAGTCTTACCAAGGGGTATCGTATTACCCAGTTACTAGGTTGTGGAGGTCAGATAGGCAGTCGCTCTATGTAAAATACTGGTATCCAGCTGCATCCGGTTAGACTGGAAGCCGACCCCAACATAGTTGGGAAAAGGCTAGGCAGATTGATTGTGCCCGTTTTGATGCTAAGCGACATTTAAAAGAATGTTGCAATAAAAGCGCGCTGTTGGATTTCCAACTTATGGCACTGAGCCGAGGGTTCAAAATCCAAGAGTGCGCTTGACTAGTCTTCTTGAGCTGATGCCTTCTCTTAAGGCTGTACCCTACCTCAGATTTTATCTCGCTCGCACCATACTACTCGCGACCTGAGTGAGAGCGAGACGGAGTGGGGCGCTAGCGGCTCTCAAGCCTCCAAAGGTTTAGGTAATTGCTTTTTACGGTGAAAATAATGGTAATTAAAAAAAAAAAAACATAAGACCTGCGTTATAGATAGTTCAGTTATTATGCAATGTTTCATGATTTAATTTGAAGTATTTTTTTAATACCAGCGGTTTAAAGTTCTGTTATGAGGTAACTTTTTGTTTCTATAGAGAAAATTTTATGTAATCGTGTTTTCGCCAAACAGACCTAGCATCAATGCTCAAGTTTAACATTATATTTATTTCAAAATTAATGCTGCATTATTTTCGGCATAACGGAGGATCATGCTAAGCAATTTGAGGTAGGGTGCGCTCTTAAGGCTCACCCATGATGACCATCCATAATAGTTGGTTTGTCAGTAAGGACTGATGGAAATCCGCTTACCGTCCAAATCACGTTATTTATACAAATCTATTGAATAATTCGCCGATAACTCGGCGCGTATGTTTGTGTGTTTGTCATACTTTGAATAATTTAATGAATTTATTATTATTGCTTATACTTATGTTAATTGTGTTGTGATGTAGAGCTTTTTGATATTTTTAGAGATCCGTCATCATCATTATAAATTCGAATGTAACTCTGTCTGTATGTTACCTTTTCACGCCTAAACCACTGAACGGATTTCGAAAAAAATTGGCATGGAGATAGATGGCATCCCGGGGAAGGACATTGGCTACTTTTTATCGACATACTAACGAAGCTAGTCCTAACAAATATTACAAATGCGAAAAGAGTGTTTGTTTAATACGCTTTCACGCTAAAACGGCTGAACGGATTTAGACGAAATTTGGCACATGGGTAGACCATTTTTATCCCGATATTCCCACAGGATCGACATTTACGCGGGTCAAACCGCGGGGCCAGCGCTGTCTGGTCAGTAAATATCGTGTTTAATATCATTGGTTTTGGGAAAGGAGATGTAATAGTTATTTATGCAACTGATATAATAAGGGGTATTAAAACACGAATGTGGGTTTAATAGTATCACATGAGTTTTTTAATACCTAATTATTAACAGTTGCACAAGATTTTATCTACAACCATGATATGAATCTTCTATAAAAGTTTCTTTGCAATACCAATATCGAACAAAAATGGCGCGGTACGACGTGAATTCGAATTTTTCGAATTGGAAGGTGTTTTTTTTAAATTACGGTGCCTTGTCAGTGAAACGCTCGTGAATGATAATGTTCTTTTTTTTAAATGAGTTTCATTATGAAATTCAGTACAACATTATAACACCCGTTTGGATGACATTATGGTTACTATGACATTGGATGTTTTAATGTTGGCAATAAGCTAACTGTTTCAGAAACTTTTATAGAGGATTTATAGCATGGGTGTAGATAGAGGATTTATAGCATGGGTGTAGACTCGCTCCTGCATCGCACGGTTTTTACGACTTGACAAAACATCGAGATTTTAAGTAACTTTAGGCCGGCCATATTAGCCGTAGAACCGATGACCGTTGGGGTAGACGTATTCTTGAGTGGAGACCGCGAATCGGCAAACGTAAGGTAGGACGCCCTCAGGCTGGTGGAGCGACGATCTTTGCAGAGTGGCTGGTAGCAGCTGGATGAGAGTTGCCGAGAATCGGGCTGAATGGCGTGCAATTGGAGAGGCCTATGTCCAGCATTGGACTGCTATAGGCTGATGATGATGATGATGATGTAACTTTAATATTAACGTATTATACACATAAACCTTCCGGAATAAATTCTCTAAACGATGGTGAAAACCAAGGAAAATGTCGTGAGGAAAGTTTTGGGTATGAAGTCTTGGCTATAAGAGTAGGGGAAGACCAAATAAACGATGGATCGACTGTGTGAAAGATGATATGGCTCGAAAGGGGGTCGCTACCGAGATGACGGCTAATAGAGAAGTATGGAAGAACGAACAGCATTATTGAAGTAGTATGTCGTCGAAGTCACATGATTTCATAGTGTGGAAAAAATGTTTTGTCGGAGTAGAGTAGTGTCGGACTTAAGGCATGTAGAACTAAAGTATTGAAGAAGTAAAGAAACTGAAAATCTCAAAACACAAAGCATTAATTTCAATTAAACCATTTACAGGCACTTTTGAATTGTCAAGGCGTCGGTCAGTCAGAAATATGAAGCTAGTTGCCCATTCCAAAGCGTAGTAGGTACCTATGGAGAAGTACGGGCAAGAAACTCCACGGACACTCTTTTAAATCCAAATTATTGGTTACATCATTCATGTTGAAATTTACATGTGAGAACAATGTAGAAAGCACGTCATACGGGAAGACTTGTCGGAGTCCCGTAATGTCGTAAAATCATGTCGTAATACCGTATGTCGAAGTTCATTTTGGTAGTCCAAAATCTGTTGTATACGGAACCCCCAAAACATTGGTCTAAACCAATTAATTTATCCATTCTGATCACTAAAATTGAACTTCTATGATATAATTCTGATCTCGCTGGACCGCCCGTTGAGTATCGCCTAATAACGCTAATCATGTTGATTTCTTATACATTAACATATATATTTTAGTTGTAAAATAGATTCTCTGTTAGATAATGAAGTGATGCTAGAAAAATAATTAATGTTTTTGTGAGTGGAAGGAAATATTTGCATTTTTGATGTAATTATGACAATAAAAAGACAATAATAGAAGTCTATTAAGTTTGAATGAGATAAAATGATAGATGGCGTGATCATAGCTAGGTTCCTACTTATCTAAAATTAATAATATTATTATAAAACAAAGTCCTCCGCCGCGTCTGTCTGTCTGTTCGCGATAAACTCAAAAACTACTGCACCGATTTTCATGCTGTTTTCACCAATGGATAGAGTGGTTCTCGAGGAAGGGGACATCCACGCGGGCGAAACAGCGGTCATCAGGTAGTAGATAATAAAATCGACTTTGGCATTTCGTTCATTCATGCAATGTTGTGTTCATTCGTGAGTATAGTTTTATTTCATTGTTTTCAGTGATTTAAAAAATATTTGACAGTCGCGAATTACATTTTAATCAACATACAACCTGACACTGACTTGCAAATTCAAAAAAACGTAAGAAAATCTGAATTTCTCAAACTAAATACCTAACTGTCGCGTGCCGGTGGGTTGTCCACCGCGCTCGGCGGCCTGTAGCGCATTGTGAGTGCACCGCGCACACTTCGATCTAAACACTAAAACAAACAGGTTTTTTGCTGAGACCGTTCTTGTTATTTTGTTTTTGTAATTATATATTATATTATTTTAATATGTATTTTTATTACTAGTTTATTTATATTATAATTATCTATTAGGTAATTTAGGTATGTTGAAACTGTATGTACTTCCCGTCACTTGTCCTTATGAGTTCATTAGAAAACCAGCGTCAGACAGTATCTGTCTGGCATTAATGCTGAAATGAACCTTTTTGGCGCAGCCGTGAGGCGCACACTATTGTTGTAAAAGCATTGTTTTATATTCTTTATTTTGTTATTTGTATTTTGTGTTTCATGAACTGTGTCCAAATAAACGTTATTTTTTCTTTCTTTCTTTCAATTTCGCGGGCTACCTTGGCACATCCCCCTTAAGGCTGTACCCTACTTCAGATTTTATCTCACTCGCACCATACTACTCGCGACCTGAGTGAGAGCGAGATGTAGTGGACCGCTAGCGGCTCTCAAGCCTAGAAAAGTTTAGGTAATTGTTTTTTACGGTGAAAATAATGCTAATTAAAACAAAATAAGACCTGCTTTATAGACAGTTATTATGCAAAGTTTCATGACCTAATTTGAAGTAGGTATTTTTTGAATAACAGCGGTTTATAGTTCTGTTTAGAGGTAAGTGTGGTTTTTTTTCTAAACAGAAAATTTTATGTAATAAAATCGTTATTTTGACAAACATAGGACCTAGCATCAATACTCAACTTTAACATATATTTATTTCAAAATTAATGCTGCAGTATTTTCGGTTTATCGGAGGATCATGCTAAGCAATTTGAGGTAGGATACGCCCTTAAACTAAGCGTTATTCCTGTTACTGTCGCACAGCTTACAAACTTCAAGTGCAAGACAGAGACATGAAACATGTCTAAGTCAAAGCATAAGCAAAGTTACGTTTATAGATCTCGGCCTTAGATTAATTTCAAAGTAGCTTTTAAAATAGATTTCATATTATTCCAGTTTCACATTATGACTGTAAAGTGATGGAAAAATATCGAGAAGCTCGTGGCTACGTAATAACAGCCATACGGGTCGATCCATCAAGTTAAGCTACGCTTACCGGGGTTGGTCCGTGGATGGGTGACCATCGTTACATACTGAGACTCCTCCGTGCCTCGGAAAGCAAGTTAAGCCTTTGGTCCAAGCTGTCATTTGTGGATTTTTGACAGTCGTTACGGGTCGTCAGAAGCCCGAAAGTCTGACAACCAGTCTTACCAAGGGGTATCGTATCACCCAACTGGGTTGTGGAGGTCAGATAGGCAGTCGCTCCATGTAAAATATTGGTATTCAGCTGCATCCGGTTAGACTGGAAGCCGACCCCAACATAATTGTGAAAAGGCTAGGAAGATGATGAAAGTGATGGAAAAATAATAAAAAATCTATATCACTCGTATGTAACTAATACATTAAGGTATAAAAGTAGTTTTCTGACAACGAACCACACAGTGACTGATCGGCCAATAGCCTTTCAGTTATAAAACCAACGCGCTCACCGCCTTTATTCTCACAGGTGTCTAAGATGGCGCTGTTTGAAACAACTTGTGCAATATATGAAGATACAGGTAAAGATAATTTATGTGTCATCATAACTGCGTTTGCACTGGCGAAACATTTACAAAATATGTTGAAAACAAAAAAAAATTGTAATGAACATTGACAGAAAATATAGATTTCAACATTTTTTATTGTGAATGTTTCGCCAGTGCAAACGCACAGTAACACGCGTTTATATTTATTTATTTATTTGAAAGGTACACCAACGACGTGTTCACTGGAATATTAACAAAAAAAAAATAACATAAGTGTTGAGTTATAGTGAACTTGTCACTTACAGGCGTACACAGCACTAACATAAGGACAGCTTCCAACAATTATTAACGAAGATCAAATTAATAAAAAAACAAAATTATAAACGAAATTGGAACAAAATTAAAATCAAAATCAAAAATATTAATTAAAATCAAAATGATTATTAAAACAAAAATTAAAATTCATTTCAAATACTAGATTTTAAATTTTAAATTAATAAAATAAACATAACATTGATACACAAGTTTCAAAACGGTAGAACGCAATAGCGAGTGAGAGAACATTCTAGGATATGTGGCAAAATAACAAAAATGAAAACAAAACAAAAATTGAAATTAAATGGAATCATGATTCGTCGCTGATAGCTAAAAGTTTTCTGCGAAATTGGGAAAATTTGCATGCAAATGTATGTTATTTTGTATATAACATGCAGGATGTGAAAAGAAGTTAGGCACGTAAATAATAAATATGAATTTTATTTTTTAGTCGTCATCTGCCTAGCCTTTTCCCAAATATATTAGGGCCGGGCGTCCAGTCCAACCGGATAAAAATAAATAAATAAGAAATTTATTCAAGAAATAAATATTGGTAAAATATAGTGTAACGTTTAGAAATAATGTAGGTATTACCTGTACTAGGATAAACCTGTATCACAGGCGGCATTAGTGCGTATGATTACTATCAGGACAACTGATTTCTTAACAATATTTAACATAAGTTTTAAGAATAGTGAGCTAGTAACTGGTTTTCAGCTGCAAATTATAACATATCTAATAAATATGTTATAATTTGCAGCTGAAAACCAGTTTTACATGGAGTGACGGAGATTCTGTTTTATTTTCCTACATTATCTTCTTCTTTTTAGCGAGTCAATGTCAAACATAATAATTACAAATAATTCAGATCGTTTGGATGAGAATTTAGTTACGCGAACTCCGTTTACTGACGTAGTCGAAAGACCTGACGTGTGCCGTGATCCGACGGTGCGTCATATTGCGGATGGACACAGTCGTGCCCGCACGACGCACTGTGGGAAGGTATGGGGTATCGCAGACATCGGAAGTTCCTCGGTGCGCGGTGCGTGGCGGTCTGTGGTCGTCTGCCGTGCGTCTCCGTCCGCAAAATCGCGGATCGTCGGATCTCGGCATAACAAATGACATGACAGGGCGTGGTATGATGCGGCGAAAGATGGAAGGTTTAATTATTAGGACTTCGGAGAGATATTGCATACACTGAAGATCAAGTCGCCCAAAACCAGGAGTTTTTTTTGCTACGGCCATTGTTTATAAAAAAATGTTCCAAAAATAAAAAAAAACTAGTGTCACTTTAATTAGTTTTGGCTTTATCTGACCTGGGGATCCAACCCGGGCACCCCACATCCAGCCAACGAGGCGGTCCATGAAACCTTCTTAATTTATATTATTATTATCCAAATCCCACGCCAAACTATTTAAAACGCCCTACATTAGTGGAAGCGTCATTTTAGCGGCTCCAGTCCGTGAGTCACATGTAAATATTTACCGAAAGCGATGCCTCGCGCCAAATGTTACCGGCCACAGAGCGAAGAGTGGTTAGAACTGATATACAGTATGTTAACTAATAAAGGGCGTTCCCGTTAACATGCAATACTATAGCGTCTATACATGCAAAAAAAATTATTACCATAAAAAAAAAAAAATTTTTTCTTGTTTTTGTATAATAAAATATTCACAAAAAATATTAAATTGTTACGGAAAATGAACTCTCTGTACACGCCCACTTGTCACACTTGTTTTCTTCGTTGAAATACAAGTGTGCGTGTACAGAGTGCTTCTTTTAAGTTTAAATTTAATTGTTTTGCCAACATTTCACTACACAATTTTTTTTTTTTTTTTTTGAATTTATATTTTTTTTTTAGCATGTATACAAGCTATACTATTGCAGGTTAACTGGAACGCCCTTTGTTAGTTAACATACTGTATATTAGGCCAGGCATGGAAGAACGAACACTTTGAACGAACAACATAAGGTCCTCATAACATAAGGTCCAGTTGAAAACCAGCGCCAGGCACTAGTTGGCTGGCATGTCATGCTGAACTGGGCCTGTTTGGCGCAGCCGCGAGGTACACTATTTTTATGTTCTTTGTGTAAATACGTATTCTATGCCTTGCCTGGGTCAAATAAATTTATTTTCTTTCAACAATGTAGGTACATACATACAACCTAGAACATCGAGGTTTAGTCCTCTGCCTTTTCCCATCTATATTGGGGTCGGCTTCCACTCTAACCGGATGCAGCTAAATACCAGTATTTCACATGGAGCCACTGCCTATGAGCAATTAACTATCTGACCTCCACAGCCCAGTAACTGGTTAATACGAAACCCCTTGGCCTGGTTGTCAGACTTTCGGGCTTCTGACGACCCGTAATGACTGTCAAAGATCCACGAATGACAGCCGGGACTAACGGCTTAACGTGCTTTCCGTATGTAAGGAGTCTCGGTATGTAAAGATGGTCACCCATCTGCAGACCAACCCCGGCAAAGGTAGCTTAACCTGATGGATCGTTCCTTGGGGCTGTTAATACTTAGCCATGAGCTCCTTCTCCCCCCTCCTCCCTTCAGAAGAAAATAGCAAAAGATCCTCGAAATACATCCAAGCTCAATTCGAGGAGTCGTTGTAACCTACTTTACTGAAAAGCTATACTACTCGTATGACGACATAATTGTTATAATTAGCATAATGTTCCCACTGCTGGGACACAGGCCTCCTCTCGGTGAGAGGAGGTGGGCCGTAATCCACCACGCGGGCCCAGTGCGGGTTGGTAGAAGTCACATGTCTTGGAATTTTTGGTTCTAGGACATGCCGGTTTCCTCGCGATGTTTTCCTTCACCGTTTTGAGAGCAGTTGTGATGAATAATTTACATAAAGTAAAGCGCCTGTCTTGATTCGAACCTACGACCTACAACTCGTAAGTCACGGCCATTACCACTGGGCCACCACCTCTCTCACACATAGATTGTAAGATCTACAAAAATTTTCGTCTTTTTCTGTGGGTGTTGTAAAGGTGAACGCACACTTATCCAAGCCAAACGCGTCGAGCGAACCGAACGAAACGAGTTTTAGAATTCTCTATATGAAATTCTATGAAACCTCACCCGCGTCGAATCGTCCGAATCTGGAAGACCGTTCCTAGCGCTCTCGTTGACTTCGATTCGTTCGACTCGTTCGGCTCGGATAAGTGTGCGTTTATCTTTAAACGGATCGTAATAATCGTATTTCGGGCGGCATCATACACATAATAATGTGGTTATGATAAACATCAAAACGCGAATTTCATGTTTCTCTAGAAACACAGAGTTTTGATGGCATTCGCTTGATAATTATGACTACTCGCTAACCTATAGGAAAAATCTTCAAAAGAGTAGGTAGTAAACCCGCGCGTCTGTGTGTATGTGTTAGTATTACAGAAGTTAAAAAAAAAAAAAAAATTACCAAAAATGATACAACGAAATACACATACGTATAGGCTAGTATTAGGTGGAGCTCGTGGCTAAGTAATAACAGCCGCACGGGTTGATTCATCACGTTAAGCTACGCTTGCTGAGGCTGGTCCGTGGATGGGTGACCATCTTTACATATTGAGCCTCCTCTGTGCCTCGGAAAGCACTTAAAGCCGTTGGTCCCGGCTGTCATTTGTGGATCTTTAAGGGGTCGTCAGAAGCCCGAAAATCTGACAACCAGTCTTGCCAAGGGGTATTGTATTACCTAGTAACTGGGTTGTGGAGGTCAGAAAGGCAGTCGCTCCATGTAAAATACTGGTATTCAGATGCATCCGGTTAGACTGGAAGCCGACCCCAAATTGTTTGGGAAAAGGCTAGGCAGATGATGATAGGCTGGTACTGGGGATTAGGAGTATATAACATGGGTGCATCTGTAGCCGAACTAGGACGAGTCCTGTATCTCGGCATAAAACATAACAGTTATAAGGAAATTGAAAGGTTTTCAGAACCTTTCAATTTCTTTTACGTATGAATTTAATTTTTTTTTTACATTTTTTCCTTTAAAAAATAAAATTTAGTATATTTTTTTGTTTATGGTTATATTTTTTTTTAGCATTTATATTCGCTATACTATTGCAGGTTAACGGGAACGCCCTTCGTTAGATAACATACTGTATAGCCGTCCACATTCACAATTACTATTTATCTTGTCGCTATGTCCTTCATTTGTACAATGTCCATTCTACGACCTTCATAACTCTTCATGAACATCATAAAATGCATTACGGTGTTCAAATTAGCGCCTCTAACAATGTTCCAGGATCGGTGCCGGGCTGCAAACAAGTAATTTAATTACTAAACCATCGCGACTTGTAACGACGTTGTTTGTAGGGGGTAGGCAGGGTTAAGGGTTTGTGTTTTGCGATAGTGGTGGTTGTACTAAATTGGTTAACATAACATCACGCATTATTCGCTGAAAGGTTAAGTAAAGGTATTTAGTATCAACCACATTTTTACCCGACTACGACGTAGTAAAAAGGAGGGTTATGATTTTGACCGTTATGTATGTATTGTTTATTCATCTGTTCCCTCATATCTTCTAAACGACTCATCACAATTTGGTTGGAAGCGTCTTGATCGTCCGCTGGTAATGATTGTGACGTCGATAAAAAATCCGGAGTCTGTTCGATTTATGACCTAACACGTGTGACTCCGGATTTTTAATTGTGATGTCTTGTTTATACCTTTTTAGTTGATAAACTTTTTTTGTCGTAGTTGAGTTTTAGCTTTTATTACCTACTTTAACTTTTTGCGAGTTATGTTTAAATCCCATGTCATAAGAGGCGAGCCAAAGGTGTAAATCGCAGATTTGACGTACCGCATCAAAAAATGGCCGCAACTGATCCGTTTTGACACCTCTGACACACACAATGATGCAGAGACTTGTCATGATTGCCATTTATATACCAGTATTATTGAGAGGACCTCGTGGCTAAGTAAAACAGCCGCACAAGTCGATCCATCAGGTTAAGCTACGCTTGCCAGAGTTGGTCCGTGGATGGGTGGCCATCTTTACTTACCGAGACTCTGTGCCTCGGAAAGCACGTTAAGCCGTTGGTCCCGGCTGTCATTCGTGGATCTTTGACAGTCTTTACGGAAAGTCTGACAACTAGTCTTACCAAGGGGTATCGTATTACCCAGTTACTGGATTGTGGAGGTCAGATAGGCAGTCGCTCCATGTAAAATAGTGGTATTCAGCTGTATCTGGTTAGACTGGAAGCCGCCCCAACATAGTTGGGTAAAGGCTGGACACTACTGGACAGATTGATTTGATTGTTATTGTGTGAGCTCCAGAGGCGGCTCGTCATAAAGAGCGCTGGTGCAGTGCACTCCCACGAAAATAGCATATTCTATATTTCTTTATTATAATCCTATACATACATTCTTTCTACTATGCCCATGTATACAATAGCAGTTTACTAGAAAACCATTTCCTACGCGTACATTGGGCGTCAAGTTGTAACGTGTGGAGCGCCAGCGATTGCGCTCCTATGAAACAAAGTTCAGTACGATTTCTAGCACTGTATTCAATGAGTGCGAAAGAGAAATATTGACACAGTCCGACGCGTGAAACAAAAGATTTTGTATGAGAAATTAGCCTAATTTGGAGCGCCGCTCACGCGCGACGTTGCCAAACGGCGCAAGGCGGCCGCGCGCGGGAATACGATCTATGCCTTTGCGCTGTTGCCGATCTTATGTAAACAAACGGTCGGCTCAACTCGGCTGTCAGTAGATTCGCAGTGTTTATTCTAAATAATTATTAAAAATAGTTTGTGCGCGACATTTGTGTTAAAAATGGAACAATACAGTGTATCTTGTTGTATGATAAGCATTGAAAAACGCTTAATTAATTCCATAACTGATTTTCACAAGAAAGTGATAGATGTCTTCGCTCGCCAAAAAGATCGCCGAATGGATTTTCTTTACAAATAAAATAAATGGTAAGCTCTAGTTCTACGTTTCTTTTTTAGTGAACCCCCACAAATAAATATCACGAGCCGCCTCTGGTGAGCTCACTCTTCTCAGTATGGACAAGTTTTATCACGACTTAGTACGCGACTTAGTACGGTGTGGGCAAATTTAACGATTTAAATATTTGGGGCGAGACTATTGCCATAAACTGGCATAAATCCAGAGGTCCTAGACAAGTGACAATCGCTTCGAAAGCGTTTCGTATTTCTACAACGACTTTCAACAGGATTTACTTATGCTTGTCGAAACATATGTCAGTCCTATACATTTTTGCCTTTTCCATTATCGTTATCGCTGATAGAATGTCACTTTGTCTAGGCCCTCAAACTCCTTTTTACTGAGAAATTCTACACTAGACGAAAAATGAAGTGTCAAGTGATTTGAAACTGTGAGCTATGCAACTGTTTACCTTGAATTGCGCTTCACATCAACTGCTCTCTTAATGATTGTGGCGTCCCTGTGAGCATAATTGCAATGTCAATAAACGTCCGAAACGCATTATTCTGGCATTTTCATACACCCACAATGTCCTGTGGTCGAGTTTTTGAGAAACAACGACCACACACATAAAAAATGTTGATGAGTAATCCAAAATATGTACTTTGTGGTCATTTGTGGTCATTTTTGATACTTAGTGCCGAGAATTATCGTATTCTGAAGAAAATAAGGCTGGATACTGGATACCACTAATTTTTTTGGGTATCGTACTCAAAGAGTAACAAAGCCTTTGCCCTCTGTCTGGTGCTGAACCCTCAAAAGAATCGCCCCCGGGTGGGCTCGAACCACCAACCTTTCGGTTAACAGCCGAACGCGCTAGCCATTGCGCCACGGAGGCTGTGGAGATGTCACTGAAAACCATACGTCACGTTTATTAAGATAAAGATTACTCTTAGGTACCGCCATGGAAATTATGATATACCAGAGGCATTGTAGATGAGTTGCCGTCCCAGAGGTATATTGTAGGCCTTGTAGACTCATAGATGTGTCTATTTTGCTTACCAGCAAGCGTAGCATGAGCACCGTTTTGTCGACGGAAGAGTAGATAAAAATGATGTTTCCTGTAGACAGTACGACGGCAGCAAAGTAGTAAGAGTCAACTGCACTTTTACGAAATTCACTCTTTAACATAGTACAGACTCAGAATTCTTTGTTTTGTCATAGGATTTATCGGTTGTCAGTGTGATTTTGACAGTAAGGATAGAAAACTTTCTTCCGAAATAGTCTACCTCAAGGCCTACCTACAAAAAGACCTAGACAAAGATCGTTAGAAATGAAAGACAAAATGACAGATTGTAGAAGGATTTCTACGGTGGATGTCAAAAATGAAGAAACGAACTGTCACTTTGTATAGAAAAAGCTATGTCTATTCTTCGTAGAGATAGAAAGCGCCATGCTACGTCTGCTGGTACTATTAGTACCAAGTGCAAATGTAGGTAAAAATTGAATTTGAATTTGAACATGATTCTGTAATAAGAACCTAGGTAAGGAATGCGTCCTTTTTTATTTTTTTGCGTGTGAAATTATCAAATAAGTTCTCGCGCTCTGCGGGAGGGCGTGTCAGACTCTAATCTTACTAACTAAAACCCACTCGTGTTCCTTCAGTTGCCTGTATCCCTTTCAGACTTTCCCGGCAGAAGTAGTGCGTCCTAATGCTAAAACTTTTAAGACATCTATAAACAAAATCCTATAAACCTAAAAGATGACAAACCCTAAATTACTAAAGCAAATTAAAAATAAACGACCGCCATTTTGTTTCTATAAAACGATATAGAACGACAACTCCACCCCCAGCCCTTACTGCGCGGCCTAATAGACAACTATAAATTAAACATTTTGCAGAAAACCAATTCTGTTTAATAGCTCTATAACTTTGCTGGTCAATAATTAAGGGAATTGCTTCGTGTAACGCGTTTGAGTTTAAATGGACGCTTGGAGTTTTGTTTTTGACGTGAATTTTGATATTATTCGGTTTTAGAAACATTTATGGAGACAGCAGTTTGACAGAAAATGTATGCAAAAAGCTTAGCCAGTGTTCATATGCCCTTTATAAATTAAGGAAAATTTCAAACCAGTCGACATTATTAATGGCCTACCACGGATGTATAGTGTCTACTCTGCGATATGGACTTATATTTTGGGGAAACTCGCCCGATAGAGAAATGGCGTTCAAAGCGCAGAAAAAATGCATAAGGGCAATATGTGGCATTCAAAGTACAGATAGTTGTAAGCCACATTTCCAAAAGCTTCAGCTACTCACACTTCCTTGTCTCTACATATACGAAGTAGCAAATTATGTTAAGACAAATATACACCTATACAATCACCCCAAGAGTTTACGTCACAAATATAAAATCTGCACAATACCACACAAAAAAGCCATTTTTAATAAAAAATTTCTTAGTATGGCACCAAAAATTTACAATAAGCTACCTGAAAATATAATTGAAATTAAAAGTATGGATCAATTTAAAAAAAAAACTACACACGTTTTTAGTTGCGAAATGTTACTATTATATTAATGACTATTTAAATGAAAAATGCTAGGCCTACTACATCCGATTTATTATATTGGGGAAAATCAATACTAGTCATAGGAATGATCAACATTATTATATTATTAGTTTTAAATCTGACTGTTGATTCTTCTGAAGTGGTGATTTCAACTGCTTTGAACCTAGTTTATATTGTAATTTAATTTTCTGTTGATTTTAGTATTCTGACATTTAAATATTGTTATAATAATTTAACAAGGCTGACATATTTAATTTTTATCTTGTACCTACTTACTTTTCTTACCCTTTGCATACCCATGTGATGGTTAAACATGGAGAACTTTATTACTTATAAACAAAAAACATCGATGTATATCTGTACCCATGTTTGCAAATAAATAAATGATTACTGATTACTGATTACAGAATAAAATAAGTCAATACCTCAAATTTTTAGCAAAGATCTTAAGGCGCTCATCCATTACATCTCTTTAAATGAAATTAGCAATATTTTTTTTACGGTTAAAACTTTTATGCATTGTCTATCTTTTTAAGTTCACGATGAGACATTTTTTAAGCCACAGTAAAAATAAATTGACAAAAAATTTATGTATAAAAAAAAACAAGTCAGTTTGATCTGTTATTTAACAAACACTTTATCATGTAAAAGTAAGGCTATCGCCACTAACCGGGCACAAATCCAGAGAAAATCCCTATTAACAATAGACAGGCCTTTTTTTTAGGGTGGGAAATCATCAAATGACTTCTCCCACTCTGGGCGGAGCGGAAGGGCTGTCAGACTTTTACTGACTAAAACCCTCCCGTGTTTCTTCAGTTGCCTATTGCCAAGGTCCCGGTATCCCTTTCAGACTTTCCCGCAGCCCGGCCAGGAACAATAGATAGGCCTGACCTGGGCTTCGAACCCAGGTCTCTCAGCAGTTGCGCTTGCGACCACTAAACCTTATGGCAAATAATTGAAATAGGTACAAATTACAGTGATTTAATTTGGTAACAGTTCAGCTGGGCCCTATCAGTTACAATTAGAGTATTATTTCGTTTAACTAATACCATGTCTTAACAATTTAGTTCGTTAGATTTAATATTGTCGCCTTTCTTAATGAACTTTGACTGAAATATAGGGTTGTTTACTTCAGGAAATATTTATAAATTTTAGAGGAACTAATGATGGCTCAGAAGTTAAGAAATCCGCTTCTCGAGGAGGACTAAGCGGGTTTGATCTTGGTAAGTGCCAAACAATTTGTTTATTATTATGAATATTCAAAGTTAATTTTCGATTTCACTGCCTGACGTTAGTGGAAAATATCAAGAGAAAATCTGAGTTTTAGACAGATATTAGCAACTAAACAGGTGTGGTCAGGCCATAAAATATTTTGTATTTTTTAAATCTTAAAGTAGTTTTCGTTAACTGACAGTTAAAAACTCTTTGCGGGTTTTAAAATATTTCATAAAAACCGTTTAAAAAACCATTTAGATTGATGTCAAAATATTAAGGTTTTGTTGAGCATGATTTAATAGAATCAAACATGGATAAGTTTATGGATTTGCGTGACCCATAGAATGATTAAGCCTAATATTATGGTAAAAAACTAGGCATGTTTAATAATTCGGTGCCTTGGGTTCCGTAGCACCACTGAGTGTTCTTTTCACCAGTCGTAGCCCAATCTTCCTAGCCTTTTCCCAACTATGTTGGGGTCGACTTCCAGTCTAACCGGATGCAGCTGAATATATTTTACATGGAGTGACTTTCTACGACGGACTCAAAGCTGAAATCTTTCATTCAACAGCGCGATGTGACGCTAGTGGAACAATTTTCATTAAGTTTTCATAGAAATTGTTCTACAAGAGTCGCCTTGCGCCTGTTTGCGGGAACGTTAACTTTAGAATACCTACCCATTTATAGAGTTTTTAAGTTTGGCATAACTTTACTACGCGTTTAGTAATAAAAAGGCAAGGGTTTTACTTTTTGAATGGATACAGATCCCTAAAAAAACATTTAAGAGATTTACCATGAATTATTGTAATTTACACGACCTTTTAGTGCTATTGTTAAAATCTATTCGGACGTTAAAAGCACAATCATCGTTTTTTTTTAGGGTTTAATTGAATAACTACAATACTATGGCAATGCGGTCATCAATACCGCGTCATCGGGTGATATTATGTGCCTAATAAACCTACAGTCGAATATTGAACTTCGGTTAGTATTTTTACCCGACTACAGAAAATGAAAGATGAAAGAAATAACATTTATTTTCTTTCCTTCTATCATGTTATTGTTTATGGCTAAGCATGACGCAAAGAAAAATAACAAGCTGGGGGAAATATGCGTCCCATCAACGCAAAACAGCGGGTTACTAGTCTAAGAATGTATGTTCGATCCAAGCTCAAAAACGACTTATTCATATTTGTTTCGACTTCAATAGAATAAGCTTCGTTTTTTGAAAACAATGTCCGATTTAACCTAAAAAACGAAAAAAAATAACACCCGATTCCCGATCCCAAACGGCCGTAAGCAAAGTTGTCATGCTATACATAGAAATGACGTTAATTTGTTCGCGAATCGTCAAAATAACACTTTCTGTGGGTGGTTTTATTTTTATTAAGTTGTTATTTTTTATGTTTTTTAATTTCACTCTTAATACAACTGTCCACATCTGTGTAGTTAAAAAAATATTTGCACTTTTATTGGTCTCTGGTTTTTTTAATTGTTTAATTTTAGTAAAAGCATGAAGGTCTGGCTTCGTTGAAATATTAATTTCGATAAAACTGACTCATTTTAATTGAATATTTTGCTTCAAATCTTACAAATATTGGACACCAACGTTTAAATATTGTATACTTAGTTAACCTAGTTTAGGAAAGGGAGTCATATGACATTTTATATGAGTTGTACTGGTTCTATTTATTTAAAATATCTAATTTGTATAAGACAACTTTGTATACCACGTGCAAAATACTTATTGAAAAAAAAAAAAATATTATTATTATTTCATTTTTCATACTTATAAATTATATTTTTAAATATTAGAATAAAAAAATATATAAAACATTTAAAAATAGTAGCCCACCGGTATCGGGAACAGGGTCCAAGCTACCGGCGGTCAGGGCTCCAGAGAGAGGAACCTCCTAACGATGCGAGCCGTGTCCAGGAGTACAGCTTTCTGAATCTTTTTATTATTATTTATTATTACTTATTATTTATATTTATTTAATACCGAAACACCGAACAGCTATATTTTCATTGATGTCGCAGAATCACGGTTGTGATTTGAATATACGGACTTTATTTAACTTGGTACTCAAATGTACAGGCTGTAACGGTAAACAGTCTTGTCATTCAAACCATGGGTAGTTGACTTAAATATAAAAATAAATGACCGAACACAACAAAAAAAAAACGTCATTTTCATTAAAAGATTTTAAAAAGTTTCTATCCGACACCGTGCTCTCTAGTGAAACAGCTGACTGACCTCAGTCAGTCAGCTGTTTCACTAGAGAGCACGGAGGGGTCGCGCTCGCGGCCGGTCAATTCACATCCCGTACCCCCGCCCGAGTTGAGACGTAAGTTCGTTGCCCTAGCGCATAGGACAACGAACTTGCGTCTCTTGTGGTAAAATGTAGAATTAAAAAAAAGAAAAAAAAGTTTAAATTTTCTATTGATTTTACGTTCTATAAATGAAACCAAACCACTGGTTGCAAGGATAACGGTGTTTACCCTAACACCCTGTATATTCCCAGTTTAACCAGTAGCAGCTGAATACCAGTATTTATACATGGAACGACTATCTGACCTCCGCAACCCAGTAACTGGGTACTGGGTTTCGGGCTTCTGACGACCCGTAACGACTGTCAAAGATCTACAAATAACAGCCCGGACTTTCTGATCGTGCGTTCCGAGGTACGGAGGAGTCTCGGTATGTAATGGATAGTCACCCATCCACAAACTGACCTCGACAAGCGTTGCTTAACTTTGAAACTCGAACCGTGCGGCTGCAATTACGATGCGTGGTATCAGAAATTCAGTCTATTGAGTGAGGGAGAGATTCACAGGCTGGCTAAACTAATGACTTCGTCGGCTTTCAGAGATAGCACCGGAATTGGGCCTATTTCTAAAGATTTATGACGAACCTGCCTCGTAGTTAACATAAATAATATTAAGAGCGACTATTGCATATGGCCGGGCGGGCGGCAGGTACTAGCCCCATCAGGTGTTAAAGCGTTCCATTCGCGGTGCGACCCACCTGTGTCTTGAGATAAATGAGGAAAAATGACGAAACGAAATGAGTACCTACTTACTTAGCTAGCATTTTTATTCAATAATGTAATATAGAACAGAAATATAGCTTGTTCACCTGCCTGTCTAACCGTGGATATATACTTTCTTCCTATGTAAATTAAATAAGTGAGACTATGCATTTGTTAGGCTCTTTTCTTTTGATTTTTTTTGCCTATTTTTCATATTGCAGTCCGCAAACACAAAACGTCATAATATACGAGAGATGTTTTAGTACAAAAACCACCAATGATTCAAAGAACTACATATATTCTAATCCTAATTAATATTATAAATGCGAAAGTGAGTTTGGTTGTACGGACGACTGAACGGATTTGGATGAAATTTGGCATATTGGTAGACCATGATCTAGATTGGGACTTATGATACTTTTTATCCTGATATTCTTACAGGATCAAGACTTATGGCGCAGCTAGTTCTTAATATATCTTTGGCTTTAACAAAGTTGTAATAAATAATAATATTAATATTGTTCTAATTTCATTTTTCTTGTTGATTTTTCCATTCGTCTGATTGGAAGCTAACCTCGCGCCCCAATATAATAAGTCGGGAAAAGGCTCGACAAAATGATGATGATTCTTGATTCTGCAACTAAAAAGTCGCAACAAAAAGTCGTCTTGTGAATACCAACCCTTACCAAGCCATTACGTTACCTTAGAGTAACGCATGAATAAGCTATGGGGTTTGAAAGGCGATCCACGACACGGCCTGAAGGTGTTTGTACCATCTTGTGCCGTATCGAGATGAGATAGCACGAATTATAAGACGGAGGCTGAAAAATACTTTTCGAAGCGAATTTTTAGGGTTAATTTGTCAACAGGCTTTGTTTTTGGAAGTTTTTGTTAGTTTTCCTGTGAGGGGTTATCGAGAAAATGTTTTAAATTGGGCTGATTATAATAGTTGGTGGTGTGACAGCAGTCTTGAATTTTATTTATGGTAACATTAATTTGATAATAATATTCTATTTGTACGTAGAGTCAGGGGGACAAGGCGTAGACAAAATAAAACAAAATAGATTCTTTTTGTCTATGCCTTGTGTTTTTCCGTTCAAGGAGTAAATTTCGCGAAACTAGGTAATCAATTCTCAATTCAAAAAAATGTAAAAATAAATTACATACAAAAAAATGGTAAACTTCACTAGGTAGGTAGGTAATAGGTAATACGGGCTGGTATCCGCAACTCCACGTCAAAGCGCGTATTTTGCGTAAACTTCACTAACAAAAATATTTTTCGTGCTAGTAACACTGGCAAGAACTTACTTCCTTCAAAAATCTTCATCTCATTTTGACAGAACAAAAATCGTGACCATTTTAAATGGAAGACTGTATAATTATAATATTTGAAACACAATGCTTTTCAAGGCGGGTTTTAAGATCATCAATCTTGTACTAAAAATCGTTTGTGTTTAATTACTTTTAACTTAATTATAACGGCGTGGTATGTGTGAAGGACGTTATAATAATCGTAATAGGGTTACAGATGTTTTGTTTTTTTTTTTGCCCTATTATTTTTATTTAGTTATGGTGGTGTGGTTTGGTAGTAGTCAAGCTGTATTTATGACGCTCGTGGCTAAGTATCAGCCGCGCGGGTTTATCCATAAGGTAAGCTACACTTGCCGGGGTTGGTCCCAGGATGGGTGACCATCTTTGCGTGACTCGGAAAGCATGTTAAGCCGTTGGTCCCGGCTGTTATTTGTAGATCTTTGACAGTCGTTATGGGTCGTCAGAAACCCGAAAATCTGACAAGCAGTCTTACCAAAGGTTATTGTATTGTATACCCAGTTACTGAGTTGTGAAGGTATGATAGGCAGTCACTCCATGGCTACTGGTATTCAGCTGCATCCGGTTAGACTGGAAGCCGACCCCAAATTAGTTGGGAAACGGCTATGCAGGCAGAGCACGTTGCTCGCAGAACTGCTTCTGTCGCAGAAATCCTTTCTTTTCCCTTTCTTTAGAATGAATATATGGACCGATGACCTGGTGATGGTCGTAGGAAACTGCTGGATGCACGAAGCACAGAACCAGTCGATGTGGCGACGTTTGGTAGAGGCTTATGTCCAAGACGTCTTTCGGCTGACATAATTATGATTAACATAAAATCGATTCTCAAATTTAACTGAAATGTACTCAAGCAAATACTGTATCATGAATAAAAATATCGCAATACGCGAAAAAGACGAAACAATTTTTTTAAATCGTTTTCCGTACGCGTAGGTAATAGAAAAGTATGTTCCATACTCGTTCAGAAACTCGTGTCCAGTTCACCACTCTTTTGTTCATTTTATCGTTCAGAAATGCGAGGGTTGCCAGTGTAAAAATATATTTTTACAACCTTTTGTTTATTGTTGTTTATAGTCTGTGAATGATTGGATGGCGCTTTGAAAGTTTTGTATTTCGAATTCGGAACGGTTTATTTAGAAAATCGTTTGTTGCATAGGCGTTTCTTTGTAAAAGGATGATTTTTGTTGTGAAGGTCCAATATTTTTAGATTTTTTTTGGACGATGTGGTCTTTGACCAAGTACAAGGTACTAAAGATGACTGGATGATTCACGAGCCCGTAGACGTTCATGCCTTTATCTACTTAAGGAAAAATTACAGTGACTACACTCGGTAAAAAGATTAGTGATCACGAATGACGCTGGTGGAATAGAAACTCATTGACAAAAAAACTAAAATACAGATCCAAAGACATCGACTTCCGAAATTAAAGTAATTTTTAACAATAAAACTTTTTGACAAAAAAAAAACAACTGACTTCCAAAAAAAAACACTACTTTTTTGGAAGTCAGTTATTTTTTTCTATAAAAAAAGATTTTTCATGTTACCTAGTTAATTGGCTGATACGAAAGAAATAAATTATTTCAATTAATTTCACTACCTGCCAGATACAACCCTATACACATATCGGATCATAACCCTTCCACCGGCCAACAATGTGCGGTGCGAAAATATTGTATTTTTTCGACAAAGAGACTTAATAATGTACGGGGACAATATTCCGATACGTATGTACGGTGATGTCATACGGTGCACGGTTGTTGCTTTGTAAATGCGTGGAATAGGGGCATGTCGGGTGCATTCGTGTGTTTCCGTATTGGTTAGGTTGTAATAAATTGTAACTTGCTTCTCTTTCACAAGGAGTTCAATGAAAGTCTCATTACGCTTAGATGCCGCTTAATAGTGAAAGAAAGAAAGAACATACGTTTATTTGCGGCAAACATGACGCTAAGATAGGACAAATATACGAAAATAACAAGTTGCGGGAAAATAAGTGCATCCCATTCATAAGTAAGAGAAATATACCTCCAACTATCATTAACAAGACACAATAGAATTTTAATAAAAATTTAAGATACATCAACTGGCTTCCCCGAAGGTCTAACTTCACTCTTGCTGATCATTTTTAGGGTGCCGTACCCCAAGGGTGTCAATGGGACCCTATTACTAAGGCTCTGCTGTCCGTCCGTCCGTCTATCTCAGGGCTGTATCTTTTGAACCGTAATAGGTAGACATGTGAAATTTTCGCAGAGCTATGAACATTTTATTTAAAAAAAAATTACAAGTCTCCATATACAAGAAACGCATGTTTTTTACTAAAGTATAAAAAAATGTAGTGTTACGATGGGTTGGAACCCTTCGTGTGCGAGTTTTTTTTTAAAGTTTCCTCTTGAAAGAAGGTCAAATAACCACACTTTGTCTTCCCGAACATTGGCGTTACAATAAGCAAGTAAGAATATAACTCAAGATAAGACAAAAAGGCATTACAAGCAAAAACAAACTACAAAAGAAAAGAACCGCGCAAAAACCTCCACAAGTACATTACTCAACAATAAACACACGTATAAACTTAATTGAACTGCAAACCATCTTAGCACTCACGAAATAACATATTAACCATCGCACACGTCAAAAATATTTACTTCAAAAGATCTCCATTGAAAGGCAACCCAAAAAAACATAAGCACAGCTCTTTTTTTACAATTAATCAAACGTGCCAGTACAAAAAAAACCTCTCTAAGAGTTTAAAAAGTTTGCACCGATGCATTGACGGACCTCCTTTCAACGAATATCAAAATGACAGTTGATTTATGGTTTTCCATTGTGGCAACACAGCGTTCGTTATGGCGCGAAACTCATTTATATTGCTAATGACATTTCGAGATGTTTAAAATGGCGGCTAATAATGCGCGGCAAAAAAGTTTTTTATTTTATAGTTTTTTAAGATTATCTCGTGTGTTATTGTGTTTTGTGATTAATTTTTATCGTTTGTCGGCCTTTGACATTATTGCAATTACTTTGGCGTTGGTTAATACGTGTTTAGTTGATGTATTGTACGGAGGTTTATTTCAATGATTAATTCTACATGTCTTTGAAAAAAGATTAAAGAACTGTAGTCTCGAATTGTACCTGCATTCTCGAAACTCTTCACGGAAGTATTTTACTGTAAGTACATTCGCGCACATGACACACAAAGGCTAAAGGCTAAAGGGTGTTAAAGGCTGCCGCAGACAGGTGGGACGTGATAGCACGACGTGACTCTAGTAGATTAATTCCATTGAAAACTCAATGGAAATTGTTCTAGCACAATTGCGTCGCCCCGTCGCGACGCACCTGTCTGCAGGAGCCTTTAATAAAGAGTCGTACAAACTGGCGCAATGTCGTGGACGCGACAGGCAGTGCGACCCTTGTCGAGCCCGCATTATCGCGCCTGTTTGTGGGGAGCCTTAAAACCGTAGCGTACGTGGAACTTAAATGGAGTCGGAGTCGGGCATGACACAGTGATGACAGGTGAAGTAACTGTGGCCGAGTGGCGTCCAAGGAGTAGAAGACGAATGTCAGTCGTCCGCGGCGGCGAGATATGCGGACGGCAATTTTACCATCGTGTGTAGATCCTGGATGAGGCAAGGATAGGAACGTGGGGATTGGCACATGAAAAGAGAGGCCTATGCAGGGTTTTCATCATCATTATCATTCGCAGCTCGACTGCATCCACTGCTAAGCATAGCCTATGCTAAGCATAGCCTAAGGCAGTGTTTTTCAAGCCAATTTAGGGGGGTTGCAAAAAAAAACAGCTGTTCCATATATTTTGTCGATTTAAGTGAACACAAATGTATGGAACAGCTGATTTTATTTTCGCGATTTCAATGTTGGTCCCATAGAAATAGTTGTTCAAAACCCCTTTTCGGGTTTAGCTTAAACAAAAAATACTGTTGTGTATATAGTTGCAAAAGGTTGCGAAAGCTGCAGTAAAAAAAAAACAATAAAGTTTAAAAAGATTTATTAAGAAAATTGTTAACTAAAGGACATAATCATTTGTATCAAATAAACAAAAAATCGTGGCATCGGCCCTGGTCGTATGCGCGTAAATTGCGTTAGCTATTGACGACGCGTTCGTTGTAAAAAAATGTGTTTTACTTAATTACATAAGTATTTATCCGAACCCTATTTTATGAAAATGAATAAATATGTTGAATTGAATATTTGTCACAAAATAAAATACATAAACAAAAAGCAACAGGTAAGGGGGTCGCGAAATATTTCTTCATACTAAAGGGGCCGTGGCTCGTGGCTAAGTAATAACAGCCGCTCGGGTCGATCCATCAGGTTAAGCTATGCTTGCCGGGGTTGGTCCGTGGATGGGTGACCTTTTTCACATATCGAGACTCCTCCGTGCCTCGGAAAGCACGTTAAGCCGTTGGTCCCGGCTGTCATTTGTGGATCTTTGACAGTCGTTACGGGTCGTCAGAAGCACGAAAGTCTGACAACCAGTCTAACCAAGGGGTATCGTATTACCCAGTTAGTGGGTTGTGGAGGTCAGATAGGCAGTCGCTCCATGTAAAATACTGGTATTCAGCTGCATCCGGTTAGACTGGAAGCCGACCCCAACATAGTTGGGAAAAGGCTAGGCAGATTGATTGACTAAAGGGGCCGTGTCATGAAAATGGTTGAAAAACACTGCCTTATGGTAACAGCACCCGTTACGCTATATTTACTTACCGCGGGTACTTTTCTTTATGTCACAATATGGGTGTTTATAATGTCTATATTTTCAGCTTCAATTTTTTGCAAAGAAACAATAATTAACATCGGAATACACCTCACACTTCAAAGTAACTCATCGATTCGAAATCCTATTCAAAAGTACGTGAATATGGAATCAAAGAGACAGTCAAAACGATCCAATCTTTACGTTCAAAACCACTCCTTAATTACATCTGCAAAACCACTAAACATTCAATTTTCTACCTTAAATCTTGCTGCCAAGAGCGAGGAAACCGATTTGGAGGTGCAAACAAAAGTTGGTGATCGAGGAATCGTCTACGTGGCACATACGGACCGATTTTCGATTCGAATGTTTTTTTGTGCAATCGAGAATGGGTGCATCGGTTAATCGAATAGTCGGAATCAAGTATCGATGGAGTTTTCCATCGATTTGAGTAAGGATTGGCAGGCTTGGAAGCTTGAGGGTTTTCAGATTTGATTTTAGGGGAAATGTTTGTGCTCCGTTGAATTGAGTTCATCGTTTCGTCTAGAGCGTGTCATCTAAAGCCTAACATAATAATAACCTCGAGGAGCTCGTGGCTAAGTAATAACAGCCGCACGGGTCGATCCATCAGGTTAAGCTACGCTTGCTGGGGTTGGTCCGTGGATGGGTGACCATCTTTACATACCGAGACTCCTCCGTGCCTCGGAAAGCACGTAAAGCCGTTGGTCCCGGCTGTCATTTGTGGATCTTTGACAGTCGTTACGGGTCGTCAGAAGCTCGAAAGTCTGACAACCAGTCTTACCAAGGGGTATCGTATTACCCAGTTACTGGGTTGTGGAGGTCAGATAGGCATTCGCTCCATGTAAAATACTGGTATTCAGCTGCATCCGGTTAGACTGGAAGCCAACCCTAACATAGTTGGGAAAAGGCTAGGCAGATGATGAACATAATAATAACACATAATCCACCACGCGGGCCCATTGCCGGTTGGTTTATGTCATTATGTCTTCAAATTTTTGGTTTAAAGACATGCATGCATGCCGGCTGCATTACGATATTTTCCTACTCCGTTTTATGAACAATGGTGATTAAATAAACAAAGTAAAGTACAAAATGGGTTTACAACAAAACAATATTGTACATTTGTACCACACTTTAAAACTTTCGGACCAGTAATGTTACAAAAAAAAGAATTATCCTCGTTTTGCGGTACATTTTAAAACTCCTGCCAGTTGCAATCTGAAATCGTGCGACAAAAACATATTGGTTTTGTTAACAGAAAGTATCAATAACATCCATTGTGATGTCAACCTTGATGTATGCATACATTATCTGAAATAAATAACCTGCTTTTCAAGCTTTTTTTAAGAAAGCAGGTGGTTGAAATTGTGGCGGCATCTACATCGCCACATGCGAAAAACGCATCAATGACCTGACATAACACAAAATCCTGACGCCACATAAAAATCCTGCATCGCGCAATTAGAGTTTACCGTGCGATGGACACAAACATATACAATACTAGCTGCCGCCAGCGGCTCCGCCCGCGTGTAATCTTTATAAATTATAGCCTATGTTACTCAGGGTGAATGTAGCTCAATACTCAATATCTTTATTGCTTTACCATAATGTGTACTTAGGTGGTAACTATATAATTTAGATCATTATGGACCCTGTAGGGCACAGCAAAAGGGTAGAAGAGAGGAAGCCCTGTTTTATGAGATCATTAAGTTGTTATTGTGGGAAAAAGTTTTTATTTACATAGTCAAAATCAGGAGATACTTACTAAAATTTCGCATCTAATATTTAAGTATTATTTTATCCGCAAAAATGTACATAGATATTTTAGATTATTTTTACCTGTACTTCTTATTCTTCGTTATTATAATTATATTTATTTATTTATATAGTTTGTTTTTCTTTGAATAATTTGATAATGCTATAATATTTATTTATTATTATTGCAATTTTCTTAATTATTATTTTATTATATTATAATATTTATTGATTTTTACCATACCATTAATATATTTTAAACATTAGTACCTTTATATTGCGTGATTATCATTTATTATTGATATCAATATTTATTATTTTATTAGTAATTTTAAAAATTAACCTACTATATAAATTACATTGTTATTAGTTCCTTTTTTCCCTATTATTTGTGTTTATCATTTAAATATTCATCTAAGGAGTAATAGCATTTGTTTAACAGTAATTTTTTAAGTTTTTTTATGAATATATTTAACTTTTCTTTTCTATTTAGCTTTCTAATGGTGAAAGAATTTTTCAAATCGGCGCAGTAGTTTTTGAGTTTATTCATTACAAACATACACACAAAAATACAAATCTTTCCTCTTTATAATATCAGTGTAGATTAGGTACATCAATCGTTGGGCAGTTGCCCGTCAGACACAACACCAGTCTGGTCGGAGGATCCTCCCTTTTCTATAGACGATGAGTGAACTTTACACCCTGTTCCTCATACCTCTAAATTCAGCGAAGGTCAATCCAGGAAGTCTTACCAATACCACTATAGTAACAGCAGTGATAGCCTAGTGATGTGACCGTCAGACTGCCCAGTCATAAGTCTTGAGTTCGAACCCAAGTCATGCATCTCTGACTTTTCGGACTCATGTGCATACCTATTGTATAAATTATCACTTGCTTCAAAAACGGTGAAGAAATACCATCTTGAGGAAACCGGCATGTCTGGGAGATATTTCTCGACGGCATGTGAAGCCAAGTCAGAGGCCCATGGGTGGCATAAAAACTCTGACACCAGGCTAGACAATAACAACAGGAAAAAAAAAATTTTTTTTTTTGGATGTCTTTTTTTTTTTATTTTGCAAATAGTTTATGTTTATTCCTTGTTTTCTATTCGCGTCAAACACTTTCCATGAGGTACGTTGTCAACACAAAATACTAAATAACAGACTACTTAAAAGAAAATGAGCCCTTACCATATCGACCAACTTTTTTTTTTCTACGAAGTTTTGGCATGGTGTCAAATGCTATTTTGGTAAAGGAAATTACACTCATTAGCAGGAAAGTAATTAGGTTTTTAGCCTATGATGTGACGAGATTCGTTATGTGGATGTTTTCGGAGCATCATGTAACAGTTTGTGTCCCTACCAAATATGGGTTTGTTAATTTTAAAATAGTTAATAAGAATAATAAAATAATGAATCCAATTAAATCTTATCAGTAAAAAAAGGATGAAAAGGAATATTATCTAAATTACTATTTAATCCTAATGGATTATTAGATCCTGTTTGAAAAATAATAAATAAATTATTTTTATTATCAGAGTAATAAAAGGTAAAAGATTATGTATGAAATGTAAAAAAAACAGAAGAAATAAAAAAAAAACAATAATAATAAAGATATCCAATCTAATAAAACAGATATATTATTATTGTTATTGAATTAAAAGAAATAATTTCTCAAGATGACAGCTAGTGGTATGTACAAAATCGCTTGACACTTGGCATGATACTTCAATTTTTGATTAATATTGACCAGTTATGAGTATAATTATGGTGACCCCGCGACCTTTGCTATTTTATAGTATGAGCGTTTCTTTGGACATGTCCAGACGTGGCTTTACTAGAATGTAGTGTGCATCACATCCCCGGCCCCCGATACCGTCTTGCTGACTGGCTGAACATGTTTAACCATCCACTATCTACGGCTATCACAAGTAATGTATTTATAATGGCATCTCCACAGCCTCCGTGGCGCAATGGCTAGCGCGTTCGGCTGTTAACCGAAAGGTTGGTGGTTCGAGCCCACCCGGGGGCGATACCTTTATTTTTTGTGCAAAGAACAATAATTATACCAATCCATATTCATAGACAAGTCCCGAAGTCTTTGATGACGTATTGGAGGAAGCAATGATTTTTCTTTTGCCAGGAACCACACTCCTACATTATGATGGATAGCCGTCGTGCAGAAATTGTTGCGATCCCGGGTAGAACTTGAATAAGACTCAAACTCACGTCATTTATTGCACATGAACCAATTATTACGGTCAGTCAGAAAGATGAAGCTAAACTCCAAAGCGTAGTAGATTCCTATGACGGAGAATAGGCAAGAAATCCAAGGAAACTATTTTATATGAAAAACATCGGTTACACTACAAGTGAGAACGACGCAGAAAGACATACACGTTAAAAGCGTCCGTAAAAAGAAAAAAAAAATACAAAAAACAACTGACTACCAAAAAAGTGAAAAATAACTTTAATTTCGGAAGTCGGTATCTTTGCTTTTGAACTTTCGACCGACTTCCGAAATTAAACCTAAAAAATTAAGCATCACCTACCAAACAAAAAAATCATCAAAATCAAATTCATAATAATTGGCGAAGTAATCGCATAAGAAACACACACGAATTGAGAACCTGCTCTTTTTGAAGTCGGATAATAATATAAAAATGAAAATAAATTAAAAAATAATGACTGACTGGTACAGGAACGTGAAGATTGTTATGTACAGTCACGGACTTTAATTGACGAGCCACCTGGCACTGTTCGTATTTTAGCCGTGTATGCAAATCGGGTTTATTCGGCTCCCGACACGCAAAGTCATAATTATGTCTTCGTATTAGAAGAAGAAAATTATATTTCATATCTTTACCGGTTGGCTAACCTGAGAGCCAGAACTACAAACTTGACCACTGTCACTACCCAAAGTCAACCAATTGCAGGTCTAGCAACAGTAACCTAGCAACGATAAACAATCGTATCTAGGTTACTGTTGCGATGGTACCATTAGCGTACGGAGAATAGTCATTTCGACAAGTTCGAAAGTAACATCTCTGACATTGATATTTTAACTGTCACTGTCTTCAGTTAAGTTTTCATAATTATCGAGTTAATGAGCTATGATTCAAAGGAGGTCGGTATCAAATAGATTGGATAAACTTAATGCAACATTGTATTTATTTTTATAATTGAGAACTTATTAGTCAACCTCTATGGATAAGACTATTTCCGATTAAAAGTAATTTATTTTGTCATCTTGTTTACGAGCATGCGATTTGAGTTCGTGTTTAATCGTGTAATGTCGTGAATGTATGAAACCGCAAAATTGAAAAGTTTGAAGGTGGCTCATCAATTAAAGTCCGTGACTGTACAAGCAGAGCATAATGCCCCATAGCTGTGTCGAGATATGGATCATGATGGAAAGGAACCACACTTCACCATGATCGACACAGCAAACGTCCCATCATCAACCGTCGGGCAGTAGTCACGACAAGTCTACAAGTCGACTGGTCGGAAGATCCTCATTGTTTGAATTACCTATGAGGCCTTACAAAAAAAAAACATTTTTTCCTCAAAAATAACACATAAAGGACACAATTGAACCACATACACACGTTCGTATAGTAACAAACTTTTACTTGTACCAATAAAAATTTATCGCAAGATTAGAACGATATGCGATGACGTCACTGTACCGGTTACAACCGGTTATATTAAGGATAAAGAGGAGCGAAAGCGATTCCAAGAAAAAAGGAATGTTTGTATTTCCAAGGGTTGCATAATCAGCCTAGAATGTTCCCACTGGGCCTCCTCTCTTCAAGAGGGAGTGAGCTTTTTAATCTACCACGCGGGCCCAGTGCGGGTTGGTAGACGTCACATGTCTTGGAATTTTTGGTTCTAGGACATGCCGGTTTCCTCACGATGTTTTCCTTCACCGTTTTGAGAGCAGTGGCGATGAAATAATTTACAAAAAGTAAAGCGCCTGTCAGGGTTGGAACCTAAGACCTAGGACTCGTAAGTCGTGGCCGTTATCACTGGGCCAACAATGCTCTTCAAGGGTATCGATGAATTTTAGTTTGAAGAAGGATGGCTCCGCCAAAACCAGCTTAGAAAGAGGTAATGAGAGGACCCTGACGTTGCGAGCGATGAGGGCTGGTTCGAGGAGGGTCGGAAAAAGGGTACATGGAAGGACTTGAAGGACACTGCCTTTATTCAGCAGTGGAACAGTATGGGCTAGAGAAAAATAAGTGGATCGCCCCCAAGTGGGCTCGAACCACCAATCTTTCGGTTAACAGCCGGACGCACTAGTGATTGCCCCACGGAGTCTTAACGGCCGGCTGTCATGAAATTGATGGCAGCGGCAAAGATTTAAATCGTTAGATTCGCCCGGTCAAAAGATATAGTCGCTTTTCTGTTTCGTTTTGACACCTCTGACGCAATGACGCAGTGACTACACCTTGTTTGTCATGAAAACGCTATTTAAAAATGTGTGCGATCACTTTTCTCAGTATGGACACTTTTTCTTGTGATTGAGAACGGTGAGGACTAATCTGGCGATTTAAACCTTTTGGGGGCGGGCTTTGACTTATTGTCAAATACAAGTGAAAATTACAGATTTTCATGACGTCCGTTGAAGATGGAACCGCTTTTCTAGGAAACCCAACCTTTAGGGACAAGTGACAGATTTTTTTTTTTTTTTAATCTTTTTTTTTTTGTTTAACAAACAGTTTCAAACAGAATACATGATGCTCATACTTAAAAATAAATAAACAAACGAGTAAACAAATATAGTTTGCTTTTACCCAAGTTCTGATAAAAATTATAAGAAGTAGAACCTATAATTTGATTAAATAATATTATGCAGTCCAACATTTTGTAGCAGTGAAAAGTCCAAGTAGTCCAATCTTGCTTTGATTTCCAATTTGACAGCGGTGGCCGCATATCGGACGCAGTGACGGCTGTCAAATATTTTTTATTTTTTTTATTCCTTTTTTTTCAGTTAAACAGGTATCCATAGAGATAATGGCAGCGGGATTATACTCAATGGTGTCAAAAACCGTTCTCTAGGGAAACACACATAGTTACTTTCACAAAAAACATTTCAGTGACGTCATTCGACGGTAAAAATTACGTCAGTCTGAGGAAATCCTACCTTATAAATTAAATTAAACCGATAAAACTATACGTGCTATATGCAATGATATATAAAACTATAGATACGTTGTCCGCACTCTAAAATGACAACATGAAATGAAGCCAATTGGCCACATCGCGCTTAGTTACGCACCAACCTGTCGCGCGACACTACGTTTGTTTTTAATTTATATTGTGTGTGTAAACCTGTGCAAAATATAAAAAATACCTGCCGTCGTGTGTTTTCAGACGATGTACAAATTATACTCCAAAAGTTAAAGACAAAAACGTAGTAGCTATCTAGTATTTTTGCCGTTTTTAAGCGCCGTGATGTTGGTTTATGACGTGTCTATATAATAATACGTCATTGGCTATATGTCTTTATTATAATTTCCGTATGAATCACTAACGAAAAACCTACGAAATGCATACTTTAACCTCATAACCAACTGGTTCCAGGAACTGAGTCATAACTGTTTTTTCACATTTGACTTTGGAACATAAACTGCATTTTATTACTTACCCACGACCTTAAGGTATTAAGATCTCTGTTTGAGACCTTTGTCACAATGAAAGATACTTGAAGAAGGCATACTAGAATTTTAAAGGGTGGCATGGTCATCCATCAAATATGAGAACTATAGTGGATCAGTTTTATTTTTTGCACCTCTTTCTCTGTTTTAATGATGGTCTGGCAGTTTGAGTACTTTATGCGGCCTACCCAAATGTCCTTTTTTTGGTATTGTTCGTCGAGTCGTTGAGCTCCTTAAGTTCTGAGTTGAGCTCCACTATTACTGACAAATGCTTGCACTAACTGGACAGGTCCACTCAAATCTGTGTGGTTCTTTCCTCAAATGACCATTTCAGACGCTAATCTACATGTCCTCATATGGCCTGACTCAGAGGTCGCATTCTGTTTTAAGGTCCAGACATACTGGACCTTAAAAGAGACTGCGACCTCTGAGTTTGTTTCGGCCTTTCTTCTCAGAGTAGTCAGATATGAAACGCCGACCTCATCTAGCTTATTTTATATTTTAAATATGACGTGTAAAAGTGATTCCGATATCCTATTTACAGAGTAAACAATTTCATTTCATTTAATTTCATCCACGCGCACCCTGTTACACCCTGGCGGCTCGAAACATGAGGCGAGACGCTGCGCAGAAACGTATTCATGAATCAGCGGGGGTGAGGGGTGGGGTACTGCGCAGCGAGTACCGCACTTCCGAGACGCCATTAACTTAGAATCGAACTGTACCATGGATTCAGTACTTACCATGATTTTTTATCGCGCACTGGATTTTCTACTGCTCAGCACACATCACCGAGGGATGAAAATTCAACAGCGTATTAAAAAAAAAAAAAATTGTTTATTTAGTCTCTTACTTTTACATAACAAATGTGAATGAAACAGCCCCAGTAAGTGGTTAATAACACTTGTCCGGGGTTGTCTCGCTCCACCCCTGAATTCGTAGACAATATTGAGACACAAAATATACACACACAGTATTTTGAAGTGGAAACTTCTTTAGGCGCGTTGAGCACTTTTTGAGTGAACATCATCATCATCAACAAATCATGGAACTCGCGTCATCGTCACCGAACGCTTGAAAATATGAATGAATGTTACGTAGTTTTCACTTTTTTGGATGTGCTCTGTTTTATTCTCAACTAGCGACCCGCTCCTTCTTCGCATGGTTTTTACAAATTTACAAAGCATCGAGATTTCTTAGTTTTAGGTAACTTTAATATTAACGTATAATACACATAAACCTTCCGGAATAAATTCTCTAAACGATGGTGAAAACCTCATCAAAATTGCGTGGTTTAGAAGAACAACGCGGATATACAGACAAACACGAAAAGCGACTTTATTTTATAATTTGTGTATGCGCGATAAAAAAATAGCCGCGGGAGAAAATAGCCGCGGGAGAAAATAGCCGCAGGAGACAATCGCCAGTGGATACGAGGGCTTAAAAGCCAATGTGTTAAGGCTCCCGCAGACAGGCGAGAGAGCGCAACGCGACACTGGTGGAACATTTTCCGTGAAGTTGTCATCGAAACTGATCCACCAGGAATCGTAGCATGGCGCTTTTTATCTCTACGAAGAATAGACATAGCTTTTTCTATACAAAGTGACAGTTCGTTTCTTCATTTTTGACATCCACCGTAGAAATCCATCTGCAATCTGTCATTTTGTCTTTCATTTCTAACGATCTTTGTCTAGGTCTTTTTGTAGGTAGACTATTTCGGAACAAAGTTTTCTATCCTTACTGTCAAAATCACACTGACAACCGATAAATCCTATGACAAAACAAAGAATTCTGAGTCGAATTATGTAAAAGAGTGAATTTCGTAAAAAAGTGCAGTTGACTCTTTCTACTTTGCTGCTGTCGTACTGTCTACAGGAAACGTCAATTTTGTATACTCTTCCGTCGACAAAACGGTTGCGCCGGCCCGTCGCGCCTGCTGGAGCATTTATGGAACTTCTGATCCATATTTTATATGGTGCTTTTATGTTTTTGAAATTATTAACTTGTAACTATCACGCATTTACCCTTAACGGGGTAAGCAATTATCGTAGTCATAATATGCTTTTGGTCTCACTTACATTTTTGTAATAAAAACAGCTTTGCAATTGTGGAAATTGCGTCAGACAGTACCTACGCTGTGTAATGTTTATTGTAGTTTACTTTTTAACAATATCCCACATGGTACTAAATATAATAAATAATAAATAGAGTATCAATCAGCCTTTTACCAACTACTTTAGGGTCGGCTTCCAGTCTAACCGGATGCAGCTGTATACCAGTAGGTATTTTACAAGAAGCGACTGCCTATCTGATATCTGCAACTCAGTTACTGTGTAGCACGATACAGCGGTTGCCAGATTATATTAGTAGTAACTAATATAATCTGACAACCAGTCTTACCAAGGTACCTATTATTTCCGTTAGGTTATTACTGTCGAAAAATTGTGAACTGGGTGAAATGGGTTAGGTTAGGTTAGATCTGTGACAAATCGCGCGCGAGCCGAGCGGGCGAAGCGAGCGGTGCCGCGGCAGTGGCAGGCGAGCGCTATTTCCAAGTTACTCGCAACCTACCTGGCAAATTTAGTATTAGCGCAACGTGCGTTACGTCGCAAGCAAGTTTGATATCAGTTTACATTTTGTCGGTTTCCCATGGAGAGGTCATAAACTATCGAAAAATAATGCGATATATTGTAAATGGTTTGTTGCAGTTCACAACGGAAAAAAACATTAAAGCCCAAAACACACACAGAGCGGGTGCGGGGCGGGAGCGGGTCGGGCGCGGGAGTACGGCGGGTATAATAATTTGTAATTCAAGGAATTATATGGATGTCAACACACAGAACGCGGGCGCGGGTCGGGCGCGGAGCGGGCCCCGCGCGGGAGCCGCGCCCGCCGCCCGCCGACACAACAGCGCGGGGCGGGAGCGGGTCGGGCGCGGGAGTACGGCGGGTGTCATAAATTGTAATTCAAGGAATTATATGGATGTCAACACACAGAACGCGGGCGCGGGTCGGGTGCGGAGCGGGAGCCGCGCCCGCTGACACAACAGCGCGGGTCGGGAGCGGTTGTGCTATTCTGTAAAAATATCTCCGTGAAAACTAAGTGTAGTAAAATATCAAAGTGAGCTTGGAGTGAACTGTCACTGCCTTAGCATCAGTAGGTATCGATGACAATGACTCACTCCACTCTCACTTCACCTAAGTTTTCAAGGTAAGATGGTTACAGAATAGCAATGTGGGTGTAGCGGCGTTACATTCGTTGCAATACACGTATCGATGATATTCTCCATATTGATGTTTTTTTTTATTAATGTCAAGAACCTACAACTTTTTCCATTTTCGCGTTCTTCTCTTTAAAATAAGTTAAAAAAAATAATTCTTCGTCCGTGTCAGGATCACCCAAAATTTTCACATTACAACCGCTGCCGTCTGTCAAAGTACAACCGCGCCCGACCCGCTGCCGTCCCGCGCCCGCTCTGTGTGTGTTTTGGGCTTAACTAATGAAGTTCATAATTATTGTACTCTGACACATTTATATTTTAGAGGGTGACTATGGTCTCCTTACAGTAAATGAACTATAAAACAGACCTCTTTTAACGCCAAATCAACATACAGATAATGTGCCAAAAAGTCAAGTCAAAAACTAAAACGCCATTGTCAAAATTTTTGTAAACAAAGATCTCCACACAAAAAATACTAATTCAGTATGCAAAAGCTGCACATAGACGAGGGTTTAAATTCAGATAATGAATCTGAGGGCCCAATATTCCAGTCACATGAACACTTTGGTAAAGAAATCACAAGGCTTTGTCATGGAGACCTTTATGTCATCGGCAGGATATGGATCCAGGCACTTCGAACTGTCCTAGTAGGTGCAAACTTTTCTCTCATTCCTGTCGTAAAAGCAGCGAAAAAGGAAGGAGATCCTCCTCAAAGACCACCCAGGATGAAATACAAGGACCTTCCAATCTATGAAAGTCCACATTATGAATACAAAGACTATATAGAAGACCAAAAAAAATGTCCGAAGAGTGACGTTAAGATACTGCAAACCTATCTATTTCCAAAGGTGGAGAGCTGGAGAAAAGGCTGGGCTGATTCCATTTACGAATTTAATAAAGATGCAGGAGAGCTGAAGAATGATGCTTGTGGCTTCTTACGTAAACAGAAAGACGACTTCATTAAGTACATGCGGTGTCCCGATAATCTTGTGCTAAGACAAGGAGTCTTAGCTACAGGAGTAGCGAGCGGGTTCTACATTGGGAGAGGAGCAGGCGTAATAAAAAGATTATTCTTCACCACTCTAGGGGCACTTACAGCGGGTGCGTTATGTTTCCCGAAAGAGACTGATGAAGTATTCAGAAACGGTTCTTACGTGGTCGGGAAAGTAGCGGTTACTATGTTCAATACCCTTTGCGGGAGGAACTTAGTTTTGCGGGAAAG
Source organism: Lithophane semibrunnea (assembly GCA_947363905.1). Taxonomy (NCBI): domain Eukaryota; kingdom Metazoa; phylum Arthropoda; class Insecta; order Lepidoptera; family Noctuidae; genus Lithophane; species Lithophane semibrunnea. The sequence goes on along the minus strand of OX376216.1, from coordinate 4,958,862 downwards.
AGTGCCCTGCCGTGATGATATGCCTCCGCCGCCGCCGCCCCGTCCTGCAGACCAGAAAAACAAATGCGAAAAAAAGAAATAAAAACAATAAACTTTCATTATTTAAGAGGCGGCATACGAAATTTTACCGATTCCACTGATTTGCGTGATTTTACAGACGTGATTTTACAGTTAAAATATAGTATTTCTATAAGTTTTAATGCACAACATGAAAGATCATTTCAATTATAAACTAATGTATGAATTATTTTTTTATATTTTATTATTTAATTTAAATTAATCGACCTCAAACAGGCGACTGTTTTGTAAAATTTGCTGTAAGAGGTTTAGAATATCACATATTTACGAATCATTTTGACGTCTCAACGGTATTGAACAAACTATAATGTACTGTTGTGAAAGTCTTTTATAAGATACATGTATGAAACACTTTTTACCACTTTCATATAAAATTTTTGAGTAAAATAATCTTTAATTCAGTCAAATTTTAGAGAAAATGGTTAAAGAATAGCTTTTGATTTTGGCTACTTAGAACTTTTGTTTATAAAATTAAAACAACTACAATAAACTTCAGTTCAAAATCAATCTGTTTCGTGGAAAAAATAAATAAAATTATTTGCATAAAACATTATTGGCATAAAATATTATTGGCATAAAACATTATTGGCATCTTTTAAAACAGCCTTATTCTATGAACGAACTTCTTAAAATAAAAGTGGTTTATTCATTAGATTATAATTGAAATGATCTTTCATGTTGTGCATTAAAACTTATGGAAATACAGTATTTTAACAGAAAAATCAAGCCTGTAAAATCACGTTAAATAAGCAAAATTGGAAAAATATCGTATTGCTTCTTAAGGTTGATGCGCTAGGGTGGCCCGCGAAATTAAAAAAATTCTTACGTTTTTTGCAATTTGCAGGCCAGTGTCAGGTTGTATGTTGATCTAAATATTATTAGCGCTCTTAACAAATATGGATTTACAGAATTATAAACATTAGAATCAGCAATACAACTCTCTAAGTTCATAAAAGTGCCAAATGTCATGATTTCATGAAATAGACATTCAATACACTTACATGAGCTTAGAGGGTTGTATAATATTGCTGATTTCAATGTTTATAATTCTGTAAATCCATATTTGTTACGAGCGCTACTAATATTTAGATCAACATACAACCTGATACTGACCTGCAAATTGCAAAAAACGTAAGAACATTTGTATTTCGCGGGCCACCCTAGCGTATCCCCTTTAAGTTCAATATCGCATAGGTACCAGCTTTTGTAACTACACTAAATATTTATTGAAAAACCCAACGACTGCTTTTTATTTTTTACAACCAACCCAACTCTTATCTGCTTTTAGGATTCCGTACCCGAAGTGTGGTAAGTGTGATCATTTTTTATACCTTCTCTGAATAAGTAGAGGCCTTTGCCCAGCAGTGGGATAGTAATGCTTATTCAGCCTATAATGTTCCACTGCTGGGACACAGGCCTCCTCTCTGTGAGAGGGAGCGGGCCTTAATCCACCACGCGGGCCCAGTGCGGGTTGGTAGAGACAACTACCACCTCGCATTGGGTCCGCATTCAAAAATTCAAAGGCATACGTAACAACATAACGTACCTTCGGTGCAACAAAGTCACAACAGCTCATTTTTTAATTTACTATTTGTGACTTTGTTGCACCGAAACAAAAGTCAAAACTGCTCATTTTTAATTTACTATTTGTGACTTTGTTGCACCGAAGGTGCGATAATTGTCTTCGATTTTTTGACAGTATTAGGCTGCGTTTCCACCAGAAATGTGCGAGGATGCGTAGCGAGGGATGTGTTTGTAAAGAACCAATAGAATCGCTTCATTTACCTCGCCTCGGTCAGCACAGCTCTGGTGGAAACGGCTCAGCGGAGCTAGATTTCTGGGATGTGTACGTTCTGTATTCAAATAAAACGTTCTTGTTATTAATTAAAATACCAACGTACATTGATTATTTAATACAGATATTTTGGATTAGAACTCAAGGTAAAAGGTTAGTCTACCGTGGTTTTTTTTAAAACGTAGTATTTTGGTAACAACCAGGTTCTGAGAAATATATTCAAGATTAACATAATATTTTTCCGCTACCACAAACTATAATATGTAGGTATACAATGTGGAGACGACAATACAACAATAAATGAAAACACTGGCAATATGCATAAGAGTATTTTGGAAAATTCTAACATCGAAATTAAAAAAGTAATTTTTTCAAACAAACTAAATAGTAGTGATGGGCCGACTATGGGGTTTGCCGATCTTTGACTAGCTATCGTAACTGAACTATTGGATATATTTGATAAATTTTTTTGTATATAGACCGATAACGTCATTAGATATACCTACAGAGTTTCATTTTTTGTTGTATTGTCGTCTCCACCTTGTATAGAATCGGCATTTTTTTTTTTGTTTATCTTAAGCCTACTTTTACCGTTTGCCTGTTGTCAGCGCCTTAAGAGGAAATAGGGTCGGTCTTTTCCCCATACAAAAAGTCCTAATTCGAGATTCGGCTCTCGTCTATTTCCTCCTCCAATATTGGACCAATTTGAAAGATATTTTATAAATTAAATAATAAGGATATTTACTGTGCCCCTATGTTTTTCTTTTTTCATTAATAGTTGTCTTTGTACAACAGACCTCTGATGACAGCGGTCTAAACAGGCAATTTTGAGCATTTTCTGAGGGTTCTAGTGCTTCTACAGATAATGTATCATCAAAACGGAAAACATAGGGGCATAGAACTAGTTGATATTTATTTTACTGTAAAAGATCATTGTTCTAAGGTCACAAACCAGAGAGAAAACAGGCGAGAGCGTTTGTATGGAGAGGGGACCGCCCCTATTTCCTCTTAATTTGAGGCGAATTGCAGTGGCTTGCTTGTTGGCCTTTCTGGGGAACTATAAAACTAGAAGATTCAAGTAAAGTACGAAAGCGCGTCTTGGCAGCCGATCTCTATATTAAATCTAGCAAAGAACTGTGTCACTTAACCTACCCCAGTTTCCAAAGCGATAGTAATAAAAAAGTTGTAAAATCAACTACAGTAAAAGTTTTCTAACATTTTATTATCTAGTTTCTACTAGTTTTGATACATTGAGCGTAGAAAAAGGAGGATCAGTAGGTAGTGTTGTCAAAAAAATGAAAAAAAAAACCGGCCAAGTGTGAGTCGGACTCGCGCACGAAGGGTTCCGTACCATTATCTATAAAAACGGAAAAAAAATCATGTTTGTTGTATGGGAGCCTCCTTAAATATTTATCTGCTTTTAAGTATTAATTTATTGTTATAAAGGCAACAGAAATACATCTTCTGTGAAAATTTCAACTGTCTAGCTATCACGGTTCATGAGATACAGCCTGGTGACAGACGGACAGACAGACAGTACAGATATGCCGAGTTCCGACGATCCGCGATTTTGCGGACGGACACGCACGGCACAAGGCCACAGACGGCCACGCACCGCGCATCGAGGAGGAGTATAACTAGTAAATCGTGATATTCCCTCCAACATCAGCTCAATGTGTTGAGATTTTTAATCTTTTTATGTTCATCGAGAACATAAAAAAATAAAAATACATAAAATAGAACCTTCTTCTTTTTGAAAGTAGCTTAAAAATAATTTGTTATTATTTCTGATGACATCCGTCATTTCGACAAAAACAAATATTATTTTTCTTTATTTCTTTCTTTTCTTTGTCTCCCAAAACTTTCCGGTAGGCTGCCCATTCACAAGTCCGCCACGGTAGGTCGGTAGTCACGACTCGAGATGTTGTATATCTAGGGATACGATTTTTTAGTCGAGTGGGTAGTTAAATACCGTGTCCGTTAGGGTAAGTAAGTGGTGACATAACTGCTAACTTGTTAAGGCGTAGTTACTTTGCACTTAAGTTTTTTCATTTATTTCATAATTATTTTGACAAATCAATAAAATATACAATAAAACATAATGTTAGTGTTAGCTACAAGTATTCGAAAGGAAAAATACTTAAGTATTTAGATAAACATAGGAGAGAGATGTAAAATCGCAACGCACTAACAGAGCTCTGTCTCATTAGTGCGTTGCGTTGCGTTGCGTTGTCGCAGCGTCAACGCTGCGTCGTTTCAACGGATCGGCGGATGAGAGAAAAAGCGGGGGGACAATCGTGATGCGCTGCGCTGTCGGAGCTCCGGTGCGACGACAGACAGTGTTCCGATCCATTGTGGAGACTGACTGAGGTGCGTGAGTCGTCCTCTTGCGCTGCGACGTCGTGCGACCGCAGGTGTGGCATACAATGCGTTGATCCGTTGCGACGACGCAACGCAACGCACTAATGGAGCATCGCCCTTACTCAGTACACCGTAAAAACGGGGGCGAAATATCGATCTAGCTAGGTCTCATATCTGGGAAAATTCGTTTTCTCTATTTTCACAGTCGGGAATGTGATACAACGTTCCTGGTAGCCAAGTCTACTAATTTACGAACGTGTCAGTGGTCTCACAATGATCAGTTTTTGACAGATTTTGTATGGCGTAGCTGTCAAAAACTGATCATTGTGAGACCACTGACACGTTTGTAAATAAGTAGACTTGGCCCCCAGTTCTATGGTTGTATATAATTTACTACTAGACTTCATACTTTATGTTATGTAATTGAGAACAGTCTTTGCCTTAACTCCATTGACTTGCGCGTTCCAGTCAACCGCATACAGTCAGACGGACAAATTGTTATTATTTAGGTACATCAATGCGTAAGTTTACGCAGTTTCCTTTGTAAGTTGTGCATATTATCCCCTGCAATGACTGCAATAGGCTTTTGTTGGAACAATTAGAAGCAGATTTCTCTTAAAATCAAAAACATTAATATTTTTACTTACTTTAATTTGCATTACTATTATAAAAAGAACAAACATAACATAGTTTGAGCATAGTGAAGCAGTGGTGGCCCAGTGGTAACGGCCGCGACTTACGAGTTGTAGGTCGTGGGTTCGAATCCTGACAGGCGCTTTACTTTGTGTAAATTATTTCATCACCACTGCTCGCAAAACGGTGAAGGAAAACATCGTGAGGAAACCGGCATGTCCTATGACCAAAAATTCGACGACATGTGACATCTACCAACCCGCACTGGGCGTGGTGGATTACGGCCCATTCCCTCTCACAGAGAGGAGGCCTGTGTCCCAGCAGTGGGAACGTTATAGGCTGATTATGATGAACATAGTTTTATTTTACGAAACCTAACTGAGGTCCACCGCTTAAGGACATCCACCAGAGACATTGCAAATGCTTTGCCAAAGACAAAGCTAAGTCCTCATAAACACGAACGACACGCGTCAGCGAGAAAAGCAACTGCAGCCACCGACGCGTAAACGCCCGCCATCGACGCGTCCGCGACTGTTAAAGATGAGATGACAGCCGAGACCAACGGCATGCTTTTTGAGGCACGGAGGGTTCTCGTTATTTAATGGACGGTCACCCATCCGCGAACTGACCATGGCAAGCATAGATTAACCTTAAATCGACCCGTCACGAACTAAGGGTCAGTTCACACCGAGACGCGTCGCGCACTTTTTTATGATCCAATACAATATCGAATTTATTTACTACATAATAAGGTACACGCGCTGCGCAACACCACGTATCTCAGCGTAGTATCAACCCTCGCACTGAAATTATACCTTTTCGTGAAGAAAATAAGTTCAATAATTGTTTAAAAGTGCGTGCAGCGTCGCGTCACTGTACCCTTTGGGCTCTCACTCAATATTTTCTGCTCATCGTCTGTCGCTTTTCTTTTGTTTGTTCCTTCTTCCAATCTTGCTTGCCCACCCCGGAAGCTGACACGCGAGTATAGCAGGCAACACCGCGGGGCAGCCTTGTAGTACAATCGGTGCATCAGTGAAAGTCGCGCTTCCATACGATCTCATTGTTTTTATATAATATACGCGGGTTATCGAATTGTGCGCAGATGTTGAGGTGATGGATGTGGCCTGTTAGTTTGAGCGTGGTTAAATACCTATGTTGACGTGTCTATAACACTGTATCAGAAATACCTATTTCGAGAAAATGACTTTTAAAACTTTTTTTGGTTTTTAGTATGTTTTAGTACAGTGTTTAGTATGTGCTCATATCTCCTACATACTATAAAATGAAAATAATATAGGGATATGTGTAACTGCCTCGAAAAATTAAGGCAAAACACTGTAACTCGAGTTACAGTGTATTGGATTTACACGTCAGTGAAGTAGTTGTAGCTTGTTTTAGACTTAAACCGCCCAAAACAGAAGTCGTCATTCGTAGCTCGTATAATAATATGAATGATGCAGATCGTAAAACACTGTCAATCCTAACTTAATATTATTATTATAAATGCGAAAGTGCGTTTTTATTCGTTTGTTTGTGTGTTACGCTTTCACGCTAAAACGGCTGAACGGATTTAGATGAAATATGGCTCAAGGGTAGACGAATGACCTGGAGAAGGACATTAGGCTACGTTTTATCCTGGATCACAGACAAAGTCGCAGGCAACAACTAGTATTGTATAATTCACAAATTAACTGCTAGCTTCATAAAAGTTGGCATGAATATTCCCCAATTTTATGTAAGACTAGATGAAAACATTATTGACACGTCGTCGTCAATACAATGTCAAAGCAGGGTCCTTAAAGAAAAATCAACCTAAAAATTCTATCAAAATCAAGAGATATGATTGCAGCGTGCTCGATCAACGACCACATTTCGGCGCTTGATGGTATATCAAATGGAAAATTGGTCAAACGCGAACTTTTCAAATGCGTTTAAATAAAATAAATTAAGGAATTGTTACAATAGCCAATAAGCCGTAAGGGCGAATTTTACTAAACTTTTATACCGAGTATAAATCTTATCCTGCAAATATTTTTTCAATTTTTGACAGTTTTCCATGCAAAAACTGTCAGACGACAACAGTCAAATAATTTATTTCAAATAGGCATATTAAAGGCACTTTCGAACGTCAAAAACAAAGAAATAGAACTGATTCTAGTTGCCCTTTAGTAGTTTTCGTACGGAGAGAATGAGCAAGAAACTCAACCGTTACCTACTCTTTTAAAAATAATGTTTTACAATATTTTGTATGCATCAATTATATAATTACATGTGAGTACGATGCACCTAGAATACGCTTACTGTGCCACAATAGATAAAAAGAATTAAAAATTGAGCAATGACAAATAAATTAAAGTATGTGATACATACATGGTGCTCACATACTTACAAACATTGTAAGTCAAAGTCTACGATATCACAATATTCCTAATAATTTTTTTTTTACTTTGATAAAAATCAGCCCTTAGCCACATCCAGCTCCCTAACTCCGTACCAATACGGCGGGCCCTCTAGCCCAGTGAACAATGGCTCATTATTTTTACGACGTATTGTTACACGAATACTCTTGTTAAGTCTGTCCGGTTATTGGGCGTACCTTGACGTCATTGGCATGTCTTATATTCGGATTATCTTAGTATAAACGGGCTTATCGGTCAAGGATGTGTGAACTGATTTATGGAATCACTAGTTGTTGCCCGGAACAAACAAATAAATAAACAAACACATTCGCATTTGTAATATTTTTTAGGATCAGGATTAAAGCATCTTATTTATTTATTTATTTAACTATTTAATTATTAATATCTATTTATTTAACTATTTAATTATTAATATCTATTTATTTAACTATTTAATTATTAATATCTATTTATTTAACTATTTAATTATTAATATCTATTTATTTAACTATTTAATTATTAATATCTATTTATTTAACTATTTAATTATTAATATCTATTTATTTAACTATTTTATATAACAGACAAGAAGAAAAGAACAGAAAAAAACGTACAAAGCTGATGCTTATTACTAAAGAAATCTCTTCCAGCTCTCCTGCGATAGGAAAGTAGCCTGCGGTAGTATTATAGTAGCGTCTTTTTGAGTTTGAGTAACAGACTCAAACTCAATGCATTTTTTTCAATTAGGGAAAGTTGCGATCATTGGACTAGCTCTTTCATTGGACCACCAAGGTATTTCCAAAACTGTCCAAGCTAGCGACACCCAAACTAGTCGAAACGAGTCCGTGACGTCTCAGTTGCAACCCCCTCTTACCTCAGTGACGCTGCGGCACGGGGTGAGGAGTGACTCGAGTGGTTGTGTTTGCGGCGGTCAAAATCTTATTATTTGACTCGGAACAGATAAAAAATAAGATAAGATAAAAAAAATATTTAAACATTGTTACAATTATTACCTTAGATTATTAATAACATAGTAATTCTATCTGTAACTGTTGGTAACATTCATTTTGTTAAAGCGATGGTCCCCAAACTAGGCAGTGCCTGTATCTTGGGGACCTGAGTTGTGATACATAATTTAATTATTGCGTAATACGGGAACACGTAATGAATTGCAAACAAATATAAAATAATCTTAATTAAAGTTTGAGATGAGATCAAAGATATAACATTAAACTTAGGTTGTATTAAACAAAATACAGAATTTAAATTGTGTTATACAAGATAGGAACAATTTGATGTAAGTATCATTCTATTCATATTTGTTTGTGTGCACTGGTATGAAATATTAGATAATTAAATTGTGATTCCATGAGTGTTATTCAATTTTGTCTAATCATGTCAACGTATATTTAAGATTTCCTTTTCTTAACGAGTACCTTGTTGCCATCAATGGATCTCAAGAGAGTTCCACCGTTGGACCGGTCCAATCATAGTAACTTTTTATTGTATTTTTTTTTGTCATAACTATTGGAGTAGGCTCCGAGTATTTCACTAATTATGGAAAAAACTCTTGAAAAATCATTATAAATTTATAATTTCAGAATGTCGCCGAATAAAAGAAAACACTTGGAATAAAACTAGCATGAACCTCGCCCTAGAATCAGTGAGACTTGATGACCTGGCCTTATACCATGACGTGTTAGAGCTATCATTGTTCCGTTGTGAAAAAGGGATAGGGCTATTTGTCCCATATAGCTCCATCTTTCTCTGACACTGGAACAATTATGGCTTTAACAAGTCATAGTACTGCCCCTGATGTGCCAAATGTAAAATTTAATTAGTAACTAAGTAGCCTCTAACTATAGTTTGTTTGCTTGTTGTAAGTGTATGAGTATTGTTTGTCTCTCCTCGTATACCATAATTTAATCATAATTGATAATTATAATTCGTTACCTTGATTGGACCTCTAGAACAAACTTCTCGAAGTCCATTGACGGCAACCTGGTGGTTCAATGAAGGTGCCCATGGTCCAAAGAAGGTAACAGCTCAAAATTTAGTTTTCTTCTTTTATACCAAAAAGTGTAAGCCCAAATTGTTTGTGCGTTTGATTATTATAAATAAAGGTCCTACGTAATAAAAATAATAAACTGGTTTCATTTTATCACTTATATTTTTTAAGATATGTTGTCGTAAAGTTAGGTGGTCCATTCATAGCAACCTTCCCCTAAACCATGTCATTTCTGCCATCGTCGCTCCACCATGCTGACGGCGTCCTACCTGACGTTTGCCGGTTCGCGGTCTCCACTCAAGAACACGTCTACCCCAACGGTCATCGGTTCTACGGCTATGACGCACGAATGCGTTGCTGAAAAACAAATGAACCGCGCAGCTTACGTCGGATGTGCTCGGAGACCCCGAGCACATCCTACGTAGCAGTGGACCAGTCTAACGGCCAGTTTCTTCATCAAAAGTAACAATCAACTGTTCTTTTGTACTGTTGTACTTTCAATCCTCGGCGCTGAGGCGAGGGTTGTTAATCCTACAGCGCGGAAGAACAGTTGACTGTTACTTTGGCTGTTATTTTAGATGAAGAAACTGGCCGTAAATCTGTGCAGTGGACGGTACACTTGCAGGCTCGGATAGGCGCGACGCGACACCGGTAGAACAATTTTCCGTGAAGATTTTATAGAAATTGTTCCTCCAAAGTCGCGTCGCGCCTATCTGCGGGAGCGTTTAGTCAAGTACAGTCGAACAAGCTATTTGGTGTATAAACAGATAACTTGCAACTACTTTAAACAATTTTGTAAGTGTTTTCAGTCCTTTGACGTCACTCTCCTAAGCCATAAGCTCAATTTTTTTAAATTACACACACAATCAAAACGAATTTTTTCGCAGTGTAGCGGAAAATGATTATATTTTGCCTGTATACCTAAAAGCTTGTTCAACTGTACGTACGGGCAATTTTTTAACGCGACGATTTTTTCTGGCGCACTGTATTTTGATATTTCGGCGCAAAGCATAAGGACTTTTATTATTATGAAAACTGCGATTGATTTTCGAAAAAATAATTCCAAGAGAAAGAAAAAAAAATTGGCTTAGATCACTGATTCCCACAGGGCCCCTATTCCTGATGTTTATTGGATTATTATTAATCTCCCTTGCATACATTACTCTGAATTACTATGGCATTGGTAAATATTGGATTTCGAGCCATGCGGGTTGATATCCCATTAACGTATACCCCAGATTAAAGTGATGTGATTTTGGTCGTTTTACTAATATTGTCGAACCAATAAAGATTTCAGGGTAACTTTACCAAACAGTTACTCACTCTGAAATCTGTCTTGTTTTATTATGAATAAAATATGATAAAATATATACATTGGGTACAGCTTGGCAAAAAAGAGTTTGGAAAAAATGAGGGCGCCACTACCGCATATAAGTCACTTCAAATGGGAAATGAGTAAAAGAATTTAAAGAAATAGTTAAAAACGCTGCTTGTACTGACTCAAACACCTACTAGCACTTGTTGGCAAAGTAGTGCCAACATCATAGGTCTGCATTACCTAAGTAAAATATTTAGTTTCATCTGTCACCGCATCATACTCTTTTTTGCCAAGCTGTAACTTATTATACTAAGGGCGAATTTCACTAAACTTTTACACCGAGTATAAGTCTTATCTTGCGAATAAATTTTTTGACAGATTTTCCATACAAAAACTGTCAGACGGCAATTTTATTCCACGGATAAAAGATATCTGACTTTGATGAAATCAGCCCTAAATTAACTAAAAAAATACCAATAAATATAAAAACGAAAGGACACCCACGTTGGTAAAGTAAAGCTGACTAAAATTAAAATCATCAAAATAGTTTTACATCGTCAGATAGTTTGTGACGCTGTCAGATAGTTTGTGACGATGTCAATCATTGCCACATAGTTTAACGTTGTCCCTGCGTCTAGGAATTGACTGAATTCATTTTTGCATACCTATATAAATTCTGTAAAAAAGATTTTCCTTATATGCATGAAATATATGAATTAATTATATTAGATATTATAAATTATACTAACCTCTACTTAATTAAAATAATGTAGACTAAGGCCAGAGGCCCTAGACAAAGTGACATTCTATCAGCGAAAACAATGATGGAAAAGGCAAAAATGTATAGGACTGACATAAGCTATCGAAAAGCTCATGTCAATCCTGTTGAAAGTCGTTGTAGAAATACGAAACGCTTTCGAAGCGATTGTCACTTGTCTAGGCCCTCAGGCCACAAGAGGGCCATGGAGATTAATGTTTGAGATGGTATTTTGAGGAAAAAACCACACAGATTTGAATGGACCTGTCCAATTAGTGCACACATCTTGCAGTAATCGTGCAGCTCAACTCAGAACTTAAGGAACTCAACGTTGTATTGGCAAATGTGGTGATTAACGCCGCTTTTTACATCAACCGTTTACTATAGTAGCCATTGAGAATGCCGTGTCTAGAGGCGGGTTGTTCAATAAGAAACCGACTGTGTCACAGTACAAATTAGTAACAGTATTATATCTTCAGATAAAACAGCCGAAACGACGCTTTGAAATCTCAGTGTATATCAGTATGCAACAGTTTTAAGAGCGCGGCAGCTATGCACGGACGTGGAAGGTTTATCTACCGAGCGGCCGTAGGTAATTATTTCAAAGTCACTTCTGATATATAATACCGTTGCTTATATATACTGTGGCCTATGCATAGCATTTAAAAAGATAGTAGGTAAGTTGTAATAAGAAATCTATTGTCCCCAAAGCTACTGAGTCCATTGAAATTACACAAAAGGTCTTAAATACAGTGTGAAAGATTAATTTGATGACAAAAAATTAGGGTGGCCATGTTTGTGGCTACCTGAGATTACCGAATCAAGTGCTTTCGAGAGTGCTTGAATTTGGCAATGTTTTGTTAACACAGATTAGTTTGGTTGGGTGCATTAGCTTCCAAGAGTAGCAATTTTTTTTTTTTTTAAATAATAGATAAAGTCGAACCAGCTATTTGGTACCGACTTCATAAAAAAGGAGGAAGTTCTCAATTTGTCTGTATAATTATATTTTTTTTGGAATAATTATTAAATAAATTATAATAATAAATTAATATATTTTTTTATTAAACATTTTTTTTTTTTCATATGCCAGACGTATTCTGTTTAATGCCATGTGGCTGGATGTCAACGCCCGGTTCTGTACCTGCGTTTGACAATATTGATGACAGTGGTATCGTGAGTCGTCACATAGCATTGTTATAATAGGTAGTTTGTGTTTTTAGAATTTTTAAGGCGTAATTTTATTAATTTTATACAAAAAATAAAAATGTTGTGGAGGGTTCAGGAGACCCTCTAGAACCCCCAAATAAGCTCTTCTTTTAAGCGAGGCGGGCACGTTTCTAAACCTGACCCGTTTAAACCAAATATTCTATTTGAAACGTCTCATAATTATTTCTAAACTAACAAAACAATAATTCAACGAGATTTTTTTACAAAAAAAAGTAGGTATGTAACGCTAAAGTAAAAGCGTCCATCTTTTGTTAAACAAGCTTACAGTCATCGCTTCAATACAAAAACTTATTGGAGCACTCCATAAAAAGCGACAATATCTAAAATACAACATCCATTGCTTATTTTGAATCACAAAATGAACCTCTTTCCTAACAATAACAGAAATGGTAGTCAAACAAAATGGTGTCAACGTAAAATTTCAAATTTTCGAATTCAGAACGCAAAATCGTGTGTCGAAAATCGTTACTGTTCGAAGTTTGAAATGCTTCGTCATGTAGAATAGTGATGACATGAACTAAAGATTACTCGAGATGTTTACTTTGAAAATTATTCATGTTTCTATTCGATTAATCGATGTCCTATTTTCGAACTAATAATTATTATTATAGGTGTGAATATTAAGTAGAACCAAGCCACAGTATAAATAAGTACAGTATTCTATCTTCATAGAAAACGGCCGAAACGATGCGCTTCGAAATCTCAGTGTATAACAGTACGCAACAGTATCGAGTGCGCGGGAGTTACGCACGGACGCGAAATGTTTATCTACCGACCGGCCGTAGGTTATTATTTGAAGGTCTTTGCAGAGATATAATACTGTTACTTATTTGTTCTGTGACCAAATAGAGCTCGTTTTTATTTAATTGCAAAATACAGGGTCAAGTTAAACTCAGTAGTTAGCGAACTCCGCAGACGTAGATATAGATATCGTAAATTACAATTTTTAATATTTATAAAAACATTTTAAAAAATATTCATCATTTAAATAATTATATATTTTTCGGCAAACGTTAGGTAGGACGCCCTCAGGCAGGTGGAGCGACGATCTTCGCAGGATGGAAGGTAGCAGCTGCATGAGAGTTGCCGAGAATCGAGTTGAATGGCGTGCAATTGGAGAGGCCTATGTCCAGCACTGGACTGCTATAGGCTGATGGTGATGATACTTAATTGGACCATTTAGAAACAAAAAGACGGTGGCATACTTATTAGTTCCGATTTCAACCGCGCGCAGACTTAACCCACGAACACTCTACAGTGCATTGAGCATATCATATCTCACCTCCCCTATTTCACCTTCCATACAAAATAAAGCAAAGCTAAAACTCCCTTCCAAATCATTATCACCCGCCCAATAAGTTATAGAACAACAAAAATATGGCACCGTAAACGCTTCTGAATGGCTAATGCCCTAGATACACGACGCTAGTTTTTCAAGCTAGGATTTCAAGCACCCGCGACACAGTTGCAATCACTATCCGAGAGTTTTTGTGGATATTTTCTAATAAATTAGCTTATTCAGCCACTTTCCCACCGCTGAGACTTAGGCCTCCTCTCAGACCCCAACATAGTTGGGAAAAGGCTAGGCAGATTGATTGTCATTAAATGTGTGCTACGTTACGTAATTACTCCGAAGATTGTGCTAGTAAGCTAGCAAGTTAGTCACTCTGGCGGTCTGACCTCGTGTTTATAAAACTAACCTCATTTTTAGGCTTGTAAGCTAGTGAGAAAAATAGTAAGTCAGGATAGTTTAATAGTGATTAAGTTCTATTTTTGAGATGGTAGCTCCACCCACCACAGAGTTTATTTATTTATTTATTAAAACTTTATGCACAAGTAGAAATAAAAAAAAAACACCGTACAAAGGCACTATCTTGGCTTTTATACTAGCCTCGTGTGACTGGCAAAGCTAGTATCCAACCGGAACATTTTACTCCACGGACTGTCACTGCAATACCTCATACCGAATAAAAAACCAAGGCAGAGCGCTGCGAACAATACAGTGAAGCATGCCAAAACTACACCTCCGCTCTGTGCATACATGCTCACACGCACACATTTACGACAATTTACAATCAAACTACACCTCACTAAATGCACACATGTTTACGAAACCGGCCTCACGTCACTGTTGACAGCCCTTAGTCTTGGTTTTTTATTTGGTCTGACTGCAATGCTATAAAATTTTCTAGCACCGTGTATACAGCTATAGCATGTGCTAAGCTAGGATAATAAGCCAGGATATTACTTGCTTGCTATCCAAGTTTCAAAAACCAGGGTCGTGTAACCCGGGCATTAAGGTCGATATTCGCGTTAATTACGGCGTATTTCTTATCTGTTCCCCATTGATACTCCATTAGTGCCGAGACATTTAACACAAATGAACGCTAAAGCGAACGCGCCTAAAATACGCAAATTCACGAACACAGAACGGGGCGCGATTTTGTTTTCGATGTTTGAATTTTTTAAATGGCCGCTGCTACGATGACATTTGGAAAATATTTTATTGATGGATATGGATGTCTGGTAGGTATTGATTCAGATATCCATTTGAATTGATGGTGTTATGTGTGAATTAAATCCTTGATTTTTGCACCTATTGTCCGATTTACCTGTATTTCCTTGAAACTTATTTAATATTTAAGAGATACGTTGTTTGCCAACAGGAAATTGTGAGGAAGATGCGAAAAATCTAACTTTTTCCTTAAATTCTTCTTGAGGGAAATGAAGGGTGACACTGGCTCAAATTCAAACTTACCTTTTTTAATAGGCCGAGCGCTGGACGCAGAGTCAGTGTGGCAACGCGTCGCGTTCTGGTTTTCAATTGGTCAATTGTCATCCTGAGGATGCCTCGTTGAGAGGTGAAACACGGTGCCTTGTTGGTCTAGTGGTCGCAAGCACTACTGCTGAGCATGACGCCCTGGGTTCGATTCCCAGGTCGAGCAAAGAGTTATTGGGTTTTTCCAGCCGGTCTGGATTTGTGCTACATAATAAAACATCACGCTTTATTACCCCGAAGGGTTGGGCAGAGGTGTACCTGTAGACGTCCTGTAGTACTAATTAAGTTTTAAGTTCCAAGTAATAGGGGGCGAGCCTATACCTCTGCCTAACCCCTCGGAGATGGCAGACGTGATGTTATGATAAAACTAAGCCAGTAACATCAATTTATTGCGTTCCGAGCAAAAATCTGTGCACCTTTACAGAGCTTTTAAGTAATTTGTTCCAATAACAGTTTAATTTAATTTGTAATGACTTATTATTATCAATCTCGACCGTGCAATCAGATATTTTCCCACTAAACGTTAATACATGAATCGAACACACATTTAAACGGTCAAATGTAAAATACTACGAACTGGCTGCAAACAAAACTCAAATCATTCAAAATGATCGTCGATTTCGAAATTGGAACAATAAAAATTCAAATCGTTCCATAAAACAGTAGTCTATAATAATGTCAACCACTTTTATTCCTTTTAACAATAAAATATAAGAAATTAAAAAACGGAACGAAATCTCAGAATAAATCAGCTAATCTGCATAAATACTTTACCTAAGGCTGGTTCATATTGGCAGATCGCGAACTTTTTAACATAATTTGTGTTCCTCCGTTTTATTAAAGTCCTAGGAGGGCCCTAGAATAAGGTCCTGGGTATATAGATATAATATTACATAGATTGCGCGTATTGCACAAATCGCTTAGTGTGGATCGTAGACAAGTGAGCTATAGATTAGTGTTGGGTAGGACATACAAGAAGCACTTATATGTCCCATACAAAATGATTGAATGTCCCAACACCACAAAATAACATTTTGCACCGCTACACCGTGACATACAAATGAATGAATCTCGAACTGATAAGTGAGCGAGTGTGGTGGGGAACGTCGTGTTGTTCAAACCCGTGTCTACTGTTCATAGTTTGTTAGCGCGCACTTTATACTATAATTATATCTCTATGGTCCTAGGTACCTATTTTTTTTTTTTTCCTGAAATTTTGAGAGGAATTTTAGACTGATGACGCCAGCGCTGTCCTTGTTAAAATTCTAGTTTTCCCTCTCAGGTACTCTGAATCTCTGTAAGGGTGCTCTCTCAGCCTCACCGCGAGCATTCGCCTGTAATATTCAGATTCGAGTATAACATAACCCTGGCAAGCGTAGCTTAACCTGATGGATCGACCCGTGCGGCTGTTATTACTCAGCCACGAGCAGCTCCTCCGTTAATATCCTTATTATTATTCCATATAACATTTTGTAATAATAAATCTGCCAATACAAAAATGCGTTTAACATACTCAATGTGACCGAGCCTCAATAAATTCAGCTTAGCCCGGTAATCATTAAAAAGTTAGCATATTAAAAAATTGATACGTTCCTAATTCGAAATCATTTGGAACGTTCAAATAAATTCGACGCCCGCTGGCTAAACGCACGTTACAATAAACGGAATGCGAATTCGAAATTCGAAAAATTGTTTACTGTGTTTCGTTTCTTTTTTTTGCGTTTAGGTTGAGTTTTGTGCGTCATTTTAAGTTTGGATTGAATTATTTTTTGTTGATTCTTGATTTATTTTGATAATTTTTTCGATAACTATGCATTATGCACGCTTAGGCAGGTATTTTCTTATTTATGTAAACACAAAACATTGGGCGAATGTATTTTAATATCTATTTAGTGAGTGCGAGTTTGTCCTAGTTGCATTTAATTAAGGTCATCTTAATAAGGGAGAACTACTAAAATAGTTGTTCCAACTTTTTCAAACAATAGGTACCTTACTCAGGTAATTAATATTCTCTTGCTTCAGATTCATTTATCATAACTATTGATAAAAATTCACATAATTTTGATATTTTTGACGCGGGCTTCTAAAGGCCTCCCGACAGACAAGGGGTTAAAAACGGTATTCGGTGAAACTTTCAAGTTTATGAAAGAGCGAAATTCTGGGAACTAAAAAGTAGAATGAATGTTTTTGTTGCTTGTGCCTAAAAGTCTAGTCGGTACAAGCAATACTGACATTCATCCAATTTTTTTTTTAATACATCTTTTATCTTTGCTCCCACATTTTCTACCTAAACGCAACTACTTAATAAATTCTTGAATCAAAACATGTTTTGGGCAGCATTTTTTATTATGTCCTATCAACGTCCATTACTGCTTATTATGTTTAGTTCGCTGTGTGGTATCCCTTGGATCGATACCCCGCTGTTACCAAGATTTTTTATTTCGGCCGCTGACTGGCCAGGTAGAATAATGCGTTCGAAATTCAAAGTTAAGTCATGTCAGTTGAAAAAAATATTGTGATGATTTAATAAAATGTGGGCTGTTTATGTTCTTTTTTTAAATGAGTTTTACTTATTAGTCTAATGTAAATAATTATGAAGAAGTTTTTATATGTATTGGAATTAGAATATCATCCTTCATTGCTAAATGTTGTGTACGAATAATATAACTGCTTCAATTTATACCTAGATGACATGACCAGACCGAACAGTAAATGAGATATATTGGGTCACCTATGAAATTGGCGTTTTTTTCCCACTAATAGAGAACCTCGTCACTTTTATACCTATCGAATAATGACCATCATAATAGACAACTACCAATAGTAAAAAAACCTTATTATTTATTGTTGTCTTAACATAAAAAATACCTTAAAAATGACTCCTCATTTTTTTTGCAGAAATGACCACTATTTTTTTTTAACTTAGCCAAAACTTATTTTTGTCGCTTAATCTAAGCGGCATACGTTATCTTAGTTTTTAAACAGTAGTGCATAAAAGTTTTAAAACAGTAGTGTTCATGTTCATGATTGTTATATAAATTAAGAAAACGTTAGTGTGAAAAATGAAACTTCTTTAAAATTCCCCATACAAAACACCAATTTCATAGGTGGGGACCTAATAAAAATGCTGGGTGGATCAGAACCAAATCTAACTGGATGCAGCTACCAGTAGGTATTTTACATGGAGCTACTGCCTATCTGACCTCCACAACCGAGTAAAGAAAGTCAAAGATCCACTAATGACAGCCGGGCCAACTGCTTAACGTGCTTTCCTTCACTGATTTTAAAGCAAGTGATAATTACATACAACGCACATGAATCCGAAGCTCATGCTCATGAGGAGCTCGTGGCTAAGTAATAACAGCCGCTTGGGTCGATCCATCAGGTTAAGCTACGCTTGCCGAGGTTGGTCTGTGGATGGG
Source organism: Lithophane semibrunnea (assembly GCA_947363905.1). Lineage (NCBI taxonomy): Eukaryota > Metazoa > Arthropoda > Insecta > Lepidoptera > Noctuidae > Lithophane > Lithophane semibrunnea. The sequence continues at coordinate 4,940,085 of OX376216.1, read as the reverse complement.
TGACCATTTTCACATATCGAGACTCCTCCGTGCCTCGGAAAGCACGTTAAGCCGTTGGTCCCGGCTGCCATTTGTGGATCTTTGACAGTCGTTACGAGTCGTCAGAAGTACGAAAGTCTGACCACCAGTCTTACCAAGGGGTATCGTATTACCCAGTTACTGAGTTGTGGAGGTCAGATAAGCAGTCGCTCCGTGTAAAATACTGGTATTCAGCTGCATCCGGTTAGACTGGAAGCCGACCCCAACATAGTTGGGAAAAGGCTAGGCAGATTGATTGATTGACGCACATGAATCCGAAAAGTCAGAGGTGCGTGGCTTGGGTTCGAACTCGAAACCTATGACTTGGGAGTCCGACGGTCACACCACTAGGCTACTGCTTGTTGTATATTAGTAATTTAGTAGACGTTTACTTACTGTAGGTTAATATTTCGCAATAAAACTCCTACAATAATTTACAAAATACAAAGACATACGCAAGCAACGCCTGGAGGCAAGCGTTAGCTCACGATTAAAACAATAGATGTCAGTTGCAGTCCATACTATTAATTATTAAATGTCGCAATTAGAAAGGAAGGTCATAATAATAATTACTATTAGTAGTGTGGTTTCTATGGGTCAATTATTAATCAGTGGAGTTATTATTAGGTTAAAATGAAATATACGGGTAGGCAAAGTGTCGAGCAATTTTAGTAATAGGTCTTCTCTTAGTGTGGTTAGTAACTAACCAGAGGCCCCAGACAAAGTGACATTCTATCAGCGATAACGATGCTGGAAAAGGCAAAAATGTATAGGACTGACATAAGCTATCGAAAAGCTTATGTCAATCCTGTTGAAAGTCGTTGTAGAAATACGAAGCGATTGTCACTTGTCTAGGCCCTCTGGTGTCAGAGTTTTAAAGTCGCTAAAGGGCCTCTGACTTGGCTTCACTTACCGGGTGTCGAGAAATATCTCTCAGGCATGCCGGTTTCCTCACGATGTTTTCCTTCACTGATTTTAAAGCAAGTGAATACGAACATGAATCCGAAAAGTCAGAGTTGCGTGGAAATAATTTTAAGAGGATTTCGAAGATTAGACCTCCATACAAACTCACTTACCTGTTTTTATTATTAGAATCAACATCATCATCATCATCAGCCTATAGCAGTCCACTGCTGGACATAGGCCTCTCCAATTGCACGCCATTCAGCTCGATTCTTGGCAACTCTCATCCAGCTGCTACCAGCCACCCTGCGAAGATCGTCGCTCTACCTGCCTGAGGGCGTCCTACCTTACGTTTGCCGATTCGCGGTCTCCACGGTCATCGGTTCTACGGCTAATATGGCCGGCCCATTGCTACTTCAGCTTGCTTATTCTGTGAACTATATTGACAACTTTGGTTCTCTGCCGGATCATCATCACCACGTTCCGGATATTAGTATAAAACTTACTTATTCGCGATCTCCATTCATAAAAATCTAGTGTCCAATTGAAAGCACGACGCAATAACCATCGGTATGTTTCCACATACCATCAAGCGATTGACCAGTCAATAATGACCGAATGACTGACCGAATGAGTAATGAACTATACTCGACCTAGTTTCATGTCATTGGACATCCCTAAAGAGCATAAGTTATATAATAGAATGGCGATCAGGAATAAAAACCTTCGTCATGTCTTTATAATTACAGATTAAAAAATTAAAAAATATCGCAGCATCACGCCGTTATGTCTCTAAGGGCGAATTTCACCAAACTTTTATACCGAGTATAAGTCTTATTCTGCGAATACATTTTGAATTTTTATTTATTTATTTATATATACTTTATTGTACACCACAAAAATATATAACAAAACAGTAATATTAATATTTTTGACAGTTTTTCCATACAAAAACTGTCAGACGCCATTTTTATTCCACGGATAAAAGATATCTGACTTTGGTAAAATCAGCCCTTAGGAGAAGACAGCTGATATAGTAGGTACATCCACATTTCGCCGGTTCTCGTATATACCCAAATGTCAGTTGTAGCCAACATGGCGTCGGTATAATAATAAATAATAAAATAAAATAAAATAAATTTATTCACAAACTTTTTTACAGGATTCCTATGAAAACCCTGACTTCTGAGCTAGGTAAAAACCTGTATTACAGAAGTCAGTGCCCTCTCCCACTTTCTCCTTGATACAATATTGTGAATAAAAGATGTAAAAACAGAAACTAATAGAAATCAAATAAGTGATGGGTTATGTTTACTATGTTGTGTTTATGCATGTAGATAACGTGTAAGTGTGTACGTATGTGTGCGTGAGTGTGAGGGTGTGTGTGTGTGATGGATGTTAGATGTAGGTGAGGTATGTGGTAGTAGGGAATATTATTCTGTGAGCAATAACATTTCTGTTTGGTCGTAGTTTAATTGAAGTAGCCAGTTCTTAATTTTCATTTTTGTTTCTCGAACAGTAAGTGGATGAATGTTTATTATTTTATTTATTTTATTGTATAAGTAAGATGACCTATAAGATTGCTGTCGTCTAGCCGTAGCTGTCCGACATCTGACAGGTAAGCATACGTTAGCAATAACACGTTTTCTCTTATACACATTTACATGACAGGGAGTTTGCTTGTGTTTTTTTAATATAATTTGGGATATATATAATTGTCTAATTGTTAACAATTCGCAATTTTCATACAATTGCTTAGTCGGATATCTGAAGGGTTTAAAAGTCATTACCTTCAATAATGACCGTTGAGCCCTTTCTAATTGCATCATGTGGGTTTTACAGGCACCACCCCAGACCCCTAAACAATATCCAAGTATGGATTGAGCTAAAGCATAATATATATTACGAAGAAGAGGAAATTCCGCGGCATGCCTAAGTTTTTTGAAAACCCAGATTAGCTTCCTAGTGCGACCCGTAACAAGAGTTATATGGGGTTCCCAACTTAGCCTCTCATCTAAGATAACACCTAAGTATTTGACCTGTGTAACTTTATTAATAGAAAGACAAGAACAGTTATTACTTACTTACTTAGGTATGGCGGCAAAAAACGTTAAAAATCTTGTGAAAAAGTTGGAACTTTCTGGCTACGGAGATATTGAAAGTCAACCTTCAATATCTCCGTAGCCAGAAAGTTCCAACTTTACCCTTCCTTCCTTAAAAACCGGCCAAGTGCGAGTCGGACGCGCGCACGAAGGGTTCCGTTCCGTGCCATTATCTATAAAAACGACAATAAAATCACGTTTGTTGTATGAGAGCCCCCCATAAATATTTATTTTATTCTGTTTTTTAGCATTTGCTGATAAAGCTGCAACAGAAATACATCATCTATGAAAATTTCAACTGTGTAACTATCACCGGTTAGTGAGATACAGCCTGGTGACAGACGGACAGACGGACAGCGAAGCCTTAGTAATAGGGTCCTGTTTTACCCTTTGAGTACGGAACCCTAAAAATAATCACAAGGACGGGAATAACAAGTGACTTGGCTTCTGTTATTCTTTTACGAGAGGGCTCAATGTATAATGGTCCACATGTACGAGTTTGGTACCAGAACACTAATCAAGCTTGTTACTCAATTGGCCTGTTCTTTGTGCTGACAACATAGTATTATCTTCACGCCCTGCTTCCGTTATGAGGTAAGCAGAATTACTGGTTTCCTCAATACTTACTGTTATAGATAAGTATGTAGGTCTCGTACAGTACTTAAGCACCCGGTAGTACTGGGACATCGAGTTTGATTTTTAGGGTTCAGTAACCAAAGGGTAAAACGGGACCATATTACTAAGGCTCCGCTGTCTGTCTGTCCGTCTGTCACCAGTCTGTATCTCATGAACCGTGATAGTTAGACAGTTGAAATGTTGACAGATGATGTATTTCTGTTGCCGCTATAACAACAAATACTAAAAAAACAGAATAAAACAAATATTTAAGGGGGCTCCCATACAACAAACTTGATTTTTTTTCTCGATATTGATAACGGCAATAAAAAAAAGATAGACGCTTAAAATATTCACAGAATATTAAGTTACATATTCACTTTAAAAATAACTAATCAAATTAAAATAAAACAAATATTTAAGCGGGGCTCCCAAACAACAAACTTTTTTTTTTTTGCCTTTTTTATAGATAATGGTACGGAACCCTTCGTGTGCGAGTCCGACTCGCACTTGGCCGGTTTTATTTAGTTTTTTGGCGTTGACTTCCTCCTTGGTCCAGTTATCACAAGCGTTACTACTAAGCATGAAGTTTTGGGTTCAATTCCCAGGTCGGAAAAAGTGTTAATGGGTTTTATCTTAAGATTTTTTTCAGTAGCAACCCGGAATCTGGATTTGTGCCCGGTGGATGGCAACAGGCTCGCCCCTATTACATGGGACTTAAACAAAAGTGGCGAAATGTGGGTGTACTATAGGTACACCTCTGTCTAACCCTTCAGGGAAAACCGGCGTGAAGTTATGGTATGTTATTTTTGGCTTTGTAGGGCGTTGTGTCTTTATCTCTCCCAAACCTGTGTCTCTTTCTAACGATCAATATGACGTAATAAAGTGAACTGTACTTATCTAATCAATTGTTAAATACCATAAGTGTCCCAAAACTTTCAGGCTAGTATGATCTATATATTTCAGTAACATCTCCACAGCCTCCGTGGCGCAATGGCTAGCGCGTTCGGCTGTTAACCGAAAGGTTGGTGGTTCGAGCCCACCCGGGGGCGATTCTTTTTACAACTGAAACACAAGAATAACTGGGCTAAAACTTCGGGTTTCGTGCGGCAATACCACGATGTGTGTAGACGAACCATAAAATGTTTGTAGGCCTTGTAGACTCATAGATGTTTCGATTCGTTGGCCATTTCCTATTTGGTTATAAGTACTTGGTACTTGTTGACACTGAAAAACATTATAAAAGCCAATTATTTTTAAAAGAGTAACCGTGGAGTTTCTTGCCGGCTCTTCTCCATAGGAAACGACCAATTGGAACCGTGCCCCTAGCTTCTGACGTTTCATAAGTGCCCATGTAGGTTTATGTGAAATAAAATATTTTAATTTAGATATTTTGTCTTTTTCTAAAAATCAAAGTGCCACAAATAGATAAGTATATCAAATTACAATAATAATAAAAACACAATGTAATTGCACAAAACAGTTACAATCTCATGCATCGCTCCCGTAATTTTACACCACTCCAGAGAATTTGTCGATACGTTCATTCAATTTCGTTCATTCATCTAGGGTTGAACAGTTATAAAATTGGAATGAAAAAATGTTGACGCTTTTTTATTATTTAATAAAGTTTAGCTACGGTTTCGGCGAGGGCGAATTTCGGCGGTTACGGTGAGGAGCTCGTAGCTAAGTAATAACAGCCGCACGGGTCGATCCATCTGGGTAATTAAGCTACGCTTGCCGGGGTTGGTGTAGATGGGTGACCATCGTTACGTATCGAGACTCCTCCGTGCCTCGGAAAGCACGATAAGCCGTTGGTCCCGGCTGTCATTCAAGGATCTTTGACAGTCGTTACGGGTTGTCAGAAGCCCGAAAAGTCTGACAAAACCAGTCTTACCAAGGGGGTAATACAAACTGGGGGGTAATACCAACTGGGTAATACGATACGTATTACCCAGCGTATTTTCTTTTAGGGTCAGCTCAGACCACGACGTGAAACGACGCGACGCTGCGCTCGCTTTTTAACAATTATCGAACTTATATTTTCTTAAAAGGTATAATTTCAGTGCAAGGGTTGACACGTCTCAAAGTACGTTGAGATGTGCGGTGCTGTGCAGCGCGTGTAGCTTATTGTGTAGTAAATAAATTCGATATTGTATCGGATCATAAAAAAGTGCGCGTCGCCTCGCGTTTCGGTGTTAACTGACTTAGGTTCGAGATTATTCAATAGAGAATTAGAGAACAAATTTTTCTTTTTTTTTTACCTTGGTGGGTTACAACTCTGTAGATGATGGTTTACTACCTCTGCCGGTCGCCAAACAAGGTCACCTCTGTCGGGGACGGGGTTGGCAACGGTGTAGCAGGCATGATAACTGAACTAACTAAAGCAGGTCTTATGTGTGTCATTTTTTTTAAATTACCATTATTTTCTACGTAAAAAGCAATTACCTAAACTTTTCGACGCTTTAGAGCTGCTAGCGCCCCACTCCGCCTCGTTCTCACTCAGATCGCGAGTAGTATGGTGCGAGCGGGATAAAATATGAGGTAGGGTGCGCCCTTAAGTTTCCGCGCTATCATCTTAATTTGGGGACAGACGTATCCCTTGTATTTACTTGATTGTCCACAATCGCACCCTGCACCTGTCTGAGCTGAGTACTAATCGAGTACTCCCAAGAATTAACTGCAATACACACAAAACAATAAGGCAGTAACCAGTAACGGCCATCACGTCTCCAACCAGCGGATGTACCCACTTAGAATGCGAACGAACTTTGGCAATAGCTAATAATAATCCAACAAACAGTCAGACATGACAGACATTGGCATAAGATCGTGCATTGTCGAGTTTGCTCTATAAGGAAGATTTAAACCAGTATTTCACTTCGAGCGACTGCCTATAAATGACCTTCATTACTCAGGTACTGGGCACGCACGATACTCCAGGTAAGACAGCTGACGCTTGACATAGACAATTTTTTTTTTCACCACTACTGTTAGGTCTCGTTTACCGCCGCGCCGCCTCCACGCCGCCGCCGCTCCTCTAAGCTGTGTACACGGCACCGCCGCTACGTCGCCACCGCGCCGCAGCCACGCCGATTCCGCGCCGACTCCGCTCCACCTCCGCGCCGCAACCACGCCGACGCCGTGCCGCCGCTTCGCCGCCGCCACCACACCGCTAGTACCTATTGTTTAAACGGTTTTTTTTATACCATCGCCGGCCGCTTGCAAAAATGCACGCGCTTGATATTATAATACTTTAATTAATCAAGCGGAGACGGCGCGGCGTCGTATCCCAGAGGCCTTATGCTCTTGACCTGCATCTCACCTGACTGTAAGTGATGATCAGGCCGAAGGTGGAAGCGAGCTTTACCCGGAATCCTCAACCACAGAGGAACTGGCTATCTTACCTCGTAACAGCCAAAACACAACAATGCTGTTAACATTGTTGTTATGGCGACAGACTTAGATAAGATGGTGGTATCTAGCCAGGTGGACTTAGAACAAGCCCACCACCAACCAAACCGAGCAGATTTTTTTTTTGCCCCCTCTGGGAATCGAACCCGGGACCTCTGGGTCTGAGACAGGTGGTCTAACCACTAGATTCGTGAGCTAGTGGTTAGACCACCTGGCGCTTAAAACATCAAGAGAATAATATGTAAAGTAGCGAATTTTTGCACTTGAATCAAGTTGGAGGCAAAAGCCATAGTTATGTCAGATAAGATAGCTATATCGTGTGGGTACACGTAATCAGAGGTCCTAGACAAACTGACTTTCAATCAGCGATAACGATGATGGAAAAGAAAAAAATGTTTAGGACTGACATCAATCTGCCAATCTGCCTAGCCTTTTCCCAACAATGTTGGGGTCGGCTTCCAGTCTAACCGGATGCATCTGAATACTAGTATTTAACATGGAGCGACTGCCTATATGACCTACACAACCCAGTAACTGGGTAATACGATACCCCTTGATAAGACTGGTTGTTTCGGGCTTCTGACGACCCGTAACGACTGTCAAAGATCCATAAATGACAGCCGGGACCAACGGCTTAATGTGCTTTCCCAGGCACAGAGGAGTAACGGTATGTAAAGATGGTCACCCATCCACGGACCAACCCCGGCAAGCGCAGCTTAACCTGATGGATCGACCCGTGTGACTGTTATTACTTAGCCACGAGCCCCTCATATATAGGATTAACATAAGCTATCGAAAAGCTTATGTCAATCCTGTTGAAAGTCGTTGTAGAAATACGAAACGCTTTCGAAGCGATTGTCACTTGTCTAGGCCCTCTGGAGGTGGTAGGCATATAAGTTGACACATTATCACCGTCATAGGCTGACGCATCCGATAGCTATGAATAATAATATGACCTTAGAGGTTCCAGTGATTGTTCGAGACAATATGGCGGCGTGGGTTAAGTTAATTCTTGTGGTTTATGTGTGTTGAGGTTATGATTTTATAGTTCGTTAATAAATATTTGTACTGCTAAAACCAGGAGCTTATTCTTTCAAGTTTTTTTGTATTGTGAATCTTAATGAATCTCCTGGGGGCACTCTTATAATAAGTATCCTTTATTTTTTTGTAGCAGCCGACCTGGGGGCTTAAAACAGCCACTTTGGCAGAATCATATATGAGGAAAATATTATGAATCATCGTAAAATATCACAAACTGTCAATTCATATTATGATCTGCGTGCGATTCATGTTACGAAATAATGATCTTTTTGACAGTTTTCTATGGAGATTCGGAAAATGGTCCACACATTATGAATTGCTTTTATGTCAAATTAGAGGAATTGCTAATGTGGCCGGTTTTTTTTTTTGAGGGTTGGAAATCATCCAATGATGGGCGGAGCGGAAAGGCGTGTCAGACTTTTACTGACTAAAACCCACCCGTGTTCCTTCAGTTGCCTGTTGCCAAGGTCCCGGTATCCCTTTCGAACTTTCCCGCAACCCTGGCTTTCCCGCAATCCTGGTCTTTCCCGCAAACCTGGTCTTTCCCGCCACCCTGGCTTTCCCGCAACCCTGGTTTAGGCTCCCTGACGATAAGTGAAGTATCATTCGTTTTTTCAACTGTTAACTGTCACTTTGACCTGCCTTTTATCCTGCAAAAAATGTTAATAATAGTAAAAAAGAACGGAAATTTCTCGAAACCCAAAAAAAAAATCAACCCAAAAACACGTGCGTACCAACCCTAACCAAGTGACCCTTCAATAAAATTTTATACACATCGTATTAAAAAGATAAATTAATTCGCTACAACTGTCAGGGGTGACACAAGGGTACAGGATCTGATAACAACCCTTTATTGAGTACCCCTGACTGACAGGTGTATGTGTGTATGTGTAATTGATTTATCATAAATACGGGGGTAGGTAGAATATTTATTCAAAAATCTATATGAATGTATGTGTGGGGTAGATTATCTTGTTAGTAGATGTTGAAATTGATAATGTGTTTGGATACTGAATTAAATATGATAGCTCTACGTGCAGCTGCAGAAAAAAATCATATATGTACATGTCGGAGAATCGACAGGATTTATTCCGTTAGAATCAAACATCATGTGGGCCAAAGACGGGTTTCGTGCAATGAAAACACACTGGATGCGATACACGGCGTTTATTAAAATCACAAATTAACACTATAGCCACGAACTATAATTTAATCACAATAACTGAGCACAACGAATCGAGTACAGTTCCGCGACGTCCTAACTCCGATGCGATCAGACACTGAATGTCCTCCTCGCCGTGGACATTAAAACATGACGACTCTGTAGAAGCACGCTTGTGATGTGGGTAGATCACGTGATGCCGCCAGTGGCGCGCTTGCGATTCGTTTCGTGTCCGTACTATTGACCGGATCCGACATACAATACGTCTCCTTCTTCAATCGGTCCCCCATTATTGAGGATCATGGTCACTGGACCCCTTTAAGCGGACAATCTGCTTCCACCACCTGCTAAAATTTGCTTGAGGACGTAGTTTCTTTTAATTGGTTGGACTACCGTGTTGCTATTGGTTATGCTCACTCAGATGTGTCGCTGATGGTGGCGCGAGTGTTGGATCATTTAGCTCCCTTCAAAATGGTTGAGCTGAATGGTGCTGATCCATGCGTCATGTTCGTGAACGGGCGCCGTCAGTTGTGACTGGTCATCTCTTAAATGCCATGGCTTGTTTTAACTTTTGAATTGTTTTTTTTAACTTTTATTACGGACGCTTCTTTCTACATTGTTCTCACATGTAGAATGTATTACAACATGAATGATGTAACCAATATTTTGTTTAAAAAATTGGTGTCCGTGGAGTTTCTTGCCCGTTCTTCACCATAGCTCATACTACGCTTTGGAATGGACAACTAGCTTCATATTTCTGATTGACCGACAATTCAAAAGTGCCTGTAAATGAATGCTTTGAGTTTGAGTTTGAGGCGACCGGCCTCGTGCTCTTTTTCCTTCGGTATTGCCAACAATGACGAGTTTTTCTAGGCTGCTATCTCCCCTTCGCTCATCTTTTCATAGTCATTGTAAATTGTCAATTGCCAGTTATTACGGGTTCTCAGAAGCCCAAAAGTCGGACTACCGGTCTGGCCATAGGGTATCGTGTTACTATGTAAGTAACAGGGCTGAGAAGTTCAGATATGTAGTCGCTCCAGTAAAGTACTGAGATATTCAGCTGCATCCGGTTAGACTGGAATCTGATCCCAATATAGTTGGGAAAGGCAGATGAGGATGTTTTCACAGTTCATACCTTAACCATAATATTTTTTTTAATTCATTTTTGTTGTATTCTCCACTGAAATCACAATGGTAACACTAAAAGTGTAGCCAAAACACTTTGCCCAACCTGGAAATGAAACCCAGGACCAGAGTCCATAGACAAAGTGACATTCTATCATCGATAACGATGATGGAAAAGGCAAAAGTGTATAGGACTGACATAAGCTATTGAAAAGCTTATGTCAATCCTGTTGAAAGTCGTTGTAGAAATACGAAACGCTTTCGAAGCGATTGTCACTTGTCTAGGCCCTCAGGTTCAGCAGTCAGCGCTTACGAGCACTAAACCAACCAGGCATGGGCAACCATGCCTGGTTGGTTTAGTCCTCGCCAGCTTCAAACTTTTTTTCTTTTTCTTTCATTGTATCAAGAATAGGATAATATTCAGAGATACGTCTCCTAATATATGTGCCCGGTAAATGGTAATACTCTGGCTCCTATCTCCGTCTTGGGCAATCGTGGGTGAATGACATTACCTTTAACCCTCTCACGAATATGTGATAAATTGTGACATTTATTGCTATATTATGCATTAACCCTATAAGCCGGACATGAGCCTCCCTTATAAACAGCGAACGGTATTAGGGGATTGCTATAATTGTTACAAGTATGTAGCTACAAATGCATAATTTTGCTTGTCTGTAATTATCTAAATTTAAAGTAAATTTGCTCATTTAGCGATTTTATTACATTGCGCCAATAGGTCCTTGTGGTAACAAAATGTACACAAAGCTATGAGTCATAGAGAAAATGCTATATGGGATAGGGCCAATCTTTTGTAAATCGATGATATTCAATCTGCCTATCCTTTTTCCAACTATGTTGGGGTCGGCTTCCAGTCTAACTGGATGTGGCTGAGTACCGGTATTTTACATGGAGCGACTGTCTATCTGACTTCCACAACCCAGTTACTAGGTAACACGATACCCCTTGGTAAAACTGCTTGTCAGACTTTCGGGCTTCTGACGACTCGTAATGACTGTCAAGGATCCAAGAACGACAGCCGGGTACAATGTACTTTCCGAGGCACGGAGGAGTCTCGATATGTAAAGATGGTCACTCATCCACGGACCGACCGCGGCAAGCGTAGCTTAACCTAATCGATCGACCCGTGCGGCTGTTATTACTTACGAGCCCCGATGATATTAAGGTCGAATATTGTAACATATTTCTATAGTCTATAGACGAGAATTTGTTAGTTAAGGTACGTACTTTTGGATAATACATAAGATTCATTACCTCTCAATAGTAAACTAAGAAATACGGCGGTCTAACGTTAGAAGATGTGTGGCAACATAAGGTATGTCGTAGTCTCGGAATTTCTCAGTTTATCATCAGAATGGATGTAAGACAGCGACCGTTGCACGAAGATAAATTTGAATTTGTTGATATTCTTGCATCTGCCGATGTACGCACTCTATATTATACAGTTGTTGAACAACAAGTTGTTCATAATCATGAGTACAATGACCCCTTAAGAGGAATTTCACCCTGTATCTCTGTTCATTCTCTTTAGTAATAAATAATAATACCTATATTGTCCTCCAGACAGTATTTCGGCCATGGCGGCCAATCTCAACGACGGCAATCTCAACGGCGGCCAATCTCAACGACGGCAATCTCAACGGCGGCCAATCTCAACGGCGGCAATCTCAACGGCGGCCAATCTCAACGGCGGCAATCTCAACGGCGGCCAATCTCAACGGCGGCAATCTCAACGGCGGCCAATCTCAACGGCGGCTAGCCTTCGGCGCGGGAGATTTTATACAAGGTGGAGATGACTATTCCACAAAAAATAAAACAGCGAATATCTAATGACGTTCTCGATCGACATACAAAAAATTAATCAAATATATCCAATAGTTTAGTTACGATAGCTAGTCAAAGATCGGCAAACCCCATAGTCGGCCCATCACTACTATTTAGTTTGTTTGAAAAAATGCCTTTTTTAATTTTGATGTTAGGAATTATTTGATAGTTCCAAAATACTCTTATGCATTGGTATTGCCAGTGTTTTCATTTATTGTTGTATTGTCGTCTCCACATTGTATAGTACACAAGTATGTGCGCAGACACAGGTGTACTCTCTTCCTTCACTCTCATAGTCCGATGGGACGGCACGCAGTCCAACACGACAGGAGAGTGATCAAACGCAGGACCAACGGCTCATCGTGCTTTCCGAGACACGGGGGTCTCACACCGCCAACTTCTAAACTCCGGGCTGTTGGAAAACCCAATAACACTTTGTCCGACATGCAGGCGTAGCATGAGCACCGTTTTGTCGACGGAAGAGTAGACAAAAATGACGTTTCCTGTAGACAGTAGACAGTACGAGACGGCAGCAAAATAGAAAGAGTCAACTGCACTTTTTACGAAATTCACTCTTTTACATAATTCGACTCAGAATTCTTTGTTTTATCATAGGATTTATCGGTTGTCAGTGTGATTTTGACAGTAAGGATAGAAAACTTTCTTCCGAAATAGTCTACATCTAAAAAGATCTAGACAAGGATCATTAGAAATTAAAGACAAAATGGCAGATTGTAGAAAGATTTCTACGGTGGATGTCAAAAATGAAGAAACGAACTGTTACTTTGTATAGAAAAAGCTCTATTCTTCGTAGAGATAGAAAGCGCCATGCTACGCCTGCTGGGTATAGAAGCCAGAACTACGCTTACCAGTCGCGAGACATTTTGAAATTCTCTTTAGTACTTAACTATCGACTCCATTACAATAAGTATTTAGATACTAACATAGTAGATTACTGTTGGGGCCAGCAATAAGGGGATTGATTGATGGACTCACGTAATGTGTGCCTCGGCTTCACCTCGGCCCACATTTTCACGATCGTCCATCAATTCCTGATTGCGGCCAAGTCTTGTATAGTACTTTTCTCAAACAATGCGCGGAAATTTAAACTAAGTAAATTAAATTAAAATCGTCACTTGTTTTTGACCAGTACAGCAATTTCGATTTTTCTCGAAGAAGGTTTACAAAATAATGCTCGAATTTCCAATCATATTTGAGAAAAGTACATAGTTAGTAGGTACGGTAAGTACACTTCGTTTTCAATACGAGTAAAGGAGTCTTTTACAAATAACAGTTAGTAGTAGGAACCGTTCAGCAAAAGTCATCAATGTCAAAATGAAAATCCAACTCTTTACTGCTAATAGCTTCAATCAACCCCTGAAAATGAACTACCAATCAAAGAAAAAATGCCAAGACAAATAACAAAAAAACAACGAAACATCGAGACTCGAATGTCCCTTAGAAGATAATTCGGAACGCTCCAAGGAATTTTCATTTCTCCAAATACTTAAAAAAAATGTTTTAGACAAAAGCGTTCGACCTCCTTCGACCGTTCGTGACAATGAACCTATGACGTCTGACCCGTGTGAATCTGACATCGTGACGGGTCGCGTTCGATATTCGAATTTGAAAAAAAGAACTACGTCACGGGCCGCTGATTGGACAGAATGTGTTCCGCCGTTTGAAGGTAGTCACGAGTCGACTAATTTCTTAAATTGAATTTTTGGGAATGCACGAGCTTTATAAAATGGTTTGTCTCACAAATTATTTGTGGTGTACCGAGACTCGTTCACGACTGTCGGTATGACCCGCTTAGCTAGTTTCTTCTCACAATTTTGTTGACAACCTTTGGTTATGGTTTTCTGTGATTACAGCATGAAAATTGGTTGATAATAATATGATTTTGTCCATCCACAGTTCGATGTCCTCAAGACGTTACTTACTGAAATTGTTTTTTTTTTAAGTGTATTATTAATACGCCTCTCATCTTATCAAATACATCATGATAATTATTATTTGGCAGAAGTTTCCACAAGCTCGTGGCTAAGTAATAACAGCCGCACGGGTCGATCCAACCGGTTAAGCTACGCTTGCCGGGGTTGATCCATGTATGGGTGACCATCTTTGCATATCGAGACTCCTCCGTGCCTCGGAAAGCACGTTAAAGCCGTTGGTGCCGGCTGTCATTTGTGGATCTTTGACAGTCGTTACGGGACGTCGGAAGCCCGAAAGTCTGACAACCAGTCTTGCCAAGGGGTATGGTATTACCCAGTTACTGGGTTGTGGAGGTCAGATGTAAAATACTAGTATTCAGCTGCATCCAGTTAGACTGGAAGCCAACTCCAATACGTATAGTTGGGAAACATGGGCCTCCCAAGCCCAACGACCAGTCAAAAGATTGATGAACGCAGTAAATTGTAATGTTTACACACACAAAATGACCCCAGTATTCACTAAAGTGGTGGGAAAGATGAGTTGTTCCTATGCAATGGTTGCCTCGGTGGACAAGTGGTCGCAAGCGCAACTTCCCCTAACCACGGCGCTGAGTTCGATCCCCGTATCGGCAGTGTTATTGGATTTTTCATTTAGGAAGGCCTCGTTATCCGCCAGCACCCTAATTGCGCCAATATTGCTAATCCATTGCTGCATAAGTTCGAATAAGTTCTGAATTAATTTAAAAGATCCATTGCGTCATAAGTTCGAATAATTTGTCTGCTCTATAACGTTATTTACGTTATAGAGCAGACAAATTATTCGAACTGAACGCAATGAATATTGTTGAACTGTCATTAAGAAATAAAAAAAATGTGATTGATCGTTGTTACGCAATAAAGCTTGATTCACACATATCAGTGAAGCCACAGTACCGGCACAGTGCAAAATATTCTTTCATGCTGGTGTCGGCACAGAGACTAACCCGGTTTCTGATTTGAGAAAAGTAGCAAATCTCAACTGATTATTCTCAAATACATAAGTATTCGCTTTTAAAATCGAATTTCGTTACTGAATTGAGATTTTTTTTAACTCTAATCAAGACTGGAACGTGTTTGCATTATGATTATAGTTTAACGAAATTCGATTTTAAAAGCGCATACTTATGTATTTGAGAATAATCAGTTGAGATTTGCTACTTTTCTCAAATCAGAAACCGGGTGTGAGACACTGATACTGACAAGTGGGAATGCGTTCATAGAGGATGTATGCACTGTGTACCGGCACAGTACAAAATATTCTTCTGTGTCGGAACGGTAGCTTCACTGATATGTGTGAATCAACCTTTAGGGTGCTGGAGTCCCTGCCAGGGTTGCGGCAAAGGCAAGAGTCGCGGGATTGTCAAAAAAAAAAAAAAAAAAATTATTTCACATAAACCTACATGGGCACTTATGAAACGTCAGAAAGGGATACCGGGACCTTGGCAACAGGCAACTGAAGGAACACGGGTGGGTTTTAATCAGTAAAAGTCTGACACACCCTTCCTCTCCGCCCAGAGCGGGAGAAGTCATTTGAAGATTTCCCAACATCAACAAAAAAAAAAAAAAAGCTTGCTGGAGTCTGGATTTGTTCCCCCTATTGGCACTAAGCCCTTTAATACATGGAACCTCACCGTCTGTTAAATACAATAGCAAACTAATATTTTATTTCAGAGATTTATTACCCGGTTCATAATACATACTATATTTTTATATGTACACACGGCTACACATCAAGCTATACATTTCCAGTTTATGCTGATCTCGCATTGTATAGGATTTTCGTACAATGCGAGGTCAGCTTATATTGGAAATGTATAGCTTGATGTGTAGCCGTGTGTACTAGGTATTTTTATGACACATGTCTCGGGTCATAAAATGGCGTTTTTTACTTACTATTGCTTTATTTTCCGTCGTAATGTTCCATGTGTGGGGGTCAATGGTTTTATTTATATCATCAAGCTTATAGTGCTAGGGAGGTGAGCAAAATTGTAAGTGGCAATGTAAGATGGAATAGTTCTGCGTGACTATTGTCATTTGAATTAGAAAAGGTTCAGGGGGCCTTAACCGGCCACAATTCCTCCAAAACCAGTTCATTTCCTGAATCCCAGCTATCATTAGCAATTCCTCTAATTTGATATAAAAGCAAACCATTCATAATTTGTGGACCATTTTACGAATCTCCATAAAAAAACTGTCAAACAGATGAATTATTTCGTAATGAATTACACGCAGATCATAATTATGAATTGTCAGTTTGTGACATTTTACGGATGATTCATAATATTTTCATATTATGATATGATTTTTGTGAAAGATCTGGTCCAGCCCGGGGAGGTATGGTGGAGCATAGGTCAGAGGTAAAATTTTGACCTTGAACTGGGCAAGCGTAGTTCAGAAATTAGATAAAATAGTTTGTGGCAACGAGCAGGGCACTTTGCTCACAGAACAGATGGCCGATGGGACCAAAACGTTCTGCGGGCTAGACAAGTGACAATCGTTTCGAAAGCGTTTCGTATTTCTACAACGACTTTCAACAGGATTGACATAAGCTTTTCGATAGCTTATGTCAGTCCTATACATTTTTACCTCTTCCATCATCGTTATCGCTGATAAAATGTCACTTTGTCTAGGGCCTCTGGAATGGCGACCGCGTACTGGAAGATGAGCGTTACAAGGCCTTCTGCAATGTGGACCGATGACCTTGTGAAGGCCGCAGGAATCCGCTGGATGCGAGAAGCACAGAACCGGTCGAAGCGGCGGTGCCTTTGTCCAGCAGTGGAGATCTTTCGGCTGATGAATGAATGAATGAATGATTCCAGCTTATACTGGTTTTTTTACCACTGGCTGTAGGTACCTACGTCATTGGTAGCAAAACCTGCTGCCTAGAAGTGCGTTTCATCAAATAGTTCCTATGCCGTAATGATGGCTCCACTGTTGCTACACCAATACGAATACAGTACGCCGCTACCGCGCTACATAAAAGGTTAGTTTTTTTTTTATTTAACAAATAGAGACTACATTACTGCAAAGGAACTATTTGATGAAACCCTCTCTACCGTACGACATGGCGAAACAAAAAACGAACATGAAATGTATTGATTTTGACAGGTTTTTGACATTTATTCTATATGAAGTGCGTTCATTACTATTGTCCCTTGACGCGATTGGTAGCACTGATCTGAGAGTTGCCATTTTGAACTCCAATAGTATTGAAACAAAGCTTGACAAGCAATGGTGCTCACATGACGGCAAGGGACAAGTTATAGTGAACGGTCTGTATCTTATCTATCTTGTTATAAATACCTACAAAAATATATATACCGCAATCGTGTCAATTAAAGAGTGGTTAACATGACCTATATATTTCAATGACATCTCCACAGCCTCCGTGGCGCAATGGCTAGCGCGTTCGGCTGTTAACCGAAAGGTTGGTGGTTCGAGCCCACCCGGGGGCGATTCTTTTTATTCCATTGCAAGGTAAATATTTTCGATATAATATCCAATACCATTGAACCTTTAAAATGGTATTACTTCAATGTAAGTCAACAGGGTCTAGACAAGTGACAATCGCTTCCAAACCGTTTCGTATTTCTACAACGACTTTCAACAGGATTGACATAAGCTTTTCGACAGCTTATGTCAGTCCTATACATTTTTGCCTTTTCCATCATCGTTATCGCTGATAGAATGTCACTTTGTCTTGGCCCTCGTTGCACGGCTCCCGCCAGTTGCGCCTGTGATTGGAGCGACAAACGTTGCGCGCGCGTCGTCGTTTCGCATGCTTTTCGAACTGTTTGATAATATCGTTTTATATAACCGGCGATGCCGATAATCGGTAGCGGAATCCGAATCGCTACATCCCTAGTTTCAACCTTAGTGCAGTTTTAATTCAGTAGGAATTGTTGTGTGATAAAGCAATATCGCTATCGTCTATACCTACTCAAATAGATATTTTTGTGGTCACAAGAATTAAAACAATGAATGACAAACTAACATTACTCATAACGTTTTTTCCTCTTCATTCATCATACATTTGCACGTAGGTCTGTGGTTATAATGCTACGGTTACACTTCGCGTTATCGCGAACTTTTCTTCGTGCGCTCTCTGTTGCTCAGCGAGTAATCGAGGGGTGTGCGAAAGAGAGCGCACGAAGAAAAGTTCGCGATAACGCGAAGTGTAGCCGTAGCATAACCAATCTACATACTTAATGTCCTACTTAATTTATATTCATAGCTAGTTGACTAATAATGTTAAACCATATTAGTCATGAATGGGACATGTTTTAGTATCTTTCATTGTTTTGTTTAGGCTCGTTGGTCTAGTGGTCGCAAGCGCCATTACTGAGGTTCTGGGTTCGATTTCCAGGTCAGGCAAAGTGTTATTAGGTTTTTCTATCTGAATTTTCTCGTCCGGAGTCTGGATTTGACTTAAACATAACCGGTGTGTCCTGCCCGTTATGACAGACCTCCTATATGCTCCTGATCTGCTTGATATCCTGCCACGCTTCTTTGTCCCAGACAATTACTGCCGGGGTAGAAGGCACAGACTGTTTGCTGTGCCTCCATGTCGTACGGTTGCACGTGCTAAGTCGCCAATTCCTCGCATCCTGGCCGCGCTTAATGATCTCTTGGATTCTAACCCAACAGGCGATCTGTTTGCGGATGGATGGACGCAGATTTTATTGTTATGTCAGAAGTATATACTGTGAAGGAATTTGAAATGAGGAATTTATGAAAGTGTGGTTAACCGTTATGTTTTCATGATCTTATTTCGTATGTGTTATAGTGTGGTAGTGGGCCGTAATCCACCACGCGGGCCCAGTGCGGGTTGGTAGATGTCACATGCCTTTGAATTTTCGGTCCTAGGACATGCCGGTTTCCTCACGATGTTTTCCTTCACCATTCTGAAAGCATTGGTGATGAAATAAATTACATAAATTAGTGCGCCTGCTTGAGTTCGAACCCACGACCTTAAAACTCCTAAGTCAGCAAGTCTGACAACCAGTCTTCCCAGGGATATCGTGCTACCAGGCCCGGGTCGACGGCGAGTCGTGTTCCACACGCGCCTCAAAGAGATGTCAGCAAACTTGATGGGGCCGATGGCGCCAGGGTTGCGGGAAAGTCCGAAAGGGATACCGGGACCTTGGCAACAGGCAACTGAAGGAACACGGGTGGGTTTTAGTCAGTAAAAGTCTGACACGCCCTCCCGATAGTTAAGAAAGGCTAGAATGATCACTGTTTTTAAACGTTTATGGTTACAAGAATCGACTTTGAGTGAAGCTGTTAGCTTCGCATGAATCCCCAATTCATTTTATATTCTTTGCAAATCATGACAATGTTACTAATACCTGATCGCCAGCTCAGCATGCTTCGTGTTTAACAATGAAATATCTCGGAGCTGATTCTGTGAATGCATGTGACTGTATGTATGGAACTATATGGATGTGTCATGCGGCGCGAGTGTGGGCACGCGCGGTACTGACGGTGCGTTGGACGCTTCGATTTATTCATCGTAGCACAGAAACATCTCAGACCAAATAAAAAAACCGGCCAAGTGCGAGTCAGACTCGCGCATGAAGGTTTCCGTACCATTATCTATAAAAACGGCAAAAAAATCACGTTTAATATAATTATTCAATATTTATTTTATTCTGTTTTTCAGTATTTGTTGTTATAGTGGCAACAGAAATACATCATCTGTTAAACCAACTGTCTAACTATGACGGTTCATGAGATACAGCCTGGTGACAGACGGACTGACAGCGGAGTCTTATTAATAGGGTCCCGTTTTACCCTTTGGGTACGGAGCCCTAAAAACCCAGACAGAGCGCTGCGAACAATACAGTGAAGCATGCCAAAACTACACCTACGCTCTGTGCATACACGCTCACACGGACACATTTACAACTATTTACAATCTAAGTGCACACATGTTTACGAAACCGGCCTCACGTCACTGTTGACAGCGCTCTGTCTTGGTTCATCATCATCTCTGGTCTCAGATGGTTTTTTTTTTTTTTTTTTTTTTTCTGGGCAGTAAATCATCCAATGACTTCTCCCGCTCTGGGCAGAGCGGAAGGGTGTGTCAGACTTTTACTGACTAAAACCCACCCGTGTTCCTTCAGTTGCCTGTTGCCAAGGTCCCGGTATCCCTTTCGGACTAACCTGCAACTATCTACTTTGATTCCCGTATCGACACGAACTAAACTAAACTAAGTAAACACTACTTATTTTGTGGATAACGATGCTGGTTGCGTTATTAATTAATGTTCTATAATCTATGTAGTAGTATTAAGCAATTTATTACGCAATTGTTTGCTGTCCCATAGAAACAAAAATTAAAAATAAATAAAAATAAGTATACTAAAACCGTCTGTTTTTAAAATCACTGCCAGTTTTTTTTTTTGGTGCGAATTTATTAATTTGTAAGCAAATTGACAGCTCCAGAAATCGAATTCGCCTTTAATTTAATTAATTTAGTGCTAACCGCAACAAAAAAAAAGGGTCGATTCTCCCATTTCGGGTGAGTAAATTCGTGCGAATCACCAATAAGCCGACTAAACCTCTGCTTCTGCCTACCTCGTCGGGGAACACTAGCATGGTTTTTAGAAAAAATCTTACTACATAAAGGTTTAAAGTAAAACCGGTATCAAACGCCCTAATATTAACGGATCAACCACCATACCGACGCGTGTCTGAACCGCACCGATATCCTCTCAAATATTGATTATTTGTTTAAAATAAAGTTACAAGCGACACGACATCAAACAGAGCCGCCTGGGAACTTAACGTAGTCACTTAGTTAGAATAAATAGAGAAGTTAAGTTAATGTTGCCGAGGTATGGAATTGGATGGGTGACTATTTCCGTTTAAAAACTACACTTTCAAAATTGTTTTGTTGTTTTTTTAGAGTGTAGCGCTTTGTTAGGTTAAGTTATCTTAATGTTTCCAAGGTTTGGAATTGGATAGGTGACCACGCTTTGTAAAGGCTGTTCCTATAAGCGATGCCAATTTTTCAACTTTTTATACAGTGTTTGGTTTTTTTATGAGTAACCATTGTTGTACCTGCCGTTTTATAGGTACAACTTCTGTAGCCGACTGCAGACAGCAGCAGCAGGCAACATGTCGTCGCGACACTATTGCTTTCTATGTATTTCTCTGAAATACCTTCCGTTGCTAGCGACACGACGATTTTATTATTATTATATTTATTTTAATTCCTATACATATAAATTACATTTTTAAATAATATTTAAAAATATAATAAATATAGCCCACCGGTATCGGGAACAGGGTCCAAGCTACCGGCGGTCAGGGCTCCAGAGAGAGGAACCTCCTAACGATGCGAGCCGTGTCCAGGAGTACCGCTTTCTGAATCAAGCCCTTAATTGTATAACTGCATAGCACATGTGTGTGAGCACTATGTACTTACCTAAGTACGTTAAACCTACCATTTACTAGGTACGTCTTTCATTGACTTGAATGTGCCCTGGCGGCTGAAAGCATGTCATGCTCACTTTAATGTCTCGCTGGTGGTGGCGTGTGTGTTGGATCATTAAGTTCCCTTCAAAATGGTTGAGCTGAATGGTGCTGATCCATGCGTCATGTTCGTGAACGGGCGCCATCAGTAGGGACTGGTCATCTATTAGCTGCCACGGCTTATTTTGATTTATTTTAATTTTTGAATTGTTTTGTATCGTTTTATCTTTTATTTACGGACTCTTTTAACCTGCACGTTTTTCTACATTATACTCACATGTATGATTCCATAAATCCATTCCATTGAATGATGTAAACAACATATTGTAACAATATTCTGATTTAAAAGAGTGTCCGTGGAGTTTCTTGCCCGTTCTTCTCCATAGGAACCTACTACGCTTTGGAATGGGCAACTAGCTTTATATTTTCTGACTGACCGACCCTTTGACAATTCAAAAGTGCCTGTAATTGGTTTATTTGAAATAAATGCTTTGAGTTTGAGTTTGAATCCAGCTGCCCAACGAGAGACTCCAATTTTTTTTTTTTAACATAAATTTTTGCTGGTTACAGATTTTCCCAGTAATCACTCTTTAAGCCATGTCGGCAATGGCGTCCTACGCTTTCGAAAACAGTCGTTTCATATAAAATATTAATAAAACAAAGAAATATCCATATAATTAATTAATGTAATAAACCCACACGACATCAAACGACGCCGCGTGGGAACCTTCATTATGTTAATATAAATAATATTAACTAATTATTTTTTATTAATAAATAAGGTTTTGTTCACAATATATTTTCTAATAAGCATAATATAACATCACGCCTATATTCCCCGGACAGGCAGAGGTATAGGTATCTATAGTTCCTACACCCACATTTCACCAGTTATGTTTAAGTCCCATGTAATAGGGGGCGAGCCTATTGCCATCAACCGGGCACAAATCCAGGACTCCGGGCTGCTACTGAGAAATTCCAGATGGAAAAAGTCAAAAACAGTCTGCCTGACCTGGGAATTTAACCCAGGACCTCATGTTCAGCAGTAGCTACCACTAGATCAACGAGGCAGTTCTAAACCGAACAATTTATCGTTTTAGTATAAAAAGAATCGCCCCCGGGTGGGCTCGAACCACCAACCTTTCGGTTAACAGCCGAACGCGCTAGCCATTGCGCCACGGAGGCTGTGGAGTTGTCATTGAAATATATTGGACATAATCTGAAGATTTTAGATCATTCTTCAGTAGTATGCTCATTGTGAAGGAAATTTCTCCAAGGAAGAAAAGATACTATGCAGACAAGTTTGAGAAGTTATAAGAGCGAGTAATTCGTCAAATCGTCCTACATGCCTACGGCCCATTTAAGACGACTTGCAGAAAATAAAAAGAATCTCCTAAAGGGGCCGTAGGCATGTAGGACGAGTTGACGAATTACTCAGTGGCCCAAACGAGCCCAAAATGTGTTCAGTAAGAACGTATTTTTACCTTTACTCGAGATTTGGGGGCCCCCCATGACCCCCGGGGCGGACCGCATCCGCCGCCCTCCCCTTAGTCCGCCAGTGCTGGAATGGCAACATGTCTTCGAGACCTCGGGTATTGCAGATGTCAATAGGCGGCGATGACCAGTTACCATGAGATGGACTGCCCATTTTGAAGTACTAGTTGCGCCCTACGGTTTCACCCGCATAAGTCTCAATCCCGTGGGAATATCGGGATAAAAGGTATCCTATGTCATCCCGGTCATTGATAGTCCACCTATGTGCCAAATTTCATCCAAATCCGTTCAGCCGTTTTAGCCTGAAAAAATCCGCTGTTCCTTACATTTTGACGACGAGATAAGCGAACATAAAAATGTAGGGAACAGCTGATTTTTTTTTCGCGATTTTATTGTTGGTCCCATAGCGAAAGTTGTTCATAATGATGAGTACAATGACCCCTTAAGAGGATTTAAACGACTAAAATTAACCCAGTATCTATACTAATATTATAAATTCGAAAGTAACTCTGTCTGTCTGTCTGTATTTTACCTTTTCACGCCTAAACCACTGAACGGATTTCGATAAAATTTGGCAAGGAGATAGATGGCATCCCGGGGAAGGACATAGGCTACTTTTAAATAAATAAATGTTAGATAAATATTTATTTTATTTTTATATTTAGTAATAAATAAATAAGAATTTGAAATAACCAAACGCAAGCTCCATCGTTGTTCTGTCATACGTCATTTAACGGCAATGTCACCGAACTGAAGTTCTGTCAATGGCATAAAATGGAATTAATCGTAAACAAAATAGAACATAATGTAATTCTATCTATAATATAGATAAGATTATTCAAATGAGACATAAATTGTACGAGTAGGTATCACGTGTACTAACAGAGATGCTATAGTGAACTGAAAATGGATACTGGCGACCATAGAGTAAAGTAATATATAGTGATGATAATATATATTGTGTCTACTATCAATAAAACCTACTCTTTGTCTAACCAGTCTGTATCATTACTACATTATTATAAAACAAAGTACCTCCGCCGCGTCTGTCTGTCTGAACGCGATAAACTCAAAAACTACTAAACGGTTTTTGATACGGTTTTCACCAATGGACGGAGTGATTCATGAGGAAGGTTTAGGTGTATATTCATTAAGTTTTGTGTAAATTTGGTGAAATATGACGATGATTGTCGGAAAAAATCATGCCGACTGGGAGGGAGCTTTACCTTAGCCGCCTAAACCAATAAATACTCAATACTCAATACGTTTATTGATACATATTTCGTTCATTTATACTTATCTTTTAATAAAGATAAGTATAAATGAATACAATGTGGCAAGATTATTCCTCCCATGGGTTATTTTCCGACATCCACGCGGGAGAGGCCGCGAGAAAAAGCTAGTAATGTTATAAAACCTAAATTTTTAATTAAAAACATCTCAAGTTTTGTCAAGTCGCGCAATAACCGTGCAAGACAGGGGCGGGTCGCTATACAGGCTGTCAGGGTAAACACCGTTATCCTTGCAACCAGTGGTTTGGTTTCATTTATAGAACGTAAAATCAATGGAAAATTACAACTTTTATTTTTAATTTTTTAGACCTAAATTTTACCACAAGAGACGCAAGTTAGGGCAACGAACTTGCAACGAACAAGCTAGCGCATAGGGCAACGAACTTGCGTCTAAACACGGGCGGGGGGTACGGGATGTCACCTGACCGGCAGCGAGCGCGACCCCTCCCTTAGTCAGTCAGCTGTTTCGCTAGCAAGCACGGTGTCAGATAGAAACTTTTTAAAATCTTTTAATGAAAATAACGTTTTTTTTTTGTTGTGTTCGGGTATTTATTTTTATATTTAAGTCAACTACCCATGGTTTAAATGACAAGAGTGTTTACCCTTACATCCTGTATAGTTATAAACTGTTTTTTTACCGAGTTCAAAAAAGGAGGAGGTACTACGTTCGGATGATTGCTAATTTTTTTTTTTTTTTTGTAAGAGTTTGTTCACCGATTACTCCGCCGTTTGTGAACCGATTTTAAAAATTCTTTTTTAGTTCGAAAGGTTTTTACTCCCGAGATGGTCCCTTATAAATTTTATTAAGTTTGCTTGCGTAGTTTTTAAGCTAGCTTCAATATTACGTATTTTTCCCACAGTCTATGTAGACGTTATAATTATTAGACTCCTTCACTGTTATTTACATAGCAGGTAGTAACTTGTGTGGGGTAGGTACCACCACTAAAAAGTGAAAAATAAAAACTTTTTACAAAAAAAAAACAACCGACTTCAAAAAAAACACAAAAATGTGAAAAATAACTTTAATTTCGGAAGTCGGTGGCAAAAAACGAAAATTAAAAAAAGCAAAGACACCGACTTCCGAAATTTATTTTTCACTTTTTTTGTGTTTTTTTTTAAGTCGGTTGTTTTTTTATATTTCTATGGCTAGAAATAACGTTAAAAAAAACGTCTAGTGGTTTTCGAGTTCACAACAAACCATTGATATATTGGCATAATGTAATTGACTTTTTTCTTAAGTTTTTCAAAGCATTTATTAAACAACCTATTACAGTTTTATAAAATTCAAAAACAATCAATATTATCATAGACAAAACTCCTAAGTAGTGATTTTCTAAGACAAATTGATGTTCAACAACTTTTTTTTAATATATTTTTTTTACGCATAGATAATATAGATAACCGGTTTCACTCAACAAGACTCAAAATATGGTAATTAGATATTTTATTTATTACTTATGTTATTTTAATAGATTGAGGAACGTAGCAAAAAATATTTAAAAAGAAATATTGGAATAGACAACGGTTTTTTTTAAAACATGTGTTGTTAGAATATTGCGGCATATTTTTATTGTATAAGGAATAAATATCGTTTATAAATTAAAGTCGCTTTTCGTATTTGTCTGTATGTCCGCGTTGTTCTTCTAAACCACGCAACAGATTTTTATGAGATTTTCACCATCGTTTAGAGAATTTATTCCGGAAGGGTTATGTGTATACTACTTTAAGTTACATTAAATGTACTGTTTTCATTAGGTGTGCTTACACCTCTCACCTCATCTCTTTCCATCCTGGAAAGTCCGAAAGGGATACCGCGGGACCTTGGCAACAGGCAACTGAAGAAACACGGGTGGGTTTTAGTCAATAAAAGGCTGACACGCCCTCTCGCTCCGCCCAGAGCGGGAGAAGTGATTTGATGATTCCCAACGATAAAAAAAAAAAAACTGTATATGCCTCTTCCATCTTTTTCCACTTTTTCGTATCTGTAGCAGTATTTAACCAGTTTTTTCCTGCTGTCTCTATGATGCCATCCACCCATCTTTTCCTTTGCCTTCCAACACTTCTTTTTCCTGCTGGGCCCCGCCATTTTGTTACAAGCTTTATATTAGCTTGCTCTGTTCGTATGTCTTTCCGGTTACTAATATTGTCCTCCATTTTTGAAGCACTTCCTGGAATCCGATTGAGCTGAAACTTGGCATTCTTATACAACTACCGAGACAAATTTGAAAAATTGATATCATGGAGTTGGTCTGATGATGGAGCCGGAAGATAGCATCATCGTGTTTGGACTCATTGGATATGTATTGACAAGTGCTATCAAACTAGCTGGTGTTCAGGGACTAATGATGGATCCGGAAGGTAGTCACGAGCACTCCTCAACCAAATAAGATAGCATTATCGTGTTTGGACTCGTTTTCGTTGTATTGACAAGGACTATAGCCCAAGGTAAAATCCAGGGTCTGACGATGAAGCTAGAAGGCGGCCATAGAGACTCCTCAACCTTACAAGATAGCCCCGTAGTGTTGGGTTCGATTTGTGAAGGTGATAGAACAGACATTTAAACAAATTCTAATGCTTAAAAGTAGAAAATAAAATAAAAGTAAAAATCTTTTTAAAAACAAGCTTTTAATGAACTAAAAAGTACTAAATAAAACTTATGTAAATATAGAACTATAATATTTTCTTAAAAGCTTGAGGCGTAAATGTCCTTCTTACAATTAAACTCAAACTCAAAGCATTTATTTCCAATAAACCAATTACAGGCACTTTTGAATTGTCAAAGGGTCGGTCAATCAGAAAATATGAAGCTAGTTGCCCATTCCAAATCGTAGTAGGTGCCTATGGAGAAGAACGGGCAAGAAACTCCACGGACACTCTTTTAAATTAGAATATTGTTACAATATGTTGTTTACATCATTCATGTTGGAATCATACATGTGAGTATAATGTAGAAAAACGTGCAGGTTAAAAGAGTCCGTAAATAAAAGATAAAAAGATACAAAACAATTCAAAAATTAAAATAAATCAAAATAAGCCGTGGCAGCTAAGAGATGACCAGTCCCTACTGATGGCGCCCGTTCACGAACATGATGCATGGGTCAGCACCATTCAGCTCAACCATTTTGAAGGGAACTTAATGATCCAACACACACGCCACCACCAGCGAGACATTAAAGTGAGCATGACATGCTTTCAGCAAGTGAGCATGACATGGACCAGCGCTGAGTCAAGCATTTTTGTAAAGATAAGCCTCCATCTTTTATCTATATACCTACCTCGCTTATGACCTGCCCATCTCCATTTCTGTTTCAAGCTATACTGAAGAGCATCTGTTATTTTCGTTTTTATACGATTCGTGAGATGTGATCTCCAATTCGTTTGCCAAACATGGTCATTAAGACCACGTGACCATTTATAGGTTGATAATGATATTAATAACACTTTTAAAGAAGATATGTCATAGCCAATTACATTATTAATAACTCTATATTCCATATTAAGCTAGACCATAGACAGGTAATTTAAAAACCTGTTTCCATAGACTATTTCGAACGGCTTTATAAACAGCTGATCTATATCTTTTTTATGTTCTAGTTGAGTATATTAAATTAATGTAAATGGTTCTTAAACATATTCTGCGGTAGCTAGAAATCTGATATCGTTTGAAAAATACATATGGAAAATATTATTAAAACTATTTTTTTTTTGTTAAATACATCGGTGAAAAAAATACAATCTTTTTTGGCACGTAGGCACGTGCTATACAACAATATTTTAGCTCTTTATTATCTAGGTATAATTATCTCATTAGTGCAGACACAAGATAGAAAAAAAAACCGGTCATGTGCGAGTCGGACTGGCGCACGAAGGGTTCCGTACCATCTATAAAAACGGCAAAAAAATCACGTTTGTTGTATAGGAGCCCCCCATAAATATTTATTTTATTCTGATTATTAGTATTTGTTGTTATAACGGCAACAGAAATTCATCATCTGTGAAAATTTCAACTGTAACTATCACGGTTCATGAGATACAGCCTGGTGACAGACGGACAGACAGACAGCGGAGCCTTAGTAATAGGGTCCCGTTTAACCCTAAAAACTGGCGAAGGGTTAATTTTTAAATAGTTTTTTAGTTATTAAAATAATATACTTAAACACAGCATCATCATCATCTTGATCCACAGTCCCACTTCACCCACTGCTGGGCATAATTATGCCTCTCTTTTCCTATGCCACTCCCCACGCTCCTGCGCAGCCTCATCCAGGTTCTATCCGCGATGGCAACAATGTCTGACGACCGCTTCGTAGTAAAACACAGTCACAATAATTAATTGCACAAGTATTGAACCCAGTACTCGTTAAACGCATGCAAAACTATTAACTTTTTACCTTAAAACCTTTAACGGTCTGTAAATGCAACTTCGATTAAAGAAATATTGAAATGCAATACTTACAAACTTTCCAAGGGGTATCGTATTACCCAGTTACTGGGTTGTGGAGGTCAGACAGGCAGTCGCTCCATGTAAAATATTGGTATTCAGCTGCATCCGGTTAGACTGGAAGCCGACCCCAACATAGTTGGGAAAAGGCTAGTCAGATGATGATGATGAATACTTACTAACTTTGTAGTTCATTTGTTTTGCATTGTGACATAATTTACTTGGTCACTGTATTCCATTTTTAACCAACTTCTAAAAGGAGGAGGTTAATCAATTCGGATGTTTCTATTTTTACTTATTTTTCATTAAATCTATGTTGCGAAACTAAATCAACGGTTTCATAGAAGACCGATGGCCGTTACATATCGTCTGCGAATGACGTCGCTGAAACGTAAAGTAAGTTGGTGTGTTTGTCTAGGGAGCGTTTTTTATCACTATCACCGGTCACCGCACTGTCATCATTTTCATGACTGACAGCCGTCACTGCGTCCGTTATATGGCGGCCACCTCTTCTATAGTACACGTGCGTAGCTTAGCCGTGGGCTGTTTTGGCGCGACTTCACTATTTTTTGGTACTTGTTTTATTTATATTGTTTGCAGTATCGAGTGTTTTTAACTTAATATTTGAAATGAATTAATGTTGACGAACAAAATTAATGCTTATGACGTAAAAGTGTACCATTGCATTGTCAGATAGCCTTTTAAATTGCCAAATGGTCTAGCACATGACCAGAAAGAATTGATTAGAAAGGCGAATTCGATTG
Organism: Lithophane semibrunnea; assembly: GCA_947363905.1. NCBI lineage: Eukaryota > Metazoa > Arthropoda > Insecta > Lepidoptera > Noctuidae > Lithophane > Lithophane semibrunnea. The sequence goes on along the minus strand of OX376216.1, from coordinate 4,910,417 downwards.
GTTCAGTAATGGATTAGGAAACAGAACAGGCTACTATACCATTTTAAAACAGTATTGTTTCGCATAGGGTCACAGCGTTATGCTGACCAATGGCCGTTTTCCACATATGGCAGCTGTGACTAATATTTTCCCCCATCTTGTCATTTTTGTGCTGGTTTTTTTTTCTTTGCTTTTTAGGTGTATGAAGAACAGGGTGTAAAGTTTACTCATCCACCAAAGAAAAGGGAGGATCTTCCGACCAGACGGGTGTTGTGTCTGGCGGGCAACTGCCCAACGATTGATGTTAGGTTTTTGTATAGATGTCCACTGCACGGTAAACTTTAATTGCGCGATGCAGGATTTATGTGACGTCAGGATTTTTGCGTGACGTCAGGTCTTTGATGCGTAGTTGGCATGTGGCGATGTAGATACCGCCACAGCTTCACAGTTTTACCGTATTAAACTTATTTTTGTTTTTATTTTCTTCTTTCTATTTTAAGAGAAAAATAAAAAAGAATACTATGACTATTTCAAACATGATAATTATCAAAAGCTTTTTTTGAATAGTTTTAGTGATGTTGGTAACAGAGGTACTTAAGTAATGCAGTTGACTTAGGATATTAAGGGCTAAACAGATAGATACTTATGGCAGCTACGTTATTTAAATCAAGTTTCATGCGCGAGCTTTTCAAAAAACAAACTATTAAGATATTTTTGTTTTTTGCAAAGCTCGAGCTTGATGGAGCAACAATTCCTATCCATACTTTACAAATCTAAGCTCATTACCGTACATTGCAATTCAAGAAAAACCTGTCCGAACTTCTCTTTTTAACCAACTTTTCAAGAAGGATATTGTTAATTTGATGATTACCTATGATTTTTTACCTGTTAACAGTCCTAAAATGATCATGTTAATTAATAAATAGTATGCAGAATTTCCATGAATGGAGAATGTAAGAAAAAGGTAAGTACTATTTATTAGGTGCTATAATATTATCACTGGTTATAAGATACCCCTTTGGTTATTTATACTATTACTAGTTGCGCCCTACGGTTTCGCCCGCGTGAGTCTCGATCCCGTGGGAATATCGGGATAAAAAGCATCCTATGTGGTAATCCAGGTTATAAACTGTCTGTGTGCCAAATTTCATACAAATCCGTTCAGTAGTTTTTGCGTGATTGAGTAACAAACATCTATCCATCCATCCTCACAAACTTTCACGTTTATAATAAAGTTTGTATGTTTAAATGTTTGTTACTCAATCACGCGAAAATGGCTGAATAGATTTGAACGAAATTTGGCACACAGATAGTTTATAACCTGGATTAATTAACACATAAGATACCTTCTTTTTGTACCGGTAGTACATTGCCGTGGCAAAACTAGAACGGATACCGGTTACATTTTAAAACCGGTTTGATGTACTTGACGCAAAAACCTTTACATTCGGTTTCGTTCGCAAAGTACGGTATTTTTAAACCGGTATTTGGAAGAGAACCGGTATTATATGAAGGTTTTGTCTGATTTACCGGTTTAGAGATATAAAAACCGGTTAATACAGCAGTTTTTATTCAGCGCGGCATCCTCACAAGTAGTCACAAGTTGCAACGCTTTTACCAGAATAAACCGATTAATACAAACGTTCGCGTTCCTTAGAAAAGTTCGGAGGAAAACCGAAATATACCGGTACTTTTTAAACCGGTTCCGAGTCTTGTCCTGTGGGACAATTTCCGGCCTCCAAACAGGCGAAGTCGCAGGCAGAAACCTAGTTCTCTTTACAAACAGCGCCACCCTGATGTGTCAAGGTTTAATGGCCACGGTAGTTGCACAATAGTGTTGTTACAGAACAGTTAGAAACACTTTCTAATACCCTTGTTAGATTGTATAATCGTTTGTTTGTGGCATTGATGCCGATCGATTGTTCAAATTCTAACTAACTAATTCTAGTATAATGCTTTATGTATGCCACTGACTACCTGCAGTATTGTCTCTCCTTCTGACTTTAATCCATCCAAAGTTTGTCTGTAAAAGATCGCTTTTAGCGATAAGACCGCCCATTGTGTCACCCTATGTCAAATTTCTACATTTTATATCTGTATTTTTTAATGGTGTACATAATGAACAGTATTCTATTCTATTCTAACCGCCTCTGTGGTTTAGTGGTTAGCCCACCTGTCTCAAACCCAGACGTCGGGTTCGACTCCCAGTGGGGGCAAAATTTACTGCTCGATTTGGTTGGTGGTAGGACTGGTAGGGCTTGTTCTAAGTCCGCCTGGCTAGCAACCACCTTATCTAGTCTAGTCTGTCGCCATAACAACAATGTTAACAGCATTGTTGTGTTTCGGCAGTTAGAGGTAAGATAGCCAGTTCCTCTGTGGTTGAGGATTCCGGGTGAAGCTCGCTTCCACCTTCGGCCTGATCATCACTTACCATCAGGTGAGATTAAGGCCAGGAGCATGCCCGTGGTAAAAAAAAAACATCAATACTTTTCCAAAATGAAAGTCAAAGTAATTTTGCCGACCCGGGGATTGAACCCAGGACTCCAAAATCAATCAGCAATCGCTTGCGACCTCTAGAATAACTTGCTAAAGTGTTTTTGTTGACAGACGTTACAGTTACGGGTCGTCAGAAGCCTGACAACCAGTCTTACCAAGTATCGTATTACCCAGTTACTGGGTTGTGGAGATCAGATATTCAGTCGTGCCATGTAAAATACTGGTATTCAGCTGCATCCGGTTAGACTGGAAGCCGATCCCAATATAGTTGGGAAAAGGCTAGGCAGATTGACTTCCATAGATTATTAATAATTAGCTAAGTTAGCTGCAAATTACTGACGGACTATACAAAGATCAAAATACTGACCTAGATGAGTCATTAGATTCGATCTAGATTTTCAGATTTACGACTGACGTATCAGGCAAGTATTGTTCTCTAAAGCTTGTAATTATGTTGGAATTTATCAGATAATGTTTGTAACTACAGCTGTATTGTATGGTAAAAGCCTATTATAAACTAACTTCCGCCCGCGGCTTTGCCTGCGTGGTATGTCAATAAAAAGTAGCCTATGACCTTCCCCAGGATGCCAAATATCTATTTGCCAAATTTTGTCGAAATCCGTTCAGTGGTTTAGGCGTGAAAAGGTAACATACTTACAGACAGAGTTACTTTCGAATTTATTTATTAGTATGGATAACATCACGCCTGTTTTCCCCGGAGGGTTAGGCAGAGGTGTACCTATAGTACAACCAAATTTCGCCAGTTATCTTTAAGTCCCATGTAATAGGGGGCGAGCCTATTGCCATCAACCAGGCACAAATTGAGACTACAGGCTTCTACTGATATATTCCTGATGGAAAAACCCAATAATACTTTGCCCGACCTGGGAACCGAACCCAGGACCTCACTCAGTACACCATTTTTTTCTCTGCCTACCTACCCCTTCGGGTACTGCTTGATGTTTTGTAGCAGTAGCTTTACTCCATTTGAAACAAGATAAGACATTTAAATAAACCTTTTTTACAGTCCGTTCAAGCGATTTTGACTTCTATTGCGTTAGTGGCATGACAAATGGCAGCTGCAGTAGACAGTTGGTATTGTGTAACCTTTTTCCTTTTAATCCCATCCTTATGCCTACGGTATAGAAGTCAAAATCGGTTGAACGGACCGTAAAAAGGTTTGTTTAAATGTCTAATCTTATTTCAAACGGAGTAAAGATCAATCAATCTGCCTAGCCTTTTCCCAACTTCGTTGGGGTCGGCTTCCAGTCTAACCGGATGCAACTGAATACTAATATTTTACATGGAGCGACTGCCTATCTGACCTCCACAACCCAGTAACTGGGTAATACGATACCCCTTGGTTAAACTGGTTGTCAGACTTTCGTGCTTCTGACGACTCGTAATGACTGTCAAAGATCCACAAATGACAGCCGGGACCAATTGGTCTTAACGTGCTTTCCGAGGCACGGAGGAGTCTCGATATGTGAAAATATATATATATGTGAAAAAATATATATATATAGGAATATAGATATACATATAATATTATAAAGTTGAAAGCACCTCTGTCTGTTTGTCTGACCCATTCACGCCTTAGCGGCTGAACAAATTTCGATGAAATTTGCCACACAGATAGACCATGGTCAGGGTTAAGACATAGGATATCCTTACTTTATTCCAATATAAGGAGACAGTACCTACCTATTTTGATCTTCGTCATATCTACTACTAGCTGTGCCCTGCGGTTTCACCTGCATAAATCTCGATCCTGTGGGAATATCGGGATAAAAAGTATCCTTTGTGCTAATCCAGGTTATAAGCTATCTGTGTGCCAAATTTCATCCAAATCTCTTTAGTAGTTTTTGCGTGAAAGAGTAACAAACATCCATCCATCCTCACAAACTTTCGCGTTTCTAATTAATATTACTAGCTGCACTCCGCGATTTCACCCGCGTAAGTCTCAATCCTGTGGGAATATGGGGATTAAAAATCCTATGTCCTATTCCAGGTCATGATCTACCCATATGCCAAACATCCAAACCCCGTCAGCCGTTTTTGCGTGAAAGAGATCCATCCATCCATCCTCACAAACTTTCGCGTTTATAATATTATAGTAGGAATAGGAAGTAGGATAGTAGGATTTTTAAACAAAAGAAAGGCAACCATGTCCTTTAAAAATATTACGCATGGTAACACTGGGACCCCATGAATGATTCATGATGCATTTCACGGTGTTCATGACTTTTTAGTCGCCATATATTAATGCTAATTATACAGCCTTCGTATTTCTTTATGTTTAACTTAAGAATTTTAATTTTGTCAGTTTTTAGTTTTGTGAAAACGTCATTAGAAACTCTACAGATGTTGTGAGGTTTTTACAATCATTTGTAAAAAGAATGCGTTTTTAATTCAGTGTTTCAAAGTATTTTTGTAGAAAACGCATGAATTCTTTTGTACATTTGAATTCCAATTCTGCTTTTAAATGTAATTTTACTCTCTAAATATGATTTTACACAGCACACAGCTTTGGTTAAAACACACCCACAGGCAACACAAAAACGAGAAATAAAACAAAAAAATAGTTCTCTCCAACATTTATTGGTCGAAAAATAAATTAAAAACTTTGGATTTCAACAAAGGCCCGAAATCGTACAAATAAATACCTACAGGGACTACACTTATTTTAACAACATATTTACAAGTTATTCATTACCAAATACTTAGTAGGTACATTTATTTTTCGAACCTCCAGTACTATTTTTACAAATCTCGGACCACGGACTCTAAAACGATGCGCTCGAAAGACCCACGATCTCTAAAACCAACACATTTTCTATAATAGTCCAAAAGTGCTTTTTGGCCTCACGGCTATACACTTCAAGTGATAAATACCTACATTTAATAATATCGAATAGTAATATCTACAGAGTGGACTGGTCCTACCAATACTGCAAGTCAAATATTCATGAATGAAAAAGAGACGACATGACATTTTATCTCTTTCTAACCTGTGAATATTCGACGTGTAGTGCGATCAAGGCTATTTTCTACGGCATTGCTTTAGAATCTGTGGCCTGACTTTTTCCACGAGGCCTGAACTCATTTCTATCAATTGAATGTGCTCAAATAAGTTTATTTTTACAATAGTACTACATATAATATTGCAGTATAAAGCATTGAGCTTATTAATATTATTATTACAGTGGAAAGCGCAAAGAAAATGCATTTTTTTTTTCAATATGGCGACGTGGTTTTTACAGCTCATTCAATTGACAGAATATGTTGGCCTGGCGAACTTTTAAACAATTTCGATAACAATTTTCTTTTATTACTATTCGTCCCATAATTCAGGCAGAAAGGCAGAGATTTTGTTTAAAAAAATGTCTAATATTTTTACAAAATATTTTGAAAAAAATCTAATTAATATTTTTACAGAATTGTTTATGTGACATACAGTTTTAGAAAAAAATAATTACATCATTTAGTAATACTTTTTACAAATTAAATACTTATTTAATTAAATTTAAGTACACGAAAAGATAAAACAACCCTCTGCCCCTACCGAGAAATTTACATTTTTTTTTCCAAATCAAACCAGAGACATTATGGCCGCGTATTTTTAATAATTACAGCATTAACTAACAATACAGCTGCAAAATATATTGTACAGTACACTAACGGTTTATACCGTCGCCCTACAACCTATTAAGTATCTTCAAATAGTTAGGGTCCCGTAGGTATTAGAGGAACAAATAAAAAACATATTCCAATATTATACAATTTCATTTCAGGGTTATCTTTTTTGAGCAAAAAAATATTTCGGTTTTTTTAAGTTTTTCGATGAAAAAAAAGATTATTCCAAAGATATCTACAGGACCCTCTTTCGCGTGACAATTCACGGACTCATTTTATTAATACCCATTTTTAGGAAAAGTGTGGATTTTGAATCTTCTTTTTTTTTTCGTTTTAGGAAATCCGAAATGACCGATCTAGTGACCCAAGGTTTTAAGCTTATTTCACTAATGCTAAGATTAGTTATTTTTTACAAAAATACCTTTAGAACAGTTTAAAGAGGTAGCTGAAGCTTTTCATATTTCTAAAATTTTCTCGCTAATAAATAAGTTAAAAAAAATTAAGTACATTGAAAAAAGTTTATAAAAAATGTGAAATAAGTACAAAAGTATCAATAAATTAAAATGTAAAACCTATATGCGATCGCTAGTAGCACCAATGCGAATATTTCTTAATAAAAATTGGAACTTTATTTCATTAAAAATATTAAAAAGAAAAAATAGTAAGAGCAATGAACTACTATAAAAAAAATAACCTTAGGCATAAATTAATTTTTTGATACAAATTAATCCTGTAGTATAAAAAAGTTTTACATAAAAAACAGAAATAATAATATCGTTAATCCATTTTCTCCAGTCTTCGATCAAATATAATTCACCTATTTGAACTTATTAATAGAAAACGGCTAGTTAAAGTTCATTGCTCTTGCTTTTCGAGTAAAACAAGATTATAAATACAGAATTGGGTCATGAAACATTTAGATTTTACAACCTTTACTGAGCAAACAAACGTTTTACCAACATAATTCATTGAAGCTTTAAGTTTTTAAGAAAAAATATTGAAAAAAAAAAGAAAAAGATAGGTAGGTTATCTTTTTCTTGCAAAAAAACGTCGTTCTTTTAAAGCTTCAACGAAAATTCGATAAAACCAGGCACAAGTTTTAGGATTGTTGCTCTGAACTTGAGTTACTAGATCGATCATTTATTTTAGTATGAACTAACAATTAGCGTTAAAGGAAATTTGTCACAGACAATTATAATTTTAGGCTTACACAATATCAATTATTTTTTAAATAATTCCCAGACAGAAATCTGTTAACAACTTACGTCATATGATTTGAACTGGTTGGTTACATTTTTCTCTTCAAATCAAATGCTTTTGTAACTTAAAAAAAAAAACGCATTCTTAGGCCGCACTACTAGTTACATTTTGTAAAAAATCAAGGTTGTATCGTTTTCACATAGTATTTCGCAAAATAATATTTTGTGGAGGAGGTAGTAGAATTATTTTTCAAACAAAATTAAGAGGTCACAAAGGTTATATTGTACTGTAAAACACATTAACATAGATTAGAACAATTAAGACTGGCAGATATTGCCTAAATAGCCATTACAATGATAAATGCTGTCGCACGCAATTAAAATATACCACGGGCTCGTGAGATTGGCTAGCTCAGGCTAGATTTGTAGTCAGATAATTTTAGTGAAGTATTTTGTAAATCACTAGTAAAAAAATTGTTTCTCGTAACTAAAACGAAATTACACACGTCTAATTTTACAAAAATTAAACATCATGTCATAAGTTTTTGTAATTTTTCGGCGTAAAATTCCAATTTCTGTCTGGGAAACATTTCAGCGTTAAATATAAAAATTATGTTTTTTTTTTCATTATAAACTAGCGGACTGATTTTCTTTCGAGATTCTGCAAATGAGGTCATCATTTTTAATTAATAATAATAATCAGGCAATAATTATTATTTCTAAGTACACAGCACAACTAAACAAAACTAATTAGAGAGATTACTAAGAAAAAATGTTTGTTCACGTATGAGTTTCAAATTGTATTGAGAATTTTAAATGCATTATCAAATTTTTAATGTCATTCTGCTTCACTACATTACCTTTATGGCATTATTATTCTGTAGGTAACAAAAATCCACCTTAACAGCTGCACAGGTCGATTGAAGGTTAAGCAACGTTTGCCGCGGTCTGTTCGTGGATGGGTGACCATCCATTACATATCGAGACCCCCTTCTATATTTTAGTGAAACTGTCAGCTATCAATGTCAGTGGAAAACTTTATTTTTACTAAAAATTCGGAACAAACTTCTCAACTTTTGATTAAAAATAAAGTTCTTTAAATTTTGTTGTTTGTTGACCTTTTCTTAAAGAAAAGTAACGTGACAATCACCATGTTAGTAACTGCCGGAACGACATCAAAGCTTTAATTAATGTTTAATTGATAATGATAATGAAGGATCTTCAAAGGGCAGACGCGCTACCGTCTTGAATAACTTTAGCGTTTTTCTACTTTCAGCGTACCGATTGTAATCCCTCGTGATTGCCTTGTGGCATTTGTTGTATATAAGGTGTATCTTCTCATACACGAAATCTCTAAAGAGGTCACTGTTCTCAACATTATGAACAACTTTTACTATGGGACCAAACCTAAAACCGCGAAAATTGTCTGTTGTTCCCTACATTTATGTTCGCATAGCTCGTCAAAATGTACGGAACTGCGGATTTTTTTTTGCGTTGTAATAAATGACAGCCATCGTTGTGTTAACTAGTTGCTATTAACTAAAGAAATAAAAAATATGTGCTAAAGAAGTGAAAATTTACGACTGGAGCCGAGTATCCCGATTTAGCGTCGCAGACCCGAGTGACGGTTCAGTTTCGTTCATTGTTCAAGAAGAGCACAAGTGCGGTTATAGAAGTTTTCACTTCAATAATACATCGTAAGCTACTAAAAGTAACAAATGAAGAAAATATAGCAATAGATTTGACCAAAAAAACAAATGAAGTTTGTTCCCTTTTTGATTTTGAAAAGACTGCACCTCATAATAGAGAAATTGATAAAACTAGGTACGCAGGTTAGATTAACTGTCGTAGGATATCTTGAACCCAATTTCATATTATGCTTAATAAATGTATCACCCCTAAAAACACATTCCTACTAAATCACTCATAATTGCTATAAATGTTGGTACACCTATTAGTACTACAAATCATCGTTTAGAAAGAGAACGTCTTACTAGTCATGCATCAGAAAGAGACGCCACTAATGCATTTAGACCGTCGTCAACGAAGGTATGAATTCGTGCTATAGATTTTGGTATGTACTGGGATTTCAACCCTTTGAAAGCCAATTCATAGGGTTTATCTGCTCATTATGGGGTATTAGCTTTTCCCCTCTTTCCATGGCATTCATTCATTAATGAATTTGCTACAGACATAACGATTTTAGTACTGAATTTTGATATTCGTTTTAAACCTTAACCAAATTATAATGACGGAATTTATGAAACGACAAATGGCGAATTAAAAAGAGACTTTTGAGACTTGGAATACTAATTTTGCTTTTGAGAATTGCGGGACTAATTTGACAGGTGCAAAATAATGTCAAAATCCTAAGTGAAAAAAAAGCAACAATCACTTGAAATGTCAAATTAATCTACGAGATTAAAAAACAGACTGTAGTTGAAGAAAAAACGATAATTAATGTTAATGAGGAATAAATTGACGGGAAGATCAACTTAACGATAAAACTGCACCCAGTCAATCAAAAATAGTAAAAGATGAACGTTCACTATGTTTATAGAAATACATTCATGGGTTTAAGTATACTGCAGAAGATGGAGAAAAAACAGATGAAGATCGTCCTCAATAAAATAAAAAAATCATCAACATACATACACCAAATTCTCGCTAACTCTCTCGCCACTCTTAAAATCAACACAATAACCATAAAGAATCATTTAGCGAACAAAAACTATCAAGAAAAGAATATCTCAGATATCTAAAAGATATACCATCGAACCAATGCAACGATTTTACGCTCATAATGGGAATGAACTCAATCAAGGCCGGCCATTTTTTATTCAACATAAAAAAAAAACATTTTAATGCTATCGTGTAATGGATTACCCGGAAAACTTGAACAGATTCAGAATGTGAATTGTATTGTGTGAGATTTTAAAAGCGGGATGAATTAGAAGATTTTTGACGGAGCTTGCAGATATTGAAGCTTGTATATATGACTCATAAAAGCATAAATTGATTTGCCACATAACGGATAGGAATCATTCGAATAATTCGATTTGATATGTAGTCAGTATTGAGTATGAATCATCTGGGAGACTTTTTAGATGAATATCCTGAAGACGATCTGGGTCGATTTGATACGTATGAGGACGCATCGCAGCTTTTGGGAAAACTATGTAAAAACTTCCATGATAAATGTATACCAGAAAAATATTATGATAGGTTCAGCAAAACGTATCGTGTTACTCAGTAACTGGGTTGTGGAGGTCAGATACGGATATGGGTCGCTATATGTAAAATACTGGTACTCAGTTGCATTAGGTTAGATTGGAAACCGACCCCAAAAGACTTGGAAGATGATGAGAAAGAGTTTGAAAATCACTTAAAGCTAAAAAATAAATGTCATATGCCATGAATAAGAAGTAGCAAAGTAACGAGAGATGTTTAATTACAAAGGCCAATACAGTTTCCAAATGAGGTGATTAAAACAATATATCAGGGATTTCGACTCTTATTGGCTGGCGTGAAATGAAATAATCTACATTGTGTTAAATCCTCAGTCCCAGATCCACCACAGGTTAAAAATAAACCTTTTGTTTTGAAACTGATCCGATATATAAATCCACGTAAGATTCAAAGACTTGGAACTCAGAAACATTATGAAATAAAAATAGCTTGCCCACCATATTTTCTTGACAAACTGACGGGGGCATCAATCGCTTGCTTTGATGTCAGTATTCAGTGAATCGGCTCATTTCTTTACAGAAATGTCGGTTATAATTTAAAAATTTGGTGTCCTCTTAACGGTGACTTTAAAACTGTGCTTCTTAAAAATATATATAGCGCCAGAGGATTAGCCCTTGAATGAGAAATGTAGACCAAAATTATGTTTTTCTTTGCCCTCAAAGACCTGGAAGAGCTCATGAGAGATGGGCCAGAAAATTTAATACACAATGATAATTTTAAGGAAATCTATGAGGAAGATTTGCATAATAATGTTTTCAAAACTATCTCAAACCGAAATTATGCCAGTTTCACTACGAAAACTGTGACGAACACTATAGATAAAGTTAAAGACTATTGGCAAGTAACCTCAAAAGTTTTATCTCTTGGCACAGAAAAAAAGAAGTTATTTTATTGTTACGAGAACAAAAAAATAATCAATTATAATCCGCCAATAGCAGAATTAGTTCCAAGTATAAAAGAAATGAAAGATATAAAACTATGAACAGCTCTCTTGGACTTAAAAAATTTAGTACTTAATTGCCATTTTTATTAGAAGCGTTTTATTATAATTATCATTTTTATCTTTTGGCAAGCCATTGATGTTATCTGTATCTTAATTGTATACTTACATTAAGTTTTAAAACTTAATTATTAGTTAATTTTCGAAACAAATTAGCCAGTGGATCTCAAATTCTTTATGGTTTTTTTAATGTTTTAATTTTTGTTCTTTCATAAATTCATAACTGTACTGTCTCTCTCCACTATTTGAATGATATATTTTGTTGAATGGTGTCCAAATTGATATTTTTGTCAGATAAATCAATAATATTAACATTTATTTTCATGCCTCGTTGGTCTAGTGGTCGCAAGCGCTACGACTGAGCATGAGGTCCTGGGTTCGATTCTCAGGTCGAGCCAAATATTACTGAGTTTTTCCAACAGGAATTTCTCAGTCGTAGCCTGGTGTTTGTATTTGTGCCCGGTTGATTGCAATATTATGTATATATAATGAGTCATGGTTACTTGAAATAAATTGAACTGAATTGAATAAGTCCGCCCCAAACATGGGACTTTTAAACACAACTGGCGAAATGTTGGTGTACTATAGGTAACTTACCCTGCCTAACCCATCGGGGAGAACAGTCGTGATGTTATGTTATATTAAAGGGGGCGTTAACAAAATTTTGAGCATCGCTGTTCTAAAAATAACAAATGAACGGATGAGATCGTTTGATTCACATGATTAATGCGTTCCTATGATTTATCTTCTAGTTTTGCGTATAATTTAGTGCCATTTCTTGCTCATCCTCTTTTTATAATAACATGCTGTTTTTTGTTTTGTTTTGTGTTCAAACAATGCTGTCTACAACTTTATGATGGCTGTGTTTTAGCAAGTTTGTTTCTTCATGTGTTTTTTTGAAGATAACTTATATAGGTATGTCTACATAATAACTATGTACATTAATATTATATAGAGAAAAGATTTGTATTTTTGTTTGTAAAGAAAAAGTAGAGGGAAGTTTGAATGGTTATATTTATTATAAACACTTTTTCTCAGCCCCTTGGGGACTACAAGAGTGATACAAAAAGAATTAATTTATCTGAACCAGTTACTGCACACATTATGCAACTCAATCAGAGATCAATTTATAATGCATTCGCTGACGGCTGAGGTATTCGAAATGTAATGCTGTCCAATGTTATAAATGAGGATATCGGTACGAAATGAATTCATGAACGCAAAAATATTATCATTGATCAGACGTCAATTTGAAAAGTCACTAAACGACGGAAATTGTATTTTAATGATTTCGAAATTAATAAAAGATGGAGTTGAGAAGACTGAGCTGTTTACAAAGAGAGTATTCAACATTATATAGGTACCAACAGTACAAACAAAAGGCGATGAAGGAAAAACAAACGCTAACGACAGTAACAGATCATCATCAGCTGCCTAGCCTTTTTTCAACTTTATTGGGGTCGGCTTCCAGCCTAACCGGATGCAGCCGAATACCAGTATCTTACATGGAGTGATTGCTTTTCTGACCTCTACAATTCAATCTTCGGGTAACAATTATTAAGGTACTCCTTAGCAAGACTGATTGTCAGATTTTTGGAATACGAAATCCACTGATAAATATACAGCGTTTGATAGTTTCATCATAGTATTTACGTGATATGGCATGGCAGAATTATGGTGTCTTTGCCACAACAGCCATTATTGAAGAATTGGAGTTAAGGTTAACAACCCGTAATTACTGTAAACAATCTATGAAGTACACTGGCAACAGTATTAAATGCTGACCCAAAACTACCCAATAAAAGAGGAAGAATATCTAAAAACAAAACACCGGCTAAAATGATAGTAGAAAAACAAATATTTTCAAATATCGAATTCGATAAATCATTAAACGAAGACGTGTCTGTGTCAGTACAAGATTCATTTGCATTTATGTTGTTCGAAATTCGAACTATAAGAAAAATGGCGGACGTTCTTTGAGCGAATATATCAGAGAAGATAGATTGTTCTTTATTTTCCTTCAGCTAGATGCGGTCAACAACCCGTTTGGCCGGCGAGGTGGCTATGGATATTACTTTCCTTTTTAGGATAGGGCCGTGTCTACCATTAAGTTGAGAATTGCTCTAGCGAAGGTTTTTCTGGCTCTTGATCTTAACCTTCCTAGAATTTCATCTCGTATTGATATGACTGTTTTTACCAAATTAATTGTTTATCAAATTGTCACACCACGGAAATTTTCCGTGTTAAGCCGATTTCAGACTATATCCATACTAATATTATAAATTCGAAAGTAACCCTGTCTGTCTGTCTGTCTGTATGTAAGTTACCTTTTCACGCCTAAACTACTGAACGGATTTCGATAAAATTTGGCAAGGAGATAGATGGCATCCCAGGGACGGACATAGGCTACATTTATCGACATACCACGCGGGCGAAGCCGCGAGCGGAAGCTAGTATACTATATAATTCAAAACATGATAATTAGAAATTACAACATAATTTCTAAACCTACGGCATTATTGTGGATATCCACGGCATCACGGTAACACAGGGAAGTAAAATATATGGATGACAATATAATATGAAGACGTTTTAAATTTCCGTCGACGATAACGTTTTATCATGCGTTTATTTCTGTAACGTTTGAAATTATTATGAATAGCAGTCATTTGATAAAAAAATAACCTAACCTGACTTTATAACTTCCATAGAGTTTCCATTATTTTGGAATCTATTTTAAGTATGGGTAATAAACCTAACGGCCCATCATCAAGATTTAATAGACCAAGTTATCTCCATTGATTTATATTATAATTATTGGCAAAATATATAGTACGTCTATAAACAATATAATTATTTAAAAGCTTTATTTTTTTTAAATTATGAAGGAAAAGAGATATTTATGAATCTTGTTTTCATCAAACGTCTTTTTAAAGCATTATCAGCCTGTAATGTTCCCACTGCTGGGACACAGGCCTCCTCTCTGTGAGAGGGAGTGAGCCGTAATTCACCACGCGGGCCCACTGCGGGTTGGTAGATGTCACATACCTTAATTTTTTTTGTTCTAGGAACATCTAGGACATGCCGGTTTCCTCACGATGTTTTCTTTCACCGTTTTGAGAGGGTGATGGTTTTGGTGGGTTTACACAAAGTAACGTGAAAATTTTTAAAAGTTTCATACACAATTAATATAGAATTAAATTCAAAATGGAGGAAAGGAGCCTCGTATAGACATACAAAAACTAACAGAAGTGTATGAAATAAAAATTAATGGGAAATAATTAAATTTTATTGCAACAAGACTGGTCGTATAAACATTTTTAGATAAAACGCTTCAAAGATTTACGATAGAACAACCAATAGAAGCAAAAGTGGCAGTGTACGTCATTAAATTAAAACCAGTTCAAATATTGTTAGAATATCTTGGAAATAACAACGAAATTAATGGTTTATGGGTTGAGGAGGTCATATAGCAATAGCTGCTTCGGAAAGGACGTGAAGCTGCTATCATTCATAGATCTTTGACAATCATTACGGGTAGTCCAATAGGTAAGGGCCAATGGGTTGGATGCTATGGTTATCGTGCTACCCAGTAAACTGGGTTGTGGAGGTCAGATAGGCAGTCGCTCCATGTTAAATACTGATATTCAGCTGCATCAGGGAAAAGGTCGACCCTAACATGGTCGATAAAAGGCTAGGGGTAATGATTCGTTTATGTAAAATCTGCTTTGTGATGGTGGATGGCAACGACTACATTTTGGATGAGAATATTCTGTAAATGTGATAAAAAATATACCTAATAATATTGGACCAGAGTGTATAGGCAGGTTTAACTTATAATTGCACCATGGATTTTACAGTATGGCAGGATATAAAACTGCGATCATAAAATAAAAAATGACAATTTTGGAACGATAATCCAATTATCACAGACATTAAGTACACAAGATGTAGAAACAGCATTGACCAATGACAAAATGAATGATGTAATTCATCCGAAAGAATGAATAAGACCAAATGAAACTCACATTACCAATAAAACACTTCCAAATGATGAAATAAGACCAACAACTATTTCTACACATAAACCAGTCACAAATATAGATACGGATAGTTATACCAACATGATTGTGGACTAAGCAAGCAGTGCCGCGGGCAAAAACAATATCTTTGTCAAACAATTTAAGACACGCCTAGTAATTGTATTAACATAAGTTTATAATGTAAAGGTTGAGTAAAATCTAGATACTGTAAGTAGACTTGAAGCTAGGCAGACTGGAATTGAGGGAAAGTAGATGGTACAGTAATAATTCTAACTAATATTATGAATGCGAAAGTGAGTTTGTTTGTTACGCTTTCACGCTAAAACGGCTGAACGGATTTTTATGAAATTTGGCACATGAGTAGACCAGGATATAGGATACTTTTTATCCCGATATTCCCACGGGATCGAGACTAGCGCGGGTGAAACCGAGGGGCGCAGCTGGGTGCGCCAAAGTTCACCTAAATTTACAAATCCGATAATTGGAAATCCGAAAATGTTCTTCCTAACATTTTTCATCCTAACAATCACAATTCCTAACTACTCTGTCTCTAATGTTCATAATTCCGAAGCATTCAATTTCATAATGTCAGTAGTAATAAACATCTATTATACTTTTATTTGTTTTCCTATATTTTCTCAACATAACCATCTTTTACACTATTATTCAAAGTCATATCTTTTTGTGTAGATTTCCTTTTATTCATAATAATCAGTATTATATACATTAATTTTGCGTAAATATAAGGCTAAAAGAGTCTTGGTGTTTTTTGTCTCCGACTAACCGTTTGTCGTAAAAACGTTGTGGAAGGGAACTATAGGTTAGGTTAGGTTAGAACTGTGACCAACTACGCACGAGCCGAGCGAGCGAAGCGAGCGTGTCGCGGCAGCGGCCGGCGAAGTGCCAGAACCGAATCGGTCCTAGACGACACTCTGACCTTCTGAATCTTCTACCCACATATATTTTTTATAACACTTGGTAAATGTTTCTTTCTGAGTATGAGTGAAAATATTATGGTAATTATGTTTAGGGATAAAAGCGTTATGATAAAAAACAGTAGGAGTTTAAATATATTTACATTAATGATATTATTAATTACAATTTTCGGAAACATGAGTGTTATGAACATCGCCGGTAGCACTACAAATAGTATGAATGAAAACTTTAGGATGAAACATTTTAGGAAGAGTGATCATTTGGATTACAAATCGTTAGGAAGAACAATTTCGGGTAAAGAACTTTAGTTGAGCCAATATGGACCCGGCGCAGCTAGTAATATAATAATTCCAGACGATACTGATTAGAAATACCAATAGTACAGATACTACTTAAAAATACCAAGATTTCAAACCCTGGTTATGATGACCGTTTCAGGAATATAAATTCAATAGCAAAAGATTATAACAGGCTGACGAACCGATATCAGGAGAACTTTTGTAATTGACATGACACGTTCCAAACTTATCTGGCATAAGTCTCTTGTCAAAAGTTTTTTTTAATAAAAATTGAGTGTGACTCAATTTTGTTTTCAGATCAATAGATTTAGAATTTGTTGTCTCAATTTTTTTTGGGTAATGACAATCATGTCATTTGGTTATAAATAGGTTTTTATTTTTATTATCTTATTTATCGAATTCGAATTTTTGGTTCTAGGACATGCCGGTTTCCTCACGATGTTTTCCTTCACCGTTTTGAGAGCAGTGGTGGCCCGCGACTTACTTGTAGGTTGGTAGGTTCGAACCCTGACAGGCGCTTTACTTTGTGTAAATTTTATTGTTGCTATAGCAACAAATAATAAAGTTAATAATTACAAGAATCTTGTATTTTTTTAGGCGTTTTTTGCTCGATCTTAATACGATGACACCTTTCTGGTGAACTGTGGATATCTACACCCCTGCCCCCCCCCCCTTTGGGTAACACGAACATTATGTTATATTATGGTATACTAGCTTAAGCCCGCGGCTTCGCCCGCGTTGTATGTCGATAAAAAGTAGCCTATGTCCCCAGGATGAAATCTACCTCCTTGCCAAATTTTGTCGAAATCCGTTCAGTGGTTTAGGCGTAAAAAGGTAACATACAGAGAGACAGAGTTACTTTCGAATTTATATTAGTATAGATGTGAGGGATACTCGTATTGTAAGTAACGTTGTGTTCTCGCAATGAACTAGCTTACTATCATTTAGCTGGTGCTATTTTTAAATCCTACACGTTATTTACTGAACCGGTTACAGCGGGCCTTTAAGAAGTACAATCAACTTATAACAGACTCGTATTCAAGTTCATAAACGTAAAAAAGATATTTTAATGTTGTAGGCCTAAACGCTTGGACATCTATAAAGTCTTATATTCATATCATCCAGTGACAGGTATCGCACAACCTAACCCGCTGGTTCTGAAGCATGACATTTTGCACAAGAGTTCCAAGAGTTCTGAGAGAAAATTTACCCCCTAAAGGTATAAGAAATAGGGGGTGAAACGGTGTATGGAAGTCCGTAATTTTTACCGATGGGAAAATCCAGCGGGCACACAGCTTATTGAAGTGACTAAAAATTTGAGAAAAATTTGACGAAAAGCAGATCTTAGTACAGTTGACATAAGACACGATTGGAAGAACGTTGTCAAAAACACCACTTCTCAGGAAAAACAAGTCATTGCTTAAAAGTAGTTGTAAGCTGCATGAAATATGTTTTTTTTTACTATAAGTACCTTTTTGTTTCAACTGTCATTGTCTTTTTCTACACTCACTATAGAATCTTATCAACAATAGAGCATTAGGATAAAGAATTTGAAAATGAATCTAGCATTTCCAATTTCTATGACCATCCGAGATAGAAAGATCTTTGACAGTCGTTACGGGTAATAGAAGCCCGAAAGTTTGACAACCAAGTCTTTTAGAGGGAATCGTGTTACTCAGTAACTGGGTTGTGGAGGTCAGATAGGCAGTCGCTCCATGTAAATTACTGCTATTCAGCTGCATCAGGTTAGACTGGAAGCCGATAGTTGGGAAAAGGCTAGGCAGACGATGGTTCTAGCTAGAGTCGTCTCACAGGTTTATAGTCGGAGCCAACTTTAAATATCTTCTATAATATTAGTTCCACTTATTCAAATACAAGAATTTAAAATATCTTTAATACTTCATAACTATGTCGACGATAATATTATATTCATCATAACTCCATTTCTAAACTCATATATTTAAAATAATTTAATTAGCTAAATTACTGAACATAAAATTTAATGAGTTGATATATTTATTGTTATTATGATGTAAGACAGCCACAGTATGGATGTAGTATGATTTTGGGGCTTTTATTAATATATAAATGGGTAGTGACTACCGAGATGACGACTAATAGAGAAGTATGGAAGAAAAGGACATGTTGCGCCGACCACAAATAAAGTGGGATAAGGGCAGTAGAATGATAATAATGATAATGAAATTGTTAGTGATTATACTAATCACTTTATCAAAGATCTAAATTTTACACTAACTGCAGCAAAACATTTCAATGGTGAATTAGATTTTTGTAAAGTTCAAATTATTGCCGTTATAATTTAAAGATGATAAATGTTTAAAGATGTGAGTGAAAAGGAAAAAAAACTTACAACTGTTTATGATTTTAATGCCCAATAATTTTGGCAATTTGCAATGTTAGTATGTAATAAGTAGTAACTGATTTGATTGCGGCCTTTTCATAGAGAAACCAATGGTAATTATTTCATTAGGTACAGCTACACATCGATTTGGCAAGGTACAGACAAAATTGATATCGATACCATTAACTTTCATCATAATTGCAGTAACTCCCAACAATTAAAATCATCAAAGTATGTCCGTTGTTTTTGCGCTGCTAAATTCATCAATGAGGTTGATATCATGTCGGCTTCTTCAAAAGCAGAGTACTGTTAACTACTTCACTTCCTTTGGTTGGAGACGACAATTAATTTATTCATTGAAGTAGATAGAGCAACATTATATAATTTAAAATAAAGAGTATCAGTTGTAGTTTTATCAAACTGAATTCCAAAGTTGCTGACTCTAACATTATAATCATTCTTTGTCCGATAGTACCATATTGACGGGTTGACATAATGAATGAACTACTTGTTTACAGAAATACCGTTGTTAGACATTAACGTACTAATGACAAACGAACCCTTTTCCAAAAACATCTCTATAAGCCACCAAAAAGAACAGACCATTACTACAGTTTAAAAAAGGAAGACCACGACGTTTTTAACAAGTCCCAAAACATCAAAAAGGTGTTTACAAAAAAACCTACACGTCTAAATTATTACAAACATGCCAGGGAGATTGGTCCGTTCACAATCCCTTCAGACCTGAAAATAGCTTAAGACAAGTTTAAACAAACGAGCTGTACCCAGAAATGCTAAGTAGACGTTTAACTGTTTGGTTTAAAATAAAAATAGAAGCACTCAACGTCAGTTGAGACTTGGTTACTTCGTATACCTGTGTTTGGGATTATATTCTCGCCTTTAACAACTTTCAGGCTGGAAATACGATGGGTATTGATACTTTAAAAGAGTTGGTCCTAAGAGTATGCCCTGTGGGACCCCAAAGAAGCATTTCATATTGCGAAAATTATGAATACTTAATTTCAAAGCAATTTTTGCCTAGTTATTATATCCAAAACACTTGTTTGTTTACAAGCTGTCGTATTGAGTAAAAAAGCCTGACCGTGCGATTTAATAGCCGCTAGGATATACCACAAGTTGAAGAAACAATATAAGATGCACCGTCTAAACAGCTTTTAGAAGGTACATCTTATAATTTGTTTCAATTTTATTGTATGCCACAAGGAAGATACGTGACTGTGTAAATGAGGCTTTAGGTTATTCAACTAGAAAACGCTTTCAAAAGATGAAATGGCTACTATAGTAAACTATATGGGTTACGCTTCATTATTGGCAAAGATACGGCTCTTAGTTCCAACTAAGACATATGTTGGAATCAGGCATAGGGCTATTGTTCTCCATAATTTATTGCTTCACGCTTTCTCTAAAGGTTTGAGCAATACTCCAGACGTTCTAATGTTAATTGCGTTAGCACAAGTCTAAACTATGCTTAAAATTATGTACTTGAAGCCAAATGTGAATATTTCAGAGGTGATATGGAAAGCAGGCATGAGATTTAAAGTGAATAAAAACCATAATGAAAGGCGACATTATATTCAGCAATTCATGATAATTATGATGACCATATTCAACAATCTTCATGAAAGTAAATGGGAGTTATGAACTTGCGGAAACAAGATTTCTTCATGATCTGGAATAATCTACAGCAGCGGATATCATCAAATAATTGTATTCTAGAATTTCGTTACACTACTAGTATTTCTACACAACTGTAAATCAGTTACATAATCAGCTGTGTTAGACCCTGGTTAAAGCCAAGCTTAATAACTGCAGGCAAAAGCGGATACAGAACTCCTACCTGATTTTATCAACAAATACAATACACCAAACTTGCCAGTTCGGTCGATTTCTCAAATGCAACCCAAGTTTTCAAGTCGCCATTAAGTCTCATGCTGTCCTTATCTTTCAAAAGAGTCTTGAAGAGACTGAAGGCCTATAGGAAGGCGTTTGACTACTGTGTTACCTGATGGTT
The DNA here is from genome assembly GCA_947363905.1 of Lithophane semibrunnea. Lineage (NCBI taxonomy): Eukaryota > Metazoa > Arthropoda > Insecta > Lepidoptera > Noctuidae > Lithophane > Lithophane semibrunnea. Next base: position 4,889,186 of record OX376216.1, on the reverse strand, counting down.
AGCGATGATTTGTTCCACGATGGAGCACGCTTGCCTAGATGTAACCTATTCACTCTCAAAGACACTAAAGCTATCGGGAACCACAGACTGCGACAGGGAATTGCACTTTTAGCTTTAAAAATATCCAAGTCATAATAGTTGACGATTTCGTCAAAGTCGTGGACACAAAACACCTGGATAAGAGACGCACGGAATAGGGAAGAAAGGGGAGGCCTATATCCAGCTAAGCAGTGAGTCCGGGCTAAAATAATGATGATGACGAAGATATAGTAAAAATTCGGGGGTATGAGAATGTTTGCAGTAACTCACACCTGCCCAGTTTTCAGTATTGTGACGCATTGTGTAATTACGTCAGGTGTGTGCGCATTTTTCCTGGACCGAGGTGTGGTAAAGCATATTGTTTAAACCATCGAAGCGTCTGGGGCGTATCTTCCGGTTAAAACGTGTGAAATGTACACATAAGGAAATTTGTAACGATACCGATATCCGTCGACCAAATGTCAAAGTATTTTTTACTAGCAACGCCCCGCGGTTTCACCCGCATAAGTCCCGATCCCGTGGGAATATCAGGATAAAAAGGTTATAAACTATCTGTATGCCAAATTTCATACAAATTCGTTCAGTAGTTTTTGCGTGAAAGAGTAACAAATATCCTTCCATACATCCATCTATCCATCCTCACAAACATTCACGTTTATAATATTATAAGTAGGAAGCAGGATGGATCTTTTAGTTCTTCCTCTTACTGAGAGGAGGCCTGTGTCCCAGCATTTGGAGCATTATAGATTGATTCAACTTAATGTTTATGGCTCTTTAAGTTTCTGAATAGGACTGCGACTGTGGTACACTATAAGAGTAAGCTATTTTGCCAGTCGTGAGAGGCTAAGCTCATTGAAGTAGATAATAAGGTTATATCACATGTTTTCCTTTTGAAAGATTTGCTCTAAACGGTCTCGGCTTAGCTACAAAAAGCAGTGACAACTAAGTGTGTCGTCTAAGAGAAATGGGCACATCTATTAAGATTCCATTTGAGGAGAAATCCATAAATCGAATAAGTATTCTTTTTCTACTTGCGCATAGCTTTCGAGAACAGAAATTCTACAAGTCACGACTGAGTGAGACCTCATTGCCTACTATTTATTTTTAACGCTTCAATATGCATAATCTAAAACCGATTTTAATTTCATGGTCATCAAAAATCTGGGTGACAGAAACTGGGAACCAGTACTAATTGTATTGACATTACACAAAGCAGATGGTCCAATAATCAGTCTTGGTACAAAGCTAGCTTCAGTGTAATATCGTAGGACATATCGTAAGAATTTTTTTGAGTATATAGGTAATTGGATAGCTATAAAGTAGCAAAAGATCAAAAAGACAATGGATAGATGTCTGATGGATGGATGTGTGTATCTGGAACATAGATGACAGGGGGTGACTACGTAGATGACGGCTGAGATAAAGATCCATGGAAGAAGAAGTCATTCTGTATCGAACTCCAAAATAGATTTGGGATATAGGGACGAGGATAATCATGAATATCGTCTATGTAAAATTAAGTTAATCAACAGCGTGTGTTCAACTTAACATCATAAACGCTCATACACGGCCGGATTCTATAATTAAACTCGCATTTGTTTAGAAAACAATGCATGACCAAAGTCACCGTAAAACCGTTTTGTTTTTAAAAGAGAATAAAACCTTTTTATGTGTCACGTTCTTTTTATCTTTAATTAGCTTTATTTTTGGAAAGATAAAAAAGATTTTCTTCACTGTTGTGGCCAGATGTTTCCATTATTCTTTAAAGTCTGGTAACATTTTTGTTTTTGTAGTTACCATTGCTATGAAAATGATTCCTGCCATTTTTCTTATTACTTCATACAGTTATTTATTGTGTATAAATCTCTGAGAATTGAGACAGATAGCTTCGTCTGTCACATTCGGAGTGAATTATAGACTCATTTTAGCTAGGTCGAATATCATTTCTATGAGATGACTCATTATAATGAGTTCCCTGCGCTAACCCTTGGAATATGCAAGTTGATACTTATTTTACTGTATATTTAGAACCGTAATTAGCATTTATTTCTTCTGGCACATCTTCATCTCACCCAGTTTTCTTAAAAGACGTATCTGAGAGATTACGTTGTGTCTTTACATAAAATTGCGTCATGTTTCGTGGGTAATGCTTAAGCTTTTCCGTTGTTTTTTTCGCGTAAATTGTTATCTGTTTTACGTGTTTTCTCAATACAATTTGAAACTCAGTCGTTTTATTCTTAAAAACTACCTAAAATATATCAACTGTCACTATTGAGTTATGGCTAACAGAAAACCGGTCTATTTCGTCTACTATTTAACTATTTGACTATTTCGTTATTATGTTAAACATGGTTTTCACACGTTTTAGTAATGGCACTATAGTGCTTAATCCGTATTTTGGCAAAAAATGAAATTTTCATTGTCATCAAACATTTATGAAAATTCCATCTTTTCGAATAGGTGTAGGTCTCAGAATTATTATTTATTTAGCTATAAATGCATGTTACTATCTTTGTTACTTCATTTTGCTATTTTTTAATAAGAAAATGGCGGATTTTCTGACATTTCATTGACTTTTTACCGCCACTTCTAAAGATAGTGACGTGCTTATTACTCGAGAAATTTATTTGTCGTTAAATAAAAGAAAAAAGCTGAAATGCAAAAATCAGTCAAGAAAAATGAGGTGAAAAGGCTTCACTTTTAATACATAAAAGGTAAATATATCACATAATAAAAGCATAATATAAAGAGAAAAAATACTAAAACCAAAATCACAGTTTTCTAGACAAGATTCTTAACTTGTCCAAAGTTTTTCATTTATAATATAAATAAATTCTAATTAATGCATTATCCGTTGTGAAAAAAAAAAAAAAAACTTGTCTTTTGAACTAAAAATTAAAAAAAGCTACCTAAATTTTATATACGTTTTCCTATATCTGCATTTTGATCCATTAAGAACCCTAAGTCTTATTCAAATATCCTTTGCATAATGAAAAATATAAAAAATCGTTAATTCCTAGATGGTTTAAGAAACCTAATTTTATCATACATGTTAACATTTCTTTATATATAAATATATTTAACTGATCGTAGACTACAGTTTGATGTCCTCTAATGAAATTAACTTCACATATTAGTTCGATTACTCAGTAGGCCCATTATACTTAGATAAAAATTAGGCTTTTGTGTTCCTTAGAGACTAAACTTCTGTCAAATTGGAACTTGTACGGAACTTCAGTTTTGCACATCCCTAAATCACCATTCGATTACTTACAACTCGATAAGATCCACAATCCTTAGGGCACATCACAAATGCAGTACACCACTTTAGTTTTTATCACACAACGCACAGATTCACGTGTAAATTAGAGTGTCAGGGCGTAAATGCAGCGTGTGTAAAGTTTGTGTGGTGGCCGGGCCTGGTTTGTCGGCGAGGTCGGGACGCGGTGGTCGCGCCGCCCGGGCGCACATTCACCGAGCCAGCGGAGCTAGCACAGCACTCGCTGCCAGAGCCAAAGCGAGCGACGAAGCCAGCGCTGCCCCGCGAGAGTGAGACAACTCCTCACTCTTGATCACCTCATTCGGCGTCTTGTCATACTTGTGCGTCTTTTTAGTCACTGGCTTCATTGTTGTGGTCGTTGTGGTGGTCGCTGGGGTCGTTGGGGGCGGTGGGGGCGGCGGGGGCGTCGGCTGAGGCTGTGGCGCCGGAGACTGCTCCTCCGGCTTGCAACACACCCGGAACACTAGCTTCATATTGTGACTCAAACATCGACCCCCGATACGTCTATGCAAGTCATCTTTACTGGACGTCGATATGAAATAATAGTCTTTGCCGGGCAGGAACTCTAAACCGCCCGGCTGCGGAGTGAACGGTCGGAAAGTGATGGTGAAAAACATCAGTTTGTGTGGTTTATCGCATATAGCAATTATTCTGGGATTTGGATTTGTTATTCTACACGTATCATATTCCTCTTTGCTCACATTATAAATTATATATTTTTCTGTATCCTCCTCAAACGTCCCTGGGGTGTACACTGGACAGATTATGTTCACTTGGTCGTATTCGAACTGAGCATTTCCTTTATTCAAATCAAATACATGATCCGTGTTATCTATTCTAAATATGCTGTTTGTTGTGTTCCAATGTATGTAGAAGGACTTCGCATAGTTCCCCATCACGCTCTCGATGAAGAAAATAAGCACAAGGACGGTCCACGGCGTGTGACGGAGCCCAAAGTAAGTAAGCGACACCATCCTGACGGGTTTATTCGACTGGCATTATTCGACGAAGATGCTACGAATTCGCTGTTTGCTACACACTATCGCACATACACCAATCCATATTTATATTCCACGATCACTATACATCACTGAACGTCCACAATTTCACTTATAAAACACGATCAATCCATTCAGAGGCGACGCGATGGGTCCTCCATGTTACTCCGTCCGCTAGATTCTATTCAACGATAAATGTGGAATTCCATAGGACGTGGCCCGTTCAAAACGCGTTGAAAACGACGCTTTCGTTGATTTTAACACTGGTTTGAACTTCACGGTTGTGTTAGACGGCTATTAGTGTGAGGATAAAGTTGAAATTAATCAATACATCACAGATTTTTTACAATACAGAGGTGTTCTTTGTATTGGGAACGGGCGACGCGAACTGGGACGGGCACGTAAGCGCCGCGCGGTGGTCGGCCGAACTACTGGAATGCGACCTGCGGGCTCGGTACGCATGCTCGCCCCTCCCGCGCCCCTGCACACCCGGCTTTAACGACGCGTTCCGAGCTTTGCCGAGCTTTCGGTACGTCGCCATTTTAGTTGTTGCCCTTTACGAAAATATAAAACGTTGTTTAACTCACAAATTAACTAACCAAACTGTAATTTATTGTATATATTGAAGTATTTTCTTTCTTAATTTTGGAAGAATAGATAAGTTTTATTCGAAAGTTTAAATTATGAGCTTTTTGGTTCGACACGAACGCATCCGTAAGCGGCCATTGAAAAAAATCCACAACTGGTTTATACAGTCGTAAAAGGGTATGACGCCGTACAGCAGACGATATTGCACACAATAATCATTTATAATTTTATGCTAATTATGCTAAATGATTTTATTTCGCATAAAATTTTTCTTTTTTGTCTGTCAATATTCTTAATAATGAAGCTCTTAGTATTCGACTTGAGGATTCCATTGACAATAATTAAAGAATCGATTATTATGGCCGAAAAGAATCTGTTTTTTTTTGTTGGTTGTATTAAGAGTATACTATTTTGATTGATTAACATTAATTATAATACTCTTTCTAATAATTATTAGATTATAGGTTTTATATTACTATGCAGTATAACACAATTTAGTTTGAATTGGATCTTATTTAGATTTTTTTGACATTATTTTCTTTATTATACGGAAAAGATTGTATACTAATTACATAACTGTGTCATTGCATTTTATTTACCATAGCCCGAATCGATATTCCCGCGGGATCGAGACTTACGCGGATGGAACCGCGGGGCGCTGCTAGTTAAATTTAAAGTAGCCACCTAAATACCATAATTATGTACTGTACGAACGTACCTACTACTATTGAATATTAAAAGGTCTACATTACAAAATTGTCCACTTTCATAATAACCAAAGCTTTAGAAGCAAAATGGAGTGTATCTTGCAAAAAAAAACGGGTGGTTTTGATTTTTCTACTTTATTGGTAATCATTTAGTTGTAAAGAGGTTTTAATAGCCAAACTATGTTACTGGTACTTAGTAAAGAGTCTAGGTAAGAGAAAAAGTTAATTCCAAATTCGAAACTTTTGTTTAAAACAATATTAATCCCTTTTTCAGTTTGTGACTTTTTACTTACTTTTCGCGGGTTTGCGGTTAAAAGGTTATCTCGCAACTAAAAATGACTTCTCGTTATTTTTAGTAGAATAATTTATGTTTGTCGCATAATCCACAGATATCTTTGTGTCGATTGTAATGGCAGAAAAAGCAATAAGAGCTAGTAAAATTATAGCGCTGCTGAAAGAGGGGTGGAGCCAAAAAACTATATTCTGATTGATAATAAGAAATTACTTGTCATTTATGCTAATGACATAGTAAAAATATTAATATTATCCATAGAAAAGCCAATGCCAGTAAAGGTGCCCGTTTTTTTTTGCAAAGGAGTGTAGTTCGAAGCAGCTTATGGAGGCATAAGCAAGGAGTATATAATTATGTCATTATAAAATCATCACTCTAAACTCTAAAATGACATAAAACGTATCAAACAGTTAATGTGTCATTAACAACCTGTGTAATTGGCTATTACGACTTTCCGTAATGGTTCTAGGCAGATTTAATGGCTTTTGCAGACAATAGGTTGATAGAAGCTAGAACCTGTATGTAACATACATACAGGCTGAATTTTTATTCGTTTGGTCACTACAATGGGACCAACTTTGAAATCGTGAAAAAATCAGCTGTTCCCTACAAACAACTTAGAAACAAATAACCTAGGGAACAAAGGTCAAAGTGTAGGGAACAGCTGATTTTTTTTCGTGTTTTCAGAGTTGTTCCTATAGTGAAAGTTGTTCATAATAACGAGTACAATGACCCCTTAAGAGGATTAAAACGAATAACCTTATACAGGGTGTTAGGGTAAACACCGTTATCCTTGCAACCAGTGGTTTGGTTTCATTTATAGAACGTAAAATCAATGGAAAATTACAACTTTTTTTTTTAATTTTTTAAACCTAAATTTTACCACAAAAGACGCAAGTTCGTTGGCCTATGCGCTAGGGCAACGAACTTCCGTCTCAATACGGGCGCGGGGTACGGGATGTGACCTGACCGGCAGCGAGCGCGACCCCTCCCTTAGTCAGTCAGCTGTTTCGCTAGCAAGCACGGTGTCAGATAGAAACTTTTTAAAATCTTTTAATGAAAATAACGTTTTTTTTTTGTTGTGTTCGGGCATTTATTTTTATATTTCAGTCAACTACCCATGGTTTGAATGACAAGAGTGTTTACCCTTACATCCTGTATTTGTATGAAAGTACGTAAACAGTATGAGGTTCGATACCCAGGTCGGGCCAAGTGTTATTGGATTTTTCCATCTGGAATTTCTCAGTAGCAGCCCGAAGTCTGGATTTGTGCGGTTAATAGCAATAGGGTCGCCTCCTATTACATGGAACCTTAGCATAACTGGCGAATTGTGGGGGTACTATTGGTACACCTACTGCCTAGCCCCTTCAGGAAATACAGGCACGATGTTTTGTTCTTATGTAAGTAAAGTATTATAATGGGCGGTATTGTATGATGGTTAATTGACGTTTGCATGGCCCCATCATAAAGTAACATAACCCATACTCATTTCATTTATTTCAGTAACAATTTTTACATTAAAACAATTACAATATAAATCATAATTATAACAGTACCGAATCAAATAAATTAATTAAAACGTAAAACATTTGCAATCCCCTGTTATAATATTATGTTAAACTTAAAACTTAAATGTCAAAATAAAAATCCCATAATCAGCCAAAAATGTTCCCACTGCTGGGACTCAGACTTCCTCTCGATGAGAGGGAGTGGGCTGTAACCCACCACGCGGGGCCAGTGCGGGTTGGTAGATGTTACATGTCCTCCATCACTCCTAACGCAGGCATACTTGCTTAAAAGGAGGCTCCAATCACTAGTTGTTAGGGTTTACTTGCTAGAATAATAAACAATTTTTCATTTTTTACATGTCTTCGAATTTTTGGTTCTAGGACAATGCCAGTTTCCTCACGATGTTGTCCTTCAAGAGCTGTGGCGATGAAGTAATTAATATGTTGATGATGAAGAGTAAATGCCGAAATTTAATTCTGCTAACACCATTTGAGAATACAGGCGTGATGTTACCCTATTTATGAAAACCACAATACGTTTTTGTCAAAAAGTCCTAGGTTCGGTTCCTGACACAGACACTCATTAGCATTATGCAACAAAATCCTACTTAATTAGAGATGATACGGTTTCTGGTGTAAGGGGTGTGTAAGTTAGAGTGTGGATGGGACAGTCTTTCATTCTGGTTTAAAGATATTTTTGGCTATCTAGCCCTAAAACCGGTTTGCCATATTTAAACAAGTGAGATAATTATATGAATCAGAAAAGTAATGTTATTATGTATCAAAATATAACGTCTTCGATGGGCAAGACATGTCGCAAGAATGGACGACTCCAGAGGCCCTAGACAAAGTGACATTCTATCAGCGATAACGATGATGGAAAAGGCAAAAATGTATAGGACTGACATAAGCTATCGAAAAGCTTATGTCAATCCTGGTCGTTGTAGAAATACGAAACGCTTTCGAAGCGATTGTCACTTGTCTAGGCCTTTAGAACACCCAAACATTTACTAGTTGCGCCCCGCGGTTTTACTCGCGTAAGTCTCGATCCCGTGGGCGAAGCTAGATGAGGTCGGCGTTTCCTACCTGACTACTCTGAGAAGAAAGGCCGGAACAAGCTCAGAGGTCGCAGTCTCTTTTAAGGTCCAGACATAATCTTGGTCAGGCCAAGGATCATGTAGATTATTTATTTAATTGCACAATGTACACTCAGAAAACTTAAGTAAAAAAATAATAAGAATGAATGAATGAATCATGTATGGATTACGAAATCAGTTGGCAGATAAGACTTTATATTATTTACAAAAAAATAATAAATTTTTTTGATAAACAAGGGAATAGAAATATTTGCCGCATTCCTTATAATTAACTTTTTTTTAAATAATTATTAGTGTCTGAAATGGTTTTGAGGAAAGAACCACAAAGATTTGAGTGGACCTATCCAGTCAGTGCAAGCATTTGTCAGTAATCGTGGAGCTCATCTAAAGATGATGAATTCGTGGGTACTAACTGTTTTAACTGTCAGCTTGCCGCGTTGTGTACATCACCTGTCTAGAAAATTATTATCGTTGAGTCCCAGGACTATTCAGGAGCTCGTGGCTACATAATAATAGCCACACGGGTCGATCCATCAAGTTAAGCTTCGCTTGCCGGGGTTGGTCCGTGGATGGGTGACCATCTTTACATATTGAGACTCCTCCATGCCTCGGAAAGCACGTTAATCCGTTGGTCCCGGCTGTCATTTGTAGATCTTTGACAGTCGTTACGGGTCGTCAGAAGCCCCAAAGTCTGACAAACAGTCTTACCAAGGGGTAGCGTATTACCCAGTTACTGGGTTGTGGAGGTCACATAGGCTGCCGCTCCATGTAAAATACTGGTACTCAGCTGCATCCGGTTAGACTGGAAGCCGACCCCAACATAGTTGGGAAAAGGCTAGGCAGATGATGAGTCCCAGGACTATTCAGCTACACCGTAGACCCATGGTCACCTGAACCTTCCGCCCCAGTTCTTCAGCGTCACCTAATGCGTATTATACGTACGTTTGACAAATCCTATTAACGACTATACTAGCCATTTAGCCATCCGAACGAAATAGGATTGGGTGAAGGCCGGATTAGTGAATCCGTCAAACAAAAGTGGTTAATTCTTGGTGAATATTCATTATTTCATTGAGCAGTTGTGTTATTCTGTAAAAATATCACCGTGAAAACTTAGGTGAAGTGAGATTGGAGTGAACTGTCACAGCCTTAGCATCAGTAGGTACCTATTGATGACAATGACAGCTCACTCCACGCTCACTTCACCTAAGTTTTCACGGAGGGATGGTTACAGAATAGCAATGCTGTTTTAATTTTGTGGGTTGCTATATCGATACAGAAGGCCTAGACAAGTGACAATCGCTTCGAAAGCGTTTCAAATTTCTACAACGACTTTCAACAGGATTGACATAAGCTTTTTGATAGCTTATGTCAGTCCTATACATTTTTGCCTTTTCCATCATCGTTATCGCTGATAGAATGTCACTTTGTCTAGGGCCTCAGAAGGCCTAGACAAGTGATAATCGCTTCGAAAGCGTTTCGAATTTCTACAACGACTTTCAACAGGATTGACATACTCTTTTCGATAGCATAAGTCAGTCTTATACATTTTTGCCCTTTCCATCATCGTTATCGCTGATAGAATGTCACTTTGTCTAGGGCCTCTGATATGCCATCCACGAAGACGCGCCCCATCCCACGATAACTGTACTATAAGCAGTAAAATAAACATTACATGTAATTATAACATTACGCCTGTTTTCCCCGAAGGGTTAGGCAGAATTGTACCTATAGTATGCACACCCACGCCAGTCATGTTTAAGTCCCATGTAATAGGGGGCGAGCCTATTTAGATTCTTACCCAGTTAGTTTCTTTCGAGAACAGGCAAGAAAAGGAAATCGATCGCCATATCGAAAATGCGTGGAAAAGCTACTGGTCCATCCGCTAATGAAGGGCGATCTACCGATCTCCTTGAAGCAAAAACTCATCGATTATTCTGCCCGTCCTAACCTACGGTGCCCAGACCTGGTCGCTCACCGAGTCGCAAAAATTCCGCCTTGGGGTTTGCCAAAGAGCATTCTGGGCGTAAACCAATCTGCCAGGGTTCCGGGTTAGTCCGAAAGGGATACCGGGACCTTGGCAACAGGCAACTGAAGGAACACGGGTGGGTTTTAGTCAGTAAAAGTCAGACACGCCCTTCCGCTCCACCCAGAGCCGGAGAAGCCATTGGATGATTTCCCACCCTCAAAAAATTGCCTAAACTGACAGAATACGAAACACCACGTTGCGCTCCAAAACGGGGATCCTAGACGTTGGCAAAAAGGCTGCCAAGCTAAAATGGGATAGGACGGACATGTCAGCCGCATGCATAGCGATCGCTGGGCAACAGTCTCCACACGGTGGGTGCCTGAGGATGGACGGCGCCGCCAAGGCCGGCCAAGGAAGAGTTGGCGAGACGATCTAGACGCGTACCGCAAGAGTTGGATCGAGGTGGCCCTGGAAAAGGATGCCTGGAAGACTTTGGGGAGGGGTTTGCTCAGCAGTGGGACAGACCTCTGCCTATGTTTTCTACATACACGGGCGTAATGTTATGTTTAAGTACGTATTCTGTTTATTTATGTCATGTCCAACATGTTTACTTAAGCAGCAGATAAGCTTCCTATGGTATGATACGTAGGTAAATATTATAACTTGTCTGTTCGATAAGTAGCCACTATCTTGTAATGTGTCAGTTTGTTTGGGTCTTCTGATATCGGGAACTACCGATCACTTGTTTACACGCCATCTACCACCATCAGATTATTTGTCAACACAACGTTATATTAAAACTACAACTATTTCTAATGATTATACCTAATTCTGTAAATCCATATTTGTTAGGGTCGCGAATCATATTTTAATTAACATACAACCTGATCATCATCTGCCTGGCCTTTTCCCAACTATTTTGGAATCGGCTTCCAGTCTAACCGGATGTAGCTGAATACCAGTATTTTACATGAAGCGACTGCCTATCTGACCTCCACAACCCAGTAACTGGGTAATACGATACCCCTTGGTAAGACTAGTTGTCAGACTTTCGGGCTTCTGACAACATACAACCTGATACTATCCTGCGATATGCAAAAAACGTAAGAAAATTTGAATTTCGCATTGCTGGATGTATTCGTGACGTCATCCCTGTCCTTTTTTTTTAATGATTATTCTTACGGCTCGCGTTGACCACTATCTCACCTGCTGGTAAACTATGATTTGTGCCCAGAATTAATTACATAATTTAAGTTACTCGTATAAGTACCAAGTTAAAGGTTTAGGTTGCATATCTCAGTACCAACTACTAGCGCCATCTAGCGCCGTCGACGTGCTCATCATAAAGTGCAAGTTTAAAGTTTCACAATACATTAGTAACTTAATATCTTCTGTTTGTTTGTTTGCTTTATTGATAGTCTGCGCGTCTTAGGGTTGTGAGACACTGCAGTGTAATGCTTTGCAAGCTCTACAGCAGCAGCCGAAACCCACCCAACGAGCTACGGTCGAATTTTTAAATGCAAATTACTTCAAAACCTTAAGAAAGACTTCATCAGTATTTTACACGGAGCGACTACCTATCTGACCTCTACAACCCACACGATAGGTATGTTCCTCTTGCCAAGACATGGTTCGGAATTGGAAAAAGTTATTTATACTGAAATAATTTCTTTTTACTTCCCCACACACACACACTACATAATTGTGACCTCCCAAATCCATGGAACGTAGAAGTTGTTACAATTTAACTATTTTTGTTAGAGTTGTGAGACTTGTGATTCTAACTACCTTTAACGACTGTCAAAGATCTACGAATGACAGCCGGGGCCGGGGCTTAACGCGCTTTCCGAGCCTCGGAGGAGTCTCGATTATGTAATGGATCACCCATCCACGAACCGACTGCGGCCAGCGTAATGGGGAAGCGCCAAAGTAGCCCGCAATATCCATTATTTATTTACGCTTTTTTGCTATTTGCAAGCCAGTGTCAGGTAGTATGTTAATTAAAATATGATTCGCGACTGTAACAAATATGGCTCCATAACCACTATATATACAATATATAATATACAGGAATACAACTCTTAAGTTAGATTAATCCTCAAATGTCATGATTTCATGAAATAGTCATTCAATAGGATTATATTTTATGAACTCAGAGAGTTGTATTGATAATTTTTATGATTGATTCTATAAATAAATATTTGATACGACCGGGAATCATAATTATTTAGAAATGAAATGAAATTGTTTATTCTGTAAATAAATAGTATATTGGCATCACTTCAAAACGTCATAAAAAAATTGTAAAAATAAGCTAGATGAGGTCGGCGTTTCCTATCAGACTACTCTGAGAAGAAAGGCCGAAACAAACTCAGAGGTCACAGTCTTATTTAAACTCCAGACATAATCTTGGTCAGTCCATATGAGGACCATTTAGATTGGAGTCTGAAATGGTCTTTTGAGGAAAGAACCACACAGATTTGAGTGGTAGTTCAACATACAACCTGAAACTGACCTGCAAATAGCAAAAAACGTAAGACAATTTGAATTTCACGGGCTATCCTGAAGCTTTCACCTTAAGCTTCGATCGACCCGTACTGCTTTTATTAATAAGCCACAAGTCCCTAACAAAGGTATCTAAAAAAATAATAGTTATACAAATGTTACACCATAATAGACATCCACGTTAACACTTAGCCCCTGGTACTTAGCGCAGTAATATTACGTGTTTGCGCTACGTGTCGAGTACTCTGCTAAAACATAGTCTTAGTCTCCGAGTCCCAGGGGAAAAAGGGATCTTATTCGTTCGGTACTAAGAAATTTTAAGAAAAAATGTTGTACAAATGAAAAGTGACGTGTACTAAAGGACTAAGTAATGTTTTTAGGATATAAAAAAGTGAAAAGCTTGTATATTAAATCGCATCTAACTTTTTTGGGTTGTGAAGGTCAGTTATGCAGTCACATACACATACATAATCAGCCAATAATGTTCCCACTGCTGGGACACAGGCCTCCTCTCTGTGAGAGGGAGTGGGCCGTAATCCACCACGCGGGCCCAGTGCGGGTTGGTAGATGTCACATGTCTTCGAATTTTTGGTTCTAGGACATGCCGGTTTCCTCACGATGTTTTCCTTCACCGTTTTGAGAGCAGTGGCGATAAAATAATTTTGCAGTCGCTCCATGTGAAATACTGATATGGCACATCTGGCCATCATTAAAAAAAAAAAAAACACTTTCAAGCAGAGGTGGCCCAGTGGTAAACGCCGCGAATTAAGAGTTGCAGTTCGTGGGTTCGAACCCCAAGCAGGCACTTTACTTTGTGTACCACCACTGCTCTCAAAATGGTGAAGGAAAACATCGTGAAACCGGCATGTCCTAGAACGAAAAATTCGAAGACATGTGACATCTACCAACCCGCACTGGGCCCGCGTAGTGGACTACGGCCCACTCCCTCTCACAGAGAGGAGGACTGTGTCCCAGCAGTGGGAACATTATAGGCTAATTATGCTATATTATTTATGCTAACTATCGCGCCATCGACAGGAACAAGAAGATGCAACAAAGTACTGCCTATAGTGACTTACATTCTTCACACAAAAACCATACCAGTGCCCTGTTTATCAAAACTTACAAGCCTTGTATTACCAAGTGTCATTATTTACTTCACAAGTACTTATATTTTTACACTTTTATTCGTGATTTTGTTTATCATAAAATTCTTTGTAAGTTACAACTTGTAGAAAACCATAACAAATCCTGAGAGTGTCCGGCGACTCTCTATTCCGTCTTACAAGTTTACAAGTGTCGTGCTTAGTACCGCAATAAATGTTTAAATTCGATTTTCTTTTTTAAAATGTGGTCAAAAGAGAGAGATGATCTGATGCCCGTGTCCCAGCAGTGGGAACAATAAGGCTGATTATGAATATGGAGATGAGCTATGAATTTAACGAAAAATTAACATTCTAGGTAATAGTGAACGTGTAGACTTGTAACTTTTGATAAAAAGGGCACAGTTCAAAAACTTTGCCGACATTCTATAAAAAAAACCCTATTTTATTGAACCACGGAAACAATAATACTGATTAGAATACATCCGAACTTTCCCGCCAGGTACACACGGCTACACATCAAACTATACATTTCCAGTATAAGCTGACCTCTCATTGTACGGAACTCCTATACAATGCGAGATCAGCATAAACTGGAAATGTATAGCTAGATGTGTAGCCGTGTGTACCTAGGTACAGCGAAGCCAGTTAGATATTCTAGACCGACTGTGTATTCTAAAATTATCAGATTTCGGATCTGGACGCACAGTCTAGTGTCTAGCGGTTTGCCTGGAAATACAGGCGGGGACAGAAGTGTCTGCATTTTTAATTAAATATTTAAATGGCATGTATTGATAGTTGTTTTTGATGTCCCATAACTCTAAGGTTAGTCCTGTAAGTAAAAATACAAAAATTCCTAGAACAAGGTGTTCCAAAAATACATATTTTGATAAGATCGAGTAAATCATTTTCATTCAAACCAATTATTTATATTTAAAGCTTAGAATATCCGATGTTTCCGCAGTTTTTCCAAAGAAAATAAAACTTTATTTATGCCAGTTGATTCTACCCTATATATACCCTAGATTTATGGGATATCAAAAGGAACACGTATTAAAATCAAATGCGAAATAATTCCCATTTTGCTTTCCTAAAAATATTATTGAACACGTTTAATATAATAAATTTTAATGCGCCTCTTTTTGTGAACCTCAATTTCCTATTTTGGGTACGTAAAAATACTAAATGGCCGAGTGCGACCAACTTGAATTATCGCGGTTGGTTGTGAGTACTAACCTAATCCAACCCGTGTGGTCCGTGTGGAGTTTAGTTTCTGCGACCAACTGTGAGAAAAAGCCAGAAAGTTAAAAAGAGGCGGCACAATTATATACAAAAGTGTACATCATTAGAAGTTCCACAAGTTTTTAGAGTAAGAGTTTATCAGTTTCTATTTACCCGACTACGGCGAAGCAAAAAGGAGGGTTATGATTTTGACTGGTATGTATGTATGTATGTTCATCTACTCCCTCATTATCTTCTAAACGACTCATCACAATTTGACAAAAATGACGCATCGTTGAAAGCGTCTTCGACAGATAGACAAATTAATCATCCGGAGTCACACGTAATCTGTTCGATTTATGCACGTGTGACTCCGGATTTTTAATTTGTCTGTCTGTGATGTCTTGTTTATACCTTTTTAGTTATTTGACTTTATTGTCGTAGTTGGCTTTTAGTTTTTTTTAATTAGTACACCTTAGTACACCTCTGCAAGGCTAGCTCGTTCGGGGAATACCTACAGCCCTATTGTTATTTTATTGAAAAATGTTGAGTTTCTTTCTTCTTCTACGTAATTTAAATATTTTTTTAGAACTTTTTCTTGCATTATTTCTAACAATTTTAACAGCCGTATGCCCCCGACTGTACTTACTTAAAGTTTCGTATGTCAGTAGGTACCAGTTCGCTGTATTCGTCCATTTCTATCAGAAATACCTTTGCACATCGTATACTAACTAATGATTTGGGTTTGCCCAAGATTATTTTCAGAATGTAATAATATTGTCTGTTTAACAGATGAAGAATACACTTTACAAACTTTTAGAGTCTAAAGCATCTCTTAAAGACTGTAAAGTTAATTTTTTTAACACTTAGAATACGCATGAAAACATAACCCTGTGTTTGTCGCTCTTGTTATATTTAATAAATAAAGCAAATGAAAATCATCTGCAACGTTCTACATTGGAGAGATAACCAAAGACTACAGAGTTTTTAATACTGTTACTAGTGAAGTACATTTAGTTATATTCTATGGTAGTGATGTAGAAGAAAGGTCTTTAATTTATAACTACAATAGCTCTGTTGGCTAAAATGTTAATAGTTTACACACGGCTACACATCACGCTATACATTTCCAGTTTATGCTGATCTCGCATTTTATATGATTTCCGTATAATGCGAGGTCAGCTTATACTGGAAATGTATAGCTTGATGTGTAGCCGTGTGTGTACCTTCTTATTTTAAAATTAATTAAAAACATTTTGCAAAGTAAGTCACAAACTTTCTCCAAAAGTAAGTTTCCAGAACTAAATACAAAATAAACAGACATAATTGCAATATTTAAAAGGAAATAACAGTCTTTCAATTTACCGATAATTTTATGACACGCAAACCCTTTTAGAAAGGGTAGAAATACCGGTTAACAGCCCGACAAACAATTGTTTTATTATTCTATTCGTTCATTACAAACCGTTACGAGAAAGTTGAGAAAGGATACCAAAGATAAATAAAAATTTCTTTTTCAAACAATTGCTGATGAATCATAAATAGTAATAAAATGTAACCCTTATTTCGCTAAGTAGTAAAAGATAAAGAAACAGTAATATTGACGATATTACCCTTTACCGTTTACCGAAATATTTTTAAAGAATTACTCGTTTATCTTTTTGGTAATAAAACTATGCAAGTGAAGGTTGAATGTTTATATTTTTTTACAAAATATGTTTAAGTAACTAGCTGCGTCCCGCTGATTCACGCGCGTAAGTCTCGATCCCACAGGAATATCGGGATAAAAGGTATCCTATGTCCTATTCCAGGTCATGGTTTACCCATGCAATGTGCTAAATTTCAATCCGTTCAGCCGTTTTAGCGTGAAAGTGTAACACAAACTCATTTTCGCATTTATAATATTACTATACTCCATTTGAAATAAGATTAGACATTTAAATAAACCCTTTTTACAGTCCGTTCAACCGATTTTGACTTCTATTGCGTTGGTGGCATGACAAATGGTAGCTGCCGTAGACAGTTGGTATTATGTAACTTTTTTTGCTTTTAATGAATCCTTATGCCTACGGTATAGAAGTCAAAATCGGTTGAACGGACTCTATAAAGGTTTGTTTAAATGTTTAATCTTATTTCAAATGGAGTATAGCTTCCGCCCGCGGCTTCACCCTAGCGGTATGTCGATAAAAAGTAGTCCTTCCCCCGGGTGCCATCTATCTCCTTGGCAAGTTTCGAAATCCGTTCAGTGGTTTAGGCGTGAAAGGTAACATACATACAGAGTTACTTTCAAATTAATAATATTAGTTAGGATTAGGATAATTCCGGTAACATAGGCTCCCGCAGAGTCTACAGTAGGTACTTAAGATACCAACATAACAAGACGAAGAAGTCGGTTCTTAAAATATTATATCTTTACCTTTACGGTTTACGTGGAAACTGTCCTGTGACCAAAGTTATAGGAAAGACAGGATTTAGTCTTCCATAATACCTTATACCTCCCTTATAACCCGATTATCCGTTCCGTTTTTATTTTAATTCTGAATATAATATTATTATTATCCGGGTACCTTTCCTCAGAGTTAATGAAACAGCAGGCAATAAACACACTTATACAAAATCAAACTGCCTAGCCTTTACCCAACTATGCTGGGGCCGGCTTCCAGACTAACCGGATGCATTTTACATGCGACTGCCTATCTGACCTCCACAACCCAGTAACTGGGCAATACGATAGAAGCCCGAAAGTCGGACAACCAGTCTTACCAAGGGGTTGGTATTACTGGATGTCAGACTTTCGGGATTCTGACGACCCGTAACGACATAGAAACGGGACGGAGAAACAAAATGGCGGCGTTAGTTCCGAATTTGAGACTAATGCAAAGCAATCAGCCAGCAGACAAAAAGATCGGTTCTCTCCGTCAATATTCGTGAAACATCGTCACTTTACTTTAAGTTATTTTGTTAAAACGTCAAACGCGTAATATTTTGCCCGCGTAGCGTAAGCGCAACACTAAACTGATTGTTCTGGCGCATGTCCACAGAGCGCATGCGTCATTTAAACGAACAGTTGAAAAACAAAAAGAATTCAACCTTAATTCATAAAGATAAGGCTGACAATTGAATGTTATGTGCGGGAGAGTGTTCATTCAGTAAGGGTATTGAAATGTCAACTTTATGATGTGCGACTAAGGTTGAAATTAACGTGTGTTTAAAAGCAATTGGAGTAGAAAAGAGGTATTGTTTCGAGAATTGAACTCAAATGACTTCTTCCTCTTTGACAGAAACAGTCATAAAAAAAATATATTGGCATTTGTTTATTTTAAAGCAATCTTCACTAATACGAGTACTGCAACTTCTCCATCACTAAATAATTTAAAATCAAAGTCCTCCGCCGCGTCTGTCTGTCAGTCGCAGTTCGCGATAAATTCAAAAAACTACTGCACCGGTTTTCATGCTGTTTTCACCAATGGATAGAGTGGTTCTCGAGAAAGGTTTTAGTATAGTTATAATAACCGACCTCCACACGGGGGAAACCGCAGGCATCGGCTAGTTTTATAACATTAAACAAATAACGTTATAACGCTGTCGTTATTTTCTTATAAGAGTTTTTAATAAGCTCCGTTATTTGACGATAAATCGAAAGCAATAATTTTATTTAAATACTAAAATGCAATCATTTTAACAATACAACACAAATAACTGTCGTTATTTGGCGTATGGTATCGTATCGTATTACCCAGTTACTGGGTTGTGGAGGTCAGATAGGCAGTTGCTCCATGTGAAATACTGGTATTTAGCTGCATCCGGTTAGACTGGAAGCCGACCCCAACATAGTTGGGAAAAGGCTAGACAGGTTTTTTTCAAACTGTCGTTATTTGGGTGGTTATTTTTCTTATGCTATAAAAGAATTAAAGTCAATTATACCATGTGAAAAAATTGTTTGTTATTTTAACAGAATTTTCAAGTTGTGGTTAGTTTTAGAATCTCTAAAGCTACGATTTCCTAGAAGAGCGGTGGCCGCCACATAACGGCCGCAGTGACGGCTGTCATGAACATGATGGCAATGCGTTTTAAACCTTTGTGCAAGTGTGGTTTGATTTTACGGTGACAAATACGCTCTTTAGGAACACCAACTAACTTTCATGAATAACGTTTCAGTGACAACATTCGCCGGTAAATTGCTTTCTCTTTTCTAAGAAACCATAGCATTAACAACGAAATTACCAAATATTTCTTTAAAACATTCTCCCCCTTTCATCATCTGCCCAGCCTTTTCCCTACTATGTTGGGGTCGGCTTCCAGTCTAACCGGATGCAGCTGAATACCAGTATTTTACATGGAGCGACTGCCTATCTGACCTCCACAACCCAGTAACTGGGTAATACGATACCCCTTGGTAAGACTGGTTGTCAGACTTTCGAGCTTCTGACGACCCGTAACGACTGTCAAAGATGCACAAATGACAGCCGGGACCAAAGGCTTAACGTGCTTTCCGAGGCACGGAGGAGTCTCGGTATGTGAAGATGGTCACCCATCCACGGACCAACCCCGGCAAGCGTAGCTTAACCTGATGGATCGACCCGTGCGGCTGTTATTACTTAGCCACGAGGTCCTCCCCCTTTATCAATCAATTTATCGTGACATTATCAATCATGAACTAACAATCATGCATCAGGATTATTGACATTTATCAATAATACAAAATAATTCTCGGAAATCGATTTCAAACTTTATCTCATTTAACACAAAGCACAATTTTGATGTGAACTGGTAAATTCGTATGAAATTCTTCGCAAAACTTATTTTGAAAATTACCATGTAGGAATTAAGGTATAATTTTGAGGTGAAGTGAGTTTCGAACGGTAATATCCACAAGTAAATATGTCAAAATGTCATGTTTTACAAGGTATTAGGATTTTAACTCTTGTGTTATTCTAAGAACGATAAGGGTCGATCATAGACTAGTAGGTTGGTGTAAAATATGACTTCAATTTATCCTGAGTAGAGATCAAAAAATTTAGAAATGAAAATAGATAGGTATATAGAAGTTTAGCTACAAAACCGACCAAGTGTATGTCGAACCTCGCACAATGAAGGGTTCCGTAGTTGGGATGAATTTATCCAACAAACTTAACATATGGTTTGAACATTACCATGTAGGTAACCTCAAAATGATACCATGTAGGTAAATCTTGTCCTCGCTACAGAATGTATAGGAATAAATCAATCTGCCTAGCCTTTTCCTAACTATGTTGGGGTCGGCTTCCAGTCTAACCGGATGCAGCGGAATGTATAGGAATACAGAATGTAATACACAACATTACTTTTTGTTTATGCTAAACTCGAAAAGGGGTTATTGTACTCATCATGTTGAACAACTTTTTCTATGGGACCAACCTTGAAATCGCGAAAAAAAAATCAGCTGTTCAATTTTGTCGATTTAAGTGAACAAATACATGGAACAGCTGAATACAAATGTATGGAACAGCTGATTTTTTTTTCGCGATTTCAAGTTTGGTCCCATAGAAAAATTTGTTCAAAATGATGAGTACAATGACCCCTTTTCGGGTTTAGCATAAACAAAAAATAATGTTGTATATATTACTGATGTGCATTTTTTCACATACCCAAAACCAACCATTTAGCAAGCAGGCCCCCCCTGCCAGCTAAATGGTTGGTTATGGGTGACCCTTGACTCTAACAAAAATTAGCTCTTTATGTAAAGCTTAATATTACAAAGTCACATTATATTTAAACGCCTTTCCAACGATACCCGACACCATGGACCATAGGATCGAGGAGAAAAAAAAACATCCCCACTTTACGTGTAGGGGAGGTACCCTAAAAAAAACGTGTATTCCCGTTCGTCCCACTGGCGTCGTCCCACTGGTGGGGCGAACGGGAATTTAATAAATTATATTAAATTTATTCCCGCTCGTCCCACTGACTTTCTCAGCGGGACGAACGGGAATGATTTAGTAATTTTATTTTTATTCCCGTTGGTCCCACTAAACAATTTGAGTCAGGTTGTTGTTCAATTATACACTTATTTATCCTAACTAATACTATAAATGCGAAAGTGAATGCAGCTTTCTAGTACCACCAGTCTCAGGACAGACGGACGAACGGACAGACAGACGGACATAGCCTTAGTAATAGGGTCCCTTTTTACCCTTTGGGTACGGCACCCTAAAAACAGTTTTTTTCAATGCAGTTTATAAATCCCGTTCTTCGATACTTTGCACCGAGTCACACTCTAACCCGTTATACAATAAAATACCGATTTCAACAGTCCTCAGTCATAAAACCATAAAAAAGCACCCTTTCTCCGAAAAAAAACAGCTTTTTTCTTAAAAAAGATTCTCTTTTCAGCAAAAAAAGATTAGAAAAGAAAGTTTCTGAAAAGATACACGTAATCGTGTAACAATAACAAAAATATTGAAATGTCATTGCGCAGTTAAAGAGATTGCCCAATTTTTTCTTTGTTCGCGTAAAAAGTGGTGTAGGGATGTGCTTAGCTTATAATATCGATAAAAATAACGATCATTAATAAGTAGGTACTCTTTAATACCACCAGTTTATTTACTGTCAGGGCAAAGGCCTATTCTCATACAGAAGGCACGAGCATTGATCACCAAGGTAGACGGGTTGGCGTTCATTTTTTATGTGATATTCCAATAAACTTTCGGAGTCAGCGAAAAGATTTGGGTAAAAACTATATAAAATGGGATCTCCCTTAGGAGTTCAGACACCTTTTATAGGTTTTCCCCACTGAAATAAGTACTTAAAGATGATAGCTTATTTTCTGCTCGCGACTTCGTCCGCGTACAGTGTAGCCATATTCGTGAGCATTCTTATTTGTTTTAATCGCTCTTGTGTCGCAGGTCGCGTCGCGGCCTCATGTAGCCTCAGCCTTTTTATTAACCTAACGTACTTGCTTATTGTCTTATATACCACAACCTCATATTCTGATGTCGATTGATTGATCTTGAAGTGCTAGTTATGTCATATACTACTGGTACCCACGATTTGAAGTGTTTCGGCCTCCTCTCTTTGAGAGAAAGTGGGCTGTAATCTACCACCCAAGTCCAGTGCGGGTTGGTGGATGGATATCACATGTCTTCGAATTTTAGGTTCTAGAACATGCCGCTTACCTCAGGAAACCATAATTATCCATTCCTTTCAAAATCAAACTTATCGATACTTGGTCTCCACCCTACGCCGAAGCCATTAGCGACGCGATATCCCTGTCAACTGACATAGATCAATCATAATCAGCTTTTGTTATCCGACCCATCGGGGAACCCCGAGGAGCGAGCAACTTGCCCGAGGAACTAATATATTGCCACAATGATTTTCAGATGTAAGATTACTGCTTCTTCGATTATTACCTTCAAGAATGGAAGAGGTTCTGAATTTGACACGTGTTTTGTGTAGCTATATTAATAAAAAACCAACGACCAGTGGTCCACATCATCACTGGGTCGCAAGCACTGAAGTCATGGGGAGAGGCCTCCGCCCAACTGTAGGATGATACAGGCTAACAGTAACAATCTAACTTAATAATCTAAACTAATTTCGGGGACCCATTATTGAGTGCGCAGGTCAACCCATTTTTTTTTTTTGTGGGTGTTGCGGAGCGGAAGGGCGTGTCAGACTTTTACTGACTAAAACCCACCCGTGTTCCTTCAGTTGCCTGTTGCCAAGGTCCCGGTATCTGCCAAGGTCCCGGTATCGCAGGTCACCCCCTACCATTTTATATTTAAAAACATTGGTCAGGCAGGGGCCATAGTCTTTCCATAGTTCAAGATAACCAGTTCACCAAGCCACCCAAACCCATAGCCCAATATCTTTGTTTCCATGTTCTGCAATAGTCCTACACCAACCAGGGGTTGTCCTTGGCTGCGAACAGGGATAATCGTCGGTTGGTGCCTCATGCCATTAAAAATTGTCGAAGGGGCTTTAGGGGTATGAGGAACAGGGTGTAAAGTTCACTCATCCACCATAGTAAAGGGAGGATCCTCCGAGCAGACGGGTGTTGTGTCTGGCGGGCAACTGCCCAATGATTGATATTGGGTTTTTGTATATGTTCACTGCACGGTAAACTCTAATTGCGCGATGCAGGATTTATGTGACGTCAGGTTTTCGATGCGTAGTTCGCATGTGGCGATGTAGATACCGCCACAGGGCCTTGGCTTCGGCCCCTCGCACGCCTTCCAAAGGTCCGGAACCCCAGGGTCTCGAGATGTACAAACATCAAAACGAATTCCAACTAATAATATAAATGCGAAAGTGAGTTTGTTTGTTTGTTGCGCTCTCACGCTAAAACGGCTTCTCACCAGTTATGTTTAAGTCCCATGTAATAGAGAGCGAACCTGTTGCCTTCACTCGGGCACAAATTCAGACACCGAGCTCCTACTGCGAAGTTCTTGATGGAACATTCTGCCCGATAAAACTTTGCCCGACCTGGGAGTTGAACCCAGGATTTCATGCTCAGTAGCGCTTGCACCTACTAGATCACCAAGGCAGACACTCACAGATCACGTCAAAATCCAGAATATACAAAGTCTGGAAGCACAGATATCAACTAACATAGCCCAAAGTATTGCTAAACTTAAGTGGCAGTGGGCAGGGCATATTGCTCTCTTTCTGGAGAACATTGCTCTTTTTCTCGTTTCTGGAGTGACGACCGCGTACCGGAAGAAGTAGCGTTGGAAGGCCTCCCACAAGGTGGACCGATGACCAGGGGGCCAAGTCTACTAATTTACAAACGTGTCAGTGGTCTCACAATGATCAGTTTTTGGCATACAAAATCTGTCAAATACTCATCATTGCGAGACCAAAGGCCGCGGGAATGCGCAGGATGTGAGAAGCACAGAACCGGTCGAAGTGGCGATGCTTGGGGGAGGCCTATGTCCAGCAGTGGACGTCTTTCGGCTGAATGATGGAAGCATAGGACCGGCCGATGTGGCGATGCTTAGGGGAGGCCTATGGGCTTGTACACAAAACCGCGAATCGCGATGCGAATTCGCAACGCAGTTAGGGTACCGTCGCTGATTTTTGCGATGCGACGTCGCAACGCAGTTTTGTGTGCAAGCCCTTCGTCCAGCAGAGGACATATTTTGGCTGAAAGGATGATAAAAACTGCACTACTGAGTAGAAACAAAACCATATAATTTTCACAGCAAAACTAAAACAGTAATTTCATAGTTTATTTCGTTATTTATAATCAGCGTTAGTTTATTTTACATATAGAATAATTTATATGACATTCAGTTTAATTTGACACAAATTATTTCCCCATTGCTATACTATTGATGATCTAGCTAATCAGAGGGCCTAGACAAGTGACAATCGCTTCGCGTTTCGTATTTTTACAACGACTTTCAACAGGATTGACATAATGTTTTCGATAGCTGATGTCAGTCCTATACATTTTTGCCTCTTCCATCATCGTTATCGCTGATAGAATGTCACCTTGTCTAGGCCCTCGGTATCTTCGTCAATCATTACTTATTCTAGGCCTGAGTTTTTCAAAGCATTGACCAAATTTGGCATTCTGAAAGGCTCTAAAGTAATGCAAAGATCTATTGTTTCTTTCCATCTGACTCAGATTTCTTCTCAAGAGGTTTATCTCGGCCTAAAGATCTTTGAGGCTTTTCATCGCGAGCGTCATTTGAATTTCTGTCGTCGCTTAAAAACGAGTCTTGCCAAGAATCTGATTCTTTTACATATCTGTAAATTTTTCTGTTACATTTTATCTCTGATATCCGTTTATTCATTTCTTTTGAATCTGAATATTGTTGTTTCATTGCATCATCAAATTCATTGGGGCAATCGAACTGGTCAAGGTATCGAACCTTTTCTAAATCCATAATGCCTGATGACAATGATAGTCCTGGGATAGAATTATATCGTTTTAAGTCTGTTACAACATCATTAGAAAGATAGTCTTTTTTCTGAAGAAACTCAGAAGCTTGTAAATGACTTTCACTCGTCTGTTTGGTAGGTAATTCACATTTTGATGACAATTCATAACTTGATAGACTAGCCGTTCTGCGAAAAATGCAGTCTGAAAAAATGTCAGTTTTTGTAATAAACGTTGCCGTTTCAAACCATTCGCCCGTTTCAAATGCTTCTCCATTTTCTTCTTCTGTTTCAGCATCTAATTCTTCGATTTTTTGTATATTGGCGTTTATAGCATAGCTCTTGTGGGCAATTGGGGGAATGAACTCATCACAGCATTCTGATTCGTCTGGTGATTTTAGGACCACTAGTTCCTTTTTCTCAGATGCTTTTGTTAGATTTTTTTTAAATTTAATAACTCCTGGTGTAATTTTAACGGTTACTTTCTCTGGCGTTTCTGCTTTTGAGGTCCCTTTAAGTAGAAAAATTTGACCTTGTTGAGTTGAAGTTTCTCCCACTTGCACATTTTTTTTCGCACTTTTACTCTCATCTTCTACATCTCTCAAAGTTTGTTGACAAAGACTGCATTTTGTAGAATCAGGTATCACGATTGTGCTCTGTTTTTCAGATTGTTGTTTTTTTTCCGATATTTGTTGAATTTTTGGCGCCGTTTTTTTATTCTGTGAAGTTGTAGAGTTTATTTTAAGTGTTTTTTCTTGTACTTCTTTTGAATTTCGACTTTTAGTAGGTGATTTCGTTCCTTGTGAAGGAGTACGTTCTACTTTCTGATTTTCGTTATCCTTTGTTGCTGATCGTTGGTCCATAACGAAATCTTTTTGACTTTGTGTTGAAAATGGATGTTCGACTTTAAACTTTTGAACTTGTTGACTGGAAGTTTCTCCCACTTGTACATTCATTTTCGCACTTTTAGGCTTATCATTCTCTGGTAGATTTATTTCTGGTATAATTTGTTGACCCAGAATGCATTTTGTAGTATCGGATATCGCAATTGTGCTCCGTTTTTCAGTTTTTTTATATTTTTCCGATATTTGTTGAATTTTTGGCGCCGTTTTTTGATTCTGTGAAGTTGTCGAGTTTATTGTAAGTGTTGTTTCTTGTACTTCTTTTGATTTTCGACTTTTAGAAGTTGATTTAGTTCCTTCTGGAGCAGTACTTTCTACTTTCTGGTTTTTGTAATTCTTTGTTGCTGAACGTTGGTCCATAACGAAATCTTTTTGACTTTGTGTCGAAAATGGATGTTCGACTTTGAACCTTTGGACTTGTTGACTGGAAGTTTCTCCCACTTGTACATTCATTTTCGCACTTTTAGGCTTATCATTATATGGTAGATTTATTTCTGGTATAATTTGTTGACCCAGAATGCATTTTGTAGTATCGGATATCGCAATTGTGCTCCGTTTTTCAGTTTTTTTATATTTTTCCGATATTTGTTGAATTTTTGGCGCCGTTTTTTGATTCTGTGAAGTTGTCGAGTTTATTGTAAGTGTTGTTTCTTGTACTTCTTTTGATTTTCGACTTTTAGAAGGTGATTTAGTTCCTTCTGGAGGAGTACTTTCTGCTTTCTGGTTTTCGTTATCCTTTGTTGCTGATCGTTGGTCCATAACGAAAACTTTTTGACTTTGTGTTGAAAATTGATGTTCAACTTTCCCAGTTGTTCTCTTTAGTGAATCCATGACTTTTTCGACTAATTTTTGCTTAGATTTAGATATCTTTGATGTAAAAAGCTCAGTTGTTGGTTGAGTTTTTTCAACACTTTTAACTGAAGGCTGTATTTTTCTATCTGGCATCTTCAGTGGAACTGTCGCACTATATACAGCAACTAAGTGATCTTTTTGTGGTGACATTTTTACAGTATTATGCGGAGTCATACCACGGTTAATCAGAGAAGTTTTAGGACCGTTATTTGGTGCAACGGATTTAATTTTTTTACCACGTTTTTCATGATGGTCAACTGCCACTTGTACTACAATTCTTTTCAAAACTTTATCAATTCCTTTCTGAAGCTTCTTCTCGTCTTTTGTTACTAAAAGTTGTCGTTCTTTTTTTAACTCTGCTGATATTTCCTTTATGTCACTGATGATCCGTGGTATAATTTCTTTTGACAGATTGGTATATTCCCTGTAAATGTATAGTTAATGTATAGTTGTGATTGCTGTTATGTTTTTATATATTTGGCCAGTGCCGGTTAAACTCACCCTTCACAAAATTGGATAATATCTCTAAACATTTTCATAATTAGGCAAAAAAAAACTTATAAGTATTTTTTATATAAAATAGACAACAGAAAATAGAAAGTGGTTGAGCAAGCATGGGGTCTGGGGTTCCTAGGCCGGTTGAAGTGCTATTAGATACTTTCAAATAGATATTTCAGGTTGGCCTGAAAAACAAATGGGCCAAATACGCCCATTCGTTTTTGTGTGAATATTGTGTGCCTTAGCTGGGTCAATTTCTTTTAGATTCTATTTTGGAATAAGGCTTGATTTGAGCCCGATTGATATTATGAACTCGTTCCCCTATTACGTGGGACCGACTGCTGGGTGTAGGCCCCGCTCGCCCCTTGGATCTTGCCCCTAATTACCTAAGTGTACCTACTCGCCCCTTCGAATATTAGATGGCCCTAGTCGCCCCCGACTGTTAGTAGGTTATAAGTACAGTCAGCACTGTGAGTTTTTAAATATTAAAATAAATATTTTTTTTCTTAAAACTTCAAACAAAAAGTTGCTGATGGCTTGCATGAGTTCAAGATAGTATTACAATCATTAGTATTATCCCAATAATAAGATTTGGATGAAAGGGACATAAATAGTTTATAACTAACAAAAAGTACTAGGCTTGCATGAATTCAAGATAATATACAATCATCAAGTATTCTTTAAACTTCAATCAAAACCCAACAAAAAGTACTAGGCTTAATTGCATGAATTTAAGATGGTATTACAATCATTATCCCACTAATAAGATTTGGATGAAAGGCACACAAATATTTTATAACTAACAAAAAAGTACTAGGCTTGCATAAATTAACGTTTAGTTAGAGAGTTAGAGATAAATACTAAACTAATTAGCAAATAACGCAAAACGCATCCCTTCCACATTATAATACGAACATAGAAAAAGAAAGCGTTATATATACGACTTTCTCAACGGGTAACATATTTAAACAAACTTTTTGTTTATTGGACCCATAAAAAAGTTTCCTTTTGTTATAATAGGTAAGCCAGGTAGCAAAAACTATCACAAGTGTCACGAGTTGGTGAGATTACAGATAGAGTTATTAAAGTAATCAAATATAGCGTTATTCATAACGTGTGCATCTTTCTGTCTGACTGTACTTTTTTTGGTTACATTTCAAAGGAAATGCCGCAAGGGGCGAGTCGGTACATCAAAATAATTATTTAAATGTTAATTTTCCACTCGTCCCTTCGCAAGGGGCGAATTGGCACACAAAAATAATAAAAAACGGGGCGAGTTGGACATTTTAATCTAAGGGGCAAGATCCAACGGGCGAGCGGGGCCTACACCGACTGCTGACCGGGGTCCTGGGCTCGATCCCGGGGTCGGGCATAGTGTTATTGGGTTTTTCCATTAGTAATTTCTTAGTAACAGCCCATGGTTTGGAAGTTGGCGGTGTATTATCCCCGTGGCTCAGAAAGCACGTTAGGCCGTTGGTCTTGCGCCTGATCTCTCTCCGGTCGGATTGCCGTCCCATCAGACTATGAGAGTGAGGGAAGAGAGAGTGGACCTATGTCTGCGCACACATTTGTGCACTATAATATCTCCCGCGCCGAAGGCTAGTCTCTGTTGAGATTGGCCGCTGTGGGCGAAATACGGTCTGGAGGAATACATACAGCGTGTAACAACAACCCTGTCCGATCCGTAAGGGTGTTGTTAAGAATAAGAGAGTCTATATACGTGATTTTTTTTGGTAAAAAAGAAAAAGAAAATCGCCTGATTGTTTTTCAATGGGGAATTTTACCGACTTTTATACATAGGGCGTGGGCTGCAGTACCCTAGCGGGTGTCTACAAGCCATGACATATGACTTCTGTAGAAAATTTGCTAATTTATAATGAAATTGGGGTAATTTTGGTACAAAAAATGTGAATTTCAAATTGCAATACGTAACTTTTTTATTTTCAATGATAATAAAATAAGATGTTTTGTTTCTTGTAATGTTATTGCAGTACCTATGTGCCGCTTTCGGATCGGACAGGATTTTTATTGCATGCTGTATACGTGGAACTTATAACTGGTCAAATCCTCCTCATCGGCCCTTGTCCCATGTTACCTACTTGGGGTCGGCGCAACACGTTTTCTTTTTCCATTCTCCCCTGTCAACCGTCACGCTATCATTCACTCCCTTCTCTTTCATATCATTCCTCACACAATCCATCCATCTTTTCTTTGGCCTTCCTTATCTGGTCAAAATGTGGGTTTAATATTGAAATTCAAATTCAACATAATTTATTTTATTTCAGATAAACCTACATGGGCACTTATGAAACATCAGAAGCAAGGTGCACGTTTCCTATGGAAAAAAGCCGGCAAGAAACTACGGTTTAAACAGTATGTTCGTTAACGAAAGGTGTTCCCGTTAAACTGCAATAATATACAGGGCCTCCCACGGATATGCCACATGGAGGGAAAGTAACTTGAATATTGTAGATGGAACATTTCACTGAAAGAAGACATTATTTGAATTTAAAAAACAATTTAAACTGCATTCATAGATAATATTTAAATAATTACATGGTTGAACCGGGAATCTAACCCGTTAAATGCGAAAAATAATCATCCTGTAGCTTTATCATACCGATCGAAATGCTTCATTATAAGGATTATTTTTTGCTAAATAACATAGTGTCACAGATAAAAGGAAGACCATGAATTTTAACATTTGATGTGAAATTTTGTTCAAAAAAATGAAAAGCTGACATTGCCGTAAGGACATACAACTGGCATTCAGTTACATACATTTAGTTTACAAGAACCAGTATGAAAGTGCCCACGAGCTACAAGCAGAACTTACTATGCGTTTGCACCAGAAAACATTTAACATGTACCTAGATGTTTCGAAACTTGTCACATGAAACAAATCTCATTACTTGTTTTGTTGAACTTGCGTTCGCACTGTACGAAACATGAGTAAGTCTTAAGACAGATCTCAAGATTTGTTGTAAACTGCGTTCGCACTGTCTAGAAACATACACAATAGACATGTTTTGTATAAAGATTTGTCACGTTTGCGTTCGCACTGTTGTTTGTTTATGTCAAATTATGTCTCGCAACTTGTCTATTGCTTGATGTTTAGTGTTATCGGAGTATGGTGGTAAACAGCCCGTGTTTATATCGAAACATAGAGTGGTCCAAAGTAGACACGATGAAGTTTATAGAGCTTTGGCAAGGTTTTCCATGTTTGAGGAATACAAAATGTGTGGACTATAATAACCGACCAAAGTGTCAAAACAAATCTAACAACATGTTACTAGATTCATACAGATACATTTTGATACGAAATTGGTTTGTAAAGACATGTGGCGAAACATGTCGAGTGATATGAAACGTCAAACATGTTTCGCGGCAACAAGTTTCGTGACAATGCGAACGCTAGGCGATACACTGACAGAAAACAGAGATGTCAACATGTTTTTATGTGAATGTTTCGCCAGTGCAAACGCACGGTTAGACGTATTATTCTAAATATCCACCGCAACAAGATCAAAAAATCGACAGGGAGCGAAATAATCAAAAGAGTGCGACTTTGTATTCAACAGGTAGGGACTCATTTTGAGCATTTGATAATTTTGTATTAAATTATTTAATTTTGTATTAATAAAATGTTAAAATTCATGGTCTTCCTTTTATTTGTGACACTATGTTATTCAGCAAAAAATAATCCTTATGATGAAGCCTTTCGATCGGTATGATTAAGCTACAGGATGTTTATTTTTCTCATGTAACGGGTTCGATTCCCGGTTCAACCATGTAATTATTTAAATATCTATAAATGCAGTTAAAATTGTTTATTAAATTCAAATAATGTCTTCTTTCAGTAAAATGTTCCATCTACAATATTCAAGGTACTTTCCCTCCATGTAGCATATCCGTGGGACGCCGTGTGTGTATAGCGTCCATACAAGTAAAAAGAAAAGACAATATTTCATACAAATTATATTTTTAAATATTAGAATTAAAAACTCGTATAACATTTAAAATTTTTAAAAATAGTAGCCGCTGTTTCGGGAACAGCCTCCAAACTATCGGCAGTCAGGGCTCCAGAGAGAGGAACCTCCTATCAATACGAGCCGTGTCCAGCAGTACGTACCGCTTTCTGAATGAAGCCCTTGGATCCAGCTGCCCAACGAGACCCTCCTTATTGTGTATAACCATTTTTTAAATTTATTAGTTAAATAAATGTCCTAATCCTTACTAATATTATAAATGTGAAAGTGAATTTGTTCGTTACGCTTTCACGCTAAAACAGCTGAACGGATTTAGATGAAATTTGGCACATGGGTAGACCTGGCATAAGACACAGAATACTTTTTATCCCGATATTCCACCAGGATCGAGACTTACGCGTGTGTAACCGCGGGGCGCAGCTAATTCACAATAAATATTGATAAGTACGTAAACGGAACGCGTACATGTCTTTCAATGTTTCGACGACACGGTTGGCGCAGTGGCTGAGCGATGGACTGCTGCGCAACGTGTCGCGGGTTCGATCCCCCCACGGAACAAATATTTGTATGATCTGCAAGTAGTTTTTAAACTTTGCCCCACACTATGAATTTCTTCCTGAGAAATTCATAGTGTGGGGCAAAGTTTAAAAAAAAAAAAAAAAAAAAAAGTGGAACGACAAATGCGACCAGCATGTATGGACGTACATACTACGAGGGCGGCACTGAAAATTTCGGGAATCAAGGAAGTGACACAACATTACTATTTAAAAATGTATTTATTGCTTTTCGAAGTATTCTCCGCGAAATTTGACACATTTATCCATACGATGAAACCAATCATTGAAGCAACCATTCCATTCCGAAGTTGGGGTCTCCAAAATGGCCGTTTTGTAGGCGTCCACAGCTTCTTCAGGTGATGAAAATCTCTGTCCACGCAATTTATTCTTTATTTTAGGGAAAGTATAGAAATCATTAGGGCTTAGGTCGGGGCTGTACGGCGGATGGTCTAATAATTCTATGTTTTCTTGCTCTAAAAACTTTTTTGTTCTGTGAGCGGTGTGAGAACTCGCATTGTCGTGATGGAGGATGATGCGGCGGTTGCAGTTCTCTTTACGGAGTTCAGAAACGACCTGTGGCAAACAAATGCTAGCATACCATTCTGCATTAACCGTTCTTTGTCCCTCAAGAGGAATAGTCGTAACATGGCCGGTTTTGGAGACAAACGTGGCCACCATTTTTTTTGCAACACTCCGTGAACGAACAATTTTTGTTGGCTTTAACTCATTTTCGAACACCCAAACTCGTGACTGGTTTTTTGTTTCGGGTTCGTACGCGTATATCCAGGATTCGTCACCTGATACAATGTTGTATACAGCATTTGAGGATCCTGCGTGGAATCTTTCGAGAGTTCTGACGCACCAAGTAACGCGAGCCGCTTTTTGCTCTTCACAGAGCGAATGCGGTATCCATCGGGAAAACAACTTTTTTACACCTTATTGTTCATGCAAGATTATTTGTATTTGACTCATGCCAATGTCTAAAGTTGCCTGAATTTCGCGGTATGTCACATGTCGATCTTCCTCAATCAGCTTACGCACAGCATCAACGTTTTCTTGTGTGACTGCAGTTTTTGGACGACCTTGACGGGGATCATCACTGAGCTTGACACGTCCACGTTGAAATTCAGCAAACCAGCGATAAATTGTGGTTTTGGATGGGGCTTCATCACCAAATGCAGAAATCATCCGGTCAACACACAAAATCATAATAAATCATCGCTCTTGAATTTTCTCGAGTCAATTCCATTTTCTCAACGACTAAACAAGTTTGACAAAACCTTGTGACAAGACCGAGAATCTTTTTTTAAATAAATAAATGGTATTCGATTTTTAAAACCAAGGAGTTTTCAATTAAAAAGATTTTAATATGACAGGAACAGTGAAAATATTCCATTCCCGATACTTTTAGTGCAGCCCTCGTATTACGACATAATGTATATCAATCATCTAAAGTACCTACATCTCAACCTACCGCATTGGAGATTTTTGGTGTGATATTATAATATACATATTATAAAATCGTTCTATTCTAAGGACACGGTTCCACAAACGTTTATCAAGTAATACAATTCCTATTACAAATTGGTCTCAGGTAGCAATTTTGCGAAATAGTTAAACAAATGAATGTTACCCATAAACCACCAAGGATTAAAAATTATTACTGCAACGATTTTGCATCTTTGACAATATTTCTTAGAAAACGATTTCACTTTCATTCTGTTTGTTTTTTTTTTGCAAAAACTTTTTTTATGAATGTTCGTTGACATAAAAGCAAAAGTGACAGTCAAACAATGATTATTATTGTTTTAAACAATTTAAAAGTGTAAGGATACTAAGAATTAGATGAATTAGTAAGGATAGACTGATTCAATGTATAGTCACGGAAATGGGCCTATTGTTTAGTTACACCGTTTTATTTAACATTTTATATCTAGACTCGCGACAATCTAAGAAGTCCGTTTTGACAGCTACAAAAATGCTTTGTGTAGCGATGAAAAAAAAATTAGTTTCTTATACACTGATTCTCGAGACATATCGATTAAACATACTTAGAGAGTTGGTAATCGACAACTTATGTATATTGTTTAAAACTGATTCTCAAGGCATATCGTTTTATTACAAGTACGAGAACGAAACGTCAAAACGGACTTCTTAGATTGTCGCGAGTGTACCTTATAATAAGGTGTTAAAAAATTTACTCTACAAACTTTAAGAGGTGCTTTAAACCATCAAACTGATTAACTTTCACTGTGGAATCAACTTTCAATCGCGAAAATAAAAAATCAGCTGTTCCATACATTTTGACGAGCTCATCATCTGCCTAGCCTTTTCCCAACAATATTGGGGTCGACTTCCAGTCTAACCGGATGCAGCTGATTACCAGTAATTTACATGGAGCGACTGCCTATCTGACCTCCACAACCCAGTTACTGGGTAACACGATACCCCTTGGTAAGACTGGTTGTCAGACTTTCGGGCTTCTAACGACCCGTACCGTCTGTCAAAGATCTACACATGATAGCCGGGACCAACGGCTTGACGTGCTTCGCACGGAGGAGTCTCGGTATGTAAAGATGGTCATCCATCCACAGACCAAGCCCGTGCGGCTGTTATTACTTAGCCACGAGCTCCTCTCCATTACATACACATTTTGACGATCTATGAGGACATAAATGTACGTAAACCAGAGACGTAAATGGATGTAAACCAGGCACAAATCCAAACTCCAGGCCGCTTCTGAGAAATTCCAGATGCAAAACTCAAAACTTAACACTTTGCCCGACCCGGGCATCAAACCCGGGACCCCATGCTCAGCAGTAGCACTTGCGACCACTAGACCAACGAGGCAGTCATCTATAAATACACCGTTAATTAACAAGGTAGACCGCTTTTCATTCCCAAAAATCTTTGTAAATCAGCGAACCATACTAATTACCGCGTAAAAGCATTGGAGTTAAAAATAAAAGTCTAGTATTTAATATAGACAGCGCCATAGAATAATAAAAGCGCAAAGAGGCGAAACTTATATTCTTCTCGTTATTTGATCAGGGAAGCACCTTAAGAGGAAATAAAAACAAAAAACCCGCCTGCAAAAACGCATAACTTAAAAGAGAAAAACAAGCATTATAATCTGTAGAATGTTGGTATTACAGGCGGGGAACAAACAAAAGTTACACCATATTTCAGGTTATTGGAATCACTTTTACACGTCATATTAAAAAGTTGTAAAAATAAGCTAGATGAGGTCGGCGTTTCCTATCTGACTACTCTGAGAAGAAAGGCCGAAACAAACTCAGAGGTCGCAGGCTCTTTTAAAGTCCAGACATAATCTTGGTCAGGCCATATGCGGACCATGTAGATTAGAGTCTGAAATGGTCTTTTTAGGAAAGAACCACACAGATTTGAGTGGACCTGTCCAGTCGGCTCTTGTCTATTTCTTCCTCCCATATTGGACCAATTTCAAAGACATTTTATAAATTTTGTAAAAAGCATATTTACTGTGCCCAGTTTTTCTTTTTTCATTAATAATTGTCTAATTTTTAGGAGGAGCTCGTGGCTAAGTAATCACAGCCGCAGGGGCCGATCCATCAGGTTAAGCTACGCTTGCCGGGGTTGGACCGTGGATGGATGACCATATTTAGTATTTACATACCGAGACTCCTCCGTGCCTCGGAAAGCACGTTAAGCCGTTGGTCCCGGCTGTCATTTGTGGATCTTTGGCAGTCGTTACGGGTCGTCAGAATCTCGAAAGTCTGACAACCAGTCTTACCAAGTGGTATCGTATTACCCAGTTACTGGGTTGTGGAGGTCAGATAGGCAGTCGCTCCATGTAAAATACTGGTATTCAGCTGCATCCGGTTAGACTGGAAGCCGAACCCAACATAGTTGGGAAAAGGCTAGGCAGATGACGAGTTGTCAAATTTTTACAATAGGCCTCTGATGACAGCGGTCTAAACAAGCAAGTTTGAGCATTTTCTGAGTGCTTCTAATGCTTCTACGAATATGAACTTTATTAATACGAAATCATGTTCATATTCGTTTGACACGCTTGATCACTTTCGCTTATACGAATTTGAACATTACAATCAAAATAATAAGGTCTATATCCGATAGTGAAACAGTAAGCAATCAGAATGATTTCGAATCGTGCGTCGCATCTATAAATTTTTAGTCTATGGAATCACTAACAGGTCTGTCTATCTGACTGTCTATTTGATTCTTAATGACGGTAATAGGAACTATTTTAAAACGGTTACAATGATTTTTTAAACGCTTTTAACTGTTGCAGAAACTACTAAATTTTCCGCCTATTTAAATCGTTCGATAAGCACGTTCTTGCTTTTAGTGGTTATTTTTCGATTCAGGCTTTATACTTTTTATTACAATAATTTAATAATAAATATACATTTATCACTAAAATAATAATAATTATGTACAAGTATATAAAAAGGGGGGAAAAGAATTACTATAATGCATCAAAAAATTCGTCCGCATCGCTGTCAGCAGGAAAAGTGCCCAAAAGGCTGGCAGCATTGCCACGTTGTATGGCAATGCTGATTCAGGCTTTAGAGAACTGTTGGTAACATCTCGCCTGTATTCCCACGAAGGGTTAGGCACAGGTGTACCTATAGTACACCCACATTTCGCCAGTTATTTTTCAGTCCCATGTAATGGAGCGAGCATATAGGTGAAAAACGGTTTTTTTTATTTTTTTTTATTGCCCTCAACTGGGTACAAATCCAGACTCCGGGGCACTAATGAAAAATTCCTGATGGAAAAACCCAATGATGAGTAAGATAATGATTATGATTAAGTAAGTACGGTTATCTTTTTGTAAGCACGTGTTTCTGTGACAAATAAACCTATTTTTCTTTCCTTTTCTTTTCAATAACACTTTGCGCGACCGTTTCGTCCCTAATCGAGACTCAAATTTAGACTTATATGGTTCCTACCTGCGGGCCAAGTCTACTAATTTACAAACGTGTCAGTGGTCTCACAATGATCAGTTTTTAACAGATATGCCATACAAAATCTGTCAAAAACTCATCATTGCGAGACCATTGACACGTTTGTAAATTAGTAGACTTGGCCCCCTGGTTAGGTTTAAATTAAACCGGCCGGCCAAGTGTGAGTCAGACTCGCACATGAATGGTCCCGTACCGTATTAAGATCAAGCAAAAACGCCGAAAAAAACAGGTTCTTGTATGGGGCCCTCTTTTTATCATTATTTATTTATTTTTTTATATTTTTGTTATAGCGGCAAATAGAAATACACAATCTGTGTAAATTTTAAATTCAACTGTCTTCCTATTACGGTTCATGAGATACAACCCGCTGATAGACAGACGGACAGCGGTGGCTTACTTAGTAATAATAAAACGGGACGGAACTTAGTAATAAGAAAACGGGACGAAACGTAGTAATAATAAAACGGGACGGAACTTAGTAATAAGAAAACGGGACGGAACTTAGTAATAAGAAAACGGGACGGAACTTAGTAATAAGAAAACGGGACGGAACTAAGTAATAAGAAAACGGGACAGAACTTAGTAATAAGAAAACGGGACGGAACTTAGTAATAAGAAAACGGGACGGAACTCTAAAAAAGATTTTTTAGGGTTCCGATTTCGAAAGTTTTTTTTTTAATTTGAACTCAAAGATCTACCTACTACTAACCCTAAAACGTAAACCCGCATTTTTATAATAAAACCAAATAAAAAATATGGGGTAATCAGTATAATATTAAGAGGCATCGCCCTTCACCACGCCCCTTCGCCGTTAGCCACGCCCCTTTTGGTTATTTACGACTAATTTCTACCAGCACTTTTAATTTATTTAATTCCTTCAGATATACCTATTGAGCGTCTTATATCTACATAATTGTGGTTAAGGCGAAAACTGCAGGGTAGCCAGTGAAATTCAAATTGTTTTACGTTTTTTGCAATTTGCAGGACAATGGTGCCGATTCTATTGTCACAAATTCTCTAAACAAAACTAAAAATCACCAAAATTTACTTTATTCCTGTCAAACGACGATTTCCCATTCTGAAAATAGACTAAAGTGACACAACTTAACTATAATTTAGTTTGACAGCACTAAGATGGCATTGAGTTTTAATTTAGTGAAAATGCTATTCTGAATTTGACGTTTTAACCAAAATTTTTGTTTTATATCTAAAATCCTCTAACTAATTCTGACTATTTTTAATCACGATTAAAAATGTGTGGAATAAAATTAGATGTCATGAACTAAAATTCAAACCAACACCTCGAATTCAGTTGCAAAACGGTACTGTATCTTTTTTTTATTTTCTTTTGCTTATATCTCGAAAATGGTGTGTCCTATCGCAAAAATAATGAAAATTTTGACCCCCTTTGCAACCCGCGAACCCGTAATACTCAACATTTTGGTAATTATTCTTTTTGTTTTCTTTCAAAAAGTGAAAAATTCCATATAAAAATACGTCGAGACGGCCAAATTGCGCGCCTCTCCGGCTCAAAAAAAAACACGTGGTAGGCAAACATGTAGGTACCAAGTGGAGTCGCGATTGTCAAATTCGATTTTAGTTGTGTCAAAATAATTTTTAAATTTAGAGATTTTTTTTGGCAGAATAGCTCTAAAATTCTCATAGTAAAAAATAAGGAATTTTAGTGATAGTTTAGTTCGGTGTACAAGAATCGGCACCAGTATCAGGTTGTATGTTGATTAAAACATGATTCGCGACCGTAACAAATATGGATTTATAGACTCGCGCACGAAGGGTTCCGTACCATTATGTATAAAAAATCACGTTTGCTGTATGAGAGCCCCCTTAAATATTTATTTTATTTTGTTTTTTAGTATTTTTTGTTACAGCGGCAACAGAAATACATCATCTGTGAAAATTTCAACTGTCTAACTATCACGGTTCAAGAGATATAGCCTGGTGACAGACAGACAGACAGCGGAGTCTTAGTAATAGAGTCCCGTTTTACCCTTTGGGTACGGAACCCTAAAATACGTAAGAAAATTTGACTTTCGCGATCTACCTTAGCGCCCCTTAAATATCTCGGAAATTGCTTAAACGATTAAGTCCTGAGAAAGCCACCTCGGCTAAATTATATTTAAAGACTAAGCCCATGTTCAGGGGCTCGTGGCTTACAGCGGACAGAGCTCTGGCAGGATCTCATGACGGAATGGAGAGTGCGATTGTCGCAACCCAGTGCTGGGCACGCCACAATTGCGGCGATAAGTTCCCTCTTTGAGGAGTGGCTAGAGAGGCGCCACGGCGTCCTCACCTTCCGCCTGACGCAGGTCCTCACCGGACACGGTTGCTTCGGGAGGTTCCTGTTTCGTATAAGGCGGGAGGAAACGCCCGGGTGTCACCACTGTGTGGATCGCCCGGAGGACACGGTGGAGCATACGGTGGAGGTCTGCCCTGCCTGGGCGGAGCCCCGCCGTGTCCTCTTTGAGGCGATTAGCGGCGGTGACCTCTCGCGTCCGGTTCTGGTCCAGGCCATGGTACGGAGCGAGAGGGCATGGGAAGCAGTCACCTCCTTCTGCGAAGCAGTAATGCTCGCGAAGGAGGAGGTGGAACGCGTGAGGGAGAGGCAAAGTTTGCGCCCTCACGCCCCTAACCGCCGCCGTTGGAGACGCCCTGGGCGCCGGGAATCCCAGGCGGATTCCCGGCCGCCATAGGCGCGGGCTTGCGGACGGCGAGCAATGGGTAGCTCGCCGTCCGATTAGGACCAGGCCCGGGTCGATGGCGCGTCGTGTTCCACGCGCGCCTCAAAGAGATGTCAGCACAATTGGCGGGGTCCGCTAGGACCGATGCCTGCCGGGGTTGCGGGTTAGTCCGAAAGGGATACCGGGACCTTGGCAACAGGCAACTGAAGGAACA
Source organism: Lithophane semibrunnea (assembly GCA_947363905.1). Taxonomy (NCBI): domain Eukaryota; kingdom Metazoa; phylum Arthropoda; class Insecta; order Lepidoptera; family Noctuidae; genus Lithophane; species Lithophane semibrunnea. The sequence continues at coordinate 4,849,331 of OX376216.1, read as the reverse complement.
CGGGTGGGTTTTAATCAATAAAAGTCTGACACGCCCTTCCGCTCCACCCTGAGCGGGAGTAGTCATTGGATGATTTCCCACACACAAAAAAAAAAAAGTGGCTCGTGGCTTGATAATAACAGCTGCACAAGCCGAAGGTTAAGCTACACTTGCCGAGGCCGAACTGGGGATGGATGACCATCCATTTCATATCAAGACCTCGTTGGTCCCAGCTGTCATTCGTAGATCTTTAACAGTTGTTACGGGTAGTCAGAAAACCAAGTCTGACAACCAGTCTTACCAAGGGGTATATCGTTTTACCGAGTAACTAGGTTGTGGACTTCAGAGGCCCTAGACAAAGTGACATTCTATCAGCGATAACGATGATGGCAAAGGCAAAAATGTATAGGACTGACATAAGCTATCGAAAAGCTTATGTCAATCCAGTTGGAAATCGTTGTAGAAATACGAAACGCTTTCGAAGCGATCGTCACTTGTCTAAGCCCTCTGTTATGCAGTCGATCGCATGTAAAATACTATAGTATTCAACTGCATACTGTTAGACTGGAAGCTGAACCCAACATAGTTGGGAAAAGGCAGACAGATTGATTGTATCTGGTTTGCGCAATGTTTATGGGTAAATACGAAATAGGCACAGCAAAATATCTGACTTATTTTAAACTAAACTGACCAGCAAATGAAAAATTCAAAGCTAAAAGCAATTTTAATTACCAACCTGACTAATAATACCGTATTTTCCCGGCAATCGGTATAAAATCGATATCGGGACGGATATAATATTCATAATCGAGTCGCCCAGATTGTCCAGGCAAAGGAATAGTTGGAAAAAGGCTAATTTTAGTAATACGACACGATTCCGACACGATTGGTGATATTGAAAAGTCTCAGTAACAAATTATACGTATCATTTTACTTGGGGCGGAGACCTGGTGCCCTGAAACATAGGTTTCGGCTTAGCTTAGGCACCTGCAGTCTCCCACAATAATTTTCTTTGAGCCCATGACTGTGCCAGGGTTGCGGGAAAGTCCGAAAGGGATACCGGGATACTTGGCAACAGGCAACTGAAGGAACACGGGTGGGTTTTAGTACCCGTGTTCCTTCAGTACTACTTTTTTGAATGGGCGAGTAGAATCAGTTCTATTTCTTTGTTTTTGACGTTCAAAAGTGCCTTTTATGTGCCTATTTGAAATAAGTTATTTGACTTTGGGAGTGGAGATCGCGTATCGGCAAGCGTAGTGTGGGACGCCCCCTAACTAGATGGACTGATGACCTTAAAAAAGTGGCTGGGACATACAGTACCGTATTGTTTTTATACCTGCTTTAAAAACGGTGAAGGAAAACATCTCAACGGCATGTAAAGCCAAGTCAGAGGCCCACGGGCGGCTTTAAAACTCTGACACCAGGTTAGCCACTAACCACACAAAAGACGAAGAAGAAGAATGAACGTTAGTCGCGTAGGTTAAAATTCTTACTAGAAATGGCGTATACTTAGTTTCCTAGTGCTTCATTAGGGTTGTCGATTTTCTCATAGGAAAAACGAATTAAATAAAATTAGGTTCTAGGATAAGAGTCCTTAGACCTTAGCTATATGCTATCTTATCCTTAGTCAATCTAGGCTGGAGTTGCGGACTTGGCAGTGTGATACCCCCGTGGCTCGGAAAGCACGTTAAGCCATTGGTCCTGCGCCTGATCTCTCTTCAGTCGTATCGGATTGTCGTATCATCGGACTATGAGAGCGAGGGAAGAGAGAGTGCACCTGTGTCTGCGCACACACTTGAGGGAACTGGAGGACTTTAATCATTACTCTACCATATCTTCAACGAATTTTTTTCGTTCGTTTTGTCGTCGTCGTTAATTGGGTCGTCAGAAGCCCGAAAGTCTGACAACCAGTCTTACCAAGGGGTATCGTATTACCCAATAACAGTTACTGGGTTGTGGAGGTCAGATAGGCTGTCGCTGTGTGTAAAATACTGGTATTCAGCTGCATCCGGTTAGACTGGAAGCCGACCGCAACATAATTGGGAAAAGCCAGATTGAAGATAGCTAGATTGATTTGAAAAGTGACACAAATGTAGCTCAAATATTTGGTACCAAAACTGATGTCCGATTTAGAACCAACCCTAGAATATCGTAAATAATACAATATCTTAGGCGCACGCCATTGAAATGTGACACGTACTTTTTAATTACGAACCAGCAATAATATCTACGTATGAGTATTATGTAGCAATTATATTGAGAAATAATTATTTTAATTGCCAAATAATTAGCTGGGATATTAAGTTTATTATAATGTCGGACGTGTTTTGACCTACTTCTGTATAACTAATAGTAAATTATTACTTTCATCGTAGCAGGTGGCGTTCTATACTATAGTTTCTGCCTACCCCCATGAGAGGGAGGCGTCAGTTTATGTATAGGTATGTATTACTTTCATAAGACCCTGTTTAATTGTGTTTTTATACAAAGAAATGAAATGAAATAAAATTTATTTTGCAAGAATTCTAGTTCATTACAGATATTCGGGATTTTTAACAGTTTTTGAAACAATTTGCTAAAACTAGCATGCAAAATTACATTAATTATGAATGTAGCTAATAAAATTGGAATATACATCATATTTAGTTATTATAATTATTATGAAAGTCAATCATTTGTCAAATTATAATAGTAAAATGTCAGTAATCATTAAATATAGGTAGTAATCATTAAGTATAGATAAGACTGCCTTGTTGGTCATGTGGTTGCAAGTGGGACTGCTTGGTCTAGATTTCGATTCCCAAGGAATATCAAGAGTGTCATTGGTGTGTTTCCAATTGGAAAATAATGGTAATTAAGTGTAACCGAGTAGTTACATTAACTAGTTTGAGAACAAAGAAACGATTGATGGACGGTGCGGAGCTCTTGGTTAAATAATAACAGTTGCACGGGTCGATCCATCAGGTTAAGCTATGCTTGCCGGGGTTGGTTTGTGGATGGGTCGTAAAAGTTATTCAGTTCGATGGTCAGGTACAGCACCTCTTAAAGTTTGTAAAGTTAATTTTTTTAACACATTTTATAGGAATAAACATTCATCTGGGGGCCCAAACCGGCCACATTAGCAATTCGTTTAAAAGAAATTCATTTCCTGAATTCCCAGCCGTCATTAGCTATTCCTCTAATTTGACACAAAAGCAATTCATAATTTGTGCACCATTTTACTAATCTCCATAGAAAACTGTCAGACAGATGAATTATTTCGTAATATGAATTTCACGCAGATCATATTATGAATTGTCAGTTTGTGACATTTTACGATAATTCATAACATTTTCCTATAATGATTCTGCTGAAGTGGCTGTTTTAAGCCCCCTGCTCCTTTCATTTAATTTTTCAATCATTCGGTTGATGAATGAAAGATCGTGCCTGATCCTAATGAATTAATTTAAATTAATTTAATGAATTAAGACGCCAAATAAAAGACAAAAAGACAAGAAATAAAGTAAAGCGATTCTATACGACGCAAGTGAAACCGCGAGCAAAAGTTTTATCAGCTGCCCGCGGTTTTAGCATTTTTTTGAGAAACGATTTGATTTATATATAAATCAAATCGTTTCACAATCGCTATCCAATGACAAAGCTGACTTAAAATAGACCTTCCACGAACGTCTAAGTTAGTAAAATTTTCAATGCAAAACTGTCATCGTTGGACTTTTCACCAAGGAGTATAAAAAGTTGAAAAATCAACTAACATGTAGGTTTATTTCACATAAACCTACATGGGCACTTATGAAACGTCAGGAGCTAAAATAGGTGCACGGTTCCAATAGGGAATATGCATGTATTTTTTTAATATCTTTATTCGATAGTTTACATCGTCAAATAATAGTAAAAAAAATTCGACGGCAAAAAAGCAATTTAAAGTAGATAAAAAAATGTTAAAAAAATATCCAACCGATATCCAACACTCCTTTTTCTATGAGCGTTTGACATTGACTTGACACTTGTTGATTGACTTGACATTGACATTTTGATTGTTATCCCGGATTGTTACGTCACATCCGCTCTTAGCCTTTTCAAGTATTTGAATTACCCACAGTGTTTTGGGACTTTAAAAAAAATAATTTCTCGCTCAAAAAGAAATCTTATTCAAAAATATTGATGGAGGCATAATTCTGAAGTAACATAGTTTATAAAAAAAATATTTGACCCATATTTGAATCACATGCATATGGGTTGGTCGTATACTATGGAGAACAGCCGGCAAGAAACTCCACAGTCACTCTTTTTAAAATAATTGGCTTTTACAATCCATACTAATATTATAAATTCGAAAGTAACTCTGTCTGTCTGTCTGTATGTTCCCTTTTCACGCCTAAACCACTGAACGGATTTGGCAAAGAGATAGATGGCATCCCGGGTAAGGACATAGGCTACTTTTTATCGACATACCACGCGGGCGAAGCCGCGGGTGGAAGCTAGTATTTTATAATAATTATGTCAAGGGAAGATGGCTTTTGGATTTTCCAAGCGGATAATACGAAAGGTACTTTACAGGTATGAGGAACAGGGTATAAAGTTCACTCATCCTCTATAGAAAAGGGAGGATCCTCCGAGCTGACGGGGGTTGTGTCTGGGGGGCACCTACCCAACAATTGATGTCGGGATCCTGTATATATTTTATGTTGAACGCGCGGTAAACTATAATTGCGCGATGCAGCATTTTGTGTGACGTCAGGTCTTTGATGCGTTGTGCGCATGTGGCGATTGTCACATACATAAATGACGGTACATAAATTACCTACAAGAGAAATGATTCTAAGAAGTCGCGTTGGCGATGTTGGAGCTCCAGCATCCAATTCGTACTTTTTGACGTGGCGCTCAGGCAGCGATGACCACTCAAAATCAGAGGGCCTGGACAAGTGACAATCGCTTCAAAAGCGTTTCGTATTTCTACAACGACTTTCAACAGGATTGACATAAGCTTTTCGATAGCTTATGTCAGTCCTATACACTTTGCCTTCTCCATCATCGTTATCGTCGATAGAATGTCACTTTGTCTAGGGCCACAGGAAGGTTAGCCCCGTCCACTTTCTTTCTTAAATCTACGTCTAAATCGAAGCTCGATAACCCAGCTAGGTAATTTCCTTTGTAGTACGCCGCAACTCGGAACTGCCTGGTTATTTTCTTTTTAATTATTCATAGGGATCAAATTAGGGCGGTTCCTAGCTCATAGCTTAGTTTTAAATTCACTTGAAGTCAAGTTTTATAAGCTTTGTCGTCAAAGTGGGTAAAAATAGATTATTTAAAAGTTCAGTGGACTTTGATTACTGAAGTTGTTTATTACAGGAATCAGTAGTTTTAGCAGTTGCGGGAAAGTCCGAAAGGGATAGCGGGACCCTTGGCAACAGGCAACTGAAGGAACACGGGTAGGTTATATTAAGCAGTAAAAGTCTGACACACCCGCCGTCCAGAGCGGGAGAAGTTATTTGATGATTTAACAACTATAAAAAAAAAAAAAAAAATTAGTAAAACTACTTTTTTTTTGAGGGTGTTAGGTTGGCAAGAATCTAGTTTGGTGTTGATTCCAAAGAGAGATCAGGCGCAGGACCACGTATGTACAGTCCTCCAGACCGCATTTTGGCCATGGCGGCCAATCTCAACGGAGACTAGCCTTCGTCGCGGGAGATATTATAGTGCACAAATGTGTGCGCAGACACAGGTGCACTCTCTGTTCGCTCACTCTCATAGTCCGATGGGACGGCAATTCAACACGACCGGAGAGAGATTAGGCGCAGGACTATTTACTTATCGTGCTTTCCGAGGCACGGGGGTATCACATCGCCAACTTCCAAACTCCGGGCTGTTACTAAGAAATTCCTAATAGAAAAACCAATAATATGTAGTCCGACCTGGGAATCGAACCCAGGACCCCATGCTCAGCTTTGTTTCTTGCACTTCTTGCTACCACGAGACCAAGGGGGTAGTCATCTAAGATCAAAAAGATCAATGATCAATTTGTTAGGAAATGATTTTTCAAACATTTTATTTCGATGAAACTTAATGACGGGTAAAATAATAGTAAATCATCTCAAAAATAGTTAGCTTTTATTTGTTTTAAATCTAAACATCATCATCATTTACCTTACGAGAGGAAAAGAAGAAAATTTTGATTATTTTTTACCAACCAAAAAAATCAATCTGCCTAGCCTTTTCCCAACTATGTTAGGGTCGGTTTCCAGTCTAACCGGATGCAGCTGAATACCAGTATTTTACATGGAGCAGTTGCTCCATGTAAAATACTGGTATTCAGCTATAAAATAGCCTATCTGACCTCGACAACCCAGTAACTAGGGAATACGATACCTCTTGGTAAGACTGGTTGTCAGACATTCGGGCTTCTGACGTCTCGTAACGACTGTCAAAGATCTAAGAATGACAGCCGGGACCAACGGCTTAACGTGCTTTCCGAATCACGGAGGAATCTCGGTATGTAAAGGTTGTCACCCATCCACGGACCAACACCGGCAAGCGTAGATTAACCTGATCGATCGACCCGTGCGACTGTTATTACTTAACCATTATTTTTTCCACCCGTAGAATTCAAAATGATTCCCAAGGACGCCATCATCTTCGTTTGACCCAACTCTGACCTGATTAAATATCTCGAATTCGAGACAAAACACAAAAACATTACATTATCATACCAAAAAGATATTTTCATTGAAGTTTTTTCATCATAAAAAAACCAGCGTGAAGTGCGAGTCGGACTTGTACGCTAAGGATCCGTACCTACAACCAAAACTGTTACTGTAATTATCTTCTTTTTAGGGTTCCGTACCCAAAGGGTAAAACGGGACCCTATTACTAAGGTTCCGCTGTCTGTCTGTCTGTTCATCTGTCACCAGGCTGTATCTCATGAACCGTGATAGTTAGACAGTTGAAATTTTCACAGATTATGTATTTCTGTTGCCGCTATAACAACAAATACAAAAAAACAGAATGAAATAAATATTTAAGGGGGCTCCCATGATTTTTTTGCCGTTTTTATAGATAATGGTACGGAACCCTTCGTGCGCGAGTCCGACTTGCACTTGGCCGGTTTTCAGTGTAACGCATTATTTTTCGATAATTTATAATCTATCCATGGCAAACCGAAGAATTGTGAACTGCCGATATATTCTGTGAAAATCTAACCGTGACAACTGCCGTGAAGTGAGCTTGATAAAGAAAGAAAGAAAAACATTTCATTTGGGACGCGCACAGAAAAAGAACATTACAACTCATTAATGTGAGTTCTCATTCCATCTTATAGGAGCTCGTGGCTAAGTAATAAGAGCCGCATGGGCCGATCCATCAGATTAAGCTACGCTTGCCGGGGTTGGTCCGTGGATGGGTGACCATCAGGCGTAGCATGGCGCTTTCTATCTCTACGAAGAATAGACATAGCTTTTTCTATACAAAGTGACGGTTCGTTTCTTCATTTTTGACATCCACCGTAGAAATCTGTCATTTTGTCTTTCATTTCTAACGATCTTTGTCTAGGTCTTTTTATATGTCGACTATTTCGGAAGAAAGTTTTCTATCCTTACTGTCAAAATCACACTGACAACCGATAAATCCTATGACAAAACAAAGAATTCTGAGTCGAATTATGTAAAAGGGTGAATTTCGTAAAAAGTGCAGTTGACTCTTTCTATTTTGCTGCCGTCTCGTACTGTCTACTGTCTACAGGAAACGTCATTTTTGTCTACTCTTCCGTCGACAAAACGGTGCTCATGCTACGCCTGCAGCTTTACATACCAAGACTCCTCCGTGTCTCGGAAAGCACGTTAAGCCGTTGGTGCCGGCTGTCGTTCGTGGATCTTTGACAGTCGTTACGAGTCGTCAGAAGCCCGAAAGTCTGACGGTCTTACTATGAGATATCGTATAACCCAATTACTGGGTTGTGGAGGTCAGATAGGCAGTCGCTCCATGTAAAATATTGGTATTCAGCTGCATCCGATTAGACTGGAAGCCGACCCCAACATAGTTGGGAAAAGGCTAAGCAGATTGATTAAGATTTGCTGATGCTAAGGTTTAACGCTTGACAGCTCACTTCACCTAAGTCTTCACGGTAATATTTGTATAGAATAATAAAATCGGACAGATTATGAACCCCGTCGCTAAGTGCTGGTTCGTTCAAAATTTGACATTGGTAGGTATTGGTAGGATTGGTAGTTTATATACATAAACTACCGAAAATGAATGCGTTATATTGCAACAGTTCACAATTTTTCGATAGTTTATAATTTCGCTAGATAGATTACTAACGGGGCGCTCATAATCTTACGGTGACATAATTTAGCCTTTCAACCTTTTGGATGGATCTCATTTGTTATACTGTCATAAGTGCTGTAAGTTTTCGAAAAAACAATTGTATCTACTATATGGACTAAGGTGTCTGAAATAAAAGGTATTTTATTTATTTATTTGAGTAAGGAACTCCAAAAACGTACAAAATAATGATGGAGGACTTTTATCACAAATATTCGTTGGTCTGTTCCTCTCAAGGGTCGGGACGTACTTGAATAATACCCATTTGTATTCGCAATAAGACATGAAATCATTTTTTCCTGTAACTATGGTAGTTTGTATTCAAATATACCTATTCCACGATGTTTGGAAACAAATACAGATTTAGGGCAGGCGCTAGACTGCGATTTTTTTAAAGAGATTACATTGGATTACAGCCTTGATGTTCGTGCTCGTGGATAAGTATTAAAAGCCGCACGGGTCGATACATCAGGTTAAGCTACGCTTGCCGGAGTTGGTCCGTGAATGGGTGACCATCTTTACATACCGAGACTCCTCTGTGCCTCGGAAAGCACGTTAAGCCGTTGGTCCCAGCTGTCATTCGTGGATCTTTGACAGTCGTTACAGGTCGTCAGAAGCCCGAAAGTCTGACAACCAGTGTTACCAAGGGGTATCGTATTATCCAGTTACTGGGTTGTTGAGGTCAGATAGGCAGTCGCTCCATTTAAAATACTGGTATTTAGCTGCATCCGGTTAGACTGGAAGCCGACCCCAACATAGTTGGTAAAAGGCTAGGCAGATTCTCCGAAGACTATCGTGTTACCCAGGTTGTGGAGGTCAGATATGGAGTCGTTGCATGTGAAATACTGGTATCTAGCTGCAAACGGTTAATCTGGAAGCCGACTTGTAAAAGGCTAGGCAGATGATGATTTGACATAAAAGACAACTGTATTTCAGAACACTTTCAGAAACTCATGGAGACACTCAGTGTCTCAGACCAAATAAAAAACCAAGACAGAGCGCTGTCAACAGTGACGTGAGGCCGGTTTCGGAAACATGTGTGCACTTAGTGAGGTGTAGTTTGATTGTAAATGTGTGCGTGTGAGCGTGTATGCACGGAGCGGAGGTATAGTTTTGCCATGCTTCACTGTATTGTTCGCAGCGCTCTGTCTTTGATTTTTATTTGGTCTGAGGTGGTATATGAACGACTTAAAATCGCAACAAAAAGTCGCAAACTCTCGTCCAACTTATTACGCCGCTCTGGGAACGAGTTTCATGCGATACCTTCATTCAGGAAATTGAGTTTGAGTAAAGTTGTGTTAAATTTCAGTTGAGAGCTATTTCACTTGTTTTATTTACTGTAGTTACGAGTTACGACTCTGCTGAGACCGTTTCAGATGTAGGGTGTGATTATAGAAAGGGTGTGATTATGTGCTGAATTGTTAAATCGTTTTAGAGTTAAAATACAGGATGGAAAGAAACGCATTGAGTGACCGCCGTGGATCAAAAATAGAGAAGTAACGTCATCGGAATTCATTCATTACTACATTGACTACCATCTTAAATTATGCGTAAATTCAAATCAAATTACAGCTTGACGTAGAGTCAATTTGATATACAATTAATTTCTTACTGTAGTTACGACTCTGCTGCCCGAAAGTCTGAAAGTCTAACAACCAGTCTTACCAAGGGGTATCGTATTACCCAGTAATTAGGTTGTGTAGATCAGTTATCGCCTTGTCGCCAGCCGTCGGAAATCCTAGCCTTTTCCCAACTATTTTGGGGTCGGCTTCCAGTCTTCCAGTCAGCTGTATACCAGTATGACAGTATCTTACATAGAGTGACTGCCTATCCGACCTTCACAACCAAGTAACTAGGTAATACGATACCCTTTGGTAAGACTGGTTGTCAATATTAAATAGTATCGTGTAACCACAGATTAATACAGATAGTTCACTCCACAAAATGATTTAAATAAAAAGTGACTCTTGCTACGACACAATAAAGAGCAATTCAGGGGCCTATTGGTGACTCACACGAATTTACTCGCCTGAAAACGGGTGAATCGACACTTTTAAATAATATTATTTTTTCTTGAGACGATTCAAGGTAATTTATGTGTCAGCGAATCGATTCTGAAGTTGTCGATTCGCCTATAAATACATTCATGCAAAGTCTCCAATACCCTAAGGAACCCTGACCAAAGACTCCCAAGAGTTAAGCACACACGCATTAAGGAGGATGCGGTCATACGACAGCCAATGATGGCATCACCCTGCGACAAAGCCCCGAAGACACACTACAGTATAGTACTCACAAAAGAACAGTGTGACTACTCAGGACCGAAGGAAATGAGAGTATACACCGACGGATCGAAGACCCACTCCAGTACGGGAGTCGGAGTCTTCTCACACGACCTCGACATTAAAATATCCAGCCCGCTGGGAATGTTCAACACCGTCTATCAGGCGGAGTGTGTGTCATTCAAGCGGCCTATGCCATAGAAGCCAGGAGAGTTATGGACACCCATATACGTATATTCTCCGATAGCGCCTCAGTTCTCCAATCCTTACGGAAAAACTATATTACCTCGAAGCTTACACTAGAATGTCACAACACGCTAGAACGAGCAACAAAGTGACGCTACAATGGATCAAAGGACACAGTGGATCCCTAGGAAACGACGCAGCAGACGAACTTGCTAGAAGAGCATCTAGCATGACGGTCTGCGGGCCCGAGCCCATCGTACCTATCCCTGTCAACCAAATACGCAGGTGGCCAGGAGTTCACCCATACCCAAGCGGAGAATTGGTGGGTACCGGGCTGCAGGCAGTCCAAGGAAGTCATGCCATCACAGGATGGCAGGCTAACCGGGCGTTTATTACGCCTGGACAGGAATAGCCTGCGTCTGGTGGCGGGGACCATCACAGGACACTGCTCGCTGAACAAACACGTTCACACTATAGGCATAACGGACAGTCCTCTATGCAGAGCGTGCATGGAGGCTGAGGAAACCGTCGCGCACGTGCTCTTTGAATGCACGGGCGTCACCCAGATTAGAACTGCAACACTCGGGTCACCCAGATCTTACACGGAGGTTCTATACAAGAAGACTTAGTGAACTTCTGGAGGCAGGTGGGCTGGATGGAATAACCACCTAACGGCCGCCATGGCCCACGCACAATGTTCCACCTTAGGGACTAAGTGCGGAAACCAAACCCGTAACATAGAGAAGTCTCCAATATGCCAATGTAAGTAGCACAGCGCTAATTTCCTACAGTTATATTCACCTAGAAGTTGCCTCTCTTTCTATCGCGAAACTCTTTTTTCTTCTGACTACGTGACACAGAATTGGCCCGACAAAACGAGTTTGCCGCGCACTTGTAGCTTCATACCTGGAATGCGGAGTGCGCCTTCTGTACTATTCTGTGGTACAACACATTTTCGATATTATACAGAATCGCCATCAGACGGAGTCGCATCACTAATAACCGGGTACATACTGCTCTGTGTATCGCGAGATACATCTGAAGATTTGTGTGACATACACTGGTTAGGCTTCAAAATCTTGCCGGGGAAATAATGTAGTTGAGGAATAAGATTCTGTCGACAGAGAATCAAACCGTTTTTTATTTGATTTTAAAACAGGTGGTTAAGTAGTTGACACTTTTTAAAACACTGTTTTCAATCAGCAGCTTTATTGCGTAACAATTCTGTCTCTGTTGCACAGCGAGATGCCGAGCGGTGTGCGAGAGAGAACGCTCGATGTTTAGTTCGCGATAGTGCGACAATGTAGTCCCAGCATTAGAATGGCAATGCCTTTCATTTTGATAACTCAACAATATTCATTGCGTTATTTACGTTGTCGAGAAGACGCAATGGTTTATGAATTTCCTTTAAAATAATTCGGATTGTGATTGTAAATACGTTACGCAATTGAGGTACTGGTTAAATCGTGTTGCCCTAGATTTAGGTTATCCATAAGTATGCACCTACATAATAACATGCAAAACACTGAATCTTAATTCCACAAGTCACAATACAACGTGAACTACCACTCGTGTTAAAAATATAACAGACGTATGACATAAAAGTGTAGGTTACAGAGTGTTTTCATAAACATTCTGCCGCTCCTGATTTTTTAATTCATAACTGAAAACTCAGTCTGTCCATCAAATTGTTACAAAAATAACACTATCCTTCAGCTTGCGCGAAAAACCGTGTTATTTTGTTGTATTTAAAACAGCAATTTTCTGACCTACCTATATTTAGAAAACACAACTATCTACCACCTATTTATGTATTGAAGTAAAAGATTATACATTTTTTTTTTAATTTCAATTTATTGCATATAGGTAGGTATTCCAGTTTCATGTCAGGTGCTACACCCATACAATTGTATACAGAATAATAAATAAATAAATGATAAAGTAAGTAATAATTATTTAAATTAAACATTTTAAACCGACTTCTTCAAAAAGGAGGAGGTTCTCAATTCGTCTGTTTTTTTTTTTGTATGTATGTACACGATTACTCCGCCAATTCTGAATCGATTTTGATGATTCTTTTTTTGTTTGGTAGGTCATGCTTCAGAGGTGGTCCCATATAAATTTTATTAATTTTACTTGCGTAGTTTTTGAGTTAGCTTCAATAATTACGTATTTTTCCCACTTTGCGTATGTAGATGATATAATTATTTCACTCCGTCACTGTTATTTACATAGCAGGTATTGGTAGTCGAATTTGTGTGGGGTAGGTACCACAACTAAAAAGTGAAAAATAAAAACTTTTTACTTTTGAAGTCGGTTGTTTTTTTTTGTAAAAAGTTTTTTGTTTGTCAGTGTTGTAAATATAGAGTTTATATTTATTGCCACTATGCCAACATTATTTTGTGCCATTCTAAGGTTCCTGGGATGTAAGTAAAATAAAAACACCTTTTTACAGAGAACGAAAAATTCTGCTAAAATATCTTAAGATAAATCCGAAGAACTCTCGCCCTTTTAGGTCGCGTTATCAATATTAATATATTTAATGATATCGATTTGTCTGTCTGTGACTATTTATAATCGTGCACCTGTTCTGATGAGCAATGTTGAGTGGAAGGTTACAGGTTCAAGTACTGATTGAGATATATTTTAGATATGACAGCTTCAATTTTCTTTAAAAAAAAAAAACATTTTAATTCGTACAATTATGAGATCCATAAATTATTAGTAATAGGCACTTTAAAACACTATTGTTAGTAACTTAAACTAAAGACGAATTTGTGAGAAGACCAACCCTCACTAGACATCCAGACGTGGAAACTAGGGAATAAGTCTTCTCACAAATTGCCTTATTATGGCGGAGGAATTATCTGCCGCCACAACCTTCAGGATGCTATTATGACAGCCCCTTATTCTGCTCAGATGAGGCCGTCTTTTTACGGATGATGGCATGAAATCCATCGGGATCTTAAGATCTCAAGTATTACATATCATCACGCCTGTATTCCCAAAAGGGTTAAGCAGAGGTGTACATATAGTACACCCACATTTCGCCAGTTATGTTTAAGTCCCATGTAATAGGGGGCGAGCCTATTGCCATCAACCGGGCACAAACCCAGACTCCGGGCTGCCACTGAGAAATTCCAGATGGAAAAACCCAATGAGGAAGGATTCTAAAATTTTCTTTGACATTTACATACTTATTTCCATTTTTGTTTATAATAATTTTACTTATGTACCCGATATTTGCACGCCCTACGTGGCAGAAAATGATGAGACTATTTATTAATCTAAGACCATATAATGTACCATATTCCCACAAATAAATGAATTTGAATTTGAATTTAAAGGGTAATTTTAAGATCCATCATCATCTGCCTAGCCTTTTCCCAACTATATTGGGGTCGGCTTCCAGTCTAACCGGATGCAGCTGAATACCCAGTATTTTACATGGAGCGACTGCCTATCTGACCTCCACAACCCAGTAACTGGGTAATGCGATACCCCTTGGTAAGACGTTATCAGACTTTTGGGCTTCTGACGACCCGTAACGACTGTCAAAGATCCACGAATGACAGCCGGGCCTACGGCTTAACGTGCTTTCCGAGGCACGGAGGAGTCTCGATATGTAAAGATGGTCACCCATTCACGGACCAACCCCGGCAAGCGTAGCTTAACCTGATGAATCGACCCGTGCGGCTGTTATTACGTAGCCACGAGCTCCATGCTTTTAGGATGGTGAATACATTCATGATGTTATGGACCATGAATGTATTCCCCGAATAGAGAAGAAGTCAAACAAAGTTTGTCAGTTTCAGTTAGGTATATAGTATATCTTCAATTTCATATTTTAACCTTCCATGATAGTACTATCTGTGAGATGGGAACTACAAAACATTGTGGTGAAAGGTTCAATGAAATCAGATTAAATGTTTCCTTGTATTTCCCTATATTGGTTGGTATTCACATAACTTCTCATCTGAAAAGGTTCTAATTTAAATTTAAATGATTTCAAACAAAGTCTTGCTGACAAAGTTTCAATATCCATTGATAGAATACCTACTAACTACTATTTATTTACCAGTACAGTTATAATGGTCTACAATAGTTATTCAATGTAGATTTTCATGGTTCAGAAACACTCATAATAATATAGTTGGAAATTTGGCTAATATTGAGAGTTAGAAGAGTAGTCTACTAACTACGCGGTTTCACCTGCGTAAGAGCCATGCCACACGATGCGGTGCGGCGCCGCACCATTGGTCATCATCGGTGCAGCACCGGAGCGCACCGGACAGCGCCGTGTTCCATAGCATACATGTTTATATGTAGGACGCCGCAGCGAAACCACTCCGGCGCCGCATCGTGTGGCATGGCTCTGAGTCTCGATCCCGTAGGAATATCGGGATAAAAAGTATCCTATGTCCTCTTCCAGGTCATTGTCTACCCACGTGCCAAATTTCATCTAAATACGTTCAGTCGTTTTAGCGTAAAAGGGTAACAAAAAGAACCGGCTAAGTGCGAGTCGGACTCGCGCAAAAAGGGTTCCGTACAATAAAAGCATGTTGGTTGTATAGGAGCCCCCTTAAATATTTATTTTATTCTGTTTTTTAGTATTTGTTGTTATAGCGGCAACAGAAATACATCATCTGTGAAAATTTCAACTATCGGTTCATGAGATACAGCCTGGTGACAGCAGACGGACAGACAGACGGACGGACGGAGAGTCTTAGTAATAGGGTACCGTTTTACCCTTTGGATACGGAACCCTAAAAACAAGCAAAACGAACTCACTTTCGCATTTTAGTAAGGATGTGTAGTACAAGGTGGGGCAAAAGTACTATTTATGTGAATTGGCGGCCATTTTTAACCGACTTCGAAAAAGGAGGTGGTTTTATGTTCGTAGCGTATGTAGCCTAAGTTTTTTTGTTATCAGACTTTCGGGCTTCTGACGACCCGTAACGACTGTCAAAGATCCACGAATGACAGCCGGGCCTACGGCTTAACGTGCTTTCCGAGGCACGGAGGAGTCTCGATATGTAAAGATGGTCACCCATTCACGGACCAACCCCGGCAAGCGTAGCTTAACCTGATGAATCGACCCGTGCGGCTGTTATTACGTAGCCACGAGCTCCATGCTTTTAGGATGGTGAATACATTCATGATGTTATGGACCATGAATGTATTCCCCGAATGGAGAAGAAGTCAAACAAAGTTTGTCAGTTTCAGTTAGGTATATAGTATATCTTCAATTTCATATTTTAACCTTCCATGATAGTACTATCTGTGAGATGGGAACTACAAAACATTGTGGTGAAAGGTTCAATGAAATCAGATTAAATGTTTCCTTGTATTTCCCTATATTGGTTGGTATTCACATAACTTCTCATCTGAAAAGGTTCTAATTTAAATTTAAATGATTTCAAACAAAGTCTTGCTGACAAAGTTTCAATATCCATTGATAGAATACCTACTAACTACTATTTATTTACCAGTACAGTTATAATGGTCTACAATAGTTATTCAATGTAGATTTTCATGGTTCAGAAACACTCATAATAATATAGTTGGAAATTTGGCTAATATTGAGAGTTAGAAGAGTAGTCTACTAACTACGCGGTTTCACCTGCGTAAGAGCCATGCCACACGATGCGGTGCGGCGCCGCACCATTGGTCATCATCGGTGCAGCACCGGAGCGCACCGGACAGCGCCGTGTTCCATAGCATACATGTTTATATGTAGGACGCCGCAGCGAAACCACTCCGGCGCCGCATCGTGTGGCATGGCTCTGAGTCTCGATCCCGTAGGAATATCGGGATAAAAAGTATCCTATGTCCTCTTCCAGGTCATTGTCTACCCACGTGCCAAATTTCATCTAAATACGTTCAGTCGTTTTAGCGTAAAAGGGTAACAAAAAGAACCGGCTAAGTGCGAGTCGGACTCGCGCAAAAAGGGTTCCGTACAATAAAAGCATGTTGGTTGTATAGGAGCCCCCTTAAATATTTATTTTATTCTGTTTTTTAGTATTTGTTGTTATAGCGGCAACAGAAATACATCATCTGTGAAAATTTCAACTATCGGTTCATGAGATACAGCCTGGTGACAGCAGACGGACAGACAGACGGACGGACGGAGAGTCTTAGTAATAGGGTACCGTTTTACCCTTTGGATACGGAACCCTAAAAACAAGCAAAACGAACTCACTTTCGCATTTTAGTAAGGATGTGTAGTACAAGGTGGGGCAAAAGTACTATTTATGTGAATTGGCGGCCATTTTTAACCGACTTCGAAAAAGGAGGTGGTTTTATGTTCGTAGCGTATGTAGCCTAAGTTTTTTTATATCTATGTCCATCGTTAAATTCGTCCATTGTGGACGGATTTTGCATGGATTCGTTATTTTCAAACACTTATTATAGTTTCTTTTCAACAAACGCCATCTACCTTCTCACCCGGGAACCGATCCCGGACCAACCCTCTCTAACAGATCGATGTAGTTATAAATAAACCGTCTAGCCGGGGTGGGGCTACCCCAAGGCAGAGAGTAGATAATAGTATAGAAGGTTAACTCCATAAAACTAGCTAAAACGCGCGCACACGTAAACGCGTTTGCACAGTCAAGTATTCTATATCTTCGTCAATTTACATTTTTTTTCTTTTATCAAGTCAGGACACATAATGCCGTATGAAGCTACGGCAATGAGCAGGCTGATGTATAGAAAACGATATTTAATTACTTGTGGAAACAAAGATCAAAATAGCATACTGTACACCTTTGACCAATGTCGAGTTGACATCAACCTAAAACCTAAATCTATTTTTCTTTTCTTTCTTTGTCCCTCACAAAGAGCTTGCTATCCTAACTAATATTATAAATGCGAAAGTGAGTTTGTTTGTTTGTAACGCTTTCACGCTAAAACGGCCGAACGGATTTGGATAAAATTTGGCACATGGGTAGAAAATAACCTGCGTTAGGAGATTAATTGGAGGCTAATATTTATCCCGATATTCTCACGGAATCGAGACTTATACGAGTGAAACCACGGAGCGCAGCTGGTATGAAATATAAATCAATTTATTTTGAAACTGAATAAAAAATGTGACACTGATAGACTCTGAAAATTAAATTAAAAATAGAATAATGAAACTGACCTTCTGTAGCTATCTACTCTGTGGCCAAGAGGTCGATGACCTCAATGCATGGCTCTTTGATTTCTGCTCTATATGGGGTGACTTTTGCTTTAGTATAGAGGCCGGTCAAGTGTGAGTTGTGTTTGTCGTGATTTTAATTTTATATGGAAATTCCATGTTACAGATTTGATACAGAATATTTTAAACACTTTAGTATTCGTCACACTTGTTCCTTTAGAATATGGAAGGGTTTTTTGAATCATTTCTTGTGACAAGAAAGAAATACCTACCTTTTGAAAGAAAGAAATACCTTGAAAGTGACTTGAAGACTATGTTTTTTTTTTTCATTTTTTTTTTGATCTCATAATTACCTGATTACGGTAAAGGACTGCTTTTCAGAATAATAATGTTAATACAGAACATTGAGATTTAGTTAAAAAATCTGTTTGTTTGTCACTCATATTAGTTGGAAACACTACGCAGATGGGCAAGTAAATTTTTTTTTTTTTTTTTCATTTTTTCTTATTTTGAAAACCGTGTGGCATTGGTGGTTTTGGTAATGTTAAGAGCAGCAATGAAAGGCGACTAACAAGGCAGAGGTGAGTTGGAACTTCGTTAGATGCTCTAGAAGGACAAACAATGTGATTCTTTATAATGTGCATATATCGATAAGAGAACCTATGCTTAATTTTATCGACGGAATTTTAATAATTTTTTTATGGAATTTTTAAAAAGTTGTTTGCTACACTGTGACCTCAGTGTAAATGAAACGGTTTAACTTTTAAACTAAATCATCTATCACGATGAAACATACTCCGTAATAATTGGAAGTAATTAGGCGACCTCATAAAATGAAAATTGTAGAAAAAGTGTCCCGTCAATTGAAAATAAACATGTTTTTTTAGCAAACATCGTTTTTTTTTTCATCAATTTTTACAATAACCGTAAAATTTCTCAATAAGACGTTTTGTTTTCACTGGGGACACAGTAGCGAGCAAAGTTTCAAAAAATTCCAAAAAAATTATTTAGATTTTTAAATATTGCCGTCGATTGTAAGATTTAAGTTACACTGTATACAGTGTGATTCTTTATAATTTGCACATATCAAAATGATCCCTTACATTTCGATATGTGCACATTATAAAGAATCACACTGTATACAGTGTGATTCTTTATAATGTGCACATATCGAAATGATCCCTTACATTTCGATATGTGCACATTATAAAGAATCACACTGTATACAGTGTAATTCTTTATAATGTATACAGTGTGATTCTTTATAATGTGCACATATCAAAATGATCCCTTACATTTCGATATGTGCACATTATAAAGAATCACACTGTATACAGTGTGACCTTATTAGTGATGTTCTTCAGTAAGGTCAGGTGCGTAGTGGGGTGCGTGTATGACCTTATGTATGAACGTAAACGAGGCAAAAGGAATATGTAAGGATATATAATAATAGGTAGTTTCGGCCTACCATCATGGGAAGAGGTCTAACAAGGGGTCATTGTACTCATCATTACGACAACTTTTATCATGGGACCAAACCTGAAAACGCGAAAAAAAATTACGTGTCGTGTGTACATTTTGACGAGTTAAACGAACAAGCCCAGTAGTAATGGCCAAGACTTACGAGTCGTAGGTCGTGATTTCGAACCCAGACAGGCGCTTTACTTTGTGTAAATAATTTCATCACCACTGCTCTCAAAACGATGAAGGAAAACATCGTGAGGAAACCGACATGTCTTAGAACCAAAAATTCGAAGACATGTGACATCTACCAACCCGCACTGGGCCCGCGTGGTGGATGACGGCCCACTTCCTCTCGAAGAGAAGAGGCCTGTGTCCCAGCAGTGGGCACATTATATGCTGATTATGTTTGTTATGCATGCATGTTATGAATTCAGGTTTGATCCCATTGTAAAAGTTGTTCATAATGATGAGTAAAATGAGCCTTTTTTATTGTTTTACATTATATAATATTCTTCTCTTATATATCGAGACTCCTCCGTGCCTCGGAAAGCACGTTAAGCCGTTGGTCCCGGCTGTCATTCGTAAATCTTTGACAGTTGTTACGGGTCGTCAGAACCCCGAAAGTCTGACAACCAGTCTTACCAAGGGGTATCGTACTACCTAGTTATTGTTGTTGTGGAGGTCAGATAGTCAGTCGCTCCATGTAAAATACTGGTATTCAGCTGCATCTGGTTAGACTGGAAGCCGACACCAACATAGTTGGGAAAAGGCTAGGCAGATGATGAATTCTTTTCTAATGTAGCTAGTGTTAAATGCAGTTCAGAAAATGTGTTTGACACTAATTCGTAGTTATTTCAAAGGACACCTCCCGGTTGCTTTCAGATAACTAGTCTAAACTAACAGTTAAAAACATTTTTTTCAGGACAAACTCTTTCTTCAGAAACTCCTTTGAGAAAATATTCTTTAGCACCAGGATTTTTAACAAAACTAGGTAATTCCTTTAACAGTAACTAAAGCCTAGCCAAGTGAAATAATTTAATTGAATTATTTTTCGAAAGAGATTTGTTAAATGTACTTGGAGTAGGGCAATTAGGGCATTTGTTAATTGGGACTTATTTTGAAAAGGTCGAATGGATGACACAAGTTTTAACTGATTTTAAGAACTTAGTATTTTAAGTTTGGTACTTATACAGGGTGGTCATTTGAGATGTGCCATGAAGGGCCAGCTAGGGACCTCAAATTTTATCTCGCTCGCACCATACTACTTGCGGCCTGAGTGAGAGCGAGACGGAGTGTTAGTGATAGTTTAGGTAATTGCTTTTTACGGTGAAATTAATGGTAATTTAAAATTAAAATAAACAAGACCTGTTTTATTCAGTTAATATGCAAAGTTTCATGATCTTATTTGAACTATTTTTTGAATACCAGCGGTTTAGAGGTAACTTAGGAGGTAACTTTTTTTCTATAGAGAAAATTGTAGGTATGTAGTGTTTTCGTCAAAAATAGGACATCAACTTTAACCTATATAATTATTTATTTCAAAATTAATGCTGCAGTATTATCGGCATAACGGAGAATCAGGCTAAGCAATTAGAGGTAGGGTAGGGCCTTAACCGTTGTAGCTACAGGAAAACGTTTTCTTGAGACCATTCAAATCTTAGATATTTTTTTCCTATAGAAAATTATGAGATTTAAAAAAAAACTATTATATTTTCGTTTAATGGAGCTCGTGGCTAAGTAATAACAGCCGCACGGGTCGATCGATCAAGTTAAGCTACGCTTGCCGGGGTTGGTCCGTGGATGGGTGACCATCTTTACATATCGAACCTCCTACATGCCTCGGAAAGCACATTAAGCCGTTGGTCCCGGCTGTCATTTGTGGATCTTTGACAGTCGTTACGCGTGGTCAGAAGCCCGAAAGTCTGACAACCAGTCTTACCAAGGGGTATCGTATTACCTAGTTATTGTTGTTGTGGAGGTCAGATAGTCAGTCGCTCCATGTAAAATACTGGTATTCAGTTGCATCCGGTTAGACTGGAAGCCGACCCCAACATAGTTGGGAAAAGACTAAGCAGAATGATTTATGTTTTCGTTTAATGCCCTGTAAAAATTAAACAGTAATACCAATTTACACGGGTTTCAACGCTTAAAGAGTCCTTTTAGTTTTAATTTCTGTCTGAAGTGACGTAATTAGGAAACATTGCTCTTTGCAAAAATAATTATTTATATTTTCAACCATTAGGGACGATTTGGCAAAAAATAAAAAATACTTTTGGGGACATTTATAGGAACAACTTTAGAGCCATCGACTTATTATTTAAACTTTGTAAAACTAATCTTCTTCATTTTATTCGTAGACTAACTGCAACCCGCAGTTTCACCCGCATAAAGGCTCTTACATACTGGCGCGATTCGCCGCGTGACGCGAATTTTAACAAAACAATTTCTGAGAAAACTTCACGACGAACAATGCGGCGGCGTCGCGTCGCGCGACGAATCGCCCCAGTATATAAGAGCCTTAAGTCTCGATCGGATAAAAAGTATATTCCTATGTCATTTCCAAGTCATGGCCATCCGTTCAGCCGTTTTAGCGTCAAAGAGTAACAAACAAACAAACTCACTTTCGCATTTATACTAGCTTCCGTCCGCGGCTTCACCCGCGCGGTATATCGATAAAAAGTAGGCTATGTCCCCAGGGTGCCATCTATCTCCTTGCCAAATGTCGAAATTCGTTCAGTGGTTTAGGCGTGCAAAGGTAACATACAGGCAGACAGACAGAGTTACTTTAAGTAAATAAGTAATATAAATAATATAAGTAATATAAGTAGGTAATAAGTATGGATGGATGGATTATAAGTTAGGATTATCACTGGCGATTATAAGTGTAGTGTTCAGTGCTCAGGCCTTCTCTGTATGAGATGCCTTCCAGATGCCAGATGAATGTCGATGGCTATATGAGTAGGGGAAGACCAAAGAAACGATGTATGGACTGTGTGAAAGATGATGTGGCTAGAAAGGGAATGATCGACCGATCAAGGTGAATGTTGCAGGAACCATAGGACCGATCGATGTAGCCATTTTTGTGGGAGACCTATGTCCAGCAGTGGACGTCTTCCCGCTGAAAAATAATGATGAATATGAACCATAGGGTGTCTTGTATGTTTATTTAATTATATTTATTTATTTTATTATTTATGTACAAACGGCTGCACATCAAGCTATACATTTCCAGTATATGCTGGTCGCGCATTGTATGGGATTTCCATATAATGCGAGGTCAGGTTATACTGGAAATGTATAGCTTAATGTGTAGCCGTGTGTACACACAGTAAAATACATAGAGATACGACATAATATTATAATATGAGTACAAAGGTATTGCTTATTTCTTATGAAATCCTGCCTGTTCTTGATAATGGTAGACTTACTTTGGAACTAGCAACTAGCTTTACCTCTATAACTGACACAGTCTGACAATTCAGAAATACACTTTAGTGGTTTGATTCAAAGAAATACTTTTAAGTTTGATCACTGGCTAGTCCCTAGCCTACTACTATTATAAATGTGAAAGTTTGTACAGTCACAGACTTTTATTGATGAGCCACTTGGCACTGTTCGTATTTTAGCCGTGTAATGCAAATCGGGTTTATTCGGTTCCCGACACGCAAAGTCATACCTATGTCTTCATATTAGAAGAAGAAAATTATATTTCTTATCTTTACCGGTTGGCTAACCTGAGAGCCAGAACTACAAACTTGACAGCAGAGTGACTACCCAAAGTCAACCAATTGCAGGTCTAGCAACAGTAACCTAGCAATGATAAACAATCGTTGCTAGGTTACTGTTGCGATAGTAACGTTAGCGTACGGAGAAATATTAATAGTCATTTCGACAAGTTCGAAAATAACGTCTCTGACATCGATATTTCAACTGTCACTGTCTTCAGTTAAGTTTTCAGAATTGTCGAGTTAATGAGCTATGATTCAAAAGAGGTCGGTATCAAATAGATTGTATTTATTTATGCTATTGAGAACTTATTAATCAACCTCTATGGATAAGACTATTTCCGATTAAAAGTAATTTATTTGTCATCTTGTTTACGAGCGTGCGTTTTGAGTTCGTGTTTAAATCGTGTAATCTCGTGAATGTATGAATCTGCAAAATTAAAAAGTTTGAAGGTGGCTCATCAATTAAAGTCTGTGACTGTACATTTGGATGTTCCTTGCTCAATCACGCAAAAACCGCTGAACGGATTTGGATGTTTGACACACAGTTTATTACCTGGATTAACACATAGGATATTCTGCATCCATTTCTGAAGACGCGGCCAGAAGCTAGTCTATCATAAAAGTAACCGAAGTTCCAATTTCAAAGTCAAGATTCAAAATTGACATCTATTCCTACGAAACATCGTACACCGTTTGGTTTGCAACCTAAATCGACTCATGTGGTTGTCTGGTTGCCGTCGCCGCTCGGTTGGCTGGTTGCTCCCGGTTATTCGGTTACAGTTACACTGATTAGCACCTGACGCTCAGCTTTTTGGGGTGTGGTACAAAACGAGACGAGAAGCGGTTTGAGGAATTTTTTGATCAAAAAAAATCAAGTAATAAAAACTAAAACCCAACTACGACTTAAAAGGTATAAACAAGACACCACAGACAGACAAATTAAAAATCCGGAGTCACACGTGTTAGGGCATAAATCGAACAGATTACGTGTGACTCCGGATTTTTAATTTGTCTGTCTGTGGTGTCTTGTTTATACCTTTTAAGTCGTAGTTGGGTTTTGGTTTTTATTACTTGTTTTTTTTTTTTTATTCTTTTGGGTTTATATATATATATTTTTGAAATGTGCTCATTAAGCCCTTTCATTTGATACCCAACATGGTACGATTAAACCATTTTTTTTTTAAGTTCCTCACTTTACGTCCTCTAGAGGGCGCCATTTTTAATTTAATGTTACTTCACATAGCCTATAACCAGCGGACAATCACAACGCTTCTAACGATCGTCGTCATTGTCAAATTGTGATAAGTGGTTTGGAAGATAGGAGGGAACAGATGAACATGCATACATACATACATACATACCGGTCAAAATCATAACCCTCCTTTTTTCTTCGCCGTAGTCGGGTAAAAATAAGGTTTTATAAACTAGCGACCCACCCCTGCATCGTACGGTTTTTACGACTTGACGTAACATTGATATTTCTTAGTTATATGTAACTTTAATACCAACGTATTATACACATAATCCTTCAGGAATAAATTCTCTAAACGATGGTGAAAACCTCATCAAAATCTGTTGCGTGGTTTAGGGCGAATTTCACCAAACTTTTAGACCGAGTATATGTCTTATCCTGCGAATAAATTTTGAATTTTTGACAGTTTTTCCATACAAAAACTGTCAGACGACAATTTTATTCCACGGATAAAAGATATCTGACTGAAGAACAACGTGGATATACAGACAAACACGAAAAGCGATATTAATCCTACTAATATTGCATATAAACGCGAAAGTTTGTGAGGATGGATGGATGGA
Source organism: Lithophane semibrunnea (assembly GCA_947363905.1). Classification (NCBI taxonomy): domain Eukaryota; kingdom Metazoa; phylum Arthropoda; class Insecta; order Lepidoptera; family Noctuidae; genus Lithophane; species Lithophane semibrunnea. The sequence continues at coordinate 4,824,417 of OX376216.1, read as the reverse complement.
TGTTTGTTACCCTTTCACGCAAAAACTACTGAACATATTTTGATGAAATTTGGCACACAAATAGTTTATAACCTGCATTAACACATAGGATACTTTTTTTTTTGTTATTCCCACGGAATCAAGACTTATGCGGGTGAAACCGCGGGGCGCTGCTAGTTTATAATATGTATAGATGAGTTATCGATAGCAATAATAAATAACGATGATTTGGCGGGTTTCTTTATGAAAATCGAATTTACTCTAAATAAATATTTCATACTACCTACTGAGACAATGAATAATAGAGAAAAGTATGGCAGAAGATTGGCCCGCAATTTCAGTAGACCTGGAAAACTGGAAAGAGGGAAGGGCCTTTGCCCTGCAGTGGGACGATACAGGCTTATAATATAATATAATATGGCAGAGGAAGACATGCTGCGCCTACCCCATATTGGAATATAGGCAAGAAAATGATGATGATGCGTTATTTCCTTATAACCTTTGGGAGCATAAATTAATTATATTATACAGGGTGTTAGGGTAAACACCGTTATATTTGCAACCAGTGCTTTGGTTTCATTTATAGAACGTAAAATCAATGGAAAATTACATTTTTTTTTTTTTTAACTCTAAATTTTACCACAAGAGACGCAAGTTCGTTGCCCTATGCGCTAGGGTAACGAACTTGCGTCTCAACACGGGCGGGGGGTACGGGATGTGACCTGACGGTGCAATCCCGCCCTTAGTCAGTCAGCTGTTTCGCTAGCAAGCACGGTGTCAGATAGAAACTTTTTAAAATCTTTTAATGAAAATAACGTTTTTTTTTTATGTGTTCGGTCATTTATTTTTATATTTAAGACCCATGGTTTGAATGACAAGAGTGTTTACCCTTACATCCTATATTATAATACAACATTATTTTTTGTTTATGCTAACCCGAAAAGGGGTCATTATACTCATCATTTTGAACAACTTTTTCTAGACCAACTTTGAAATCGCGAAAAAAAATCAGCTATTCCATACATTTTGTCGATTTAGGTGAACACAAATGTATGGAACAGCTGAATTTTTTTTCGCGATTTCAAGGTTGGTCTCTTTCTAAAGCGCCGTAGTCGATGAGTCATATTTTATTTACTCCTGGATAGTGTAAAATCGCTACCGTGTCCTGACTTGTTCCATAAAAGCAGACATGTTCGCGTGACATGACAGGGAGCGGCGATTTTCTCACAGAATTAATTAATTTATTAAGTACGGCGCCTTATTTGATCGGTACCTCGTTACTTGTAACTTTTGAAGCGATTTTGTGCATCAAATTCCATACCTACTATCCATACTAATATAATTTTGAAAGTAACTCTGTGTTTCTATCTGTATGTTACCTTTTCACGCCTAAACTACTGAACGGATTTCGATAAAATTTGGCAAAGAGATAGGTGGCATCCCGGGGAAGGGGGCTTTTTAGCTTTTTTAGCTTTTTTATATTGAGTATTTAGCAATACTCAATTACACAGACACAGAAAAACTTCTAGAAATTATGTCATGATGATAATTAACTCTCTCGTAAGTATTTACTTTGGTATATATACATAGGTATAGTGGTAGATAATTATTAATGTACCAATAATTAGGCATTTTCTCATAGTTTTTCAGAGATTATTTCTTAACAGTTTAACCTTAAATTTTTGTTTCATTTAAGTTAGATGTAAAGTGATGGCCTGAAACACAGGTTTGAATTAACCTAGATCGGGCGGGTCGCTACCTAATTGTCATTTCAAACAATAATTACCGACTTGCACCTATAATACCTATGCATATTTTAGTTTAAGTTTATTTTTACCCGACTACGGCGAAGAAAAAGGAGGGTTATGATTTTGACCGGTATGTATGTATGTATGTTCATCTGTTCCCTTGTATCTTCTAAACCACTCATCACAATTTAACAAATAAGGTATCGTTAGAAGCGTCTTGATTGTCCGCTGGTTATAGGCTATGTGACGTCACATTAAATTAAAAATGACGCCCTCTAGAGGACATAAAGTCAGGAACTTAAAAAAAAATATTGTTTAATCGTACCATTTTGGGTGTCAAATGAAAGAACTTAACGAGCACATTTCAAAAATATATATATTATAACCCCAAAAACATAAAAAAAAATTAAAGTAATAAAAACTAAAACCAAACTACGACTAAAAAGGTATAAACAAGACAGCACAGACAGACAAATTAAAAATCCGGAGTCACACGTAATCTGTTCGATTTTTAATTTGCCTGTCTGTGGTGCCTTGTTTATACCTTTTTAGCCGTAGTTGGGTTTTAGTTTTTATTACATTAATTATTCAATAAATATTTGTATACCACCCGGGCGAAGCCGCGTGAGGAAGCTAGTAATACATACAATCATAAACTCGCGCGTTCTTCGCGGATAGGCAGTCTTACCTACTCATTTTACTTCGTATAACGGGACAAATCACGTCTGCAATTTTGCAAACTAATTTCATTTGACCCTTTGACTTGCTCTGTACATTCAAAATCAAAATACAGTATGTTAAAATATCAAAGGGCGTTCCCGTTAACTCGCAATAGTATAATAGTATGTGCCTAGCCTTTTCCCAACTACGTTGGGGCCGGCTTCCAGTCTAACCGGATGCAACTGAATACCAGTATTTTACATGGAGCGACTTCCTTGACCTCCACAACCCAGTAACTGGGTAAATACGACACCCTTTGGTAAGACTGGTGGTCAACCTTTCGGGCTTCTTGCGACCCGTAACGACTGTCAAAGATCCACGAATGACAGCCGGGACCAACGGCTTAACGTGCTTTCCGAGGCACGGAGGAATCTCGTTATGTAAAGATGATCACCCATCCACGGACCAACGCGGTTAAGCGTAGCTTAACCTCATGGATCGACCCGTGCGGCTGTTATTACTTAGCCACGAGCCAAAATCAAAATAATATTATATTTCACATAAACCTACATGGGCACTTATGAAACATCAGAAGCTAGGTGCACGGTTCCAATTGGTCGTTTCCTATAGAAGAGCCGGCAAGAAACTCCATGGTTACTCTTATAAAAATAATTGGCTTTTACAATATTTTCGAATTACAGTGTTAAAAGGTATGGGAGGATAGTGAAGGCCTTTCAACAACATTATAAAATGCCTTGCAAATGATTACGGTACGGCGGCGCCCCCTGAAAAATGTCTGCCATGCTATAAAATTGCATAACTTATTTTCGTAACCCAATAAGACTAATTTGTTTCATTTTGACAGTTCAACAACATTCATTGGGTTATTTACGTTGTAGAGCAGATATTTTTCTCGAACTTATAATGCAATGGATTAGACATTCCCCAACAAACATTTTTGTCATATAATCAAACTTTTATATGACCTTAAGTCTTTTTAAAGTTATTTTATAGTCATTATTTTAACTCTTCGTCATGTACTGGTGTATTATATGTTCGAATTGTCATAAACATTTTTTGTCGTATAATAATGTCATATGACGTTATTTCGACATTTATAAAACTTACTTATACAACTTTTCGTCCTCTAAACGTTTTCGTAGTACAAACGTCATTAAACTGTACATTTTGTCATATAATTACCTTTTAAACATCTGCTAAACGGATAATAATTGTTTACACGTAGTATTTGTTACCATTATATATAAGTCGAATAAGTATTACGAGTGCGACCTGTATACATCCTTAAGTATCACAAACATGATAATACGACCGCTACTTAATTAATACTCATATTAAAGGTTTATAATAACCTTGTATACAATTTTCGCGTACTTTAATACAAAGTAATAGAGCTCAAGCTGAGAGGGAGGAAAATAAGAAAGGTTTCGTATCACATTTAAATGCAAATTTAACTAATCAATTTAACCAAAATACTACAAGTGTGCCCCGCAGTTCATTTGCCAAAGTTCAGGACTCTTGTTGATTTTTCGAAGTTGAAGTCATCCGAAAATGAAGATAATGTTGATAAAGAAGACACTTCAAACAACAATGATGACTTCAGAGACTATTAAAAAAGTGGGCTATTGATTTTAATATTCCACATGTTGCATTAAAGCAAAATAAATCTATATGAAGGAGGTAATATAAAAAGGCAGTAATAGTAGATTGCTGCATCGAGCGCCAAGTGATTGATGCACTCGTGTTAATTTAGTGCCCTCGCATACGCTCGGGCACTAACATAACCCTCGTGCATCAATAACTCACTTTTAGCAAAGTGCGTAATCTACTTTTCTTTCAACTACCAATTTACTCAACTCAAGTCAGGTCAAGTCAGGTCAAGTCAGGTCAAGACAGGTCAAGTCAGGTCAATTCAGGTCAAGTCAGGTCAAGTCAGGTCAAGTCAGGTCAAGTCAGGTCAAGTCAGGTCAAGTCAGGTCAAGTCAGGTCAAGTCAGGTCAAGTCAGGTCAAGTCAGGTCAAGTCAGGTCAAGTCAGGTCAAGTCAGGTCAAGTCAGGTCAAGTCAGGTCAAGTCAGGTCAAGTCAGGTCAAGTCAGGTCAAGTCAGGTCAAGTCAGGTCAAGTCAGGTCAAGTCAGGTCAAGTCAGGTCAAGTCAGGTCAAGTCAGGTCAAGTCAGGTCAAGTCAGGTCAAGTCAGGTCAAGTCAGGTCAAGTCAGGTCAAGTCAGGTCAAGTCAGGTCAAGTCAGGTCAAGTCAGGTCAAGTCAGGTCAAGTCAGGTCAAGTCAGGTCAAGTCAGGTCAAGTCAGGTCAAGTCAGGTCAAGTCGGGTCAAGTCAGGTCATTTTAAACGGTTTTTATCCATTTGTATTAACCAGTCAGGTCAAGTCAGGTCTAGTCAGGTCAAATCAGGTTAACTCAAGACAACTCAACTCTACTCAACTGAAAAGAGCCGGAGAGACGAGCCTTAGTAACAGGACTGTTTTAGTTCTAAGCAAAAAATACGTCCTTTGAGATCGGTTTTGTAGTGATTAATGATAACATTACCACAGATATTATAATACTACACAGATATTATAATACTACGTACAGATACCCAATCCCATACAAAGAAATGACACCACCCTAAGTCTGGCAATTGAGCTGGCTATTTTTCTTCCCCATTTTTTTAACAGATGGCAGCATCATCGACTCACTAATTGCCAGAGACCGTAGTTTTAAAACGCCATCTAGGAGTCTTGCCTAGGTACAAGGCAAGACTCCAGGATTTTTTGTTCCTTTTTTTAGGTTTTTTTCTTCCTAGGCGTTCAATTCTTATATATCTACGTAAAGTACTAGATAAAAAAAAAAGTTGTTTGATTTTCCTTAATGAAACGACTAAACGTTTCAAGTTTAAAGTGACCTGTCATCACTTTAGTAAAACGCCATCTATTGCAAAGAGCTCTCAACCAAATGATTAACAGATAGCTACTTTATCATTCTAAGGATTCGAATTGAAGTAAAAGGCTTAATTTAAGTTTTTTGTTCAAAATACGAGATTTATGAGTGTAAATACATAAATCAGCATTAAACAAAGATGTTTTGATTTTTACTAATATTACTATAGCCAAAATTTGCCGTATAACGCTTTTTAGTAATTGTTAATTTCATAATTGTTACATTATGCTGCCATCTATGATTTTTTTTCAAGACTAATTATAATTTGTTCGAGTTGGGACCCCATGACATTACTATGTAGTTGAAAGAAAAAATTGTTTCATTTTTTTAATTATCCCAGGAACGTAATTAACATTTCAAGTTTTCCATTTCAAATGTGCGCGTATCATTTCAACGAGGTCCATCTTTGATAAAAACTTATCAACATCCGCATAATTAGAGATCATCATCAGTCGATGCCACGCAATTTAGATCTCTATTTCTACTGAAATACGGGTTAATAGTGTCTATGGGCAGTAGCACTCTAGAGTTGGATGATATTCACGTCAAATTAATCTACTAAATGCTTAATCTGTGCATGGAACACCACTAAAAAATAATATTTAAAAAATAAAAATTGACGTTTGACAGTGTCATCTGTCAGAGCGCCTGCGCGGGTGTGCGCGGACGGTCTCCATTCATATTTTAATAATTATTTCGTGTTTTTACTGCCGTAATCGTCATGAAGTGATATTAAATCAAATTAATAATAGTTTATACACGGTGATTTTTAATTCACTGTTTACCTTTCAGGGTGTGAAAGTACTCATGATTTTGAGCAACTTTCACTATAAGACCAACTCTAAAACATCGAAAAAAATATCAGCTGTTTCATACAAAAATGCAATATTTAGCCAATAAAAATGTATGAAATGGATTTTTTTTTGCCATTTCGTATTTGTTCCCATAGTGAAAGTTGTTTAAAATCATGAGTACTTCCACCCCCTGATTGAGTGTGGTGGTGATTATGTGAATAGTGTTTGTTTTATGATGTTTACAGCGTGGGAAGCTACTATAAAATATTAATTAGTGTAATTGAATCAATTTGTAAGTGATTTTCACTACTATAACGACATAATAACAACATTTTGTCGTCAAAACACGGTCCTTGAAATCAAGGTCAAGATGACCTCTAGTTACGTAATAATTTTGTTTTTTATTTTCTGTTATTATCTCAAACTGTTATTTTTTTTAGATTCGTTATCTATTCATAATACTGCCTGCAAAATTTTATAACAATAGAAACAGTATTTTTAACAGAAATCGTCTAAACATAAGAACAAATAAACTACCACGCACTTTACGATAGTATTGTATTATTGTAAATCCTATTGTATTCATCCGTTTACCGTATATAGATAAGTATGTGGTCTGTTTATTCAAGAATCCAAACTACTTTACGTTATCGAGCTGCGATAAATATAACTCAAGATATTGAGGTTTTACCCGGAGCCGCTGACACGCGGCGGACCTCCGGGGCGCGATGTCGGGCGAGCAGCGGGCCCTAAAAGAATTACGCGTTCCAGCAAGGAACCTGAGAGGAGTTCTAAGTTATAAGTCACGCAAACAAATATTCTATTTTTTTAATAATAAATTCTTTGATGTAAGTTAGCTAAGCGTTTGTAATTTTATTACTGATCCCTAAATCAACTGTAATGGCGTAAACATTTACAATGAACACGCAGTTTATAGGTCGGGAAGTTATGTAGTTGTCATATAACGCAGTCACTTAATAAAATTATTAATAAAATATGTGAAAACGTTAGAGTTTTAAAAGCGCATAAAAAATTTGTTCCAAGGCGTTTGTAATTTTATTACTGATCCCTAAATCAACTGTAATGGCGTAAACATTTACAATGAACACGCAGTTTATAGGTCGGGAAGTTATGTAGTTGTCATATAACGCAGTCACTTAATAAAATTATCAATAAAATATGTGAAAACGTTAGAGTTTTAAAAGCGCATAAAAAATTTGTTCCAAACCTACCTCACATTAATCAGTAAACTTGATAGCACAATGGTTTACAACTGATGAAATGGTTTTATCACCTCAAATAACAAAGAAAAAATGCAATATTAACTCAGCTGTCAAAAACACCGCCATATTAAATTAACGTGATATAATCTGTTACAATATAATTTCGTTCAATATGAGCATCATCTTAAAATGACAATAACACAACGATTACATTATATAAAAGTCATATTGTGTACCATAACTCGACCCGAAGTAGAATACACGCCGCGACAGCTATAATTACATGATATTTAGTCAAATCGCCGACGTGTATATGACTACTATGCGACTAAGTAGGTATTTATATGACTGTTACACGAAACTCTTAGCAACTTAAGTTGAATAAAATGGGCCCTAATGCTGTCGAGTAAACGTCCTTATGACATTTATACGATTATACTAAATAACATTAAGTTGCCACCAAAACGTATACTCAACGTCGTAAATGTTTGTTGGGTCGTTTCAAACTGATTCCAATTCTGATTGATCGTGTATTACGCATTTAGGGTGGGCCTACCACCACCGCTTACAGCAGTATTATTTTAATCTTACTTCGTGGGGGAAAGAGATGGAGCTATACGTCTTGTAGAGCTTCATCTCTTTCCTACACTGAAGTAATATTAAAATAATACTGCTGTAATTGTGGTGGTAGGGCCCCAGATCGAATCTTCAGGAAAAGTTTCCTAATGGTGACTGACATAGTAGGATGGGCTTGTCAGGGTCTGTCTGTCTAAATTAGGTAAACTTTTACTGATGTTAAGAATCAAAGATGGCGACTCCGAATCCTGAAGTCTAAATAGGTATCAATGCGTTGATTTATTGGAGACAAAACAGGAGACTTATTGGTGATTCGTTAATTTATTTATAGGCCAATCGACAACTTCAGAAATCGATTCGCCTACAAATAAATTAACTTCGTGAGAATATGCCAAAACTACACCTCCGCTCTGTGCATACATGTTTACGAAACCGGCCTCACGTCACTGTTCACAGCGCTCTGTCTTCGTTTTTTATTTGATCTGAGCCTAGTCTAAAAATAATTTAAATAAATAAATTCAATTAGTATTCATTTTGACAATTTTGTAACTCAATTTTATTAAAATACAATAGACGTAGATATATTTAGTAACCTATTCCGCTTAAATAATCCTCAAGAGTCATAAAAAACCCTGAAAGAAATCAACACGTGTTTCAACGAGGCATCCTCAGGATGACGATTGACCGGTCGCAAACCAGAACACGACGTTTTGCCACACCGAGCGCTGGACGCTGAGTCTACGTCTATTGTATTTTATAATGGATTTCCGCAAAGTCACGTCTGAATCAATTTTATTAATTATTCATAGCAATAATATTAATTTTAAGTTACCTTTAATCGACACACGAGAAAATCAAGCCATCGAATGACTTATTATTTGATAAAATATAACTATAAAAAAATTCGGTCGATGACATAAATAACCTTAAAAATTTTCTTTCATATAATTATCTTTATATATATCGGAATGTTCTTGACCTGTCAAAATGAATTTCCCCGCTGTTTTGCCTTCACGAAATTGACATGAGTAGAAAAATATAATTTACTAGCTGACCAGACAGACGTTGTCCTAATTTTCCGCGCAATTTTCTTAATTTTTTCTGTAATAAGAACCTTTTCCTGACAATAACAAACACAACAGAAAAAGAATAAGCGAAATCGGTCTAGCCGTTCACGCGTGATGGCGCGACCAAGGGAAATAGGGATTCATTTTTACCCGACTACGGCGAAGAAAAAGGAGGGTTATGATTTTGACCGGTATGTATGTATGTATGTATGTTCATCTGTTCCCTCCTATCTTCCAAACCACTTATCACAATTTGACAAATGAGGTATCGTTAGAAGCGTCGTGATTGTCCGCTGGTTATAGGCTATGTGAAGTCACATTAAATTAAAAATAGCGCCCTCTAGAGGACATAAAGTGAGGAACTTAAAAAAAATATGGTTTAATTGTACCATGTTGGGTATCAAATGAAAGGGCTTAATGAGGACATTTCAAATATATATATATATTATAACCCCAAAAAAAATTAAAAAAAATCAAGTAATAAAAACTAAAACCCAACTACGACTTAAAAGGTATAAACAAGACACCACAGACAGACAAATTAAAAAGCCGGAGTCACACGTAATCTGTTCGATTTATGCCGCCCTAACACGTGTGACTCCGGATTTTTAATTTGTCTGTCTGTGGTGTCTTGTTTATACCTTTTAAGTCGTAGTTGGGTTTTAGTTTTTATTATTAGTTTTTTTTTATAAATATCGATTCTCGTTTTCTATCTACCCTTAGGAGATTACCTTCCCTTATTATATTTTTTTCCCATAGGATTCCACCTGACCTCAGAAATCTTATTAGTCCGATTCCATGGTCTAATTTTCCTGTGACAAGTAAATTAATGTAATTATCTAATAGTTATTTATGCAACTGTTATATAATATAAATAAAATAATAAAAAATAAAAATAAAAAGCCTTTATTGTTGTTCTTATTTTTTTTTAACATGCTTTACAAGTTATAAAATATGAAGTGTGCCTGATACTCAATAAAGAAATAAATATCGGTTATATAATAAGGGGTATTAAAACACGAATGTGGGTTTTATCACATGAGTGTTTTAAAACCTAATTATTTACAGTTGCTTATAAGACTTTATCTACAATTCTACACCCCTGATATGAATCTTCTATAAAAAATTCTATGCAATATCAATATTGAACAAAAATGGCGCGTTACGACGTGAATTTGAATTTTTAGAATTCGAATGTATGTTTTGTTTTTAAATTACGGTGCTTTGTTAATGACAATGTTCTTTTTTTGAAATGAGTTGCATTATGAAATTCAGTACAACATTATAACACCCGTTTGGATGATATTATGGTTACTATGACACTGGTTGTTTTAATGTTGGCAATAGGCTAACTGTTTCAGAAACTTTTATAGAAGATTTATAGCATGGGTGTAGATAAAGATATGAATGGATACGTACATAAACCTAAGCCACCCCTGGGAATAAGCAGACATACATTTCAGAACGCCTCGTGCTACGACCCTTACATGCTTCCCTACTTTGTACACAACGTATTCAGCCTATAATGTTCCCACTGCTGGGACACAGGCCTACTCTCGGTGAGCGGGGGTGGGCCCTCGCGGGCCCAGTGCGGGTTGGTAGATGTCACATGTTTTCGATTTTTTGGTTCTAAGACATGCCGGTTTCCTCACGATGTTTTTCTTCTCCGTTTTGAGTAGTAGCAGTGCTGCAATTAATTACACAAAGTAAAGTGTAAGTGTAGTTTGTGTTTTCAAAGTAAGGTTTTTTTTAAAGCGCTTTCCTGTTCGATCCTGCGACTGGATATGTCACGGCCGTTACCACTGCGCTTCATCTACGTTCATAAAATAACTAATATAAAATGACTGCCCCATTGGTGTCATGGTCGCAAGCGCGATTGCTGAGCGTAGGGTCCTAGGTTCGATTCCCAGAGGGCCTAGACAAGTGACAATCGCTTCCAATGCGTTTTTTATTTCTACAACGACTTTCAACAGGATTGACATAAGCTTTTCGATAGCTTATGTCAGTCCTATACATTTTTGCCTTTTCCATAATCGTTGTCGCTGATAGAATGTCACTTTGTCTAGGGCCTCTGTAGCTATAGACAAAATCCTTTTTCTGTAAGCGTTAACGCCAACGGAAAGATCAAATTGTATGGAGTTGACATAAGCATTATAGATGTCACGTGACTGCTGCTGTCAACTCCGTACAATTTGATCTTTCCGTTGGCGTTAACGCTTACAGAAAATACATTTTGTAGGCCCCCAGGTCGGCAAAGTGCAGTTATTGGGTTTTCTATTAAGAATTTCTCAGTAGCAACATGGAGTTGCCGTTGGTCCTCTCAGGCGTCTCATTTCTCCGCAGTACAGTTTCTAATATAACAGTATATTTCTAAGTCTCTGTGTGCCTTTATTATATATATAGTCTTCCAGACCGTATTTTCGGCCACGGCGGCCAATCTCAACGGAGACTAGCCTTCGGTGCGGGAGATATTATAGTGCACAAGTGTTTGCGCAGACACAAGTGCACTCTCTCTTCCCTCACTCTCATAGTCCGATGGGACCGGAGAGAGATCAGGCGTAGGACCAACGGCTTAACGTGCTTTCCGAGGCACGGGGGTATCACACCGCCAACTTCCAAACTCCAGGCTGTTAAAACGTGTTTGTTGCCGTTATTAACTGCGTACTTAATCTACCTTTCTTAAATACTAGCTTCCGCCCGCGGCTTCGTCCGCGTGGTATGTCGATAAAAAGTAGCCTATGTCCTTTCTCAGGCTCTAGACTATCTGTGTACCAAATTTCATTTAAATCAGTAGTTTTGGCGTGAAAGCGCGACAGACAGACACGAGTTACTTTATATAATAATAATATTAGTAAGGATTATCAACCACTAAGGGTCACACCGGAATGGCAGCGGCCGGCGGCGACGCGGCGAGCACTTTCAGTATGAAATAATTTTAAACTTTATCTACATACTTAAAAGACCAGTATCGCTTGAAAAGTTTGCGAGGTCACCCGCGGCTGCCAGCGGCTGCAAGCAGCGACGCGAGGCCGCTCGCGGCACCGCGGGCAGCCGCGTGCCGTATGTCGAAACTATTCAAAAGGTCGCCAGCGGCGACGCCGGGAGCCGCTGACGCCCCTGCCGGCCGCTGCCGGCCGCTGCCATTCAAGTGTGACTCGGCCCTTATTATAAATCCTCTCAGCATGACCACACGCGATAAAACATGTCAGTGTGTATCAACACTCTCTTTTGACGACTCAATGCCTCTCGGGTGCTCGTACGTAGTCTGTGCCAGGTTGTAACGTATACAGTTACATGTAACATGACACGATATGTGCGTACCATCACGCTAAGGAAGCTGGACCATATTGTGGTGTAATGTGGTAGTTATCGAGCTATTTCTTACTGTTTTTTCCAAAGATGGAATTATACAGGGTGTAAGGGACAGCCCTCCCCAAATAGGGGGCATTCAGCTCCTTATTTTGAATCATATTCCAAAGGAAATTTCATTTTTTTCAAATTGCGTTAATTTTTTTTATCGTTTTTTTTAGTTAATATTTCTTTATTTCAATGTTAAATTACATTCTCTGTACGCAGCACTCCGTTTATGTAAATAAAACAGCTAAAATATAAAAAAACAGCAATGGATGATAAAATACTCGAGCGTGCCCCCGGGCCCCGGCTACACTGGCTTTGCCACGGTAACGATACATTGCGTGTGAGGTAATAATACAAATCAGGTTTATTGGATTCCCATAACGTTCCTGAAATAATTTAATGCACCGGTCGTCTTAGTATGATAATTATTATGCTGAATTCATATCATCAGGGCTGTCCCTTACACCCTGTATACGACACTTATCCACTCGACATAAATACATATTGATAAGTAACTAAATACAATAATAACAAAGGGGAATATAAACGCACTATAAAAATAATGGTTTCCGCTATAAATATGCTTAACATTAAAATTAATTGAATGACTATTTAATTAGACAATGGTGCCGACTCTGTTGTTCACAAACTAAACTAAATTTAAGTTCAGTGCATCTTTTTCTTTCTATTTCATTAAGAAAAGGGCAGAAGATAAATTTTAGTTTAGTCCTGTCAAATCTGTCACTACTCCATACAAGTTTAGACGTGATTAAAAACTTGCCTACTAAAATTACGTCAATTTACATCAGGCGCTGATTAATTTGACAGGACTAAACTAAAATTTATCTTCTGTCTTTCAAAAAAATCGCAAAAATCAACGATTTTTAAACGCTAGTTATTGAATGTTAAAATTAAAATAAAACACTGTATATTTTGCAAAACGCCTACAAAAATATTAATACTAAAATAGCATAAACTCGGAATTCTTTCATACCTTCACGCTATCCACTTTATAAGCAAGACAGATATCGTGTTACTAAGCACGCGATTCGAAAATAGAACGGTCGCCATCTTAGATTCGTTGACATAATGAAAATTGACAGCTTACAGAGATGTGGTGGGACATACTGACACGCCAGTTTGGGTAGTCAGCTGTGATGGTAACTTAATGTAAAGATCGTACTATTGATACTCGAATTGTTTTCACCTTATGCCTTCATAGGTTACCTACTAGTGAGTTTCTAATACTTTTAAAAAACTCGGCAAGTGGGAGTCGGACTCGTGCATGAAGGGTTCCGTACCATTATCTATAAAAAACGGCAAAAAAATCATGTTTGTTGTATGGAAGCCCCTTAAATAATTATTTTATTCTGTTTTTTAGTGTTTGTTGTTATAGCGGCAACAGAAATACATCACCTGTGAAAATTTCAACTGTTCAACTATTACGAGTCATGAGATACAGCCTGGTGACCGACGGACAGACAGACAGACGGACAAATGAACGAACGGACAGCGGACTTTTAGGGTCCCGTTTTACCCATTGAGTACGGAACCCTAAAATTTTTTGTCAGCCGCTCTCTTAGTAACCGTTGGGCAACAGTCTCCACACGGTGGGTGCCGGAGGATGGACGGCGCCGCCGAGGCCGGACCAGGAAGAGATGGCGAGATGATCTAGACGCGTACGTTGACGTTCAAAAGTGCCTTTAATGTGCCTACTTGAAATAAATTATTTGACTTTGACTTTGACTTTGACTTTGACGTACCGCAAGGGTTGGATGGAGGTGGCAATGGAACAGGATGCCTGGAAGGATCTGGATGAGGCCTTTGGTCAGCAGTGAGAAGCCACGGGTTAAATCTAGTCTTACCAAGGGGTATCGTATCACCCAGTAACTGGGTTGTGTAGGTCAGATAGGCAATCGCTTCATGTCAAATACTGGTAATGAGATGCAACCGGTTAGACTGGAAGCGGACCCCAACATAGTTGGGAAAAGGCTAGGTGTGACGATGGCTTACGAAATTGCTCGATGTTATTGTGACGTCATTTGAATAATATTGCTCAGAATCGAGTAATTAAGTTGCCCACCTTGTGAGCTCGCTTAATATTTTTGCTCCAACCCACAATAACTTCGTGTTTAACCTAGAGTTCTGCCTACACCATAAAATAATACAGGGCGTGATACTGATCGTATCAACTACATTATATTGGCGCGTCAGAATAAATATTTAACTTTTTAATGGGTATTCTTAATTGATATTTCAACGAAGAATAACCCCACACACTGGTTAAGGCGAAGTTTGTTTATCGAATAAACAAACTTCCTCCAAGGCTCCCATTATACCTATACACTCAATCTGATAGCGATCAGGGGGTCTAAAACGGCATTTGAAATTCCTCTAAAAGCAATTCATTTCCTGAATACCCAGCTGTCATTACCAATTCCTCTAATTTGACACAAAAGCAATCCATAATGAGTGGACCATTTTACGAATCTCCACATAAAACTGTCAAACAGATGAATTATTTCGTTATATGAATTGCACGCAGATCATAACATGAATTGTCAGTTTGTGACATTCTACGATGATTCATAATATTTCCCTATTATGATTTTGCCAAAGTGACTTGTTTAAGCCCCCGGTACCGATGATCTATGGGCCTATGGGATGATGATCTATGGGATGATATATGACCTATAGGGGTTTGCTAGAATATTTTGACCAAATGTGAGGGACTTGTGGCTAACTAATAACAGCCGCGCGGGTCGATCGATCAGGTTCAGCTACGCTTACAGCGGTTCGTCCGCGAATGGGTGGCCATCTTTACATACCAAGACCCCTCCGTGCCTCGGAAAGCACGTGAAGCCATTAGTCCCAGCTGTCATTTGTAGATTTTTGACAGTTGTTACGGGTTGAAGCTAATATTTCCCGTTCGAAAGCGTAGTAGGTTACTAAGGAGAAGAACGGGCAACAATGCCAGACACTTGACGTAAACACAACTGTAGGACCTTCGCCTTAACACCGTAGTGCTGTGCAAAAAAGGCCGGTCACGCCCTTTTCAACAGCGATGCTATCAGCATATTGGATTTTGTACTCATCGCTATTAAAGTGAGCCAATGAACGATAAATGTTTATTAAAAATAAAACTATTAACTTCACGGCACTGATATTATATTAACAGATATGTTATACACTCACAAAACAACCGAAAAAAGTGTTCTGCGCAGCAGCGGCACACATACCCACGTTTCATTCATCTTTACATTTCACTACAAGTAAAAACGTTACAATTGGAATGTTTTCGAGTCTTCACGATTGCGCGCTTATAACATATCTGTTAATTTAATATCATTGCTTCACGGTGTTTGTGAATCAGAGGCTATAGACAAAATCCCTTTTCTGTAAGCGTTAACGCCAACGGAAAGATAAAATTGTATGGAGTTGACATTAGCTTTAGAGATGTCACGTGACTGCTGCTGTCAACTCCATACAATTTGAACTTTCCGTTGGCGTTAATGCTTACAGGAAAGGGATTTTGTCTAGGCCCCTTGGAGCAGTAGTGGTCGGCTAGCGTTACCGAGCTCTCTCTATAGGTCGCAGTGAACCCAGACAGGCACTTTACTTTCATCATCTGCCTAGCCTTTTCCTAACCAAGTTGGGGTCGGCTTCCAGTCTTACCGGATGCAGCTGAATACCAGTATTTTTACATGGAGCGACTGCCTATCTGACCTCCACAACCCAGTAACTGGGTAATACGATATCCCTTGGCAAGACTGATTGTCAGACTTTCAGGCTTCTGACGACCCGTAACGACAGTCAAAGATCCACAAATGACAGCCGGGACCAACGGCTTAACGTGCTTTCCGAGGCATGGAGGAGTCTCGATATGAAAGGCGTTTTACTTTATGTAAATTATTTCATCACCACTGCTCTCAAAGCGGTGATAGAAAACATCGTGAGGAAACCGGCATGTCCTAGAAAAAATCGATTACATGTGACATCTACCAACCCGCACTGGGCCCGCGTGGTAGATTACAGCCCACTCCCTCTCGAAGAGAGGAGGCCTGTGTCCCAGCAGTGGGAACATTATAGGCTGATTATACTTGTGCTAAACGTAACTGGCGAAATGTAAGTGTACATATGCACCTCTGCCTACCCTATTGAGGAAAACAATCATGAAGATCATCTCACAGTGAATGTCAAGTAATTTGTTTCAATTAGGCACATAAAAGGCACTTTTGAACGTCAAAAATAAAGAAATAGAACTGATTTTAGTTGTCAAAAGGTAGTTTTCCTATTGAGAAGAATGGGCAAGAAACTCCACCGTCTGCCTACCTTTTCCCAACTATGTTTGGGTCTGCTTCCAGTCTAACTGGATGCAGCTGAATACTAGAGGCCCTAGACAAAGTGACATTCTATGAGCGATAACGATGATGGAAAAGGCAAAAATGTATAGGGCTGAGATAAGCTATCGAAAAGCTTATGTCAATCCTGTTGACAGTCGTTGTAGAAATACGAAACGCTTTCGAAGTGATTGTCACTTGTCTAGGATTCTATTTTATATGGAGCGACTGCTTATCTGTCCTCTACAACCCAGTTACTGGGTAACACGATTCCCCTTAGTAAACTGTTTGTTACAGTTTTATTTTCGACGAATGTCCTTATCACATTTTATAGTCTGCACACTTGGCGAACGAATAACTCAGCTTATCGCAGTCCACTGCTGGACATAGGCTTCTCCCACAGGCTGCTGCAGAACACCCTGTCCCTCGCCTTCCACATCCAGTCTATCCCAGCCACCTTCAGTCGTCGGTTCATCTAGCTCGGGGCGTCCCAGACTACGCATACCTATACCCGAAAGGAACTTCGAAGTAACCCACGACTACTCTCAACTGTTACGACGGTATATGGAGTCTCCATATACACGTACTTACAGGAAATGTAACTTAGCTATTACAAATCCCTATTGCATGAAAGACAACAAAGCATGACACACAATAATTACCGAAAAGTGAAACGGATTGTCAAACAACATAATATCTAATAATAGGTGACAAACAGTCGAGCCGTGACCGGCTTTAGGCACATAATGGGCAGAAATGCGGACGGCATTGCGCCACGGACGGACATACGAATCGTATTGTGACAATTCTATTATTACTGATCACTTGTGGTAAGAACTTGGGTCAATTTTGATTTTTGAAAGATAATAAAGGGTACTGGGGGCCTAAACTGGCCACATTAGCAATTCCTCTAAAAGCTATTAATTTTCTGAATTCCCAGCTGTCTTTTGCAATTCCTCTAATTTGACACAAAGGTAATTCATAATATTTTTGGACCATTTTACCAATCCCCAGGGAAAATTGTCAAACAGAAGAATTATTTCGTAATATGAATTGCACGCAGATCATAAATTGTCAGTTTGTGACATTTTAAAATGATTCATAATATTTTCATAGTAAGATTGAAAACATGTTTTTTTTTTGTGAAATTATATTTTAGTAATGTACCCATTACGTTTATGGAAATCCACTGGCTAATTAAATCCACTGGCTAATTACATCCACTGGCTAATTAAATCCGCTGGCTAATTAAATCCGCTGGCTAATTAAATCCACTGGCTAATTAAATCCAATGGCTAATTAAATCCGCTGGCTAATTAAATCCGCTGGCTAATTAAATCCACTGGCTAAATAAATCCGCTGGCTAATTAAATCCGCTGGCTAATTAAATCCTCTGGCTAATTAAATCCACTGGCTAATTAAATCCGCTGGCCAATTAAATCCACTGGTTAATTAAATCCGCTGGCCAATTAAATCCACTGTCTAATTAAATCCGCTGGCTAATTAAACCCGCAGGCCTATTAAATCTGCTGGCTAATTAAATCCGCTGGCTAATTAAATCCGCTGGCTAATTTAATTTGACCTTGTAGTTGTATACTTATAATAAACCCTATTTGGTTTTGGAGTTTAGACTGCGTACAGGAAGACAGTGTGGGTGCGCCTCCTACAAGGTGGATAGTCTGGAGAAGGTCGCAGGAACTCGCTGGATGCGACTGGTACAAGACTGATCGATGTCGCGATGGTTGGGAGACGCCTATGCCACATTATGATGGTAGTCCTACTAAAGCCAAAATAGCTTTATTTTAAGTGGCAAAGTTCTTAGTTTTCGTGGTCACTCTGTCGGTATCTGTGACCAATACTTATCTGTGAGACAACAATCGCGTTGCAGAGTTGATTATTGCATTCGGTTACTAGATGGTTAAGGCGAAGACAGTGGTATTATTCTTAATGCTGACTGTTAGTGCTCACACGTCCACACACGACGTCGGGGTCCGTCGTACATGACTGCGGCTGCTGTCAACGCAACGCCTGTCAGCGGCTGAAGTTCCCTCTGCCCTTGACGCATGCCGCTCGTGTGTATACTATGTTTTAAAGCAAATAAATATATTCTATTCTATTCTATTCTTACCCGTATTTTGTAGGAGGGTTAATTCTGTCTACCTGTCTGTCTGGTCCTGAGATCGCAAAAACAGAGAAACTTAGCTAAGTATATGAAACTCAGACAAACTCAGTTTTTTTTGCCTTGCCTATTGGCAAGGAGTTTGTTTTTTTCTTTCATTATTTTTATGTTCAGCTTAGTTTCAAATTCAACGAAGTTTTTCAAATTATCATTGAATCTCGGGTAATTTGAGACAAGGCTGGGGTAAAGTGTAACCCAGACCTGGCAACACTGAATAGCTCTCAACTCATAACACGCTCTCTTCGCAGTTGAGCAAGTTGATACTTTATGTGCGAATTTCACCGACGAAACTGAACGCGATTAGCACATAAATAAACCGAATTCAAGAGCTGTCAGTGTCAATATTCCAAAGAAAATAATGACACTGATATTTCTTGATCGTGGTTTATGTGCAGGGGGCCACGTCTATTAATTTACAAACGTGTCAGTGGTCTCGCAATGATGAGTTTTTGACAGATTTTGTAGGGCATATCTGTCAACTGATCATTGTGAGACCACTGACGCGTTTGTAAATAAGTAGACTTGGCCCCCTGATCGCGTTAAGTTTTATTGGTGAAATTCGCCCTAAGCCGACTGTGCCTTAACAGAACTCAGTTTAACATCACGACTTGACCGCTATTAGCTTGAAACTAACAAAACATTGCAACATTTAACTTAACTCATTATGTTCTGGGATTCCTTTAGTTACAATCAGAGATATTATTAAATGTAACAAGATATTTCACTTGACTAGACTTCTAAAGACCGTTCATTATAACTTGTCCCGTCAGGCGATTGGTACTGCGGGCCTAAAACGGCCACATTAGCAATTCCTTTACATGCAATTCATTTCCTGAATTTCCAGCTGTCATTAGCAATTCTTCTAATTTGAAACAAAAGCAATTCATAATGTGTGGAACATTTTACGAATCTCCATAGACAACTGTCGAACAAATGAATTATTTCGTAATATGAATCGCACGCAGTTCATTATTATGAATTGTGAGTTTGTGCCAATTTACGATGATTCATAATATTTTCGTATTATGATTCTGCCAAAGTGACTGTTTTAAGGCCCCTGAGGCTATAGACAAAATCCCTTTTCTTTAAGCGTTAACGCCAAAGGAAAGATCAAATTGTATGGAGTTGACATTAGTTTTAGAGATGTCACGTGACTGCTGCTGTCAACTCCATACAATTTGATCTTTCCGTTGGCGTTAACGCTTACAGAAAAGGGATTTTGTCTAGGCCCCCTGTTCTGTCAATCGCCATTTTGAACTCTATTAGTACCTACTGAAACTAATTTTGCCAAGCAATAGTGCCAATATGAGGCCAAGGGACAAGTTATAGTGAACGGTCTGTAGAACTACCTCGTTGGTTTTTCATCAGGAATCCATACTAATATTATACATTCGAAAGTAACTCTGTCTGTTTGTCTGTCTGTCTGTCTGTATGTTACCTTTTCACTAAACCACTGAACAGATTTCTATAAAATTTGGCAAGGATATAGATGGTATCCCAGGGAAGGACATACTACTATTACTACTTTTTATCTTTTTATCGACATACCATATTACTTTTTATCGACATACCATGCGGGCGAAGCCGCGGGCGGAAGCTAGTAGTATTATATATTTGGGGGAGGCCTTTGCTCAGTAGTGAGACAGTGTAGAAAAACTAAAAACCAAAAAAAAATATTTATCTTAGTAGCAACCTGCGAATATTTTTTAAACAATCTGTCAAATACAATATTTTTAAAACAATCTGTCAAAATCAGAGTTTTTGAAGTCGTCAGATTTACGGAAAACCCACAATTTCTTCAACAGATTTGACTAAGGGCGAATTTCACCAAACTTTCATACCGAGTATAAGTCTTATCCTCCGAATAAATTTTGAATTTTTGTCTGTTTTCTCTTACAAACACTGTCAGACGATAGTATTATTCCAGGTATAAAAGATATCTACATCTACACTAATATTATAAAGAGAAAAGATTTGTATTTTTGTGTGTATGTTTGTAATGAATAAACTCAAAAACTACTGCGCCGATTTCAAAAATTCTGTCACCATTAGAAAGCTACATTCACCCTGACTAACATAGGCTATAATTTATAAAGATTACACGCGGGCGAAGCCGCTGGCGGCAGCTAGTCTTTGATAAAATCAGCCCTTCGTCAGGACAGGACGCGTACGATCAAACGCAAATCTAGAAGTTCCGAAGCCGCGGGCGGAAGCCAGTTACCGTACTTATATACAAAAACTTGTGCCTTGTTGTTAATTGCTTCTTGGTAGTCACCGAACAATTTCACAGGCTGAACGAATACATCACCTTTATTACGAGTATTTACAGTCCAACGCGGCAACGATTCCACGTCGGATCAGACGAAGATATTTGATAGTAGATATAATTATACAGTTCGTCGGTAGATGTCGTAGGAATGCCCTGTGACGTCACAGACAGTCTGCGTACTATATCGTGGACGCGCGCCAAAAGACGTCTAGGGCTGTCACTCGACTGCTTAGAAATATTGAGAAAAAAATCAGTATATAATAACTTTTGTAATAGCTTTTTTTATTAACCTACTTCTTCAAAACGGAGGAAGTTTTCAATTCGTATGATTGTATGTTTTTTTTTTTTACGCGTTTACTCCGCCAATTATAATTCGATTTTGATGATTCTTTTTTTGTTTGGTAGGTCATGGTTCAGAGGTGGTCATTTTTAAATATTAAGGACCGACTTTCAAAAGCCAGATGAGAGCCAAATGTTTTTTCCGTGGAATAAAATTGAAGTCTGACAGGTAGAATGAGAAAAACTGTCATCAATTCAAAATAAAACTATTCCTAAGATGAAGATATCAGGCGATGGAATGATCAGATTTCAACCGTCAGAAAACTTTTGTCTGAGAAATAAATATCTATGGTGTTTCGATAAATTATTTTATAAATAAAAGCTGTCATAACACCATTATTTATTTTGCAGTATTTTTTTTTTGTAGAAAAATCAGACATTAAATTAAATTACAAGAATTTTATTTAATTAAAAGAATATTATTTTATGATCCGTTCTCCTTTGCAACCCTACACTACAAATGCGTAAGCTGCGCAGACGCAGAACAAAACGTCTCCATTACTTCGTCGTTTTATTTTCAACTAATTATCCGTACCCAATGCCAAACACTAAGACAATGCTAACTATTTAGTTTTATTTAGTCGCTTTTAGTCTATTTAGTTTTACATAATGTCTAGACTGAGAGTGACGGGCTAAACTTAGTGGCTCATCTGGACGCATTCCTTAGCCCAGTTTTAGACCACCCCAAGGAGTGATCTAACCGACTGCAAAAAGGAGGAGGTTCTCAATTCGTTTTGATGTTTGTTTTTAGGGCAACTGATAGAAATCCGACGACAGACGAAACCCGAAGTTTGCCGAGGGACATTATGAAAAAAGTTGTACTGTACAATTACTGCACATACATAATAATAATTATTTATATTAGCAGTTTTTGTTTTTTTTAAATAATTCTGTCATAGAGATATAATAGTTATTTATGCAACTGTTATACAAGGTGGAGACGACAATACGTCAAAAAATGAAACCCTGTATATCTAATGACGTTATCGTACATACAAAAAATTAATCAAATATATCCAATAGTTTAGTTACCATAGCTAGTCAAAGATCGGCAAACCCCAAAGTCGGCCCATCACTACTATTTACTTTGTTTTAATTTTTTTTTTTTTTTGTTTCGATGTTAGAATTTATTTGGAAGTTCCAAATTATGCATTAGTATTGCCAGTGTTTTCATTTATTTTTGTATTGTCGTCTCCATATTGTATAATAAGGGGTATTAAAACACGAAGGTGGGTTTATCGAATGTGTGATAATAGTATCACATGAGTGTTTTAATACCTAATTATTTACAGTTAGATACAAGATTTTATCTACACCCATGATATGAATCTTCTCTAAAAGTTTCTTTGCAATACCAATATCCAACAAAAATGGCGCGCTACGACGTGAATTCGATTTTTTCGAATTCGAATGTGTTTTGTTTTTAAATTACGGTGCTGTTAGTGAAACGCTCGTGAATGACAATGTTCTTTTTTAAATGAGTTGCATTATGAATTTCAGTACAACATTATAACACCCGTTTGAATGATATTATGGTTACTATGACACTGGTTGTTTTAATGTTGGCAATAAGCTAACTGTTTCAGAAACTTTTAGAGAGGATTTATAGCATGGGTGTAGATAAACGTTTTTTATTCTTTCTTTCTTCTATTTCATTTAAGATAGATAGTTCTAAAATCATAATAAATTATAGAATAGTTATGTGTTTAAAACATGCAAGTATATTTCATTTTAAGTATAAAAAACTATATTTCCTAATTTGATGTGAGTATATTATCCATTACAGCTATTGTTCTAATGTTTTTCAAGTACAATAAAGACAAAAATAATTTGTTTTCGTTGATTTTAAATTGTATGACTTGATGAGGTTACTTTGTGTACCAAATCTCATTGATCGTGTTTATGTAGGTATGGTGTCAGTAGTGCTAGATCATAACCAGTGACTAACCCTTTCACTTCCTTGATCATTACTAGGTGTCGCAAATGGGTTAGAATCATTCTTATCCCGCGGCGAACGTGATGCAATGGCTTCCTTAAAACGATTGGGCGTTCCTAATGTAGGATAACAAATATTGCTTTAATTAGATGAACAGGTTCCTACATTTCTGGGCAGAGGCTAGGCTTCAGGGTCTCACAGAGTTTAGCGGTTTCACTAGGCATTGAGGCCCCACAGGTCTTACAGGGCTTAGAGGTTTCATTTGGCTTCGAAGTCCCACTGATGAGCTTAGAGGTCTCTCTGGGCTCAGAGCAACCACCGGGCTTAACGGTTTTACTAGGCTTTGCGGATCCTAAAGCTCGGCTTAGAGATCACACTGGGCTCAGGGCATCCACAGGGCTTAGAGGTTTCACTAGGCTTCACGACTCCATACGACTTTAGAGACCACACCTGGCTCAGGGCATCCACAGGGCTTAGAGGTCTCACCAGGCTTCGGGCACCCACAGGGCTTTGAGGTCTCACTAGGCTTTGGGTTCACAATGGGCTTAATGGATTCATTCGATTTTGAAGTAATTTGGGTCCCACAGGTTTTATTGGTACCACGGCTCGTAATGGAGCCAGTGACACCGCAGTCGTTACAGCTGCAGGTGGTAGAAATAGGTGATGGAGGCTCACTGGTTTTAGAGGTCACATTGAGGTCAGGGCATACACAGGACTTAGAGGTGTCACTAGGATTTGGGGTCGCACAAGGCTTCAAGGTTTCAGTAGGTCTTGGCGCTACCTGCATCCTATATCCACTGAGCACACGGCAGTCGTTACAGGTACAGCTGATAGTACTAGGTGCTCGAGACCCACCCGAAGAAGAGGTACAACTCGATCGGGACCCACTTGCTTTAGAGGACCTACTTGGCGTTCGGGTTCCACTGCGTTTTTTGCCATCACCTCTTTTCCCACCACTGAATTCACCCCCACTACCACCACTACTACCACCACATGTACCACATGGGCTTTTGGCCCCGCCGCCATCTTTCTGAAGTCGAGGCGTTCGTATTTCAGTTTGTATTGTTATTATTTCTTTCTCCTCGCATAAGGTTCCATCCGGATTCTTCGTCCTCGTTAATTTGACTGTTTCTTCAAATCGTTTCTCGAATACGCCTAATGTCGTTTCAGTAACTGGTTCTAATTCGAAAACATCTGCCGGTCTTACTGACGGTGTTACTGATTGTGTTGCCGATACTGCTAATGGTTTTTCCGCGCTACTGCATACTGATGGTGGCTTGCTGGATTCTGAGGGTGCACGGAAGACCACACTTGGTGCTGAAGTACTCGACTTAAGAGCGCTAGACGGTGTTTGAGCGCAGGATAAGTCCTTAATTTTACCCTTGACTTCATCACAACACTTGATAAAACTTTCTATTTTTGGAGTTTGTTTCGCAGCCTGCAATTCCTTTGCGATTTGTGAGATTTCATTTAAGTGTTTCATGAGATGATCCAAACGTTCCTGAGTCGCAGGCGTTATTGACGGTTTAGCAGTTTCCATTTTTGTACAACTACATGGTGGTATTATTTTTTGTGGTTCCGGCTGGATCTTTGATTGACAGGGGCTAGGTTTTGGCGATATAGCTTTTTCTATTTTTGGACAACTACATGGTGGTATTATTTTTTGTGGTTCCGGCTGGATCTTTGATTGACAGGGGCTAGGTTTTGGCGATATAGCTTTTTCTACTTTAGGTGTGGGCTTACAACAAGGGTCGCCTGGTGGTTTAATTTTTTGTGGTTCCGGCTGGGTCTTTGATGGACAGGGGCTAGGTTTTGGCGATATAGCTTTTTCTATTTTTGGACAACTACATGGTGGTATTATTTTTTGTGGTTCCGGCTGGATCTTTGATTGACAGGGGCTAGGTTTTGGCGATATAGCTTTTTCTACTTTAGGTGTGGGCTTACAACAAGGGTCGCCTGGTGGTTTAATTTTTTGTGGTTCCGGCTGGGTCTTTGATGGACAGGGGCTAGGTTTTGGCGATATAGCTTTTTCTATTTTTGGACAACTACATGGTGGTATTATTTTTTGTGGTTCCGGCTGGATCTTTGATTGACAGGGGCTAGGTTTTGGCGTTAAAACTGTTTCCACTTTAGGTGTGGGCAAACCATAAGGGTCGCCTGGTGGTTTTATGTTTTGTGGTTCCGGCTGGATTTTTGGTTGATAGGGGCTAGGTTTTGGCGAAATAGCTTTTTCCTCTTTAGGTGTGGGCGGCATACAACAAGTGTCGACTGGTGGTATTATTTTTTCTGGTTCCGGCTCGAGCTGTGGTTTACTGGGTGCTATAACTTTTTCCTCTTTAGGTGTGGGCAGACAACAAACGTCCGGTTCTTCTTCTGGAATGTCTTCTCCTTTCGGTGTTTCTTGTACGTTTTTATACTTCAGTTGTTTGAATCGTTTCAATCTGAATGACTCCTCTCTCTCCATTTCATCCAGTTCAGACAGAATGTATCTCATTGTAATAATTATCCTTGGTATTATGCACCTCGATAGTACATTCTGTTTCCTGCGAATACAAACCTCTTGTTTATATTCTGCATTTTCTTTACAAAACCGCTGAACTCACCCTTCCTTACTCACTTAAATTTCTTTTATTCTATGGAATACTGATCTTTAATAATAATAATAAATTTAAACTTTCATTAGCGCCATCAGGATGGAATTTGGTGTGGACAAATGTGCGGGTATGCATGTAAAGCGAGGGGAGATTGTGGAATCCATGGTAACCCAACTCTCAGATTCCATAAACCTTAAAGCACTCTCCGCATGCGAATCCTATAAGTATTTGGGTATGTCGGAAGCGTTGGGCATTTATGATATTGACATGAAGCAATCGTTAGAGGAGCGTTTTTTGGCCGCCTGAAGAATGTATTTAATAGTCTTCTATTAGGTGGAAACAAGGTGCGCGCCGTCAAAGGTTGGGTCATGCCGGTTTTACGGTACTCTTTCGGCATACTCAAATGGACTCAGATCAACTCGACGCCTTGGATAGGAGGATCCGTACGCTGCTGACTGCATATCGAATGCATCACCCACGGGCATCGGTAATGAGACTGTATATCCCGCGAAGTGTGGAGGTCGAGGCTTTTAATGCTAAGACCCTCCACAATCGCGAGATGTTGTCTAAGGGTCAATTCAGACCACGACGCGACGCTGCGTGCACATTTTAACTTTTTAACTATCGAACTTATTTTCTTCACAAAATTTGTCGCGTCTCGGTGTGAACTGATTCGGGAACATTTCCTAGAAGCAGACGTGGGAAAGCATCGAGATGTGGTCGCGCTTGACAAGGGCCTCACCCCGCTTTCCTTGGCTAGTTAAGAGAACTGGGCCGAGAGAACTGGAAGCCTCTAGTACTAGACACTAATGATCGCTGGGGGGTATGGCAGAGTAAGAAGCTTCCCGGACACTCTTTCCGGGCCCTACATGGACCCGATGTATGTACATTTATTGGCGTCCGTAGCCTGGCTGCGTTTCGTTGACCTCTTTGGGGAAACCGAAGATTTTGTCGGTGCAATATTATTATAGACGAAAAATTATTGGAGATTTATTGTGAAAGACAGCACGTTTGGCATTTGTCGGGCAACGTCGGGGGGAATTAATCAGACACATTATCTCCGGGTGTTCTCGTCTAGCTAACAAAGAGTACTTGCATAGACACAACCTTGTAGCCAGGATAATGCATCAGCAACTTGCTTTAAAATACAGCCTTGTGGAATAGGATGTGCCCGACCGAATGCTTGAAAATGGAAATATCACATTGTACTGGGATCGATCTCTCATCACTGACAGGACTATTGTTGCCAATAAGCCTGATATAGTGGTGGTGGATCGAATAGACCGGCGCGCAATGATTGTTGACATAACGGCGGGACCGTTACGGTAACCTCATGAAAGCCGAAAAAGATAAACAAATCAAGTATCTTGACTTGGCTCGCGAGGTTATCGACATGTGGGATGTGGACTCAGTGATTCTTGTGCCGATAGTCGTGACAGCCAATGATTTAATAGCCAAGGGCCTCGACGAACACCTTGGGAGGCTCTCATTGGGCAGCTTCATTCAGAAAGCGGTACTTCTGGATACGGCTCGCATTGTTAGTAGGTTCCTCTCTCTGGAGCCCTGACCTCCGGTACCTTGGACCCTGTTCCCTATACAGGTGGGCTACCATTTTTATATTTTTAAATGTTTTTTTTTTGTATAAAATATTTCATGTCCGTGAACGGGCGCCGTCAGTTGTACTGATATTTTATAATTGCGGACGCTTTTAACATGCTTTCTACATTATTCTCACATGTATAATTTAAACATGAATGATGTAACCAATTTTTTGTATATTTTTTTTTTATTTAAAGGAGTTTCCGTGGAGTTTCTTGCCCGTTCTTCTCCATACGTACCTACTACGCTTTGGAATGGGCAACTAGCTTCATATTTCTGACTGACCGACTCCTTGACAATTCAAAAATGCCTGTAAACGGTTTAATTGCAATAAATGTTTTTGAGTTTGAGTTTGGTTTGAGTTTAAAAATATAATTTATCCTATAAGTGCAATTAAATGAGCAATATATATAATTATATATATAATACATATAATATATAATTTATTTTAATCACGTTCTTGAAAACGGCTCTAACGATTTCGATTAAAGTTGCAATATGGGGTTAACGAGGGCGAAAAATCGATCTAGGCGTGATGATGTTAAAGTATAAAACAAAACTTGTATACCTACTTGTCACGTCAGCAAATTATTTGTCACTTTTTTTTTGGGCGTTACCCCACCAAAATAATATCGTTTTCGACTTTATTTTGCGGGGGTAACGCACACATTTTCGACGTTATTTTGCGGGGGTAACGCTCACATTTTCGATATTATTTTGCTGGGGTAGCGCACACGTTTTCGACTTTATTTTGCGGGGGTAACGCACACATTTTCGACATTATTTTGCGGGGGTAACGCTCACATTTTCGACATTATTTTGCGGGGGTAACGCACACACTTTTTTTAAAATCTCATTACGATACGCCTATCTTAATACTAAAAAAAACCAGATAAGTGCGAGTTGAACTCGCGTGGTGACGGTTCCGTACGATATTATGTTATCCATGGTAGATAACATAATTTATCGTTTTTATCCTAAGAACAAACTTAACATTTTAGTTGAAAAATATGTTCACCCATACATTCCAACTGCAAATGTAAGTTTGCACGCACAATCTTGTTATTGTATGACCATAACTTCTTATAGGTTTTCTTATAATCATAAGTAAAAATATATTCTCAGTATTTTTTTCTCAAAATTTCAGAGGCAAGGGCGGGGTAGTATTCTTCTCTGGGGGAATGTATTTTCTTAAATATCTTTAAAAGTTTTTATTTTAAAAGAATAAAATATACATATTTGAAATCCTCACAACAAACTCTTTAATTTGATATGTCACACGGTACAGCTTGCAAAACTTTTTTTTTTAATTTACCCCCGTAGAGTGACCCTCATATTCAAAATTCATTAATTTACGTATCACGTCCGTGTTTGGGTCACAAAAATTCATGTGTACCAAATTTCAACTAAATTGGTCCAGTAGATTCGGGGCAAAGATAAACGGATAGACAGACAGCCAGCTAGCCAGTCAGACAGACAGACATGGGAGTCATCCTATGTTCCTTATTAGTTTTGTTTTTTCATTTAGAACCCTAAAAATAAGGGAAATGGTGCAAAACATATTACATCGATCGAGTTTCTCATTTCTACCAGGCAAGTAATATCTCTCTATTAGACCTGACAGTTTTATTTTTATTTTTTAAAGATTTTTGTCTAAACGTTAATTTTATTTTTACCCGACTGTACATCTATTCCCTCATAACTTCAAAACTCCTCATGATAATTTGACAAATGAGGTATCGTTGGAAGCGTCTTGATCGTCCACTGGTTATAGGCTAGATGACGTCACATTAAATTGAATATGGCACTCTCCAGCATCCTTGAAAGGGGTCATTGTACTCATCATTATGAACAATGTTCACTATGGGAAAACAAAATCGCGAAAAAAAAAAAATCACGATTTCTGGGTATCCCAGAGGATGCCCATGAATTAAATTTCACTCTGTATATTAATAGCTCTTTCAGCACACAGAAAATTATGTATTTCTCACATGGGTCATAAAGTTATGTAGAAACCAGTAAAAAACAAACGACGGGGAGAACATTTATTGAAAACGTAAAACTCATAATAATTCATCGTTAAAAAAATTATGAGGGAAACAAATTTCCATCTGTTGTGGGTCGTAAACACGTCGCCTTACGTTGTCTACATATTATTCAACAATGCTATCATATATTATGTCCTTAATCTTCTCACTATTGCCAATGTACTCACTGTTTGCCATAAGAAGCTTTTGATTCCTCATATTCTTACTTCGTTTCTTACTATAATCTTACCGAGATATTATATCGTTTACTTCTTGCTGTCCATAAATATTGTACCTGCTTGCTTTAGAATAATATTTTTCTGGAAATGCAGATTGACCAGATTTGCATATATGATTCCATAGCTGTTGTGCAGCACTTCGGCTGCCTAAAGGTTCTATCAAATCTTGGTACAGTATCGTGGGAAGATTTGGTTTTGCAAGAACGTTGCTGCGGGCCGTATTTAGTAGCAGTATTGCTGCTCGGAAGATGATCGGAAGGAACTAAAGCTGCTCTGGCGCTTATGAATGTCCCGTCGACGTAATGCTCTGGCTGCATACATTTGTATTACATTTTACAGGTTCAGGTAGTTGAGTTTTAGGCGGAGTTTCGGGACAAATGGTTACCCCGCATGCAAGCGCTGCGCGGGACTTATAAGCTGTTATGCTTAGCTTTGGAAATTTGTCAGGTTTTATGAAAAAGCCGATATTTTCCGATTCCAATTCGTATTCATAGGAATACGTTATATATAAATAAAATGTATGATATCGTTGATATATAAAATTGCAGGTCGTCAATCACTTGACACTTTGGGTCATTGGGTCATTGTTGTTTTTATTTTCTATACAACTTTCAATGAATTCATCTATGCTTTCACTAACTAGTATTTATTGCATATCAGGCTTCCAATTAGAATCTGAGAATTTTGAAGGATATACTATATTTCGATTTGAAAAATTCGTCTGCTCAACGACGTGAATAACGCAATAAACGTAGCTGTCAAAATGACAGCGATTGCGATCAATTGATAAGTTATGTGTGTAACGCAATCACCCCGCAGTTCTTCCTGTTTTGTTGCTTTGCTATTCTATGATATCATCTCAAACGAGTAGTTGAAATTGGTTCTATGTTGCTCCGTAGTTTGTAATCAGCCAAATTATGATAGAATTGAACTAAATATTTCTTCAAAGGACTCTTTTATGATTACAATAGTATAACTGAATCATCGTCATTACTCGTTGGACTGGCACAGAAGAACGGATCTTGCTCAACTGTCTCATTTTTATGGCTTCTTTCCAGAGAAGATAACGTGTAAGCAGATGCACTCGACCCAAAAAACGGTGGGTATGTGGTTGACAAGTCTAAAGTTCTGATTAAAGTTTCAGATTTGATATTCCTCACAGTTTGTATGAACCCTTTCGTCACCGGTACTTTACATACATTAACTCTCTTAGCACTTTTTCCCGATCCACATGATCCACACGAGCTGGTCTTTGATACCAACTTCTGTTCTGGGTCGTAAACATATTCCTTTACAGTTGTTGTTTCCGTTTCTTCAACAATGTTACCATCTACCTTCTTATATCTTTTCACTGTTGTCGTTATACTTTCTGTTTTGCCCGCATTTGGACCTTCTATTTTCTTTCCTTCTTTTGGTACTACAATAATTTTTACTGAAGTATTGCTTTTACTTTTTGCCCCGCATACAGTGCAACCACTGTCAGGTTTAGATTTTATTGAAGGTACAGATTGACAAGATTTTCCTGAATATGGCGATGGTTGTTTATGGACGCAAGTACTTTCAGTCACTGCTGGTGGACACTCTTGGGTAGCTTCCGATTTGCAAGAATTTTGAGATTGCTGTTTTGCAGCACACTGGCCGCATGTTGGTGTAGTAACCTGTCCGGAGGGAACAGATGTTCCGGCGCTGCAAGTATTTACCGAAGGTGCAGGGCTGCTTGCTTTCGTACATGCACATGAACCAGATTCAGATGGTTGAGTTATAACAGGTGGAGTTACAGGTGTAGCTTTGGAACAATTTCTTCTCCCACATCCCGGTGGTGGGGGTGGTGCTTTGTAGGTGTCAAGCTTAGCTTTGGTAGTTTGACAATTTTTATAAAATGTTTCGATGCTTTCCGATACTAATGCGCCATCTTTATATTTTGATATACAATCTAAAATATCGTTTAGATTTAATATCAGGTCGTCAATTACTTGTGGTTTTGGTTCATTGTGGGGTTCTATTTTAGATTTTATTTCAACGCAACTTTTAATGAATTCCTCTACGCTTTCACTTACTAGTCCCTTTGCTTTTGCTTCTTTGCTTAATGCTATACTATAATCAATTCTGTTCAAAAGTTTTTCTATACTGGAAACTGTAGGTGATCCCCCTCTGCATGATTTTAAAACATCGATCTTAGCCCTAAATTCTTTACAACACGACATAAAACTGCTTACAGTAGTAGCCGATAGATCTCGTTTTTGTACAATATTTGTTATTTTCTCCAAATTTGTGACTTGATCTTTCAAGCGATCTAGTTTTGTTTTAACTATTTTGTGACATTTGAACTCCTCTATTTTAATTTTAACAGATTTACAACATTTTAAGAAATTTTCTGCACTTTTAGTCAATAATCCCTCACATTGATAATGATTAGTCATGCAAATAACTTCATCAACATGTTTTTCTAATTGTTCTATACGATTATTGGACATTGCCTCCAAGTCCAATGGTTTGGAGGCAGCTGGTGGTGGTGGTGGTGGTAGTCGGGGTTTCAAAATATACTCTGGTATCGGCGTCTTCTCCTTGAATCTTGGCTTCAAATCCATACCAAGATCGGGTGGTTTGGGTAGGGACTTAAAATCACCAGTTTGCACTGGTTTAGGTGTGTCTAACTTCGTTTGACATGAGCACGAGCTGTCAGTTTCTCCAATTTTCTCACATTTAGTACATACTCTATCTTTGTTCGGGCCTTCGCTAACTTCAATGACTTTTTTCAACTGAACTTTCAGCCGTCCCAGTTCACATATAGTTAGCCCAATATCCTTTTTTGGTGTCTCTGCCAAAAATGGTGATATGTCAGTATATAAATTATGTACTTACTTTTATAATTTTAGGTACAATTACTTAATAAAAAAAATATTCCTCATGATAATGTTTTTTTTTTTATCTAAATAATATACAATATATGTAACAAAAACCCCTGTTGATCCTTGTAGCGACGTAAAAAAATACATATTGGCTACCAATTTCATTTTTAGGCTGCTCACCATTATAGAAAATAATAAAACGGAAATCTATAAAAGTTTTGACTGCACTGAGCCCCAGCCTAATTACAAAACAATGTCTATCTTTTGAACCAGGTTTAAACCATGCAAGTCATTCAAACCTTACATCATACATCTCATCACCAGCCGACAATAGTCCACTGCCTCGCTAATTGCCCGCCATTCAACTCGGTTCTTGGCAACTCTCATCTAGCTGCAGCCAGCCACCCTACGAAGATCGTCGCTCCACCAGCCAGACGGCGTCCTACCTTACGTTTGCCGATTCGCGGTTTCCACTCCAGAACACGCCTCGGTCATCGGTTCTACGGCTAATATGACCGGCCTATTGCCACTTCAGCTTGCTTATTCTGTGAGCTATGTCGAGAACTTGAGTTCTCTGCCAGATCACCTCGTTCCAGATTCTATCCCTCAGAGAGGTTCCAAGCAAAGCTCGTTCCATACCTCGACCTCACATTTATGGACCAGCCGTTCATGAGATGGAAAGTTAGAACTCGTTTTGTAATAAAACCCGAAAGTGACTTGCACTTAGCCTTTTTCAATTGATTTTCCAAATGTATCGTTTTCTTAGGTATAATCATCAACGCAACTAAAATTAAAGAAACAACAAGGTTTTTCTTACATAATGTATACAATATACACTGTCATTAATGGCATCTGCGTTTTCACATAGGTCGTGATAGTATGAGCTATATCGTTACAAATCAATTTACCCAATAATAGGTGCCATTATTTTCGAGAAAATGCGACTATAACTTTTTGAAATACCCTTAATTAGATAAACCTAGTATCAGTTTTGAATACGCATACACTAAATACTTGGAAGATATTATTTAAAAGTTAAGTAGCAAAATTAGAACATCATCTTGGTTTACCCTAAAGACCTGGAGCAGTTCTAACTTAATTTGAACTAAAAGGTCACGTCATGATCAAGGTCACGTCATTATCAAGTTCACGTAATGATCATGATCAAGCATGCATCATGAACAGTTAGTGCCGTATTACTCGACTTTACTAAGGGGCGGCGCCTAAATTCGCAGTATTCACTAGTGTGCGAAGGTTATGGATAGTAGGTGATGTGAAATAATGCTCCTGACGCACCTTGGTAAGATTGCATATGAGAAACATGGAGATACTCAACACTGACAGCCAGTTTTGAGGTGGATTTAAAAAGAGTCCCTAAGAGCAAAATATCGTTGAGAATTAGGGATGGTATCAGTAAATGTATCGAACGCTGAGGTTCATAATTCAATAAAACAATGGTCACGGCGCGGCGTGAATGAACTAAAACGTCAAATTAATACTTTTGATGCTTAAAATTTGTTTTAGTTAACTTTATTATATGCCATTTCCTACTTGTATCAGCAAAAAAATTACATAAAGTGATTACCCCAGAATATATTTTTAATTTTAGCAGCTCTTAAGATGGGTCATAAAATAAGGATATATGTCTTCTAAATTTTTACGCTTCTTGAATTTTTACGCTGAGTGGCGATGGTTGATGACGCAAGTAAATTCAGTCAATGGTGGTGCAGAATCTTGGGTAGCTTTCGATTTGTAACAAATTAGCGATTGCTGTTTCACAACACACTGGCTGCATGTTGATGTAGTAACCTGTTCGGAGGGAACAGATGCTCCTGCGCTGCAAGTATATACTGAAGGTGCTGGGCTGCTTGCTTTTGTACATGGACGTGAAACAGATTCAGGTGGTGGAGTTATAATAGGCGGAGTTTTGGGACAAGTGCTTTTCCCACACCCCGGTGGTGGGGTGGTGCTTTGTAGCTTCGCTTTAGTAGTTGACAGTTTTGCCTGTTACAAAATACGCTGTTTTATCACCTTGATGAATAATCAATCAACTATTAATATTACTTTTAAGTAAATAGTATTGCAGTACCTATGTGCCCCTTTCAGGTCTTTTTTACACATTCTATGATGTTGCAATTTTGCCACTTTACTTCTACATAATCCTGATTTTCAAGTGTTTTATTTCGCTTCTCCTCGAAAACAACTAAAAAACTTGAATTTAAATCATAATCATCATAATGCCTAGCCTTTTCCCAAATATGTCGGGGTCGGCTTCTAGTCTAACCGAATGCAGCTTTTACATGGATGTACCATATTCTGGTGTTTTTTTAGTTTTGACGAGAGGCCGCAAGAGACTTGCAAATAGCTGTCTTAAGAGAGGATTAATTTGGTCTGAATGGTATGAAGGACAGGATGACTCCTTAAATTTTGTATTTTTGGATAATAAAGAAAACATACGTTCAGTTTCCAGTTGTTCTGCCAGTCTTACTACTTCACTAATGTGTGTCATGAGAAGGTCCAAAGGATCTATTACGGGAGGCTCTGGGATTACTATTGGCTCTGGTATTGGTTCAGGTTCTCGTGCAACTATTGGTACAGGTTTAGGTTCAGGTTTCGGTGCAACTATTGGTTCAGGTACTGGTACAGGTTTAGGTTTCGGTTCAGGTATCGGTTCAGGTATCGGTTCAGGTTTAGGTGCAACTATTGGTGGAGGTTTCGGTTCAACTTTTGGTTCAGGTTTGGGGGGTGCAGGTTTGGGTTTTTCATCAGCTTCTGCTTCTGATTCAAGCTCTTCTTTCGGTATTTCTTGTACATTTTTATATTTCAGTTGTTTGAATCGTTTCAATCTGAATGACTCCTCTCTCTCCATTTCATCCAGTTCAGACAGAATGTATCTCATTGTAATAATTATCCTTGGTATTATGCACCTCGATAGTACATTCTGTTTCCTGCGAATACAAACCTCTTGTTTATATTCTGATTTTTTCTTTTATAGATCCGCTGAACTCACCCTTTCATAAATATCTTAAAATTTTGTTTTTTTAGGGTTCCGTACGTCCGAATGAAAAAGCGGAACCCTTATAGGATCACTCGTGTATGGCAGGCTATCTGTCCGTCTGTCACAGCCAATTTGCTCCAATCTACTGGACCAATTTAGTTGCAATTTGGTACAGATATTAATTTCTGTGACCAAAATACGGACGTCACGTTACGGACTTTTCGGGGGCAAATTGATAAATAAAATATATTTTTTTGCAAACTGTACCGTTTGACATAACAAATGAAAGAACTTGTTGTGAGGATCTCAGTATTTTTTTAAATATAATTTTTAAAATAAATACTTTTTAAATATTTAAGTAAACCAGATGAAAAATTACCATTCCCCCCTTATCTCCGAAACTACTAAGTCTAACATTTTGAAAAAAAAAACAGAAAATAGTTCTTTATTTATAGATTAAGGAAAACCTATAAGAAATCTAGGGTCTCAAATTAAAATTTCAACAATATCCCAATATTATGCGTACAAATTTATATTTGCAGTTTGAATGTAAGGGAGAACATCTTTTTCAACTACAATGTTAAGTTTGTCCTTGGGTTAAATTAATCTCAAGTACGGATTGTGCGTGGTTCCACACGCTCTTGGCTGGTTTTTAATTTTTATTCTATTATTATTCAATATACAGGGTGGTAAAACAGTCACGTCATAAAAAAAAATAGATTCCTCATGCCCAGAGGTCTGGACATGAGGAATCTATTTTTTTTTATGCCTATCCGAAATTCCAAGAATATTCCGCTATTCTTGATAGTTTTTGAGTTTTTTTTTTTAATTTCTTGATAATTGTATGGTAACCGCTTTAAAATCACTCGAACGTAAATTCCTCATTTTCGATAAATAAATTGTATCTTGAATATTAATGATAGGATGAGGAGATGATTATTTGATGTCTGAAAGATGTATGTATTCAATATCAAAGAATATTACAAAAAAAAAGAATGGTAAAAATAAAGATAGATATTTTTTAGCAGTTTATTTTCAAGAAATAAAAAAAAACAATTAACTCGAAAACTATCAAGAATCGCGGAACATACATGAGGTATTTTCGGATACCCCTGGACATGGGGAATCTATTTTTTTTAAGGATGTAACTATTCGCTGCACGCTAACTTTATTTAAAAAAATCTTGTATGCTTTTCTACTCGTTTGGCATTATTTTTTAATTACCTTGGAGTTTACGCCTACCTAAAATAGTTAAAAATAAACAAAATATCATAAATATATTTGGGTTTGTCCGTCGTATAACATAGCTGTGCAGTATTTAATACCTACTTCATCATCATCTGCCTAGCCTTTTTCCAACTATGTTGGGGTCGGCTTCCAGTCTAACCGGATACAGCTGAATACCAGTATTTTACATAGAGCGACTGCCTATCATGACCTCTACAACCCAATAACTGGGTAATACGATACCCCTTAGCAAGACTGGTTGTCAGACTTTCGGGCTTCTGACGGCCCGTAACGACTGTCAAAGATCCACAAATGACAGCCGGGCCTACGGCTTAACGTGCTTTCCGGCACCGAGGAGTCTCGATATTTAAAGATGGTCACCCATCCACGGACCAACCCCGGCAAGCGTAGCT
This sequence comes from Lithophane semibrunnea, assembly GCA_947363905.1. Classification (NCBI taxonomy): domain Eukaryota; kingdom Metazoa; phylum Arthropoda; class Insecta; order Lepidoptera; family Noctuidae; genus Lithophane; species Lithophane semibrunnea. The sequence continues at coordinate 4,787,050 of OX376216.1, read as the reverse complement.
TAACCTAATGGATCGACCCGTGCAGCTGTTATTACTTAGCCACAAGCTACTCCTTCTATCCTATTTGATACCTACTTCTTTTTTATACTTCTTTATCTTACAGTTTTTTTTTCTCTAAAATATTGTATTCGATCGACTAATAGCGCTTCAAGAATCTTTTGGCGCATGAATTATTTTATTATTACTTTGTTTCATTTTTATAAATATAATTTACATTTTTAAATAATTTTATAAAAACGCTTAAAAATATAAAATATAGTAGCCCACCGGTATCGGGAACAGAGTCCAAGCTACCGGTGGTCAGGGCTCCAGAGAGAAATTATTATTATTAGGTATTTATTCTAAAAAAATTGACAGACTGGACTTTGACGGGGGCGTTGTTGGAATTGTCACTTATTTTGATAAAATAAGATGTCGGCTTTAGTTTCGATTATGGCCACCTGCCAAAAGATCCTTGTACAAGAGTACCTTAATGTAAAGATTTTTTTTTTCTTTATTTATAACTAGCGATTCGCCCCGGTTTCGCCAGGGTGCAATTAATTGTAAATAAATATTCTGTTCAGGTCACGTTTTGCAAAATTTCTGAGCAGTAACCTAACAAAAATCACTAGGCTTGCATGAATTCAAGATAGTCAGTATTTCATTAGTAATATTATGTACTTATTTTTGAATAAATAATCACATTAATAAAGCTATAAGATGTGGTTCCGGAGATAACCCAAATAAGAGATGTGGTTCCGAAGATTACCCTCCACATAATAATATACACAAACGCACAAAAGCCAAAAAAGGAGGGTTATGTGGTTGACAGATATGTATGTATGTATGTGTGCATATATGTCCGACTATATGTTCCTTCGTAATTACTACCTAAACGGCTGAACTGATTTTAATGTATGATATATTATGTCGTGAGATTCGTCTTGATTGCGTGAGTGTCACTAAATAGAAGTTTAAAAATTATAAAAAAATCAGAATAGCAGATTTTAGGCGCTAAAAAAACGGATGTGTTAAAAAAATTCTAACTTATGATTTTGCTTGTCTTCCGTATTAATGGAAGCCCAATTTTTGCACGTTTTCTCCTCTGAACAAAACAGAATTTTTAATTGCTGCCGTAAACCACCCTTTTTTCTTCTAAATACATTTTCTCAATCGGAATTTAAACCAGAATACCGGAACATTATTATTTAGAAATAATAACGGAGAACAGGAAATCAGCACTACCTAACTAAAACCTAAATAATCATTAAATAAACCATTTGAGGAACGACGTTTGCATTTCTATTCAAGGTTTTATTACAACTAGAGACCTCTGCGCTCATTTCTGATACCGCCCCTATTTTTTGAGTTGTCATAAGTGATCATTTTTACTGATACCGCCCCTATTTTAGTGACATCATTATATTATAATTTTTACTGATACCGCCCCTATTTTAGTGACATCAATATATTATAATTTATACTGATACCGCCCCTAACTTTTGTGAAAATCGTTTGTGACTTTTCAAATCTGCCTTAAAATAGACGTTTGGTTCAGTTAAACTAAGTCAAAAAAAAATATTTTCGATAAAATAATATTATGAATGAGTAACTTTTCAAATTCACTTCAAAATAGTTTTTTTTATGCTCATATTTTAATATCTAGTAGAAAAATAGAGAAGTATTAAGGAAAATTTGTTGCGCCGATGCCAAATAAATTGGTGTATGGGCTGATGATTTTGTAACAAGCATTAAATTCGCAACCTTTTTTTTTTGAGGATGGGAAATCATCAAATGATTTCCCCCGCTCTGGGTGGAGCGGCAGGGCGTGTCAAACTTTCATTGACTAAAACCCACCCGTTTTCCTTCAGTTGCCTGTTGCCAAGGGCCTAGGTTGCCAAGGGCTCCGGAAAGGGATACCCCTTTCGGACTTTCCCGCAATAAATTCGCAATGTACCCTTTTATAATTTCTAACGTGACGATAAGACTGTGAACGTCCACGTTCACGTCACGCGCCGCAACGTCGCGTCACGATAACACAGGGAAGTAAAATGTATGGAAATATAATGAAGACGCTTTTAACCGTTCACGATAACGTTATAACGGGCACGTATTTTTAGGGTTCCGTACCCAAAGGGTAAAACGGGTTTCTATTACTAAGGCTCCGCTGTCCGTCCGTCTGTCCGTCCGTCCATCTGTCACCAGGCTGTATCTCATGAACCGTGACAGTTAGATACTTGACATTTTCAGAGATGATGTATTTCTGTTGCCGCTATAATAACAAATACTAAAAAACAGAATAAAATACATGTTTAAGGGCGCTCCCATACAACAAACGTGATATTTTGCCGTTTTTATAGATCATCAAATCAAATCAAAAATATTTATTTGCCAGAATATGGTACCTATAATAGATATTACAGTAATTTTCTTTTCAGCACATCCTGTCATATGGCGTGCAAATACATTTAATCAAAGACAAAGTCATTACGATTATTATAATGAACTAGCTGGCCCGACAGACGTTGTCCTGTCAATTCGACGACACGGTTGGCGCTGTGGCTGAGCGATGGACTGCTGCGCAACGTGTCGCGGGTTCGATCCCCGCACGGAACAAATATTTGTATGATCTGCAAGTAGTTGTTCCGGGTCTGGGTGTTAGTGTATGTGAGTTTCTATGTTTGTAAACGCACCCACGATACAGGAAGAAATTCTTAGTGTGGGGCAACGTTTTTAAAAAAAAAAAAAAAAAATTAAAAAAAAAATATAATTTTCCGCGCAATTATCTTAATTTTTTCTTTAATAAGAATCTTCTCCTGACAATAACAAACACAACAAAAAAAGAATATGCGAAATCGGTCTAGCCGTTCACGCGTGATGGCGTGACCAAGGGAAATATGGATTTATTTTTATATACCGTATCAACATATTATATTGTTTATGCTTATCAACAGCTTTTTCTATGGGACCAACCTTGAAATCGCGAAAAAAAAATCAGCTGTTCCATACATTTGTGTTCACTTAAATCGACAAAATGTAGGGAAAAGCTGAATTTTTTTTGAGATTTCTAGCTTGGTCCCATAGAAAAAGTTGTTCAAAATGATGAGTACAATGACCCCTTTTCGGGTATAGCATAAAAAAAATGTTGTATAGATTTTTACATTAGATCCTCTAATCCCTTTGTTATTAGAATTGACATTTAGATTCAACAAGGTAAATTAAATTTAAAAAACCCCCGGCAAAAACAAAGCATCAAATAAACGATTTTTTTAAATAGCTAAGCACACTCTCGATCAAGTCACCTTTCAAACAAAACCAAAAAAATCAAAATCGTTTCAGCCGTTTGGCAGTTACGATGGCGCAGACAGACACACAGATAAACTCATAACACCCCTATTTTTCCGTCGGGGGTTAAAAACAGCCATCTCGTACAAAATTTCCACGACGTCCTACGGAAATCGGAATCTTACTATTGGGAATAAAAAAATGAATAGAAATGGTTACTTACCTAACTTAAATGAAGCGAAAAACTTAAGTAAAAATTCATCGAGGTTAGTTTATTAAGTTAATAATAATAATGTTACCTTCCAGTTTCAATGAACTAAATACAGTACTCGGGGGTTAATATGGCGCATGGAACTTTATAGTAGGTTTTTGAACCTCGATGTGTTATTTATTTATTTATGACTGACTTTTTTTATGACTGACTTTTTTATGCCTGACTCGTTCTTGTGGTACCGGGTTCGATTCCCAGGTGTGGCAAAATGTTATTAGGTTTTTCCATCAGGAATTTCTCAGTAGCAGCCCGGAGTCTGGATTTGTGTTCGTTTGATGGCAATAGGCTCGCTTCCTATTACATTATTATAAAGAAAGAAAGAAAGAAAATACATTTTTACTTGAAGTATTTTTTATTTTTATTATTACTTTTTAATTTTATTATGTGACTTAAACATAACTAGTGAAATGCGGGTGTACAACCTCTGCCTAACTTGCCGGGGGACTTTAACATTAAAACTGTTAACTGCCAGCTACCATATTAACAGCCGAGTTCTGTATCTTAAGTATAGATGTAAATAAACCGTTTTAAACCAAAAATCCGTGGTACAAAATATTTTTAATTTGTTTAAAACAGTTTTTAAACCACGGATTTTGGTTTAAAACGGTTTATTTACAGCTTTAAAACTAAAATCCGTGATTTAAAGACCGTTTTAAATTTGTTTAAAATGGTTTTCAAACCATGGAGTTTGGTTTAAAACGGTTTATTTTCAACTATAATCTTCTGTATGAAGAAGTTATGTTTATGATGGCGTTAGATTAATTATCGAGGTTAAGTTTTTTTTAAATATTTAAGTAATTACAGGTGCCGTCCAGTCCTTAGAGCTAAGAGAAGGAAGGGTGAGTTCATCGGCAGCCTGGCTCTAAGTTGAGGGCTATTTAGGGATATTTTACATAGTTATACGTACAAACTAGATACAACTTCTATCTACAAAGTATATAACTTTGTTTTAAGATTCAAAAGTAACAATTCTTTTTTTGAATTGCAATTGCAAACTTAAAAGTTTTGCATAAAATCTCATTTTCAAAATGGATGGTTTTCATAAAAAACCGTTTCGTAATCTCAAAAAATAGTCATAATTATTTATTTTCTACAACTAATTCACTACAAAAAATTCATTAATTTTCTACAACTAATAAAAGCTACGAAGAGAATGTTAATTAGAATTAAGTAAAATAATTGATTGTTTCGTTATATTTTCAAATATCCTGTACCATGTAGCAGCCCGGAGTCTGGGTTTGTGCCCGGGTGATGGCAATAGGCTTGCCCCCTGTTACATGGGACTTAAACATAACTGGCGAAATGTGAGTGTAGGTACACCCATGTGCCTCTGCCGAACCCTTGGTGAATTCTGGCGTGATGTTATGTTACATACGTGTTATAATTTATTTTTTACATTATTATTTTACTTAATTTATTGAATCTCTTCAAATAAATAAACAAGAATAATTTAAGGGTTTTCGTCTTTAGTTAAAATATTCTTGTTATCTACTTACATGTCTTACCTGTATGTGCAAAGTTAGATAAGAATATTTTGTAATAATAATTCAGATACTCGTATCGATACTGGACAAAAGCGACTAACCGGAAGGCGAACCAATGGGCCTAGACAAGTGACAATCGCTTCGAAAGCGTTTCGTATTTCTACAACGACTTTCAACAGGATTGACATAAGCTTTTCGATAGCTTATGTCAGTCCTATACATTGTTGCCTTTTCCATCATCGTTATCGCTGATAGAATGTCACTTTGTCTAGGGCCTCAGTATCACTACCGAGCGCGACATCGATATTGCGTACCGATTCGGTATTGCTACTGAGCGCGACATTGATAGGTATCACATATATTTGAATAGGCCTTTAAAAGTTACCAAAGAAATCGAACTTGTTAAGGCTCCCGCAGACAGCCGAAATGCGACGGCGCGACGCGACGCGACTCTAGTAGAGAACAGTTTCTATGAAAACTTCATGGAAATTGTTCTACCAAAGTCGCGTCGCGCCTGGCTGGGGGCCTTTAGCATTTTTTATGCATAATATAAATCTTTATGGTATTGAATTTTCACTTCACAATATGAAAAAATTATTTATATTGTTATTTGAGTGAGAATAAACAAACTACTCAAAATTCTTATCTCACTTTGCGTTTAAAATATAAGCAAACAATACTGACATAAATATGAATAATATGTAGCATGGTTCAAACTTCAGGTACATATTTCTTTATTTTATTTAAAGCACTAGCTACTACACGTGTGGACCCTTATTCTTTTTCTAAAATAAACACCTAGTTACTCCTATAAAACATCAGCTGTATCCCGTCAAAATCGGTCCAGCTGTTTCGGAGATTAGTAGGAACAGACAGAAAGTCAAAACATCGAAATATCTATGGTCTAACAGCGTACTGTTTCGTACGGATTTTACAAAACTTCGAGCTTTTTTTTTACGGGTACGGTTTTTATTTATTTATTTAATTTAACTATTTATGTACACACATAATAAACAGACAAGAAGAAAAGAACAGAAAAAAAAACGTACAAACGTACGTTTTTGTTTTTTTTAATTAAGAGATTCGTATTATTGGCCTCTTTGCCTATTACATATTCAAAGACAATCGGATTAAGGAGTAAACTCCAGTCGTGTGTCGGAGCTGACCCACACACACACTTTTTTTTTTAAGGTTGATGCGCTAGGGTAGCCCGCGAAATTCAAATTTTCTTACGTTTTTTGCAATTTGCAGGTCAGTATTAGATTGTATGTTGATCGAAATATTATTAGCGCTCGTAACAAATATGGATTTACAGAATTATAAACATTAGAATCAGCAATACAACTCACTAAGTTCATGAAAGTGCCAAATGTCATGATTTCATGAAATAGTCATTCAATACACTTTCATGAGCTTAGAGAGTTGTATTGCTGATTTTAATGTTTATAATTCTGTAAATCCATATTTGTTACGAGCGCTAATAATATTTAGATCAACATACAACCTGATACTGACCTACAAATTGCAAAAAACGTAAGAAATTTGTATTTCGCGGGCCACCCTAGCGCATCCCCCTTAATGACTTCTTACCGTGCGTTTGCTCTGGCGAAACATTTGCGACAAAACATGTTGAAATCTCTATCTTCTGTCAATGTTCCATACAATTTTTGACAGGACTAGAGATTTAAACATGTTTCGTTGTAATGTTTCGCCAGTGCAAACGCACGGTTAGCATACACTTTTGTTCATAGCAAGTCGTAACGTATTGTAGAGAATTTTGTATCAATTTTGTTGCTATACATTTTTTGACAGGCGGCATCATGATGTTCTCTCTCTTTCTACATTTTGAAAGCCGCCATTTTGAACTTCATTTTTTAAATATGTTGTATTGTTTTTATTTCGTCTGATGTTCTAACCAGCCAGAGGCCCTGGACAAGTGACAATCGCTTCCAAAGCGTTTCGTATTTCTACAACGAATTTCAGCAGAATTGACATAAGCTTTTCGATAGCATTACACTCCTACCAAATTATCTGTGAAATGGCGAATATTGGAACTACGGCCGTCATGTTGAAAGTCATTCGATTGTGTGTCTACCACATTCAGTGCACAATAAAATTATCATCGAAATAACATCAATATTGGAAACAAAGATTTAAATAGACCTTAGTTTGAATCATGCTATTTATTTAAAAGACACAAAAACAATTAATTGTTTTCTGACAGCAACTAAGAAATGATTGAGAAATCAAAAACTGAATAAAGAGCTTAGGTACTTTTGAAGAATATAGACAAAAACTAGCCGACCCAGACAATTCTCGATCATACAATAGACGTAGATATATTTAGTAACCTATTCCGCTTAACTGAGCGGAATAGGCGCGCGTGTTTGGGTTCGCGACTGGTCAATCGACATCCTGAGCCGACATATATAACCCGCGGCTTCGCCCGCGTGGTATGTCGATAAAAAGTAGCCTATGTCCTTCCCGAAGATGCCATCTATCTCCTTGCCAAATTTTATCGAAATCCGTTCAGTGGTTTAGGTGTGAAAAGGTAACATACAGACAGACAGAGTTACTTTCGAATTTATACTGTATACACGGGAAATTGACAGTGTGACATTTTGATAAGCCTAATGCAAACGGGCGCGATTTTGCGGGCGCTACAGGCAGCGCAGCCCTTGTCGCGCCCGCAATATCGCGTCTGTTTGTGGGAGCCCGTATACAATGAACTTTCCATGAATTCTTTGCCTAAACATATGAGGTCGGCTAATAGCTTCGATATTTAAAAGCACAAATGTTTTAATTGCTGTCAGAACACTTAATTTGACTACTGTCACTTACTTGGTGGCATTCTTATGTGCGTCATCGATCAGAACGAACGTGATTCGGTACTGGCATAGCATAACCATCATTTTCACAAGTTCCAGCCATGCTTCCTTACACTCTCTGACCGCCGTTCCGCCTTTACTCATTCCTACATATTGGTAGGAATCGCAACCCATCTGTAAAAGAAAACACGCTATACAGAATGTTAGGGTCTTGCCAGGGTTGCGAGTTAGTCCGAAAGGGATACCGGGACCTTGGCAACAGGCAACTGAAGGAAGGAAGGTATGGGTTTTAGTCAGTAAAAGTCTGACACCGCTCCGCCTAGAGCAGGAGAAGTCATTGGATGATGTCCCCAACATCAAAAAAAAAAAAAAAGGATGTTAGGGTAAACACTGTTATCCTTGCAACCAGTGAGTGGTTTGGTTTCATTTATAGGACGTACAATCAATGGGAAATTACAACTTTAAAAAAAAATCTATTCATTTTACCACAAGAGACGCAACCACGGGCGGGGTGTGCGGGACGTGACCATGGGCCGTATTATGAAGTATAAATGCCATTATTATTCCAGACTGAAAAAGGGATGGTGCTAGCGGTCATCTATAGCTCCATCTCCTTCTTGCACTGGAATCATGATGACACTAAAACGTCATAATACGCCACCAGACCGGCCGGGAACGCGACTCCTCCCTCAGTCAGTCAGCTGTTTCGCTAGCGAGCACGGTGTCGGATAGAAACTTTTTTAAATCTTTTAATGAAAATAACGTTTTTTTGTTGTTGTGTTCGGTCATTTATTTTTATATTAAAGTCAACTACCCATGGTTTGAATGACAAGAGTGTTTACCCTTACACTCAGTATAATTGCGTAATTCATTGTCGTAAACGATTACGACTAATTTGTTTCATTTTGACAGTTCAACAAAATTCATTGCGTTATTTACGTTGTTTGGCAGTTTTTTTTTCGAACATATGACGCAATGGATTAGACATTTGTTTCAAACTGATTCCAATTCTGATTGATCATTGTATCCTATTCAGTGGTGGATTAAATGTCGAGAGCGCCCTAGGCAAGCAACTCATCAACGCCCTTCAGCGGCCATATATTTAAAAAAGAAATGTTCTCTGTCTCTATATCTACATACCAAGTTTCATCACAATCATAAATAATCTTTTACATTGTGTAAGTAAGGGCATACTTACATAAACAATTAATTAATATTAATTATCATTTTTTTTTCTTAAAAATTTTCCGCGCGCGCCCCTTTAATCCTGGCGCTCCTAGGCACGCCACTGATCCTATTAGGGTGACACTGGAATGGATTTGTTAAAGGGGTGCGAGCAAGTACGCGTACTTATGGCTCGGCGAGCTTACTCGCCCGTCTATCATCACCGCGAGCCGCGAGCCATTTTGACAATGAAATTTTGAGCAAGCTTCACGTGTGTCACCGACGGCGAGCCGAGTAAGGTCGCGAACTATCATCACCGCGAGCCGCGAGCCAATTTGACAATGAAATTTTGAGCAAGCTTCACGTGTGTCACCGACGGCGAGCCGAGTAAGGTCGCGAACTTAAAGACCGCGTACTTTAAGTAAGCACGTCTATCACCCACTTTTAAAACCTCCACCAGTACCTCCTTTCTTCCACCTTTGTTTGGTTTACCTACCTCAATCTGCCTTGCCTTTTCCCAAGTATGGTGAGGTCAGCTTCCTGTATGCCACTACTGCACACACACTGCAGACAATACTGTTAAAGTTTTTTGGCAAGGCTTTTGGCTTAATTAAAATTAAAAGAAAAATTAGTAAACATTTTTTCTTTCTTTGTTTTTTCTGTTTAATTAAACCGAATGCAGCTGAATACTTGCATTTTTTACGGAGCGACTGCCTGTCTGACCTCCATTACCCAGTTACTGGTTAACACGATACCCCTTGGTAAGGTTGTCAGACTTTTGGGCTTGTGACGACCAGTAACGACTGTCAAAAAGATCCACAAATGACAGTCGGGACCAACGGCTTAACGTGCACGGAAGATTCTCGCTATGTAAAGATGGTCACCCATCCACGCAACAACCCCGGCAAGCATAGCTTAACCTGATGGATCGACCCGTGCGGCTGTTATTACTTAGCCACGAACTCCTTAATAAAAAATCACTAATGATAATTATTTTTTTAGACAACTTTGCCCATATTTTCATTTGTAATCTGAATAAAAATGTATAAATTGGGAATGCTAGGAAAAACCTAACTATTAAAATGGTACTATGTGTACAATGTCCAATTTTTTGTTAACAAAATACGCAGTTATTGAAATTAATACATAACACAATATTTTCTTATTCAAAAAGAATATGTCGCCCCCGGGTGGGCTCGAACCACCAACCTTTCGGTTAACAGCCGAACGCGCTAGCCATTGCGCCACGGAGGCTATTGATAGACTCTTGAAATTTTATATTGAGTTCTAAGAGAACCTAATTATTTGGATTTGCCCAATCTAAAATAAGTATTCCTGATTCAAAACAAATTTTATCCGACTGCGCGACAGCAAAGCAGGGGTTATGTTTTTGGGAAGGTAACTTCTACCCCTGTCGGGGTGAAAAAGAGGAATATAGTTTGTATGAATTATCTTATTCCTTCGATTTAGAAAAAAACTTGAAATCTGTTACAAAATTAAATACTTTTTTAGAAAAATAATAAAGATTATAACCTTTTAAAGGGGGTGAAGGGATATTTGAACGTACGCAGGGGAAAGTACGAATCCGAAAAGTGCTAGTTTATCATTTTTGTTTGGCAATGCTCTTCCTGAACAGGAGGAGGAGCTCGTGGCTAAGTAATAACAGCCGCACGGGTCGATCCATCAGGTTAAGGTATGCTTGCCGGGGTTGGTCCGTGGATGGGTGACCATCTTTACATATCGAGACTCCTCCGTGTCTCGGAAAGCACGTTAAGCCGGGTACCGGCTGTCATTCGAGGATCTTTGACTGTCGTTACGGGTCGTCAGAAGCCCGAAAGTCTGATAACTAGTCTTACCAAGGGGTATCGTATTACCCAGTTACTGGGTTGTGGAGGTCAGATAGGCAGTCGCTCCATGTAAAATACTGGTATTCAGCTGCATCCGGTTAGACTGGAGCCGACCCCAACATAGTTGGGAAAAGGCTAGGCAGATTGAATGCTCTTCCTGAACAGACAGCTGTGCTGCTGGGGAGCTTGTTGCGCCACTTTTTCTTCCCAGCGAAAGCACTAGGAACTGAGTCCCACACTGACTTCGTCTGCTTTTAAAGTTTTTGTAAACATGAGCAATTGAGCACCATGTACTTGAGTTTATCTATCGCATAATTAATTTATCTGTCGTTGCATCACTTTTTTTATTTTTATCTATTGTGGTATACTTAGTAATTCTATTCTAGGTGCATCATCTTCACATATTATAATATATTATAATTAATCTGCTTATACAAAATATTGTACCCTAAAACATTTTAAAAGAGTAACGGTGGAGTTTCTTGCCCATTCTTCTCCATACGAAAACTACATTTTGGAAGGGGCGCCTAGACACAGTTCAATTTTTTTGTAAATTTTTGATGTTCAAACGTGCCCTTTATGTGCTTAATTGAAATAAATGATTTGAATTTGACTTTAGTGGTGAAGGGTGGGCGTTTTGGGGGACTGTCTTACGTAATTTTGACGTTCGAAAAGTGCTGATTCTCAGTCTAGTTTAAATAAATGACTTTTGATTTTGATCTAAGTTTATAACTTACTTCCTGGACGTGTAGGTTTTTCACTTTTACTCCAGAAACACTTCTTTTAGTTGAAGTGACAGTTACACATGCCTGAAACAAAGAAAGACATTTACTTTATTACCACAAAACCGTGTTTATCAGTTGATTAGCCTAAACACCTTTTAAACATGACATTTCTGTATGGAGTTTGACATAAAACTGACATTAAACACGCGTTAAACAAGTGTCTATGATTTGTGGTAAGGCCCACAGAGTCTTAAAGTAGAAAGACAAAGTATAGGGTCAAATTAGTTAGCTAAACTAGACGACGTAATGGATTTTGACAATTAAACGTCTTCACATAATAATATTATACAGGGCGTCCCACGGATATGACACACGGAGGGAAAGTACCTTGAATATTGTAGATTGAACAGTTTACTGAAAGAAGACATTATTTGAATTTAAAAACAATTTAAACTGCATTCATAGATATTTCAATAATTACATGGTTGAACCGGGAATCGAACCCGTTACATGAGAAAAATAATCAGCCTGTAGCTTTATCATACCGATCGAAAGGCTTCATTATAAGGATTATTTTTTGCTACTTAGCATAGTGTCACAAATAAAAGGAAGACCATGAATTTTAACATTTGATGTGAAATTTTGTTCGACTTTGTATTCAACAGGAAGGGATAAACTTTGAGCATTTGGTAAATTGATTAATTTTGTATTAAAAATGAATGAATGCAATTTAAATTGTTTTTTAAATTCAAATAATGTCTTCTTTCAGTAAAATGTTCCATCTACAATATTCAAGGTAGGTACTTTCCCTCCATGTGGCATATCCGTGGGACGCCCTGTATAATTGATGTATAAAAAATATTGTAAAACATTTTTAAAAGAGTAACGGTGGAGTTTCTTGCCCATTCTTCTCCATACGAAAACTAGGTACCTTTTGTAAGGGGCAACTAGAATCAGTTCTATTTCTTTGTTTTTGACGTTCAAAAGTGCCGTTTATGTGCCAATTTGAAATAAATTATTTGACTTTGACTTTGAAACATAACAGAAAAAAATAAAATAATAATCGGCGCTGTGCTGTGGGTCCATAGCACAGCATCATGCTGAGTAATGAAACAACACTATGTAATTTTATTATTTTCATACTGCGGTTTCACCCGCGTAAGTCTCGATCCCGAGAAAATATCGGGATAAAAAGTATCCTATGTCCTATTCCAGGTCATGGTCTACCCCTGTGCCAAATTTCATCCAAATCCGTTCAGCCGTTTTAGCGTGAAAGCGTAACAAACAAACAAACAAAATCAATTTCGCATTTATAATATTAGTTATATTATTTAGTTTGAACTTGAACAAATTCTGCGGTAACCCATCCAGTTTCTTTGCGTTGAAAATCAGAGTTAAATACTGCTGAAGACGCCTATGTAGGATATAGCATAGAAACGATGGCAGTCTTTGAAACAGTATTAATTGTGTGCCGGAACTGCGGAAGGCACGGCGTGGTGAAGGTCCCGGGAATTCGCTGGTTGCGGGATGAAAAAGATATAGGATGGCAAAGAAGCTGATTTATATATCACTAGCTGCCGCCAGCGGCTTCGCCCGCGTGTAATCTTTATAAACTCAGGGTGAATGAAGCTTTCTAATGGTGAAAGAATTTTTCAAATCGGCGCAGTAGTTTTTGAGTTTATTCATTACAAACATACACACAAAAATACAAATCTTTCCTCTTTAAAAATTAGTGTAGATTTATATTTATAGGTAGGTAATGGTGCCCAAGATACAGGCTGTGCGTAATTTGGGACCACCGGCCGGTACCTCAATATTGTACCTAATTATGAATACGCTAGTCGGTCATTCTTCCTTATAAACGTAGTAAGTATAGTGATTACTCGTCTGTCTGATGGTGTATAATTGTTCAAAAATAAAAATGATAACAATTAATCCAAAAATTCAGCCAAAAAAAATGGGTAGAAAAAAAATTTTTTTTTTTTCAAATATAATTTATACTGAGATTGGAATGTTGTTGTTAAAAATACGAGAATTGCCTTTGTGTCTGGTCTTTGTCACATTCTTCAAATACGTAAAGCGACATGCGACACTGTCGTGGACTCCAGTCTTGTGTCGCGCGTCCCAGTAGCCTGTCTTGGTCGCGTACCTCAAATCGTACCTTTCAGAGACAAGTGGTGCGCGCCGCCGCTGCATCATTGATGGACGACATCGTCGGGGCAAGCGTGAGTAGTGCAGAAGTACCCCAAGATACAGCAGACAATAAATCACCATCACCAAAATATTGTTGGGAACCTGGGAATAAAAGAGGGATCTTTCCATCTGAAATTCCATTCTTCTCCATACGAAACTATCTATTATAAGGGGCAACTAGAATCAGGCGCTTAATACTTGCAAACGGCCTGTTTGTTTGACCAGATGTATGAACGTAATGGAAGCAAAAGTAAAAATCGTTTATTTCAACATTTAAGGTTGCGCTAGTCGTCGTCGGCTCGAACTCGTTGGTGCGCGTGGCTAATATGCATGCTATTAAGTATAGTTATTAATATATTTAGTTTTATTTATTTATAATTTTTTTACAAGTAAGTATATTTATTTGTTTATTTAGTGACATATACGCTGATTTACAACGAAAACGAACGCGCAAAATTTCATGAACAGACCTTTGGGCGTATTGATATTATGGAAAAACCTACTAGATTTATCTACTCAAAATAAAAATTATTTTAACTTTTGAAAAAATTATCTATCCCTGTACAGTTTCTATTTTGCTATTTTCATACAACATAAGTTATTTATTTACGCCTGAGATGAGTTAAAATTAGTGTTGAAATAAGAAAGTTTCGACGCTCATTACTTCCAAACCAATATATTTTTTCCAATTCTGCTTCCATAAAGGGCTAGATAATGACAAGATAAATTGATAATAATTTTTATTTTTGAATATACACCGTCAAACAGACGAATAATTTCCATACTACGTTTGTATGAAAGAATGACCGACTAGCGTAATCTTAATTAGGTACAATATTGAGGGACCGGTGGTCCCAAACTAGGCACAGCCTGTATCTTGGGCACATGGGACATTACCTACCTATAAATATAAATCAGCTTCTTTGCCATCCTATATCTTTTTCATCCCGCAACCAGCGAATTCCCGCGACCTTCACCACGCCGCGCCGTGCCTTCCGGAGTTCCGGCACATAATTAATACTGTTTCAAAGATTACCACCGTCTCTGTGCTCTATTCTACAAAGGCGTCTTCAGCAGAACATTTTACTCTGATTTTTAACGCCAAGAAACTGGATGGGTTACCGCAGAATTTGTTCAAGTTCAAACTAAATTATTATGAAAATAATAACATTACAGTAGTGTTGATTAATCAGTTGTTATCGTATTAAAAATATAATACAATTAATAATTAGGTATATTATATCTATTAAGATACAGTAGACTGCACGTCAGTGATAAATTGATGACCTTGAGCTGGCCTAGCGCAGTACGAAGTTTCAATAAAATAAGAGGCCAGCTTATTATGGAGACCTAAACGTGCCTAATTAAGGGGACTACGGGACCGCAACGTGCCTAATTAAGGGGACTACAGTACGTAAAAGTGCGTAATTAAGGAGCCTACAGTACGTAAAATTGCGTAATTAAGGGGACTACAGGACCAAACGTGCCTAATAAAGGGACTACAGGACGTAAACGTGCGTAATTAAGGGGAATACAGGGCCTAAACGTGCCTAATAAAGGGACTACAGGACGTAAACGTGCCTAATTAATTAAGGGGACTATACGACATAAACGTGCCTAAACGCAAGTTTTATAATGCCTAAAAGTATATGATCCACTGCAGATTATATTTATTTGTCAAAAACACGTGTAGGCTTAAAAAAATAGGAAAGATTTTAAAAAACTCATTTTTTGCCCAGAAAGGCGTACAAATACAATAATATTCAAAGTCAATCAATCTGCCTAGCCTTTTCCCAACTATGTTGGGGTCGGCTTCCAGTCTAACCGGATGCAGCTTAATACCAGTATTTTACATGGAGCGACTGCCTATCTGACCTCCACAAACCAGTAACTGGGTAATATGATACTCCATGGTAAGACTGGTTGTCAGACTTTCGGGCTTCTGACGACCCGTAACGACTGACAAAGATCCACGAATGACAGCCAGGACCGACGGTTTAACGGCTGTAATCCACCACGCGGGCCCACTGCGGGTTGGTAGATGTCACATGTCTTCGAATTTTTGGTTCTAGAACATGCCGGTTTCCTTACGATGTTTTCCTTCACCGTTTTGAGAGCAGTGGTGATGAAATAATTCACACAAAGTAAAGCGCCTGGCTAGGTTAGAACCTACGACCTACAACTCGTAAGTCGGGACAGTTACCACTGGGCCACCACTGCTCCTCACAAATCCATTAAAAAATGGTAAATTTTTATCAGGGGTCATAAGTTATGAATGACATGTAGACAGTAAGACACCCGCTAACTGAAGGCCACCCGCGGGACCATGTTATTGACATATCCCGCGGGCGATCGTCAGTATGCTGCTGCCAGGAACCCGGTAAAATTGCCCAAAGGTAAAAAAAAAATGCGATTTTTGTAATTTCACACAAAAAGTTCCACAAAGGCCCCGGCGAGATTCGAACTCACGATCTCCTGTTTACTAGACAGGCGCTTTAACCAACTAAGCCACGGCGCCTGCGTGCATCAACGTGTATTTTAGCTTTCGGGTTATATGTACTTAGGTATCGTTTGTATATATTTATATAAATAATATCCATGACCTAGATAAGTTAAAAATGTACGAAGACTTCTGAAACAGTCTCTAAAAATACCGACTGAAGAACTTGAATTAGTCAATCTGCCTATCCATTTACCCAACTATGTTGGGGTCGGCTTCCAGTCTAACCGGATGCAGCTGAATACCAGTATTTTACATGGAGCGACTGCCTATCTGACCTCCACAACCCAGTAACATACTATACCCCTTGGTTAGACTGGTTGTCAGACTTTCGAGCTTCTGACGACCCGTAACGACTGTCAAAGATCCACAAATGATAGCCGGGACCAACGGCTTAACGTTCTTTCCGAGGCACGGAGGAGCTTGAATTAGTACAAGTTGAAATTTAATTGATGGGCATCATTATGAAAAACTTTCACAATGGTACCATAACTGAAATCGCGTAAAGAAAGCTGATGCTCTCTACATTATGAATGTTCGCGTAGCTCGTCAAATTGTGAATTGAACAGCTGATTTTTTTTCGCGTTTTCAGGTATCATACTTTCAGTTACAAGTTACCCCGCGATCCATAGGCCCCCCATAGTACTGCCAGGGTTGCGGGTTAGTCCGAAAGGGATACCGGGACCTTGGCAAAAGGCAACTGAAGGAACACGGGTGGGTTTTAGTTTGTAAAAGTCTGACACACCCTTCCGCTCCGCCCAGAGCGGAAGAAGTCATTGGATGATTTCCCACCCTCAAAAAATAAAAAAATATATATATGTTGTTCATATTTCGGGTGACCACTGAAAATCAGCGCTGTGCTGTGGGTCCGCCATAGCACAGCATCATGCTGAGTGGAAGCCTTCTTGTCACAGTCATGACGTGCAGCTGCTAACTGTATTTTTTTCTCTTTTTTATGTACTCCTCATCTCATATTTCTATGATTTAAATTTATGATTATGTACTGTTATCTTTTTGTAAACACGTGTTTCTGTGACAAATACTTAAGCCTATTTTTCTTTTTTCTTTCACAACAATGACCCCTAAAGAGTATTCTCATGAACTCAATTTCTTTGAAATTGAAATTGAGTTCATGGGAATTTCACCCTATGAGTAGCTCTAAGGAATTTTCTCGCAAAAGTTAAAATAATTTCGTAATGTTACTGAAATAGCTACACTGATTTTCGAGGTGTAATTTTCTCGTCGAGATTAGCTCATGGCGAGATGAAAACGGTGTAGAACAATCAAAAATAAACTCAAGGCAAGTGATTGACTTAGGCTGCGAACACACATGCGCGATTTTCTTCGGCGCGAAAGCGCGCGCGTGTCGCGTACGAGTCGCTCCCTCCTCAAAAACTTTGGAATTTAATCATTAGTCCCTTGTAACATACATGACTGACAACCAGTCTTACCAAGGGGTAGGTATCGTGTTACCCATTAACTGAGTTGTGGAGGTCAGATAGGCAGTCGCTCCAAGTAAAATACTGGTATTCAACTGTATCTGGTTAGGCTGGAAGCCGACCCCAACATAGTTGGAAAGACTAGGCAGATTATGATAAGTGTGTATTGTCATGTCATATTTAGCGTAATGATACAACGCCTCCGTGGCGCAATGGCTAGCGCGTTCGGCTGTTAACCGAAAGGTTGGTGGTTCGAGCCCACCCGGGGGCGATTCTTTTAGCGTAACGTCTATTATTGATAAGCATTTGATTATATAGGTATTTGTTTAATGTGTCCAATAATCTTAATAGCTATTAGTTTTTGGTGCTAAAGATAATATAATTACGTAATGATGTTATCGCTAAGATGTGAATAATTACGTAGCGTGTAATTATCAAATTAATCGGCATGCCAGGTTTTCTTATCTTAACAGGGGAAATACACAGTTCAGACCACGACGTAAAGTGACACTTTTTAACAATTATCGAACTTATTTTCATCACGAAAAGGTATAATTTCAGTGCGAGACTTGACACGTCGCAAGTACGCTGAGATGCGCTGTGCTGGGCAACGCATGTACCTTATTGAATAGTAAATAAATTCCATAACGTATCGGATGATAAAAAAGTGCGCATCGCGTCGCGTTTCGGTGTGAACTGACCCTAAGCCTCCGCAGTGCGTGCGTCCGTCTGTCTGTCAGCGGGCTGTATCTCATAAAACGTAATAGGTAGACAGTTGTTCACAGATTCTGTATTTCTATTGCCGCTATAACAACAAATAATAAATATTAAATAAAGTTAACAATTTAAGGGGGGTGGGTCCCCACTCCCGATACAAGAAACTTGCCTGTTTTCGGCGTTTTTTTGCTCACTCCTAGTACAAGACAGTGCCACTAATCATCCTATAATGTTCCCACTGCTGGGACACAGGTACTCGGTTTGAAGGAGTGGGCGGTAATCCACCACGCGAGCCCAGTGCAGGTTGGTAAATGTCAGAAGTCTTTAAATTTTTGGTTCTGGGACGATGTTTTCCTTCACTGTATTTAAAAACAGTGATGATGAAATAATTCGTTCGTTAAAATCGTTTTATTCAATAAAATTATTTATTTATTAATTTACACAAAGTAAAACGCCTGTCTGGGTTCGAACCTACAGGTGACAGCTCGGCCGGAGTCAACTCAACTCGAATAATCATACCAGATAAAACGCCTAGAAAATGTGGCATGAAAAGAAAAGTATCGACTTAAATAAAATAAAGTTCTTAATAGAATTATTTATTTTCAACATACAGCCTGACAACTGACTTGAAAAATGAATTAAATGGGCTACCTTGGCGCATCCCCCTTAAAAACGTGTTATATTATTTGTTTAATAGTTATTCGGTCTTCCAAAAAAGAATCGCCCCCGGGTGGGCTCGAACCACCAACCTTTCGGTTAACAGCCGAACGCGCTAGCCATTGCGCCACGGAGGCTGTGTCTGTAACCATTATAATATAGAGCGAGAATATAGAATAAATACTTTTGGATTTTTTATAGGAATATCAAAACTGATAATTGTAAATTATATTTATTTCTGGAAGAAGGTTTACACAAACACTTCAAAGCCCACGTTTGCATGGACATAAAAATATCGCGGCGGGATTTTATCGCGCATTGGATTTTCAACTCTCAGGGTCGGCTTCCAGTCTGACCGGATGCAGCTGTATTCCAGTATTTTACATCGAGCGGCTGCCTATCAGACCTGCACAACCCAGTAACTGGGTAATACGATACCTCTTGGCAAGACTGGTTGTCAGACTCTCGGGCTTCTAACGACCCGTAACGACTGTCAAAGATCCACGAATGACAGCCGGGACCAACGGCTTAACGTGCTTTCCGAAACACGGAGGAGTCTCGATATGTAAAGATGGTCACCCATTCACGAACCAACCCCGGCAAGCGTAGTTTAACCTGATGGATCGACCCGTGCGGCTGTTATTACTTAGCTACGAGCTCCTAATTACAGCAAAAAACACTTTAATTAACAGAAAACAATGCTTTTAATGCCAAAAAGGCCTCAGCTCAGCATTATGTCAAATGACAACACAACGTCACCATTTGACGCTGATTTTCAACTGCGGCCCACGAGGGCCATACGCGAGAATGATAAATACATAGGAAATCGCAGTGCCCATTTATTCAAATAACAGAAAAAGACTAAAATCGATAATAATTATACAACATTATTTTTTTTAATGCTAAACCCGAAAAGGGGTCATTGTACTCATCATTTTGAACAACTTTTTTATTGGACTAACTATGAAATCGGGAAAAAAGAATTAGCTGTTCCATACATTTTTTCGATTTAAGTGAATACAAATGTATGGAACAGCTGATTTTTTTTTCGCGATTTCATGTTTGTTCCGATAGAAAAAGTTGTTCAAAATTATGAGTACAATGACCCCTTTTCGGGTTTAGCTACAAAAAATAAGGTTTTATAAAATAGCATAATATACAAAAACAAATAAAATGTTGTGAAACGTTTTTTGAAGTGAAAACTTCTTTAGGCGCGTTGATCACTTTTTGGGTGAACAAAAATCATGGAACTCGCGTCATCGTCACCGAACGCTTGAAGAAATGCATGAATGTTACTTAGTTTTCACTTCTATCGGCAGTTCCCAATCCCCGCATGTTTTTTTTGTTGACTCTCGTTTGTAATGAATTCAGACCAAATAAAAAAACTAAAACAGAGCACTGTCAACAGTGACGTGAGGCCGGTTTCGTAAACATTATGTGCATTTAGTGAGGTGTAGTTTGATTGTAAATGTGTGCGTGTGAGCGTGTATACACAGAGCGGTGGTGTAGTTTTAGCATGCTTCACTGTATTGTTCTGGGGGCCTACCGCCACCGCTTACAGCAGTATTATTATAATATTACTTCAGTGTAGAAAAGAGATGAAGCTCTGCAGGACGAATAGCTCTATCTCTTTCCCCCACGAAGTAAGATTAAAATAATACTGCTGTAAGCGGTGGTGGTAGGCCCCTGAGCGCTCTTTGTCTTGGTATTTGGTCTGGGATAATGAAGTGATATACAGGGTGTTAGTGTAAACACCGTTATCCTTGAAACCAGTGGATTGGTTTCATTTATAGAATGTAAAATCAATGGAAAAAACAACTTTTTTTTTAAAAGAAAATCTTCATTTTTCCACAAGTATATTTCACCCTATACGCAAGGGAAACGAACTTGCGTCTCAACACGGCGGGCGGCGGTTGGCCGGAGCGGCCGCGAGCGCGCGGCCCCTCTTCAGTCAGCAGTTTCGCAGCTCTCTCGAGCGCGAATCCGTGAATATCGGGACAGTGCCTATATTTACTTTTTAAAATCTTTTAATGAAAATATGTTTATTTTTTTTTGTTACTGGGGTCATTTATTTTTATATTTAAGTCAACTACCCATGGTTTGAGTGACAACGGTGGTTACCCTTGCATACTGTATTGTGTTCAAAATAATGTTCAAACCAGTACTTACGAGGTCAGGTACGGTCTCAAGAACCGTTTCGTTCATGCCAGGAACGAAGTACCTCGCCCGAGCTAGCAGGATGAACGCAGTCTGCATTTTCACTCCATAGTCTTTCATAAGTCTGTGGAATAAAGATGAGGTTTGAGATTTTCTTTATTTTCCACTAGCTTTTTCCCACCATTTTTTATCATAATTATATCGTAACTAGCATCAAAACCGCAAAAAAGCAAAAAAAAACAGCCAAGTGCGAGAAGGACTCGCGCACGAAGGGTTCCGTACCATTTACTATAAAAACGGCAAAAAAAACATGTCTGTTGTATGGGACCCTTAAATATTTATTTTATTCTGTTTTTTTTGTATTTGTTATTATATCGGCGACAGAAATACGTCATCAGTAAAAATTTCAAAAGCCTAACTATTAAGATTCATGGGATAGAGCCTGGTGACAGACGGACAGACAGATAGACACACAGCGGGGTATTAGTAATAGAGTCCCGTTTTACCATTTGGGTACGGAACCCTAAAAATTAAAAAAAATTAAAATCTTTTTTTATTTTAAAAAAATTCAAATTGAGGAGGCCCGTATTTTGTGGAGACCCGGGACCATAACCCCAGTTGCACCGCCTTAAATCCTAATATCGGTAACTTTGGGTAAGGACTCACACTGCCATCTCCAGTGAAAGTCTCCGGAGCTCTTTGCCAGTAGCCAGGGCGGTCCATTTCATCAGCTTTTTCCCCAGATATGCGAGATGAAGTCTGTTTCTCATTGTCTGGAGGGCAACCAACGAAGGCATGACGGGATACCTGGTGGCACCCAGAGACGCTTCCTCTTCCTCGTCTGGGAAAAAAAACCGCGATGAAATCAGGCTATCGGTTTGGCAAGTATGATGCAGGCGCGGTCGCAGCCCAAGATTTTGGGGGGGTCACCATTGGTGCCGAGGAATATTTTTAGGGAAATGGTTACCTAATTGATAAGTAGGTACCTTTTTTTTTTGTTTTTTTTGTGGTTGGGAATTCATCCAATGACTTCTCCCGCTCTGGGCGGAGCGGAAGGGCGTGTCAGACTTTTACTGACTAAAACCCACCCGTGTTCCTTCAGTTGCCTGTTGCCAAGGTCCCGGTATCCCTAACCCGCAACCCTGGCAGATAAGTAGGTACCTACTTTGTAATTCCACTGGACAGCACAAAGTCTAGCTAGTGCAGAGTGAAGTACTACTAACATAGACTATGCCTTATTTATTAACATAAGTTTTGTTTATAGAATATGTATGTTTAGGTTAAGGTATATTTTATCTATGGGCCTGTGTCGCCTGCAATAAATGGTTATTATTATTTGTTGGTATACATTTTTGTATCTCGGCTCTGATCTGCCGGTCTTTTGGGTAACACGGGCCTAAGCCAAGTGCTACCCCTGAGAGAAATAAACTAAGTAATAGTTGATGATAATACAGTACCTATGTTAACTAACAAAGGGCGTTCCTGTTAACCTGCAATAGTATAGCGTCTATACATGCCAAAAAAAATATTACAGTTAAAAATTATTTTTGTATAGTAAAATATTCACAAAAAATATTAAATTGGTACGAAAAATAAACTCTCTGTACACGCCCACTTGTCACACTTGTTTTTCTACGTTGAAATACAAGTGTGCGTGTACTGAGTGTTTCTTTTACGTTTAAACTTAATCTGTTTTGAATCTTATTAATTGTCCGACAGAGTACGATCAGTTGAAGTAGTGAATTATAATGACCAAACTAAAACGTTCGAATTATGCCAATCTTCGTTTAAGTACAATAGATATGGCGTGCCACAGGGCAGTATTTTAGGGCCGCCAATGTTTTTGCTCTACATAAATGATTTCCCAGAAATTATAAATCATAAATGTGTACTGTTTGCCGACGATACTACAATTATTATCAAAGGGCAAGATAAAAGATCGTAGGAGCAAGAAATAAATAGTGTTCTTCAAAGAACTATAGAGTGGCTAGAGGCTAACAACTTAAAAGTTAATATTAATAAAACAAAATTCATGCAATTTCATACCTATCGATCAAAACCGCAGGCCCTAAATATATCTTATAAAGGCGTCGCCCTGGCAAAAACTGACTGTGTTAAGTTTCTGGGAATAAA
Source organism: Lithophane semibrunnea (assembly GCA_947363905.1). NCBI lineage: Eukaryota > Metazoa > Arthropoda > Insecta > Lepidoptera > Noctuidae > Lithophane > Lithophane semibrunnea. The sequence continues at coordinate 4,763,671 of OX376216.1, read as the reverse complement.
TATAGATCAATTTTGCTCGTGGAAAAATCATATAAATGACATTTGTGTTAAAATAAATAATTTTATATACCCTTTGAGGCGTATAAGCTGCGAGGTATCTACAGATGCCGCATTAACAGCTTTCCATGGCTATATAACCTCCACTCTAAGGTATGGTATTATCCTGTGGGGGCGTTGTGTTGAGATTGATCAAGCATTCGTAATGCAGAAAAGGTGTCTAAGAGCTATATTTGGGTTGAAGCAAATAGAGTCATGTCGTCCATTCTTTAGGAAATATAAAATACTAACTGTACCGTGTATTTATATATTAGAATCCTGTCTATTTGTTTTCAAACATATGAGACTTTTTCAGCAAGCGACAAGCTACTATACCCCACGATCTATGTATACTAATAAGTTATTACAACCGAGAACGAATCTCACATGTACAGGTAAAATAGCTATATTATGTGCATAAAATTGTATAATAAAATACCAAATTCTATAAAAACGCTACCATTCTCTAGATTTAAAAGTAATTTGACGAGGTTTTTAATTGAAAAATGTTTTTATAGTGTACATGAGTTTTTAGAGTATAAATTGTAAGTTTTGTAAATAGGGAACATGCATGTGATTCAAATATGGGTCAAATATTTTTTTTTATAAACTATGTTACTTCAGAATTATGCCTCCATCAATATTTTTGAATAAAAATTCTTTTTGAGCGAGAAATTAATTTTTTTAAAGTCCAAAAAAACTGTGGGTAATTCAAATACTTGAAAAGGCTAAGAGCGGATGTGACGTAACAATCCGATATAACAATCAAAATGTCAATGTCAAGTCAATCAACAAGTGTCAAGTCAATGTCAAACGCTCATAGAAAAAGGAGTGTTTGACGTTGACTTGACAGTTGCTTGTCTGTTTTTACGAACTGTGACGTCACCACACCAAGCGCGCCAAATGGAGGGCGTTTAAATAGCCCGGATCGGTTGGACATTTTTAAACATTTTTTTAACTACTTTAAATTGCTTTTGTGCCGTCGAATTTTTTTTTACTATTATTTGACGATGTAAACTATCGAATAAAAATATTAAAAAAATACATGCATATTCCCTATAGCGCGGTCTAAGTTATTACCTACTAATTGTGTGGCGAATCTCTCCCATTATTGACATGATTATTATTGACATTTATTATTTTATTTTATTATTACTTGTTATTTTCTATTATTTTTTTCATTATATTGACATTCACTTAATTCAATACTTAATACAATTTTAATGGGATTATTTATGTTAATGACTGCATGATTATTATCAATGATAAATTTAAATTAAATAAAATGTAACTTTAATTTATATTTGCAAGCCGAAATTAAAGGCAGAATAAGAGAACAATTTTGTACACTTTACCAACCTTCTGTACCTTATTTGGCAAATAAATGATTTTGATTTGATTTGATTTGTTTGTGAACATTTCAATATATAAATTAAAAAACATTTTTTTTTAATGGTAATATTTTTTTTAGCATGTATACACGCTATACTATTGCAGGGTAACGGGAACGCCCTTTGTTAGTTAACATACTGTATATTATTATGGCCTGATGATATAATGTTTTGACTTTGTGTTGTAGTGATGAATGTCCGTGCGTGTGATATTTGTGCGTCATTGTCGTTCTGCAGGAATTTTCGCACAATTCTGCAAGTGTTCAGGATAGCAGCTTTTTGTAGGGTTTGGTAGGTGGAGGGAGCTACGTCTAGTGTTTTTAAGGATTGATGCAGTTGTTTGGGGATGACACCGGTGGTTGAAACTACTACAGGAATAATAGCATTATTATTATTATAATACACATCGAGGTCCCTGTGGGTCAACTGGCTCAAGTACCGACAGTTTTTAGTTAATAAAGCACATAAATCATTCAGTCTCTCGACGGCTTGAATTATTTTGGGGGGTCATGACCCCTAGGACCCCCCCCTCGGACCGCGCCTGATATGATGCCAGGGACAGACAGACAAATAAAGAATTATAAGTTACTAACTTATGCCCGCGGCTACGCCCGCATGGAGGTCGGAAATTCTCCCACAGGAATGTACTACCGGGATAAAAAGTATCCTATGTCCTATTCCTGGTCATGGTCTACGCCTGTGCCAAATTTCATCCAAATCCGTTCACCCGTTTTAGCGTGAAAGCGTAGTTACGCTTACGTAATGCGAAAATGAGTTTATTTGTTTGTTAGTTAACAAACAAATAAACTCATTTTCGCATTTATAATAATTACTTAGGATAGTTAGGATAACACGCCGCTTGGAGTGTCGGCGTTTTATGCCACAGACAAGAAGTAAAAAGAAAATGCATTTATTGGCATTTTAATTTTTTTTTTATCATAGCTGATTTATGTTCTTTCGTGAAAAAATAAACAGAAAACTGGCAGTAAGGCTTCATGTATGTTCATGACGTCGGAGCCGCAACGGCGCCGGCGCCGGACCGCAAGATGATAAAAATGCATTATTATGTATCTTAGAATTAGTGTTAAAATCTACGTGGCACCGCGACGGCGCGGCGCCGGCGCGACGCGCGGCGTGTGCGCTTCGTATCCTACCAAAATTCCGGGACCACAGGGTCCGGGAAATGTCAAAGGTATAAAAATTCACGCCTCCTTCCCATGGGGGAAGGCAGAAACCATAAAACGCCACCTGCTACGATCCTTACATACTCTTTTTGCTTCGTTTACGTTCATACATCTGATCATACAAGCATGCTGGCAGCGAGCACTACGCACCTGAAGCACATCACCAATAGGGTGTAAGTCCTCCTAGGACGTGGGTCCCAGCGTTTCGACTCACATCTGCCTTGTAAATACCTAGTTAATTGATTCAGGCGTGACTGCGGAAATCCATTGTAAAATACAATAGACGTAGATTTATATATAGTAACCTATTCCGCTTAACTATTCCTCAAGAGTCATAAAAACCCTGTAAGAAATCGACACGTGTCACCTCTCAACAAGGCATCCTCAGGATGCCAGGGTTGCGGTAAAGTCCGAAAGGGATACCGGGACCCTTGGCAACAGGCAACTGAAGGAAGACGGGCGGGTTTTAGTCAGTAAAAGTCTGACATGCCCTCCCGCTCCGAGAAGTAATTTGATGATTTCCCACTCTCAAAAAAAAAAAGGATGACGAAAAAAACAAAAAGCCTGACGATTGACCAGCCGCAAACCAGAATACGACGTGTTGCCACGACACCTAGCGCTGGACGCAGGGAACATTGTTGCTGCTGGTTCACTCTGCGTCAATCGTCATCACGAGGATGCCTCGTCTAGAAGTGAAACACGTGTCGATTTCTTACAGGGTTTTTTATGACTCTTGAGGAATAGTTAAGCGGAATAGGTTACTAAATATCGTAGATATATTTAGTCTATTGTATTTTTTTGTAATTATTGGGTCACCACCTATGAAATTGGCTTTTTTTTTCTCACAGTAATAGAACCTCGTCACTTCTATGATTTAAAATATTCATCAATTGCTTGGTAATAGATCGAATAATACCATCTTTTTTTAGCATAAAAAATACCTTAAAATGACTCCTCATTTTGTTAGCAGAAATGACAACAATTCTTTTTTTAACTTAGCCCAATTTTATTTTAGTTTTATTTTTGTGGAATACGTTATCTTAGTTTTTAAACATTAGTGCATAAAAGTTTTAAAACACTAGTGTTCATGGTTGTTATATAAATTAAGAAATAGTTAGTATGAAAAATGAAAATTCTTTAAAATTCCCCATACAAAACGCTGATTTCATAGGTGGGGACCTAATACCTTTTGTTGGTCGCCTTTTATTCATTCTCTAAACATGACCACACCATCTAAGCCTAATGTATTTAAGTATAAAAATACTTACCACCCATTTTTGTATACTTGTTTTGTTTCGGATCCTTTCAAATGTATATTAGTGGGTAGGTGTCCTTTTTTAATAATAAAGGTGTGCTAGAAAATCAATCATTTTTCTTACGACTAATTCATTTTTGAGCATAGATAGACGGTCGTTATGTGCAAATGTGCAATTCCATTTTTAATTTATTTCATTGTGATTTGGAAAAAAACTTTCGTGCAACATTTTTTCTAATATTTTTAGGCTGACATTGTGACAGATTTTTGTTATTTATGTCACGTAAAATAAGAAAATATTTTTCGTCATTTTATGACATTAGCTGAGAGTAAATAAATTCTTTAAGAAGAATTTATTATATTTTTTCTAAGCTTACTCTTAAGCCTGCTCAACATTATCTGCAATTTTTTTTTATTCCTCCACATTATCTGCAAAACTACACGAAACTTGCCGAATACGAGAGTTTAGATTCGTCTATATTCTTGTAGTCTCATGTATATTCGTAATCTCCATTCCGTTCCGGTATATATTATTGTATAACCATTTAATATTAATGTAGTTCCCAGTGTCGCCATCTACAGGCTCAAACAATACCCACAAAACCTAGTCTTTAACTGAAACGAAGACTTAATACTTACCTATATCCCTAGAGCCTGAGAATTTAGCTAAAATTACTAATCACTAAGTTCCTGTGAAATAACGCCTGGTTCACACTGAGACACTTTTTAGTCGCATCTAAGTTGAAATGTTCTGTTAGCTACATTTAAGCTCTAGCCACACTAAAGCGAATCCCGCGCGGAACTCGCGACATGACTGCGCGAGTGTTTTTTTTAATGGATTAGGAAATAACGCGACTATTCGCAATAATTAGAATTGGCGTGAGCGATCCCACCATAAACATTTTCTTGTAAAATATTGCCAAGACGAGATCCTAAGGAAAGAAAGAAAGAAAATACAATTATTCATCACAGGCAGAAAGGCACACAATATACATAATATTCAGCCGAAAATTTTTCTCCAGAATCATGTACTGAATCCATGATAAGTATGATAACAGAAGGCCAATTCTCGTACTTAAAAAAGCTTCAAATTTAAGTCGCAAACTAATCTCAACGACAATCAATGCCAAAAACTTGTCAAAAATGTAGAGAAATTACAGGTTTTTTTGACAGATTGATACTGAGATTGGAATTTGAACGTTTTTAAAATTATGGAAATTGACCCTCAGGTTGCGCGTCGGTGTCCATGCCGAAAGGGATACCGGGACCTTGGCAACAGGCAACTGAAGGAACACGGGTGGGTTTTAGTCAGTAAAAGTCTGACACGCCCCTTCGCTCCGCCCAGAGCGGGAGAAGTCATTGGACGATATACCACACTCAAAAAAAAAAAAAAGGTTGCGCATCGATGCCCTGTATTTCTCAGTCTGTGCAAGATCTTAGACACTTTAAGCGCACTCTCTTAGGATAACCGCGGGGCGGCGAAGTAATTGCCTAAAATTGCCTTTTTAATACATTTACCTTGGCAAGGCTTGGCTCAATAATGAACTTGGCAGCAGTTTCAGGATGTGTTTTTCTTAGACTTTGTCTCTGGGGTGAGCAAGTCTTAGGCTTGAATTCCTCCTACGCTGACGTCGGTCGCGTACGTTCGGTCTTTGTTCGGTGCTTTATAGAACAAAATGTATATACGTACGCGCGACCGACGTACGCAACCGATGTACGCGACCGACGTACGCGACCGATATACGCGACCGTCGTACGCGACCTACGTACGTGACCGACGTACGCGAACGACATCAGCGTAAAAGGAATTCAAACCTTAGTATTATTCTGTTCTTTTTTTTCTATAAGGTCATTTTAAATTAGCTATTAGCTAGCGAAACTCCGTAGTTGAGTTACAACTAAAGATATAACTGCCTTGTTCGTCTAGAGTGATCCCTCGCTACTGCTGACGTTAGGTGAGGTCCTGGGTCCGATTCCCGGGTCGAGCAAAATGTTACTTATTGGGTTTTTCCATCTGGAATTTCTCAGCACCAGCCCGGAGTCTGGATTTGTGCCCGGTTATTTGCGCCCGGTTGAAAGTAATAGGCTCGCCCCTATTAAATGGGACTTAAACAAAACTGGCGAAATGTGGGTGTACTATAGGTACACTTCTGCCTAACCCTTCGGGAAAACTAGACGTGATGTTATGTTACATAGGTATATATCATTATATATTGTAACGAAATAAATAAACACACTTCGTTGAACACGTATAATTTTTGTAATATAAATATAGAAAGACACTTTTTACAAAAAATATAAAAAAGGTGAATATAAGATATAATTTAGTCGCGGCTATGGAGACAGTGGTGCCGAATCAAGCGTAATTAGGTTAAGGAAAACTTTCGGAATAGATATCTTAGGTAAATTTAGTTACGCGTGGGAGTTCGGTGTGTATCAGCGATTGCAAAAGCTTATAAAAACCATAACTTACTAGCGGAAACGCAACGCATCGAATAAGGAACCACAACCGAAGGTTGACCTAATGCCAGCTTAGTCTAATTTGCATACGAGATTATTTACGCGTAAAAAAATAAACTTGAACGTATTTGAACTTGAACGGAAAACTTGAAGGGTTTACAACAGCTGCAGTTTGCAATGCAACGTGGAAGAATCCGAGAAAACGACGCTTCGCAGTGGATAAATAAATAGTTAATAAGTCACGAGGTGGTTAGTTCCTGGACCGCACGGTACGTCAAGAGGCGGTATTCCTTGTACGTAGCACGGCGCTCAGTCAACAGCGCCGCCGGGGCGCCTGATCCAGGATTATGGCGAAACGGGGAAACGAGGTGGATTCCCAATACCCCACCGGTAAAGGCCAAAATAGGCCTTTTCACTGGTTTTTAACCGTAAAACAAGGAAACGTGGACACAACAATAAAGACTATAATTAATTAATTATATTGCAAAATCTTTCAGCATAGTACGCCGGGAATTATTTGAAGAATTAGAGCTCTTGCGTTCATGAGAAAAAACCGCGACTGACGGCTGCCAATAAAAAATCCTTCATCTTTCTTCACGTCAGATTCAAATTCAAAAAATTGAAATTATCTTACGATTAAAAACGACAACATCGATGGCCAGCGAAGTAAAAAGTTTTAGGCTCGAAGATTTTATGCAGGGTAATACTGCAGTACCCCCTTTCCAACAAAAAAAAAATATCGATAATGGCGATAAAAATAACTAAAGGAGTAACATCCCTAGAAACGAACGACATAAGGATGACGTCACTAGAGGAAGGTAGAGGGGGGTAGCAGCATCAGGAGAGAAGGGAGCAGCTCACTTGAGAGAACTAGAAGAGAAATAAAACTATTAACACCTAAATAACCTATAGGTAACCTAGCCTAAACTAATGACTAACCTATTCTATCTTAACAGACCATCGAAGTGCAAAAGGCCTCCAGATGTGCCTGCTAAACCTACGCAGGACCTATCGGGAAAGGTATACAATAACTAAGGATAGAACAAGAGGATTAAGAATTCAAAATAAACAAAAGGACAACACTAGTTGAAAGAAATATAATATATATATCGAGGTCAAAAGGGGTTGACATCAGGTTATAAACAAGAACCTAAGTCCAAAAGGAAGAACATCAAGCTATAAAGAGGAGCCTGAGTCCCAAAAAAAACCCCAGTCTAACAAATAAGGGACTTCAACCTTATATTTAATGACCCTAAGTCTACATCATAGTCCGACTTTCAACTAAGTCAGGGCTTAGAGTCTGACTAGTGTGATGAGTAGGATTAGAAGGTGCGTTTTGCCTCCGGGACATGCCCAGAGGTCAAACACAACCCTCTTGATCGTAACAGTCGGATAAATTATAATTAAGTATGTTATGGAATAGAGGAACACAACTCGTCTTCACCGCGGTCGGGTAGAGAGGAAATAAACGACTGCTGGCGATAAAACACTATCCAAGCACTATCCAAGCTCTAGTGATAGAGAATAAAAGCGAAATGTTTACAAGCAAGCCCCGCAAGCTTCCTTGCAAAAAAAATAGCGTGTCGAGAATGTTCTAAGCTAGTCATTACATTTTAAAGGGATCTGCTTACCATTTTCAGAATAAACGTATTAATTATTTGTAGTAATTTTATAAATTGACAACGGCAACTAGAATGACATGACATAAAGTAAGAAAAAATGTCAGTTATACGAAATGAAGGTCGCATGGCATGGCCGATTAAAATGAGTCCCTACCTAAAAAGTTCTGAAATAATTTTGGAAATTTATGTAACAAAAAATATAGAACGACTAGTGTATTTCAGTTGATGGATAAAGAGGAAAGGCAATCATTTCAGGATATCTTTTATGTGGTACTGTCCTGAATGGACGGAATCACAGTCCTTGAGAACATACGTGGTTCTAGAGATGACTCTGGTTACACGGCTCTTAATAAAACGGGGCGCTAATTTTCCAGAGAAATAGTCTGACCCTGAAGACCTAGAGAAATTTCGTCTCCATACAACGTCACCGAGGTTGAGGGTGATAGCCGAACGGTTGGTGTTATAAGATCGGGAATTTCGGAGGAAAGCTATGGATAGATTATCGGCGACCTTAGCATAAACCTCGGCGAGGGAAGATAAATTAGACGCGTGCTGAGACCGACTCTCGGCTAAATTGGTGCTTCGAGTCTGACTATGCGCACGAGCGGGATCTATAAGGACTTCCCTACCGAACATGAGGAAGTTAGGCGTAAAATCAGTAGCCAAGTTAATACAGGAGTTGAGGTACAATTTGACTTTGGGTAATAATTTCGCCCAATTTCTCTGGTTTTCACCAACCAATATGCTCAGACACGTGACGACGCTTTGGTTATAGCGTTCTACGGTATTGGCCTGTGGCGTATAGTAGGGAGTATACATTGGTGAGTCGATGTGAAAGGACCTAAGAAAATTTAAAAAACGGTTGCTACGAAAAACGGTAGCGTTGTCGCAAAGAATCGCCCGTGGCACTCCGAAGTTAAAAAATATCTCGGATTCCAGGGCTTTAATTAGGGAACTTGCGTCTACCTTTTTTAGAGGAATCAACCAGACATATTTTGAAAACACATCGACCATTGATAGAATATATCGATAGCCATAGTAGGCGATAGGCAACGGACCAATTACGTCTATGGAAATAAGCTGCAGGGGTAAAGAAACTTCCTTTGGATATCTCATCTGTCCACGCGGTTGGGTATTGGCGATTTTGTAGGCTTTGCAAACGTCGCATTGTCTCAGTGTTTCGGTGACGTCGCGAAACATATTCGGCCAATAGTATAGTTCCTTGATCTTAAGGTAAGACTTGGTAACGCCGGGATGTATGGAAGGGAAATTGTTGTGCACTTCCCAAATGGCGTTGGGAACTTTCTCAGCCGGCAATACGACGCGCCAGGGATCAGATAATAAAGGGCTGGAGATGGGCATCCGTCTCAAGAGCACCCCGTCCTGAATGGCGTAAGCAGGAAACATTTGTGGCGTGTCGCGTGCGCCTACATATATCCTTTTGTACCACCTATCGGTAGTATGTTCAGGACCTTGGTCGAACGTAATAGGGCTAGTATAGATCCTGGATAGAGCATCCGGGACGACATGTTGTGTTCCCTTGCGGTGGATGATATCGAAGGTATATTGTGAAATGACGGTGGCCCATCGAGCTAAACGCCCCGATGGGTTGTTTAAAGTGAGCAGCCATTTCAGAGCCATGTGGTCGGTTATAACCGAAAATTTCATTCCATCTAAATAGCAGCGGAAGTGCTTTATGGAATCCAGAACAGATAGGAGTTCGCGTTCAGTGGTGCTATAATTGCGCTCCGCTCTGGAAAATAGGCGGGAAAAAAAAAAATAAAAAAAAAAAATATCGATAATGGCGATAAAAATAACTAAAGGAGTAACATCCCTAGAAACGAACGACATAAGGATGACGTCACTAGAGGAAGGTAGAGGGGGGTAGCAGCACCAGGAGAGAAGGGAGCAGCTCACTTGAGAGAACTAGAAGAGAAATAAAACTATTAACACCTAAATAACCTATAGGTAACCTAGCCTAAACTAATGACTAACCTATTCTATCTTAACAGACCATCGAAGTGCAAAAGGCCTCCAGATGTGCCTGCTAAACCTACGCAGGACCTATCGGGAAAGGTATACAATAACTAAGGATAGAACAAGAGGATTAAGAATTCAAAATAAACAAAAGGACAACACTAGTTGAAAGAAATATAATATATATATCGAGGTCAAAAGGGGTTGACATCAGGTTATAAACAAGAACCTACGTCCAAAAGGAAGAACATCAAGCTATAAAGAGGAGCCTGAGTCCCAAAAAAAAAAACCCCAGTCTAACAAATAAGGGACTTCAACCTTATATTTAATGACCCTAAGTCTACATCATAGTCCGACTTTCAACTAAGTCAGGGCTTAGAGTCTGACTAGTGTGATGAGTAGGATTAGAAGGTGCGTTTTGCCTCCGGGACATGCCCAGAGGTCAAACACAACCCTAGGTGCTAAACCGCCTCAAAGAAGCCGGTTTATCTATAAACTTAAAAAAATGTGAATTCTGTAAGAGTGAGCTAAAATACTTGGGATACATCGTCAACGAAAAAGGGCTCCAGACTGATCCCAGTAAACTGGAAGCTATTCGCGATTACCCCACTCCTACTACCGCTAAATCTTTGCGCGGCTTTATAGGAATGTGCTCTTACTATAGGCGTTTTGTAGATGGTTTCTCGTCCATAATTGCTCCTCTTACAGCTCTTATTGGGAAGAGGAAGGGTCGCGATCCTATAAATTGGGACGAGGCTGCCGAACAGGCATTTTTTAAGCTGAAAGAAGCATTAGTCAACACTCCAGTGATGGCTTGCCCTGATTTTGCCAAGCCATTCATATTGCAGTGTGATGCTTCGGCTGTCGGTCTCGGTTCGGTCCTATCTCAAAACGTTGACGGTGTAGAACATCCCATTGCGTATTACTCCCGCCTATTTTCCAGAGCGGAGCGCAATTATAGCACCACTGAACGCGAACTCCTATCTGTTCTGGATTCCATAAAGCACTTCCGCTGCTATTTAGATGGAATGAAATTTTCGGTTATAACCGACCACATGGCTCTGAAATGGCTGCTCACTTTAAACAACCCATCGGGGCGTTTAGCTCGATGGGCCACCGTCATTTCACAATATACCTTCGATATCATCCACCGCAAGGGAACACAACATGTCGTCCCGGATGCTCTATCCAGGATCTATACTAGCCCTATTACGTTCGACCAAGGTCCTGAACATACTACCGATAGGTGGTACAAAAGGATATATGTAGGCGCACGCGACACGCCACAAATGTTTCCTGCTTACGCCATTCAGGACGGGGTGCTCTTGAGACGGATGCCCATCTCCAGCCCTTTATTATCTGATCCCTGGCGCGTCGTATTGCCGGCTGAGAAAGTTCCCAACGCCATTTGGGAAGTGCACAACAATTTCCCTTCCATACATCCCGGCGTTACCAAGTCTTACCTTAAGATCAAGGAACTATACTATTGGCCGAATATGTTTCGCGACGTCACCGAAACACTCAGACACGTGACGACGCTTTGGTTATAGCGTTCTACGGTATTGGCCTGTGGCGTATAGTAGGGAGTATACATTGGTGAGTCGATGTGAAAGGACCTAAGAAAATTTAAAAAACGGTTGCTACGAAAAACGGTAGCGTTGTCGCAAAGAATCGCCCGTGGCACTCCGAAGTTAAAAAATATCTCGGATTCCAGGGCTTTAATTAGGGAACTTGCGTCTACCTTTTTTAGAGGAATCAACCAGACATATTTTGAAAACACATCGACCATTGATAGAATATATCGATAGCCATAGTAGGCGATAGGCAACGGACCAATTACGTCTATGGAAATAAGCTGCAGGGGTAAAGAAACTTCCTTTGGATATCTCATCTGTCCACGCGGTTGGGTATTGGCGATTTTGTAGGCTTTGCAAACGTCGCATTGTCTCAGTGTTTCGGTGACGTCGCGAAACATATTCGGCCAATAGTATAGTTCCTTGATCTTAAGGTAAGACTTGGTAACGCCGGGATGTATGGAAGGGAAATTGTTGTGCACTTCCCAAATGGCGTTGGGAACTTTCTCAGCCGGCAATACGACGCGCCAGGGATCAGATAATAAAGGGCTGGAGATGGGCATCCGTCTCAAGAGCACCCCGTCCTGAATGGCGTAAGCAGGAAACATTTGTGGCGTGTCGCGTGCGCCTACATATATCCTTTTGTACCACCTATCGGTAGTATGTTCAGGACCTTGGTCGAACGTAATAGGGCTAGTATAGATCCTGGATAGAGCATCCGGGACGACATGTTGTGTTCCCTTGCGGTGGATGATATCGAAGGTATATTGTGAAATGACGGTGGCCCATCGAGCTAAACGCCCCGATGGGTTGTTTAAAGTGAGCAGCCATTTCAGAGCCATGTGGTCGGTTATAACCGAAAATTTCATTCCATCTAAATAGCAGCGGAAGTGCTTTATGGAATCCAGAACAGATAGGAGTTCGCGTTCAGTGGTGCTATAATTGCGCTCCGCTCTGGAAAATAGGCGGGAGTAATACGCAATGGGATGTTCTACACCGTCAACGTTTTGAGATAGGACCGAACCGAGACCGACAGCCGAAGCATCACACTGCAATATGAATGGCTTGGCAAAATCAGGGCAAGCCATCACTGGAGTGTTGACTAATGCTTCTTTCAGCTTAAAAAATGCCTGTTCGGCAGCCTCGTCCCAATTTATAGGATCGCGACCCTTCCTCTTCCCAATAAGAGCTGTAAGAGGAGCAATTATGGACGAGAAACCATCTACAAAACGCCTATAGTAAGAGCACATTCCTATAAAGCCGCGCAAAGATTTAGCGGTAGTAGGAGTGGGGTAATCGCGAATAGCTTCCAGTTTACTGGGATCAGTCTGGAGCCCTTTTTCGTTGACGATGTATCCCAAGTATTTTAGCTCACTCTTACAGAATTCACATTTTTTTAAGTTTATAGATAAACCGGCTTCTTTGAGGCGGTTTAGCACCTTCCTAAGGAGTGCAAGATGACTGTGGAAATCCTTAGATATCAAGATCAAATCGTCGACGTATCCGAAAACACAGTCGTCGCTGGTAGAAGTGTATTCGAAGTTAACGATAATATCAGTTAGGCGTTGCATTTCTGAAGCAGCGTTTGTGAGCCCGAATGGCATTCTGACGAACTCGAATAAACCGCGTTGGGGAATTATGAAAGCGGTTTTCTCACAGCTCTCGTTATCCGCGAGAGGAATCTGCCAGAAAGCACTCCTGAAATCGAGAGAACTTATATATCTCGCACCACGAAGATTGTCAAGGATATCTTGAATACGAGGTAGAGGATACGAATCCCTGATGGTTACACTATTTAATTTACGGCTGTCGACACAGAAGCGAACAGACCCGTCCTTTTTTGTAACCATTACAACAGGACTGGCCCAAGGAGAACGAGAGGGACGGATAACACCTAATTCTAACATCTTATCAATTTCGTCGTTAAGAATTTTTAATTTGACCGGTGAAAGAGGGTAAAATCTTTGTCTAATTGGCATTCCTGTTGTATTAATTTTGTGGGAAAGCCAAGTAGTTTTACCGAGCCCAATCTTATCAGACGAAATAGCCTCAAATTCGTCAATGACGCGTTGTAGACTTCGCTCTTGGTCGGGTAATAGGACATTGCGGGGATGTACATATCGAGCTTTATTTACACAAGAAACCAGAGGCGGAGAATGGTTAAAAGCGGGAAGGTACATATTGCCTTTAATATTTTTATTAAAAGCCTTACTAAAAACTGAAGTTAAACCGAATTTATTCCAGAATTCTATACCTAAGATAATTGAAGACGTAGTAGAACGTGCAACTAAAAATTCATGCGTGAAAGTTGTACGGTTAAATTGGACCGGGAGACAAACACTCCCTAAAATATCGATGGGCGAATTGTTGGCGGAAATAACCCGCGGACACGAAACATTGGAAATCCGAGATATACCTAGTTCCTGAATGAGGATATCACTAATAAGAGACATCTGTGCGCCTGAGTCCAACAAAGCCCTAATGGGGCGATTACATAGTAATATTTCAACGAATGGTCGGTTGTCTGATGAATCGTTGGCTATCACCGGTGACACTGTACGGGATGAGACGTGTCGCCGATGGTTTACACGTTTTTTTGGATTACAGTTTGGACAATCCCGGGTAATTACACCAGGAGTGCGACATCTAAAACAGAGCCTACCAGGGAAATCTGGACAGTTACGATACGAATGTCCGTCCTTTCTACATTTAGGACATAACTGTATCTCAGAAGAGACGTTGGACACCGACTTCGACGCTCCTGGCAAGAAGCTCTCAAAATGTGACGCCATCTCAACAAGCGACTCTAAATCATGGAATTTGTGGATTGACAAGCAAGGGAAAAACCTAGGGTGCATATTGTGCATAATAATATCAAGTAAATTAGAATCATGGATGGGACTGGCTAAGCGATCGTTAAGATATGAGACCTGGATGACGAAATCCCTGACCGATTGGTCTGATTTCTGTCTCATGTTTCGAACCTGTTGTTCAGTTTTGAACTCAAAATCTATGACTCCGAATGTCTTCACGAAAGACTCCTTAAGTTTTGTATATGACAGGAGTGGGTGGCGAATGGACCTAAAATATTTCAGTGCAGCTCCTGACAAAACTTCATGGAAGCGCTTCAACAGATAATGATCAGATATATCATCCGCTTCCTTACATTCATCTATCGAGAGAAAGAATTCACGGACGCAGGTGTTCCCAGAAAAGTCAATTTTCCACTTCGTGAGAGATATTTGTTTACGGGGATAAGATGGACATTCGTCGGATTTGATCGGGGATGGTAAGCCTGATGACTCAGCAGTCCTAGGTCTCCTAGGTGGAATTGGGGGGGGCCTAGAAATCATAAGGCTCTCTCCAAGGGCGGTTTCACCAATGGACGAATCCTCGTCGGCCATGCTGGATCACGGAAATCACACAAAAAAAAAAACGGAACGAAGATAGCTGGACTAAGGAAAAAACAAGCTAGACATCTAGCAGAAAAATCAGACACACAAACGCTTACCTTGAACACGAAGCCTATCACGTTCACACCACAGACGCACACTACAGGGAACTAAATACAACTACTACAAGAGATAAATAAAATTCAGGATTGATATATATTTGATGGGACGAAATGAAAGATTGATCATTCAATATGGTTACAAAATAATTATTTTAAATAACATTGCACAAACATCACATTAAGAATATACATAAACTTCATTTGACCGGCTTGCCGTTCAAATATTCATAAGTCGTTCAGCAAAAGCAGGTATCCGTGGTGAGAAAAGAAACTAATGATTTCTCTGAAAAATAAATAGAGATTAAAATTGCCCTGAAAGAGCACCACACACAAACTTGACAAAAAAAAATATTTAAGTATGCATAGGGATATCATAATTTACTTACTTTTAATTCGGGCGCCATTTGTAACGAAATAAATAAACACACTTCGTTGAACACGTATAATTTTTGTAATATAAATATAGAAAGACACTTTTTACAAAAAATATAAAAAAGGTGAATATAAGATATAATTTAGTCGCGGCTATGGAGACAGTGGTGCCGAATCAAGCGTAATTAGGTTAAGGAAAACTTTCGGAATAGATATCTTAGGTAAATTTAGTTACGCGTGGGAGTTCGGTGTGTATCAGCGATTGCAAAAGCTTATAAAAACCATAACTTACTAGCGGAAACGCAACGCATCGAATAAGGAACCACAACCGAAGGTTGACCTAATGCCAGCTTAGTCTAATTTGCATACGAGATTATTTACGCGTAAAAAAATAAACTTGAACGTATTTGAACTTGAACGGAAAACTTGAAGGGTTTACAACAGCTGCAGTTTGCAATGCAACGTGGAAGAATCCGAGAAAACGACGCTTCGCAGTGGATAAATAAATAGTTAATAAGTCACGAGGCGGTTAGTTCCTGGACCGCACGGTACGTCAAGAGGCGGTATTCCTTGTACGTAGCACGGCGCTCAGTCAACAGCGCCGCCGGGGCGCCTGATCCAGGATTATGGCGAAACGGGGAAACGAGGTGGATTCCCAATACCCCACCGGTAAAGGCCAAAATAGGCCTTTTCACTGGTTTTTAACCGTAAAACAAGGAAACGTGGACACAACAATAAAGACTATAATTAATTAATTATATTGCAAAATCTTTCAGCATAGTACGCCGGGAATTATTTGAAGAATTAGAGCTCTTGCGTTCATGAGAAAAAACCGCGACTGACGGCTGCCAATAAAAAATCCTTCATCTTTCTTCACGTCAGATTCAAATTCAAAAAATTGAAATTATCTTACGATTAAAAACGACAACATCGATGGCCAGCGAAGTAAAAAGTTTTAGGCTCGAAGATTTTATGCAGGGTAATACTGCAATATACAGTGTCCGGACATGGACTAGCGATATTCTAAATACTTAAATATAAACTATTTTAAACTACAATTTTAACAATATATTTTAAAATGTTTTTTTTTAACCCTTTATATTCATACTACGTTAACGTCGCGCGTTCGAGCTATATAGTGCCTCAAATAATAGAAAATAGACGAACATAGATTTTTTCCGGTACCCCAACATACTTCGATCCTTTTATGTGCAACTCAGTGCAACGCATCCACCATTGAGCTAGTAGTGTATGGGGCCTATGGGGTGTTTTCTATGGTAAAGCTATGTTCATTATACAAATTATGGAGTCCCACAGTTCTCGAGTGGCGCGCTTGTCACCATATCTAGAGGTGTGAATGATTGTGAATGAGTTACGAATTTTTTGGAGTTGGTATTTTATTAAGACATACATATTCTATTATTTTAATCAAACAGTGATAGAGAGACTGCCAAGTCATAGGTCTCGAAGTCATAGTTCACTAGGCTGTATCTCATGAACCATGATAGTTAGACAGTTGACATTTTCACAGATGATGTATCTCTGTTGCCGCTATAACAACAAATACTAGAAAATGAATAAAATAAATATTTAAGGGGGCTCCCATACAACAAACGTGATTTTTTTGCCGTTTTTTATAGATAATGGTACGGAACACATCGTGCGCGAGTCCGACAAAAAAAACGTTGAGCTCTTTAAATTCTGAGTTGAGCTGCACGATTACTGACAAATGCGTGCACTGACTGGACAGATCCACTCAATCTGAGTGGTTTTTTCCTCAAAAGACCATTACAGACACCAACTACATGGTCTTCACATGATCTGACTAAGATTATTTCTGGACTTTAAAAGAGACTGTGACCCTTGAGCAATGACTATATAGCCTGGTTTAATACTCTTTGCCTCTGAGTTTGTTTCGGCCTTTCTTGACAGAGTAGTCAGATAGGAAACGCCGACCTCATCTAGTTTTAAAAACGTGATTGACGTGTAAAAGTGTTTCTACAAACCTACTTACAGAAATAATAAGTTATCATTTGATTCTTTCTTCTAGACTCAGCAGTTAATACCATGAATTTAATACCTTTATCTACACCCATGCTATAAATCCTCTCTAAAAGTTTCTGAAACAGTTAGCTTCTAGCCAACATTAAAACATCCAGTGTCATAGTAACCATAATATCATCCAAACGGGTGTTATAATGTTGTACTGAATTTCATAATGCAACTCATTTCAAAAATAGAACATTGTCATTCACGTGCGTTTCACTAACAAAGCACCGTAATTTAAAAACAAAACACATTCGAATTCGAAAAATTCGAATTCACGTCGTGTCGCGCCATTTTTGTTCGATATTGGTATTGTAAAGAAACTTTTATTAAAAGATTCTTAACATGGGTGTAGATAAAATCTTGTATGCAACTGTATATAATTATGTATTACATAACAGTTACATAAATAACTATGTAGAAAATGCAAAATCAATCCATTAGTAATTCCTTGTACGCAAATACCACATCGGATTGAAAAGCAAAGGAGGTGTGAAAGAGGGTTGCAGGCTCTTTGTCAGTGCATAATAGGCATTGTACGGCTATGTCACGCGTTCCATAACCCACCCAGCTCACAAAGACCCCTCATCCCCCCTTAAAAACCCCCCGCGGCTGAACAAAACTGGGTTCGAAAAGGGAGGAAGGGGGTCAAGGGAAAATGGCTACAATATTCCATATAATAAGTTTATTATTTTTAAAGTAAGAAATCTCTTTCTGTTTTAAGAGGGGGATCGAAGTGTCGAGAAATTCTTTAATGAATCTCTGAGAGTAGGCTCATTTTTTTTATCTATGTTTGTTTAATTTGTTTATCGACCATCTTTACATATTGAGACTCCTCCGTGCCTCGGTAAGCACGTTAAGCCGTTGGTCCCGGCTGTCATTTGTGGATCTTTGACAGTCGTTACGCGTGGTCAGAAGCCCGAAAGTCTTGACAACCAGTCTTACCAAGGCGTATCGTATTATCCAGTTAATTTATCGTATAACTGTGCCAAGAGAAGTCTTACACGATCAATCTGACTAGCCTTTTCCTAACTATGTTGGGGTCGGCTTCCAGTCTCGCCTGATGCAGTTGAATACCAGTTTTTTACATGGCCACAACCCAGTAGCTGGGTAATAAGTTACCTTACCTTATATAATAATATCCTACAAATAATATGTACAGTCACGGACTTTAATTGATGAGCCACCTTCAAACTTTTCAATTTTGCAGTTTCATACATTCACGAGATTACACGATTAAACACGAACTCAAATCGCAAGATCGTAAACAAGATGACAAATAAATTACTTTTAATCGGAAATATCCATAGAGGTTGACTAATAAGTTCTCAATGATAAAAATAAATGCAATGTTGCCCTAAGTTTATCCAATCTATTTGATACCGACCTCCTTTGGATCATAGCTCATTAACTCGATAATTATGAAAACTTAACTGAAGACAGTGACAGTTGAAATATCAAGATGACAAATAAATTACTTTTAATCAGAAATAGTCTTATCCATAGAGGTTGCAGTCGACAAGGGCCTTACTCCGCTCTCCTTGGCGAAAGAGAACTGGCGCAAACCTACAGTACTTGATACTAACGATCGTAAGGAAGTATGGCAAGGCAAAGAGCTACACGGACGCTTTTTCCGGGCCCTCCATGGGCCTGAAGTAGACTTTCTGGCTTCTGTATCCTGGCTACGTTTCGGTGACCTCTTCGGGGAAACCGAAGGTTTTGTCTGTGCGATTATGGACTAAGTCATCATGACGAATAATTACCGGAAATACATTGTCAAAGACGGTACGGTTGACATCTGTCGGGCATGCCACTGTCCCGGTGAATCGATCCGACATATTGTTTCCGGTTGTTCTCGTCTTGCTAATGGCGAGTACTTGCACAGACATAATCTAGTAGCTAGGATTATCCACCAGCAACTTGCCTTGCAGTACAACCTTGTGGAGTATGAAGTACCATACTACAGGTACGTGCCCGACCCAGTTCTCGAAAATGGTGACGCCACATTGTACTGGGATCGATCTATCATCGCTGACAGGACTATTGTAGCCAATAAGCCTGATATTGTGGTGATAGATCGACGAGAGCGCCGTGCAATGATTGTTGATATCTCTGTCCCTCATAACGAGAATCTCGTGAAAGCTGAGAAAGATAAAAAAAATCAAGTATCTTGATTTAGCACACGAGGTTGTCGACATGTGGGACGTGGACTCTGCAATCATTGTACCGATAATCGTTACGGTCAATGGCCTAATAGCGAAGAGCGTCGACCAACATCTCAGGAGGCTCTCATTGCACGGCTGGGTCAAGGGCTTGATTCAGAAAGCAGTACTCCTGGACACGGCACGCATAGTGAGGAGGTTCCTTTCTCTAGAGCCCTGACCTACGGCAGCTTGGACCCTGATCCTGATGCCGATGGGCTACTATTTTTTATATTTTTAAATGTTTTGTTTTCATGTTTTTTATAAAAAATATTTAAAAATGTAACAAATATGTATTTAAAAAGAAATAAAAAAAATACAATGTTGTATTAAGTTTATCCAATCTATTTGATACTGACCTCCTTTGAATCATAGCTCATTAACTCAATAATTCTGAACACTTAACTGAAGACAGTGACAGTTGAAATATCAATGTCAGAGAATTTCTCCGTACGCTAACGTTACTATCGCAACAGTAACCTAGCAACAATTGTTTATCGTTGCTAGGTTTGTGTTGCTAGACCTGCAATTGGTTGACTTTGAGTAGTCACTCTGCTGTCAAGTTTGTAGTTCTGGATCTCAGGTTAGCCAACCGGTAAAGATATGAAATATAATTTTCTTCTCCTAATACGAAGACATGTGACTTTGCGTGTCGGGAACCGAATAAACCCGATTTGCATTACACGGCTAAAATACGAACAGTACCAGGTGGCTCATCAATTAAAGTCCGTGACTGTACATATATAGAGCAGCTCGTGGCTAAGTATTAACAGCCGCACGGGTCGATACATCAGGTTAAGCTACGCTTGCCAGGGTTGGTCCGTGGATGGGTGACCATCTTTACATACCGAGAATCCTCCGTGCCTCGGAAAGTACGTTAAGCCGTTGGTCCCGGCTGTCGTTGGTGGATCTTTGACAGTCGTTATAGCTCGTCAGAAGCTCGAAAGTCTGACAACCAGTCTTGCCAAGTGGTATCGTATTACCCATTTACTGGGTTGTGGAGGTCAGATAGGCAGTCGCTCCATGTAAAATACTGGTATTCAGCTGCATCCGGTTAGACTGGAAGCCGACCCCAACATAGTTGGGAAAAGGCTAGGCAGATGATGATATATTGTTCATTTAATAGTCTAGGATGTAACTAAGTTACAATAATACCTAAATGTTAAAAACAAGTATGTATGTAACATTTATTATGATGTACCTCAAACATATTTGCATCAACTAAAGAAAATAACCGGTGTACCTAAAACTTTAACTAGTAAGTAATACATGCAGCAGTGAAGGTAGTTTATTAAGGAATTTACCAAGGAGGCTTTTGAGCCAACATTCCATATCGATTGCAACGATATTTTGTGTACACCGAATGGGTTGCGAGCCTTATATCTAAATGATAACAGCCGCACGGGCTGCACTTGCCGCGATCAGTTCGTGGATGGGTGACCATCTCTTATTACAAATCCTCCGTGCGTTAGAAAGCACGCTAAGCCATTGATCCCGGCTGTTAGTCATACACCATAGACAGTCGGTACGGGTGACTATACCAGTCAGAAACCCAAACGTCTGAATTGTGCGTCTGAAAACCAGTCTCATCAAGGAGGAAGACTTAAGGCTCTTACATACTGGTGCGATTTGTCGCGCGACGCGATACCGCCGCATTGTTTGCCGTGAAGTTTTCTCAGAAATTGTTTTGTTAAAATTCGCGTCGCCCGACAAGTCGCGCCAGTATGTAAGTGCCTTTACACTATCATAACTATGATCATAGATCTAAGTTATAGATAGGTATAATGAAATTGTAAAATAGACATCAACTAAAAAGGTATAAACAAGACATCACAGACAGACAAATTAAAAATCCAGAGTCACACGTGTTAGGGCCATAAATCGAACAGATTACGTGTGACTCCGGATTTTTAATTTTTTCTGTCTGTGATGTCTTGTTTATACCGTTTGAGTTGACTTTTTTGACGTAGTTGGGTTTTAGTTTTTATTTATTTAATTTCTTTTGGGGTTACATAATTATATTTATTTAAAATGTTCTAATTAAGCCCTTTCATTTGACAACAAATTTGACGTCACATAGCCTATAACCTGGCCTCATTATTTTTTTTTTTCATGTTCATGACTTTATATGTCCTCTAGAGGGCGCCATATTCATTTAATTTGACGTCACATAGCCTATAACCTGCGGACAATCAGGACGCTTCCAACGATACCATTTGACAAATCATGATGATTAGTTTAGAAGTTATGAGGGTACACATGAACATACATAAATATACCGGTCAAAATCATAACCCTCCTTTTTGCTTTGCCGTAGTCGGGTAACAAAAAATAGTGTTAAATAAAAGACAGACTTGACTACCTACAAGACACGCGTACTAAGTTGGGCGCACGCATATCTCTTGACATATTTCTATTCACTTACATCAAAGCCTCCGCCACATAGGGATGTCCCCTCGCCAAAGCATACACTATGTAGTTTTGAATTAGGTACTTTCCACCTAGGGTTGCCACATGCCTAGAAAAATAGGGGAGAGGGGTAAACTAGTGCAAAATATTAGAAAAGTAGTCGTGGATATAATTATGTGGTGGATGAGGGCGGTTTAATGGCTGGAGATATATGATGCTGTTTTATAACAGAATGTTTTTTATGTACACTTTTTTCCGTGGCTTAGTCCGCGTGTATCGTAATTGTTTTTCTAAAATAAAAGTAGTCTAAGTTAGGTACTCCTTCATACATTAGCTATCTGCCAGTGAAAGTCTCGTCAAAATCGGTGCTGCCGTTTCGAAGATTAGCTAGAACAAACAGACAGACGGACAAAAATTTCAAAATTGTTTTCTTTTGACGTAACGTACTTTTCATAATAAACGTTAAGTAAAGCTGTTATTTTGACATTTCAAACAGACACTTTCAATTTTAGAATTTATTTAAAGAGTTGTACACACGGCTACACATCAAGCTATACATTTCCAGTATAAGCTGATCTCGCATTGTATAGGATTCCCGTACAATGCGAGGTCAGCTTATACTGGAAATGTATAGCTTAATGTGTAGCCGTGTGTACAGATATCAGCCTAAAAATAATTGTTCAACAAAATGTCAATACAGTCAAAAAATAAAAATAGTAACACATTAATTTTACTTGCAAAATGGGAGACGTCTGAGGCGCACCATGAAGCTGTCGCTTCGTGGCGATTTGTCCTTGTCCGTACTATTTTCCGTCCAGATTTCGTGTAGAGTTGAAGCAGTTCAGTTTTGCTGCGCCGCTTGGTGTCTCGTTGCGCAGCGAGGCGTCGCGCTGCCAGCCACTTCACGATACACCTCGCGACTTCACGATGCACCTCGCGACTTCACGATGCATCTCGCGACTTCACGATGCACCTCGCGACGTCGCGATGCGTTTAGAGGCGACGCGCTGCGCAGTGCGAAACCACTGGCCTCTTCAAGTATCGCGGCATAGTCGCGTCGCGTCTCGGTATGAACTGACCCATACGTATCAACATTTTAAATAAAAAAATACAGATCTAATAAGAGGTGACATTTAAGTAAGTTTGCTAAACAGTTTCGGTCCTTGACCGTAGCTCCCCTACCATTTAAATGAGGTTTTAGTATACCTATCTCTAGTTAAAGTAGCCATAAGCTAAATATCATTTAACAAGGAAGAAAAACACTGCATTTTCATCTTTGTTTATCATACAAGTTTCTCGTCAAGTAAGACGTGCGACGTAAGATAAGTACGGGAGGCAAGGAGTTCATGCATTATTCATAAATAACATTTCAGGTTTTTGTAATACATTCATACCTTGCTTTCAGGAGTACTTGTGTTTCAGAATAAAAAAAGTATAAAGATACTTTTTGTCTCCTATTCTTGTTGGAGTGGCTAACGGAAATGTAATGATGGAAGCTTTTTTATTTATTTCAAAAGCTACCATGATTACATTTCAGTTCACACTGAGACGCGACGATGCGTTTCGCACTGCGCAGCGCGACGCCTCTAGCTGCATCGCGACGTCGCGAGGTGCATCGTGAAATCGCTGGCAGCGCCACGCTTTTTTTTTTAGGGTTCCCGAAATCATTAATTTACTTCTCCCACCCTGGGCGGAGCGGGAGGGCGTGTCAGACTTTTACTGACCCACTCGTGTTCCTTCAGTTGTCGCAGGTCAACCTAGGAGGATATCGGCTGCTTAACCGAGCTTGCCTGTAGATACTCAATAAATTAAGGCCGCGGCCTGACCAAGAATAATCTTGGTCAGGCCGCGGCGGTTTAAAGGCCAGACAATAGGAATCTTTGAAGAGCCACCGAGAATGAATCCCCAAGCTGCAACTCTTCCATTTTGGAAACTAAGGGCATACCAACACAAAACTTGTCATTTATGAGTTTAACAGATTGCTGGAAACATTTTTCAGATTTTTTAAATTCATTACAGCCTCCTGTTGTAGACTGGGGAATCATCTCAGTGAGCCAAAATTGTTCCATTACAAGTTCCAATTTGTTAATAACCACAAAAGAGACCGCAGCCTCTGAGTTTGTTTCGGCCTTTCTTCTCAGAGTAGTCAGATAGGAAACGCCGATCTCATCTAGCTTATTTTTACTATTTTATAATATGACGTGTAAAAAAGTGCTCATATCCTATTTACAGAATAAAAAAAATCATTTCATTGCATTTTACTACTCGCTAAAGGCAGTGGAATCCTAACTAATATTATAAATGCGATAGTGAGTTTCTTTATTTCGCTTTCACGGCTGAACGGATTTAGATAAAATTTGGCACGTAGGTAGACCATGAAATTGAATAGGACATTATCCCGATATTCCCACGGGATCAAGACTTACGCGGGCAAAACCACGGGGCGCAGCTAGTAAATTAATAATCATGTTTTTTTAAAGACGTGTCGTTTTCAGCACCACAGAAATTCTTCGATTTTTTTTCCTCCTAAACTCATATATAAAAATTATCAAATCACACGCCATTTTTGAGCCACAGCTTAGCCCGTAACTGGGACACGATGAGGCTCGGAGTGTTCACATTATGCGAGCAAGCGCACAGCTAAACACCTATTACTCGCACACGCAGCCACTAGAGAGGACATAGACCTCGCTATGCGCAGGTAGACTTGAAAAAACTAGACCAGTCAGTCTGCCTAGCCTTTTCCCAACTATGTTGGGGTCGGCTTTAAGTCTAACGTAACCGGATGCAGCTGAATACCGGTATTTTACATCGAGCGACTGCCTATCTGACCTCCACAACCTAGTAACTGGGTAATACGATACCCCTTGGTAAGACTGGTTGTCAGACTTTCGGGCTTCTGACGACCCGTAACGACTGTCAAAGATCCACAAATGACAGCCGGCACCAACGGCTGCTGCGCGTTATGCTTTCCGAGGCACGGAGGAGTCTCGGTATGTAAAAATGGTAATCCATCCACGGACCAAGCCAGGCAAGTGTAGCTTAACCTGATGGATCGACCCGTGCGGCTGTGAAAACTAAGGTGAAGAGAGATTGATTGAAGTGAGGTGAAATTAAACTAGCCATCAAAACTCCGCAGACGTATGGATAATAACTGTTTGTTTGTTTCGGAGTTACGGCTTTCACGCTAAAACGGCTGAACGGATTTGGATGAAATTTGGCACAGGGATAGACCATGACCTGGCATAGGACATAAGATACTTTTTATCCCGGTACTCTTAGTGAAACCGCGGGGCGCAGCTACTATTATTAATTTAATATACAGCCGCCTCTAAGGCTTTCCTAAGCCTGCCTACCTCTTTGATCGTGCCAGGGCTGGGGAAAGCATACACTTTTATAGTTAAATTAGACCACACCGTCGCATTAATGTGATTTTCCGGTGCGATTCGTATACGCACTACATGCATGTACTAACGGTTGGAGAAGAATTAAGTTTATTTTCATTTTTCCGCCCTGTTTCAAGTTATCTGTGGCCTTTTATTTTACACTAGCTTCGCGACTTTGAACGCATGAAATTTCGGCCCCTGAGCCACCGCGTCGCATCGCATCGCCCACCCGTGCTGTCTTATCAGAATCAGAATTTATTTATTTGTAAGAATTATAATATTTTTGTTAATTCTATACATTCTACCACAAAATATTATGGTGTACAAATATTCACACCAATTTAATATTCATGTAATAGTGGCTTGTTTTATTTTCTTATTTTATTGTTTTTTTGTTTACTTGGCACCTTGTGGCTATTTATTAATGCAATTAGTTATAATTTAACCGTGCTTTTGTATGTTGTGTTATATCTTTTATGTGCACCAAATAAACTTTTTATCTATTATCTATCTTATTATCTCTATCTATCTATTCAATAGAAGAAGAAAGTAGTATTAATAGTAGAAGAAGTAGTAGTTAGAAGTAGTAGTATTCTATTCTAGTCTATTCAATTGTCATTCTTGACTAAGTACAAGTAAAACGTTTCGTTTTCAGATTAGCGTTCTTTGTCCCTTTTTTGGTTTTTGCTCGGCCATTAAGGGTCGTATCGTGATGGTAAATAGTCTATACCCTTTCTCAAGAATTCGGCTAAAAGAATTTTTCATAACCGACTGGTATTTTTAAAGATTTCTACCACGTAAACCATATCCGTCAAATTGGCTCATTTCATGGAAAAATGTGATCAAAACTGAATCAAATGCAGAAATTACATTATTATTTTATACCGTCGCCATATTTATTACCTCGGTGACATTTACGCAATATCTTGTTAGCGGGTAAAAAGTGCGCGAATTTATTTTTCTTTTTCGAGTGTCATTTCAAATGTTCAGCGGTTGTTTATGGTTCTATTGACAACTAGTTGTTTTTTTTTTATTTTGTTATTAAGTGAACAAGGACCTTTTTATGGAGAACTGTTCTGCATTTTTGTTTTGTTTTTCGAATTGATTTTTTTTAAATAAATGTAGAAGGAAGTAGGTCAAGATATTAGCAAAATGTTCTTTTCCGGAGCAATACACTACACAAATTACTTAGCATGATACTAAATGGTATATCAAAATATTACAGCATTAATTTTGAAATAAATATAAATATATGGTAAAGTTGAGGATTAATGTTAAGTAATTATATTTGACGAAAACACGACTCCATAATTTTTTTATTAAGTTCATGACTTTATGTCCTCTAAAGGGCGCCATATTAAATTTAATGTGACGTCACATAGTCTATAACCAGCGGACGATCAAGAAGCTTCTATCAATACCTCATTTATCAAATTGTGATGAGTAGTTTAGAAGATATGAGGGAACAGATGAACATACATACATACCAGTCAAAATCATAACCCTCCTTTTTGCTTCGCCGTAGTCGCGAAAAAGTGTTTTGGAAATATACATAACTAGCTGCCGCCAGCGGCTTCGCCCGCGTGTAATCTTTACAAATTATAGCCTATGTTACTCAGGGTGAATGTAGCTTTATAATGGTGAAAGAATTTTTGAAATCGGCGCAGCAATTTTTGAGTTTATTCATTACAAACATACACACAAAAAATCAAGTAATAAAAACTAAAACCCTACTACGACTTAAAAGGTATAAACAAGACACCACAGACAGACAAATTAAAAATCCGGAGTCACACGTGTTAGGGCATAAATCGAACAGATTACGAGTGACTCCGGATTTTTAATTTGTCTGTCTGTGGTGTCTTGCTTATACCTTTTAAGTCGTAGTTGGGTTAAGTTTTTATTACTTGATTTTTTTTTTTAATTCTTTTGGGGTTATAATATATATATTTTTGAAATGTGCTCATTAAGCCCTTTCATTTGATACCCAACATGGTACGATTAAACCATATTTTTTTTTAAGTTTCTCACTTTATGTCCTCTAGAGGGCGCCATTTTTAATTTAATGTGACTTCACATAGCCTATAACCAGCGGACAATCACGACGCTTCTAACGATACCTCATTTGTCAAATTGTGATAAGTGGTTTGGAAGATAGGAGGGAACAGATGAACATACTTACATACATACATACATACATACATACCGGTCAAAATCATAACCCTCCTTTTTTCTTCGCCGTAGTCGGGTAAAAATACAAATCTTTCCTCTGTGTAATATTAATGTAGATATACATTTTCGAAAACATCTTTTATTTAACCTTGGTTTCTAAATAATATAAAACTGATGTCCAATTTATTTTGGTACACGGCAGAATTCGGAACTTTATTGAAAATGTATTGAAATTGAAAAGTTATTGACATTTTTTCTGTTACTGACAGCGATACCCTGAAGTATCAAGAAATACTGGTTTTACACTATTAAATCAACTTGTAATATAATTCGTTTTGACAGCTGCTTTAGGATTATCTCTTTTTACATAATATATTAAATAATTTCCGTAGTTATCGCGTATACACAGCCGTTCTTGATAATAAATGGCTGACGCATAACGTATCCAAATAATCATTGGTCTTGAACAGGACCGGATTAAAAACTTTTAATACCTACGTACCAACTTATCTTGCCCAGTTTGTGGAGCGCACACACTGGACAGTTCATCATCTGCCTAGCCTTTTCCCAAGTATGTTGGGGTCGGCTTCCAGTCTAACCGGATGCAGCTGAATACCAGTATTTTACATGGAGCGACTGCCTATGTGACCTCCACAACCCAGTAACTGGGTAATACGATACCTCTTGGTAAGACTGGTTGTCAGACTTTCGGGCTTCTGACGACCCGTAACGACTGTCAAAGATCCACAAATTACAGCCGGGACCAACGGCTTAACGTGCTTTCCGAGGCACGGAGGAGTCTCGATATGTAAAGATGGTCACCCATCCACGGACCATCCCCGGCAAGCGAGGCTTAACCTGACGGATCGATCCATGCGGCTGTTATTACTTAGCCACGAGCTCCTCCCCACCCACTGGACAGTTGTGTTCCATTATTTATAAATCTTAAAATACTGCCACTTCCAACTCTATACATTTTTGTTCAATAGCTAGAAGTGCTATCACGTCAAGCAAATGGTCATTTTAGCCAATGTTTGCGTGGTCGTACCCACGGCTACACATCAACCTATACATTTCCAGTATATGGTAACCTCGCATTGTTCGGAAATCCTATATAAGGCGAGCTCAGCATAAACTGGAAATGTATAGCTTGATGTGTAACCGTGTGTACACGGCACGGTAGCTGTGTGTATCGCTCCGACAGGCACACCAGCGCAACATAAGCTTAATATTTCGCAAACGGATCCCTGAATCCAACAATGTTTTTTACAAACACCCATTATTTTTAAACGACCTTTCCAACGTAACCCCACACCATGGGATTGACTAGAAAAAAAAGCATCCCCACGTTACGTGTAGGCCAAATAAGGACCCTAAAAAAAATTTTTTTCTATTCTATTTTACCACTTTGTCGCCGTAATTTATACGTATAATATAACTTATATGTATATTGTATACCCATACCAAATTACACCTTTCTAGCACTAAGAGTCTCTGAGCTAAGGCGCGGACAGACGAGAAAAAAATCAGCTGTTCCATACATTTGTATTCACTTAATTCGACAAAATGTATGGAACAACTGATTTTTTTTCGCGATTTCTATGTTGGTCCTATAGAAAAAGTTGTTCAAAATGATGAGTACAATGACCCCTTTTCGGGTTTAGCATAAACAAAAAATAATGTTGTATAATTTAGGCTGCTTAAATACATCCCTGTCATTCAAACGATTTTCCTTATATAAATGGCAGAAAAATATTGTAACTTATCGTAGTTTGTATAAAGTATTGTTGTATCCAAAAGAACGTTTATTCATAATGAAATTATTTTGTTTTCTCGTAATTTTATTTGTGGGAGTTGTCTACGCTGCTTTAGGTAAGATCCTGTAGCACCTACATACTGTCGCAGCCTACATCACGGGCATTGTCGGATTATTGTGAAAATGTGGGCCGAGGCGAAGCCGAGGCACACATACGTGAGTCCAGCAATGTCTGGTTGCGGCCAAGCCTTGTAGGTATAGTTTCTCAAATAATGCGCGGAAATTCAAACTAAGTAAATTAAATAAAAGTTCCAGAATCAATGACGAACATTTATAATTTTTCTCGCGTCATTATGTTTATTTTTTGTTTCTTCTTTACTTTGATAAGTTACCTCCTTCGTTGCCATGTGCTGAAGAAAATAGTACGTTCCATTTTTAAATAACAGGACAGTAGTTTTCATAGTAATGTATTTGACCGCAAAACATTAAATTAATTTTCATACAATCATTATAGCCGGCCGGACGCGTATTCGGCCAGTACAGCAATTTCAATTTATCTCGAAGATGGTTGTCAAAATAAAGCTCGAATTTTCAAGCACGTTTGAGAAAATTATGTTTTCTTTTTTAGATCCCATATGCTCGCTACCACCTGAAACAGGACTGTGTCGTGCTGCCTTTCCTAGGTACGCATTCTTCATCATTTCAGTTAGTGCATTCATAACTTGTCCCGTGACGCAATTGGTAGCACAGTTCTGTCAAATGCCATTTTGAACTCTATTAGTATTGAAACTAAGCTTTACAAGCAATGGTGGCAACATGACGGCAAGGGACAAGTTATAGTGAATGATCTGTAAGTCTAAGGACCCGCCCTTAGACTTACAGATCATTCACTATAACTTGTCCCTTGCCGTCATGTTGCCACCATTGCTTGTAAAGCTTAGTTTGTTGTTTCACGTCCACTTTATTTATTTATTTATTTAACTATTTATGTACACACATAATAAACAGACAAGAAGAAAAGAACAGAAAAAAACGTACAAAGGTGATGCTTATTTCTAAAGAAATCTCTTCCAGCACACCTGCGATAGAAAAGCACTTTACGCATGGTTAAACGTCAAAAATGGCGCTAACTATCGTCAATTTAAAAACAAGCGTTGTTTCATGAAATAATGGAATAACTTTGACACAACGCTTTGTATTTAACGAACGTTAAATTTGACGTACGTATGTTACGTTAACCAAACGTTCGAAACAACCGGCCCTAAGGTCATCAAATAGTTCCTATGCCGTAATGTTGGTTCCACTATTGTCAGACCAATACGAATACGCTACGCCGCTACCGCGTACTAGAAAGCTATAATTTGGTATGGGAATACATTTAAATCACGCCGACAAAGTGGTAAAATAAAATCCCATGGTGTGGGGTGTCTCTGGAAAGGTCGTTCAAAAATATTGTGAATTTGTAGAAACCATTTTTGGATTCAGGGATCCTTTAAGCTTTAAAGTGCCCTGCCAGCTAAATGGTTGGTTCTGGATATGTGAAAAAATTCATAAGTCTTAACGAAATTAAAAGGAAAACTATCACAGCTACACGTAGGCTTTACAAGTTTACAAGTAATAATCGACCAACTTACATGTGCAGTTGAAAAACATTGTTCCCCCATATATTCCGAATGGGAAAACGTGTTTTTCAACTACAATGTTATGTTTGTGCTTGGAATAAATTAATGCCAACTACGGAATCCTTCTTTTTTACTTTAAATATAGTACATACTAATTCCATGCTTTTTTCAGATATTTTTACAACGTTGTTTCTGGAGATTGTGAATGTTTTACCTATGGCGGATGCGATGGAAACAAGAACAATTTTGAGACTGTGCAACAGTGTCGCGAAGCATGCCATTTTTAAAACATCAATTTGAGAACATTTAACTTCGTAGGTATTCACAAGTAATAAGTAATGGCCGCATATGAAGTCAAATTTAATTTAATTTTAAGTATCTAT
The DNA here is from genome assembly GCA_947363905.1 of Lithophane semibrunnea. Taxonomy (NCBI): domain Eukaryota; kingdom Metazoa; phylum Arthropoda; class Insecta; order Lepidoptera; family Noctuidae; genus Lithophane; species Lithophane semibrunnea. The sequence goes on along the minus strand of OX376216.1, from coordinate 4,732,311 downwards.
AGTATTACTGGCCCTTTAATTCAGCAGTAGACAGATAAGGGTTTGGAAGATATGAGATTATATGCCGGTCAAAATCATAACCCTCCTTTTTGCTTCGCCGTATTCGCGTAAAAGTGTTTTGGAAATATACATATTCATTTTCGAAAACATCTTTTATTTAACCTTGGTTTCTAAATAATATAAAACTGATGTCCAATTTATTTTGGTACACGGCAGAATACGGAACTTTATTGAAAATGTATTGAAATTGATAAGTTATTGACATTTTTTCTGTTACTGACAGCGATACCCTGAAGTATCAAGAAATACTGGTTTTACACTATTGAATCAACTTGTAATATTTTTTTGTTTTTACAGCTGCTTTAGGATTATTTATTAATTTATTTCCTTTATTTCATTTTAAATACATAATCTTTACATTTTTAAATATTTTTATAACAAACAAAAAAAAAAAAACATTAAAAAATATAAAAACTAGTAGCCCATCGGCATCAGGTTCAGGATCCAGGCTGCCGGTGGTCAGGGCTCTAGGGAGAGGAACCTCCTCACAATGCGTGCCGTGTCCAGAAGTACTGCTTTCTGAATCAAGCCCTTGACCCAGCCGCGCAATGAGAGCCTCCTGAGATGTTGGTCGAGGCTCTTCGCTATTAGGCCATTGACCGTAACGATTATCGGTACAATGATTGCAGAGTCCACGTCCCACATGTCGACAACCTCGTGTGCTAAGTCGAGATACTTGATTTTTTTATCTTTCTCAGCTTTCACGAGATTCTCGTCATGAGGGACAGAGATATCAACAATCATTGCACGGCGCTCTCGTCTATCTATCACCACAATATTAGGCTTATTGGCTACAATAGTCCTGTCAGTCAAGATACATCGATCCCAGTACAATGTGGCGTGACCATTTTCGAGAACTGGGTCGGGCACATACCTGTAGTATGGTACTTCATACTCTACAAGGTTGTACTGCAAGGCAAGTTGCTGGTGGATAATCCTAGCTACTAAATTGTGTCTGTGCAAGTACTCGCCATTAGCAAGACGAGAACAACCGTAAACAATATGTCGGATTGATTCACCGGGACAGTGGCATGCCCGACAGATGTCAACCGTACCGTCCTTGACAATGTATTTCCGGTAATTATTCGTCATGATGACTTCATCCATAATCGCACAGACAAAACCTTCGGTTTCCCCGAAGAGGTCACCGAAACGTAGCCAGGATACAGACGCCAGAAAGTCTACTTCAGGCCCATGGAGGACCCGGAAAAAGCGTCCGTGTAGCTCTTTGCCTTGCCATACTTCCTTACGATCGTTAGTATTAAGTACTGTAGGTTTGCGCCAGTTCTCTTTCGCCAAGGAGAGCGGGGTAAGGCCCTTGTCCACTGCGACCACATCTCGGTGCATCCCCATGTCAGTTTGAAGGAAATATTCCCGGAGACTGCAAATCTCGCGGTTGTGGAGGGTTTTGGCATTTAAGAAACCTCGTCCCCCACACTTCCGCGGGATGTACAGTCTCATCACTGATGACCGTGGGTGATGCATCCGATTTTCTGTCAGCAGTGTACGGACCTTCCTATCCAGGGCGTCAAGTTCCGTCTGATTCCATTTGAGTATGCCGAAAGAATACATCAAAACCGGCATGACCCAGCCGTTGAAGGCTCGCACCTTGTTTCCGCCTGATAAAAGACTATTTAACACTTTATTCAGGCGGCCAAAGAAGCGCTCCCTCAACGATTGTTTCATGTCGGCAACATTGATGCCTAATGCTTCCGACATACCCAAATACTTGTACGTTTCGGTTGAAGAGAGGGATCTAAGGTGTATGGAGTCCGAGAGTTGGATACCCACGGATTCCATAATCCCCCCTCGCTTTACATGCATGACTGCACATTTGTCCACACCAAATTCCAATCTGATGGCGCTACTGAATGTTTCTGTTACCTTCAGTAGCTCCATCAGTCGCAAATTGTTGGGGGCGAAGAGTTTCAGGTCATCCATGTAAAGGAGGTGAGATATCACCTGACCATCTCTTCTCAACCGATAGCCTAGTCGTGAATCCTCCAGCAGTGTGCTTAGAGGATTCAAGGCTAAGCAAAACCAAAGCTGACTCAAACTATCGCCCTGAAATATTCCCCGCTCAATCCTGATTGGTTCATCGTTCCCCCGTATCTGTCGACATCCTGGATAGAGAAGAGCTGTTCTCCATTGCCCCATACACGACATCAAGAAGGTGCGTAGAGTTGCGTCTATTTTGGTACAACTCCAACACCCTAATGAGCCATGTATGTGGCACCGAATCATAGGCCTTCTTATAATCTATCCAACATGTCGACAAATCCTTCCGGGATCTACGAACCTGTTGGCTTATGGCCATGTCTATAAGGAGCAGCTCCTTAGTACCGCGGGACCCATTCTTACATCCATTCTGAGACACAGACATAATTGAGTTGCTGTAAATATGTTGTGCAATTTTTGCTCTAAGAATGGATGTAAGAACTTTATAGAACGTCGGTAAACATGTAATTGGTCTATAGTTTTTAGGTTCCGCAGTACTACCCGATTTATGGAGCAGGTGGGTAACTCCTGTCGTAAAGAACAGAGGTAGCGACCCAGTCTCTAGAGATGACTGGAATTGCGAAGCTAAGCAGGCGTGTGATCTTTGTAGCCATTTAATCCAGAAATTGTGCAGTCCGTCCGGTCCTGGAGATTTCCAGTTAGGCGACGGACGGACCGCACGGGCCACATCCAGAGGACTGATGGTAATGGCCTCCATGTCTGGTATTGAATCACACGCCCGCTCAACAACACGCATCCAATCACCTTCAGTGTGACTGACGGGCACCGACCAGATGCTTCGCCAAAAAGCACACATGGTCTCATTATCCGGTGGACGCGCGTCAATCACACCTTGGGTGGGAGTGGGTCGCCCCCATGCTCTATACACCCACCTTTCATCGTTCTGGAACATGCGGTTCTGAGTGTACCGATCCACCCTTCGCCTATACCGACGGATACGGTTTGCCCATGCAAAAACTTTCTGCTTCAGGAAGTCGATGCGCTCTGTGACACAGGACTCATATTCTCGAGGACTAATACTAGTTCCCGAGAACGCCCGCCTCACAAAGCGCATCACCCTTGGGCGTGTGTTGCCCTCCCTGAAGCAGATGAGCTTCCCGATGAGTACCCTGGCCTCATAATTACGACGCTCAATCCTGCACTGCCAGGCTGGCGCGGCAGGTTTCGGTCCTACAGCTCGGTCAGTGTTTGGAAATTTGACACGAGCAATACGACATGCCGCAACAGCTGTGCAATACAAGATTGAGTGTGTATCGCAAAGGTCTGCGCTGCCTTCAATAATATTTGGTAACAGTGCATCCAGGGCACACACCAGTGCTCTGTTTCTTTTATTCATCGGCAAACGTGGTAGCCGTGGTCTAAGGTCAGGTGATGTGAACCGATACTCACGGATCGCATCTTCCAGTGCGCTCCTTAATTCCACATTGCATAGGTTATCTGCAGATATAACCCTGGCATCCTCCTCCTCATCATGTTGGTTTTCCCGCAGTGGGGCTTCGACAGGAGCATGCATAACATGCTGGGATAGGAGAGGGTTGCTAACAGAGCTACTCTGCATTTCCGAGCGTAGCCGATCAAGTGTAGCGTTATCCAATCTATGATTGTTTTGAATGACGCGCACCTGATCCGACAATCGTTGGGCCGAGACGTTAGCGGCAGGTTCAAGCACCTGAAACAGAGAGAGCATCCGTCCTCGGTACGCCGTAAGGTTAATTCCTCCCTCGGTAGCCCCATAATATGCGCGCATCACATTTTCATTAATGGACTGGGTCCATCGCATACGCGACACATTTCCACCGGCAGCGGGGACCCTGTTCGGGGCCTGTTGGCCTCGAGATCCCAAGCCCGCTGGTGGCCGTCCTCTTCCTCGCCGTTGTGGTGGTATTGGTGACGACGGTGGGGAGAAAAATGTTGGGGCTGGTATCAGGGAAACTTAGTATGAAATAACTTGCGTTTACTTTTATAACTATACTTTTATTTTAGCATACATATTTTTTTCTCTACCTGACAAGATATATAAAAAGAACATCTACATTGACATAAACAATAGTCTCATAGACAATTATCTGGAGGTTGAACTCCGACACTCCTCCTCGATTTCTATGTGAAAAAACTTTGGAACATAAAAATCGATACATAAGTTCATACAACATACACTCCTCCTAAATAAATATCCACACAAATATGTGTATTAGATCAATACTTTGCATTGTTCTCTGAGCATCTTATGTCTTGCAGTCGCTAATGATTTAGTTAACATATCAGCCAAATTGTTCTCAGTTTGCATGTACGATATTGACATCTTCTTTGTGAATATCAAATCTTTTATGTGATGGTAGCGAATATCGATATGTTTCGATCTTTTACTATTTTCATAATCCTTCGAAATAAAAATTGCTCCTTTGTTATCGACATACAGCATTGGCGTTAGATTTATTCCAAAATCTTTTAATATTCCGTTTAAATTTATTCCTTCGCATGATGCTAATGAGGCTGCTATATACTCTGCCTCTGCAGTTTACAATGCAACACAGTTTTGTTTTCTAGAAAACCATGCAACAACATTCTCATTGTATTTAACTATACACCCGCTTATAACAGCATTTTGCTCCAGTAACAGCATTTTGAGGGTTGTCTCGTGCAACCTAGCAAGCCCAATATTTATGCACTGGATTTCTGTTCACCTAAGCGAGAACAAAAGATGACGAAGGACTATTGTTCATTGAAGACTAGGGGTACCTATACATACCTCCATGTATCAATTTTTAATTTTTATGTTTTATGCTTTTTTTTTTTTTACTATTTTACTATTTTCTATTTCAATTTTTGTATATGGGTATTTTGCCTGCAATAAAAGACTATTTATTTTATTTATTTATTTATTTATACTCTTTCTGTCTCTTTTATTCTTTGCTTATCTGTTCACACTTTTTATATTGAAGTGAATAATCTTTGGTTGAACTAAGGTAGCGTAATACGCGCTTGCCATGTTTCCAACATTCTTCATTTGGTTTGTCCAAAAATTTACTAAGATAAGATACGGAATAGCATATATCTGGTCTTGAGACTGTACTCACAAACATTAAACTTCCTATTAGCTCTCTGTAAGGAATTTCTGTAGTTTTTTCCGTTATATTTATGTTTAATCCTTTCTCCATTGGTGTATCTTTTTCCTTGCATTCAGTCATATTAAATTTTGTTAAAATTTTCTCTATTTGTTTTGACTGTGTTATTTTTAACATTCCATCCTTTCTTTCTATCTCCATTCCAAGAAATTTCTTTATCTCTCCTAAGTTTTTTGTATCGAATTCTTCCTGTAATAACTTCATTAATCTGACAGTTTCTTCTTTCCTTCCCATGACCAAAATGTCATCAACAAAAATCAATATCCAAACCTCTTTATTGAAAAATAGGCAAAAATCATTATTTGATCTTTGTAGTCCACATGTAACTAAAAAATCTGTTAATCTTTCATTCCAGCATCTAGGACTTTGTCTTAATCCATATAAGCTTCTATTTAACTTCAATACTTTCTTTCTATTTGCATTAACTCCTTGTGGTACTTTGATATAAACTTCATCTTTTAAATAACCATTTAAAAATGCTGTTGGTACATCCATTTGGTAAATTTTGTAATCTTGTTGTACCGCTTGTGCTAAATAAGTTCTTACTGTGCTCATTCTCGCTACAGGTGAATAATTTGTGTTAAAATAGTCTTCTTCTAGTACTTGAAATCCTCTAGCCACTAGTCGAGCTTTCTTTAAACCGTTTTCTTTTGTCTTAAATATCCATTTTGTGTCTATAGCCTTCTTTCCTCTGGGTAAATCTATTGGTTCTGTCCATGTTTTCAACTTTTGTAATGAATTTATTTCTTTACTTATAGCTTCTAACCATTCTTTATCTTTCGCAGCTTCTTTGTACGAAGTTGGATCTTTATTTTCAGTTGTAATCAAACAATATGCACTATAAAGTTGATAGTCATTCATATATTTAGGTTGATTCACAGTTCTACCTACTCTTGTAGTTATTTTATTATCATCTCCATCTTGTACAGTATCATCACTATCACCTGTCATGTAGTTAGATTCATTCAGATCGTCTGAATCATCTTGTTCATTTAAACTACTTCTTATTTGTCTACTTTCTTGTGAATTTTTCGATATATTTTTATATTTGTCTTCGTCTTCGTCATTGAATATTGCTATATTTTTATAGGGATAGTTTACTACCTCCTCCTGCTTTTCAGGCTGGTAAATAATCTTTGATTCGTCAAATATGACATCTGTTGAAGTTACAATTTTATTACTTTCATGATCCCATAATTTATAACCTGAACCAGTGTAGCCGACCATTATCATTGGTTTTGCTCTTGATTGCAGCTTGTTTGGCTTTGGTATTGTTACAATCCATGCTTTAGAACCATAAACTTTCAGTTTTGATAAGTCATTATAACCGTACCATATTGAAGCTGGTGTTTGACCGTTTAATGCTTTAGTAGGACTACGGTTGAGCTCATAAGCTGATGCACAAATTAATTCGCTCCATAATGCCTTAGGTAACTTCGTTTCTGCAAACTTGACTCTTACTTTGTCTAATAACGTTCTGTTCATCCTCTCGGATGTGCCATTTTGTTGTGGCGTATACGGACTTGTATATTCTAATATTATGCCTTTTTGAATACATGATTCTTTAAATCTTTTTGATGTAAACTCTCCACCATTATCTAGTCTTAATCTTTTTGTTTTTAATCCGAATTGAGCTATAATAAGCTGTATATGTTTCAAAATATTATTTTCTGCTTCATTTTTATTTTTCAATAGATATACCATTACAAAATGTGAATAATCATCTATCAAAACTTGAAAATAGTATTCGCCATTTATAGACATTGGATGGATAGGTCCACACAAATCCGAGTGTAGAAGATCTCCTATCTCTTTACTTTCTCTTGTATTAGATATAAATGGTCTTCGTGTGCTTTTACCTTCTATACAAGTCTCACATATTTTTTCTGAGAATGGTAATCCAAGTATTTTTAGACCTTTCCGATATAAATGACCTAGGCGTCTGTGCCATAAATTATCTTCTTTATTTTTTGCTACATTTGCGGATTCTTTGTTTGATATAAGGTTAATTTCTAATGTGTACAAATTTTGGTATGTTGTACCATAAAAAATTGTATTTCCTCTTCTTATGCTTACTGCATTATTTTTGAATAGTACTGTGTAGCCATTATTCGTTATTTTGTCTACTGATGATAAGTTATGTGTTATATTTCCCACAATAAGTGCTTCAAAGTTTATTTTTATGTTATTACAATAACCTGTTATTGTTCCCATTTTATTTGCTGTTAATCCTTTACCATCTGCTATAGTGACAGTTATCGGTTCATCTAATTTTTGTATTTTTGTCATATATTTTTCTAATTTTTCGGTAACCATATGGTTAGTAGCGCCGCTGTCTAATATAAATTTGTTTTCATTAATAGTTGATGCTGTTAAAGCTATAAATCCATTAAAATTTTCTTTCATTCCTCTTCAATAATGTCCTCTATTTCTACTTCCTCTTCCTCTAAAAGGACGTCTGGATCTTGTGTAGTTTTTATCATAGTTTATTCCTGAGCCTGAAGCTTTAAATATTTGTTGTGAGTGAGACTCACATGTACTTATGCTTATTCTTAATTTTTAATTCTTCATCAAGTAATCGTGATTTTATGAACTCTAATGTTATATCCGTGTTGATAGTTTCAATAGCTGTAATTACGTGTTCGTAATCTTCATTTAAGGACAATAATAAATGACAAATTTTGTCTGAATCGTCTAATTTTTTATCTGTTTTCAATTTCACTTAAGATTTTTTCAAATTTATGAAAATGTTCGTCTAACGTATCATTTTTTTGTAATTTTAGACCTAGCAATCTCTTTTTTAGTGTAATTTTTGTAAATACAGTTTTACGTTGAAATACGCTGTCTAATTTTATGAACATTTCTTTTGCGGTTGTGCATTCTTGTATTATAGATCGCCGTTCAGAATTGGCAAAAAAATTATATTTGTGCTCATCATATTTTCTTAAGTACGTATATTTATTCTTCTGCTTACCAACTCCATGTATTTAATGGCCCATAACCTTATGTTGGGGCTGGTATCAGGGAAACTTAGTATGAAATAACTTGCGTTTACTTTTATAACTATACTTTTATTTTAGCATACATATTTTTTCTCTACCTGACAAGATATATAAAAAGAACATTGACATAAACAATAGTCTCATAGACAATTATCTGGAGGTTGAACTCCGACAAAAAACTCGTCGCTCCAGCTCGACGCAACTGCAGCGACCGGTGATACGGCGCTCACGGTTGCGGCGCGTACGCGGCTGCGAGGCGGAGCCGAGCGACGAGTCCGGAGATGGTGGGTGTGCCTGTTGTCGTGCTCTGGCTCTGGTCTGCATTTCACATACTCACATTTTATATTATAGTCTATTACTTTGGATATTTTTATAGTCCGGTTTTGATGGGTTTTTCATATTTATTTGCATCTGGTTTTTTTTTTTGGGGGTTTTTAATTGTAATGTTGGTCTGGACTGTGAAATTATTTCTATTTTTTATGTAAAAAATGTTGAGCGTAAATTTTATTTTGTGGTGACATTGACAGATGCCATAGAAAATTATTAATATTTATTTATTTATTAAAACTTTATGCACAAGTAAAAACTACTGTACAAAGGCGGACTTAATGCCTGAGGCATTTTCTACCAGTCAACCTTAGGGTGATGCAGAGACAGACATGGCAGGATTATCTCTTTTTACATAATCTATACATATAATAAAATCGTAAACAGTCCGTGTCTGTACATTAAAGATTTTTGCAAAAAAAGTATTGGAAGCCGCGAGAAATAAGTAATAGAAAGGAAAAAAACATTTTTTGAAATTTTTGTCTGTTTGTTTGTTCGTTTGTGAGCGCATCACGTAAAAGCCACTTATTGGATTCAAAATTAAATAACTGAAAAATAAGAAGCATTATTGTGAGTAACATTTAGCCTGTATTTCATCAAAATCTACCCGCAGAATCAAAAGATAATATGGATTTAACACATGAATTTTTTGATAATCCACCCGAAAAGTCGGATTTCACCCGGGCGACGCCGGGTATGAACAGCTAGTATATTAAATAATTTCCGTAGTTATCGCGTATACACAGCCGTTCTTGATAATAAATGGCTGACGCATAACGTATCCAAATAATCATTGGTCTTGAACAGGACCAGATTAAAAACTTTTAATACCTACGTACCAACTTACCTTGCTCAGTTCGTGGAACGCACCCACTGGACAGTTCATCATCTGCCTAGCCTTTTCCCAAGTATGCTGGGGTCGGCTTCCAGTCTAACCGGATGCAGCTGAATACCAGTATTTTACATGGAGCGACTGCCTATGTGACCTCCACAACCCAGTAACTGGGTAATACGATACCCCTTGGTAAGACTGGTTGTCAGACTTTCGGGCTTCTGACGACCCGTAACGACTGTCAAAGATCCACAAATTACAGCCGGGACCAACGGCTTAACGTGCTTTCCGAGGCATGGAGGAGTCTCGATATGTAAAGATGGTCACCCATCCACGGACCATCCCCGGCAAGCGAGGCTTAACCTGACGGATCGATCCATGCGGCTGTTATTACTTAGCCACGAGCTCCTCCCCACCCACTGGACAGTTGTGTTCCATTATTTAAAAATCTTAAAATACTGCCACTTCCAACTCTATACATTTTTGTTCAATAGCTAGTAGTGGTATCACGTCAAGCAAATGCCAAAGTGTGCGTGGTCACACGTGGTTACACGGCACGGTAGCTGTGTGTACCGCTCCGTGCAACATAAGCTTAATATTTCGCAAACGGATTCCTGAATCCAACAATGGTTTTGACAAATTCCCATTATTTTTAAACGACCTTTCCAACGTAACCCCACACCATGGGATTGACTAGAAAAAAAAGCATCCCCACGTTACGTGTAGGCGACAAAAGTACCCTAAAAAAAAATTTTTAACTATTCTATTTTACCACTTTGCCGGCGTAATTTATATGTATATTGTATACCCATACCAAATTACACCTTTCTAGCACTAAGAGTCTCTGAGCTAAGGCGCGGACAGAAGAGAAAAAAATCAGCTGTTCCATACATTTGTGTTCACTTAATTCGACAAAATGTATGGAACAGCTTTTTTTTTCGCGATTTCAATGTTGGTCCTATAGAAAAAGTTGTTCAAAATGATGAGTACAATGACCCTTTTTCGGGTTTAACATAAACAAAAAATAATGTTATATAATTTAGGCTGCTTAAATCCATGCCTGTCATTCAAACGATTTTCTTTACATGTATAAATGGCAAGAAAATATTGTAATTTATCGTAGTTTGTATAAAGTATTGTCTTGTGTCTAAAAGATTTACGTATATTCATAATGAAATTATTTTGTTTTCTTGTAATTTTATCTGTGGGAGTTGTCTACGCTGCTTTAGGTATGATTAAATCCTGTAGTACCTACATACTGTCGCAGCCTACATCACGGGCATTGATGGACGATTGAGAAAATACGTGAGTCCAGCAATGTCTGGTTGCGGCCAAGCCTTGTATAGTTTCTCAAATAATGCGCGGAAATTAAAACTAAGTCAATTAAATAAAAATTCCAGAATCAATGCCGAACAACCATCGAACAACGATAATTTGTTTCTTCTATAATTTAAAAACAGCCCTATTTGCAAGCCATCAAAATTTATAGTACATTACTGCAACTGCCGCATTGATGGACGATCAACCATCGAACAACGATAATTTGTTTCTTCTATAATTTAAAAACAGCCCTATTTGCAAGCCATCAAAATTTATAGTACATTACTGCAACTGCCGCATTGATGGACGATCGTGAAAATGTGGGGTGAGGCGAAGCCGAGGCACACATACGTGAGTCCATCAATGCCTGGTTGCGGCCAAGCCTTGTATAGTACTTTTCTCAAATAATGCGTGGAAATTCATACTAACTAAATTAAATAAAAATTCCAGAATCAATGACGAACAACGATAATTTTTCACGCGCCACTATGTTCATTTGGTTCTTCTTTACTTTAAACAGCTCTATTTGCAAGCCAAATCGAAATTTAAATAAAATCTTTGATGAGTTACCTCCTTGGTTACCACGACATTTATAAGTATAAATGTCGTGTTATTTAAAAATGGAATGAACTTTTTAATTTAACACATACAACCAAGGTAATTTATTTGGCCGCTAAACACGACAGGTATGAATTTTCATACAAACATTGCCGGCGGCGGCCGGGCGTTCACATGTATTCGGCCAATACAGCAATTTCGAGAGGCATGTTTGAAAAAATTATGTTTTCTTTTTCAGATCCTTTATGCTTGCAACCGAGTGAAAAGGGACTGTGTCGTGGTTACTTTCCTAGGTACGCATTCTTTATAACTTCAACTAGTGCGTTCATTACTTTTCCCGTGACGCGATTGGTAGTACTATTCTGTCAGATACCATTTTGGCAACACTGTAAAATTCAAAAATCGGCCAGTGCGTGTCGCACCACGCATAGTTAAGGGTTCCGCAGTTGGGATGAATTTATGCCAAGAACAAACTTAATATTGTAGTTGAAAAACATGTTCTCCCATACGAAATGTATGGGAGAACATTATTTTGCAACTACAAATATGTAGAGCCTACTTAGTTGTGATAGTTTTCTTTTTAAATTCGTACTGCTGTGAATTTTGCAGTTGTAAAAACATGTTATTTCCCATACATTTCATAAACATGTTTTTCAACTACAATGGTGCCGATTCCCTTGTTCACAAACTAAACTAAATTTAAGTTCAGTGCATCTTTTTCTTTCTATTTCATTAAGAAAAGGACAGAAGATAAATTTTAGTTTAGTCCTGTCAAATTAATCAGCGCCTGACGTAAATTGACGTAATTTTAGTAGGCAAGTTTTTAATCACGTCTAAACTTGTATGGAGTAGTGACAGGCGCTGACTAATTTGACTAATGCCTCGTTGAGACGTGAAACACGTGTCGATTTCTTGCAGGGTTTATTATGACTCTTGAAGAATAGTTAAGAGGAATATCAATAAAAATAAGCTAAAAAAACAACAGGATAATATTTTTTGGTAACTCCCAATTAAAACAATTCTAAAAATGGTCAATTTTAGAATTGTTTTAATTGGGCTCGACTGCACACAGAGAAACCCTGAGAGGTTTTCGTTGTCTAAAGCCAAACTGTAAAATAGGCTGTTTTGGAAATAAATAAACAAATGTTCTTCAACATTTTTTATTTAACCTTGGTTTCTAAATAATAAAACTGATGTCCAGTTTATTTTGGTACACGGCATACTACAGAACTTTATTGAAAATGTACAAAGTTGAAAAGCTATTGTCATTTTTCTTTTATTGACAGCAAAACCGAAGTTTCAAGAAATACTGGTTTCACACTATTGAATCAACTTGTTTTTGTTTTTACAGCTGCTTTAGGGTTATTGTTTTTAATGCGTGCTATTAAATTAATTAAAAAGTTCCATAGTTAACGAGTATACACAGCCGTTTTTGATAATGAATGGCTGACGCGTAACGTATCAAAGTATCATTGATCTTGAACAGGACCGGACTAAAATCTTTTTATACGTACCTACTTACCTTGATAAACAGAAACGTTGATGGACTGAGAGGGAAAGGAAGGCCAAAGAAAAGATGGATGGTTTGTGTGAGGAATGATATGAAAGAGAAGCGAGTGAATAATAGTGTGACGGTTAACAGGGATGGAAGCTCTCTACCCCCGATTCGCAGGCCGTTTTAGCCTTGCCTTGAACGAGGTCAATTTCCACGGCGGTGGAAAGCTTGCAGGCTGGTCCTGCTGAGGAAGGAGGGGCGCCCTGCAGAATTCGTCAACATACAGGCTCATTGTGCTCTGGGACGAGGCGAGAAAGTTATTAGAGAGATCGCTGACTGCCTTGTTCAGCACTTGACTGGTGTGGGGCCAGATTTGGCGGATAACCAGTTTGGTTTTCGGCGGGGGCGCTCCACTGTGGACGCCATCATGTGTTTAAGAGCTCTAGCGGAGGAAGCAGTTTCCCTGGGTGAGGTCGTCTTGGCGGTGTCTCTGGATATCGCCAACGCCTTTAACACCCTAACCTGGTGTTGCACAAGGGAGGCCCTCGTGTATCGTCGTGTGCATGCCTACTTCTGTCGCCCAGGTCAGGAATGGTGGAGACCGCGAGAGACGTTGTGCGGTATTCCACAGGGCTCGGTCCTAGGGCCGTTGCTGTCATTGGTTACGACTGAGTGCTGCGCGGTGCACTTATATATCTGCTACGCCGATGACACACTGGTGATGACCCGGGGGCAAACGCACCGGCAGTCAACCATACTGGCCACGCATGACCTGCGCAGGTCGTTGGAACGAACTGACGTTTGGGTATACCCCTGCATATTCTTCGATCTTCATTTTAGTGTAGCGCGCCACTGAGTGCGTTGAGCTAAGCACCCTGCTTAGCTCCGCCCACATGTGCAAGGTTAGTGAGGCTTCTAAGGTCCTTAATACATCCCTGTCATTCAAACGATTTTCTTTATTATAAATGGCGAGAAAATATTGTAACTTATTGTAGTTTGTTTATTAAATGCTATAAAGTTAGTATTGTGTCTAAAAGATTTACGATTATTCAAAATGAAATTATTTGGTTTTCTTGTAATTTTATATGTGGGAGTTGTCTACGCTGTTTTAGGTAAGTTCCTTTAAAGTTTATACATTAATTAGTTATAAATTCAAGAATCATTGACGATAATTTTTCACGCGCCATTATGTTCATTTTTTGTTTCTTCTTTACTTTTAAAAGAATAAAATCTTTGATACCTCCTTGGTTGCCATGTGTTGAAGTAAAAAGTACCTACGTTCCATTTTTAAATAACAGAGTTTTCATAGTAATGAATTTGACCGCTAAACATTGAATGAATTTTCATACAAAGACTGCCGGCCGGACGCGTATTCGGCCAGTACAGCAATTTCGATTTATCTCGAAGAAGGTTGTCAAAATAATGCTCGAATTTTCAAGCATGTTTGAGAAATTTTGGTTTTCTTTTTCAGATCCTATATGCTTGCTACCGCCTGAAACAGGACCGTGTTGTGCTGCCATTACTAGGTACGCATTCTTCATCATTTCAGCTAGTGCGTTCATTACTATTGTCCCATGACGCGATTGGTAGCACTGTTCTGTCAAATGTGCTACGGCGCCACCGTCAGGTCAGTTTTTAGGGTTCCGTAGTCAACAAGGAACCCTTATAGTTTCGCCATGTCCGTCTGTCTGTCCGCGGCTTAGCTCAGAGACTGTAAGTACTAGAAAGCTGTCATTTGGCATTGGTATAATAATCACGCCGACAAATTGATAAAATAAAATCATGAAAAATATTTTATTATGGTACCTCCCCCTACACGTAAAGTGGGGATGTTTTTCTCTCTCGTCTGTCATAGATAAAGTGTGGTGTATCGTTGGAAAGGTCGTTCCAAAATATTGTGAGTTTGTCAAAACCATTTTTGGATTCAGGGATCCTTTATGCTTTAAAGTGCTAATTTTTTTTAGAGTCAAGTATCCAACCCCTTTTTTTTTTTTTTTGATGGTGGGAAGTCATCTCTATGACTTCTCCCGCTCTCACTCACTCACGCGGAAGGGCGTGTCAGACTTTTAGTGACTAAAACCCACCCGTGTTCCTTCAGTTGCCTGTTGCCAAGGTCCCGGTATCCCCTTCGGACTAACCCGCAACCCTGGTAGGCATCGGACTCCGCCAATTGTGCTGACATCTCTTTGAGGCGCGCGTGGAACACGACGCGCCATCGACCCGGGCCTGGTCCTAATCGAACGGCGAGTTACCCATTGCTCGCCGTCCGCAAGCCCGCGCCTATGGTGGCCGGGAATCCGCCTGGGATTCCCGACGCCCAGGGCGTCTCCAGCGGCGGCGGTTAGGGGCGTGAGGGCGCAAACTTTGCCTCTCTCTCACGCGTTCCGCCTCCTCCTTTGCGAGCATTACTGCTTCGCAGAAGGAGGTGACTGCTTCCCAAGTATCCCCCCCTGACAGCTAAATGGTTGGTTCTGGATATGTGAAAAAAATCATAACAGTCTTAACGAAATTAAAAGGAAAACTATCACAGCAACACGTAGGCTTTACAAGTTAACAAGTAATAATCGACCAACTTACATTTGCAGTTGAAAAACATTATTCTCCCATATACTCCGTACTAGCTTCCGCCCGCGGCTTCGCCCGCGTGGTATGTCGATAAAAAATAGTCTATGTCTGTCCCCGGGATGCCATCTATGTCCTTGCCAAATTTTATCGAAATCCATTCAGTAGTTTAGGCGTGAAAAGGTAACATACAGACAGACAGACAGAGTTACTTTCTAATTTATAATATTAGTATGGATGGAAAAACATGTGTTTCAACTACAATGTTATGTTTGTGCTTGGAATAAATTAATCCCAACTACGGAATCCTTCGTTGTGCGCGGTCCGATACGCACTAGGCCGGTTTTTACTTTAAATATAGTATTTCCATACTAATTCCATGCTTTTTTCAGATATTTTTACAACTATATTTCTAATGATTGTGAACGTTTTACCTATGGCGGATGCGGTGGAAACAAGAACAATTTTGAGACTTTGTGGCAGTGTCGCGAAGCATGCCATTTTTAAAACATCAATTTGAGAACATTTAACTTCGTAGGTATTCATAATTATTGGCCGCATATAAATTCAAATTTAATTCAATTTCAAGCCAAGTCAATCTATGCCCTTTTGGCATTGTAATGACTGTTTTCTGTTTTTTTTAGTTCTAAGGTGTTTTTTTTCTGTGACAATGCCAATAAACGCATTTTTCTTTCTTTCTTTCTTTCTATAGTATTAGTGGCCCTTTAATTCAGCTGTTGACACAAGGGTTTAAAAAATATTTTACAATGAATGTGCTCGAAAAGAGCGTTTTTAAAGCAGACAAATTGTTCGGAAAGTACCACTTTGTCACACTAGTGCTTTTTACTTTACAGTTTTTTTTGTAATTTTAACTCCATCGTCAGCGTGAAGTTGTTTTCGTTTTAAATCATACGTGAGACGTCATTAAACAATTAAAGACGTTAATAATTACGTACTCTAGATTTAGATTTTGATCAATAAGTATATGAATTTTTCAATATGTTTTTTTTTATTTCCCTGCATAATGCATAATTATGTAAAAAGTTGTATGATACACGTAGGTACGTAAAATGATTTCCGACACATGTCGGCTTACGGACTATAGTCACACTTATTCAGCTTTTGCCTATAGAAAACAACGAGTGTTCACGCGTACACGACACTCGTCGGCCAGAATTCCTCCTTTTGAAAGGTCTTTTTAAGAGCGATGGTGGCCCAGTGGTAACAGCCGCGACTTACGACTTGTAGGTCGTAGGTTCGAACCCTGACAAGCGCTTTACTTAATGTAAATTATTTCATCATCACTGCGCTCAGTGAAAGAAAACATCGTAAGAACCGCCATGTCCTAGAATCAAAAATTCGAAGACATGTGACATCTACCAACCCGCACTGGGCCTGCGTGGTGGATTACGGCCCACTCCCTCTCACAGAGAGGAGGCCTGTGTCCCAGCAGTGGGAAGGTTATAAGCTGATTATTAAAGTTCTCCAGATAATGAGTGAGGAACCCGCATCACAAAATAATTGAAGTTATCTTATGGTAATTATAGGAGCTCTTTACATACCGACACTCCCCCGTGCCTCGGAAAGCACGTTAAGCCATTGGTCCCGGCTGTCATTCGTAGATCTTTGACAGTCGTTGCGGGTCGTCAGAAGCCCGAAAGTCTGCCAACCAGTCTTACCCAGTTACTGGGCTGAGGAGGTCAAATAGGCAGTAGCGCCATGTAAATTACTAGTATTTAGCTGCATTAGGGTAGACTGGAAGCCAACCCCAACATAGTTGGGAAAAGGCTAGGCAGATTGATTGAGCACTCATCTCATTAGCTACCACTTCCCATTTATCTGTAACGAAAAAAGACACCAAAATCCATTTAACATAAACAAAACAACACAAAAGTAAGTAAAACACAGATAAACAAAAAAAATATAAAGCTAACTCCACACAAACAGAGAATAGACAAGAAAAAAGCTGAAACAGGACCGTGTTGTGCTGCCATTACTAGGTACGCATTCTTCATCATTTCAGCTAGTGCGTTCATTACTATTGTCCCATGACGCGATTGGTAGCACTGTTCTGTCAAATGTGCTACGGCGCCACCGTCAGGTCAGTTTTTAGGGTTCCGTAGTCAACAAGGAACCCTTATAGTTTCGCCATGTCCGTCTGTCTGTCCGCGGCTTAGCTCAGAGACTGTAAGTACTAGAAAGCTGTCATTTGGCATTGGTATAATAATCACGCCGACAAATTGATAAAATAAAATCATGAAAAATATTTTATTATGGTACCTCCCCCTACACGTAAAGTTGGGATGTTTTTCTCTCTCGTCTATCATAGATAAAGTGTGGTGTATCGTTGGAAAGGTCGTTCCAAAATATTGTGAGTTTGTCAAAACCATTTTTGGATTCAGGGATCCTTTATGCTTTAAAGTGCTAATTTTTTTTAGAGTCAAGTATCCACCCCCTTTTTTTTTTTTTTGATGGTGGGAGGTCATCTCTATGACTTCTCCCGCTCTCACTCACTCACGCGGAAGGGCGTGTCAGACTTTTAGTGACTAAAACCCACCCGTGTTCCTTCAGTTGCCTGTTGCCAAGGTCCCGGTATCCCTTTCGGACTAACCCGCAACCCTGGTAGGCATCGGACTCCGCCAATTGTGCTGACATCTCTTTGAGGCGCGCGTGGAACACGACGCGCCATCGACCCGGGCCTGGTCCTAATCGAACGGCGAGTTACCCATTGCTCGCCGTCCGCAAGCCCGCGCCTATGGTGGCCGGGAATCCGCCTGGGATTCCCGACGCCCAGGGCGTCTCCAGCGGCGGCGGTTAGGGGCGTGAGGGCGCAAACTTTGCCTCTCTCTCACGCGTTCCGCCTCCTCCTTTGCGAGCATTACTGCTTCGCAGAAGGAGGTGACTGCTTCCCAAGTATCCCCCCCTGACAGCTAAATGGTTGGTTCTGGATATGTGAAAAAAATCATAACAGTCTTAACGAAATTAAAAGGAAAACTATCACAGCAACACGTAGGCTTTACAAGTTAACAAGTAATAATCGACCAACTTACATTTGCAGTTGAAAAACATTATTCTCCCATATACTCCGTACTAGCTTCCGCCCGCGGCTTCGCCCGCGTGGTATGTCGATAAAAAATAGTCTATGTCTGTCCCCGGGATGCCATCTATGTCCTTGCCAAATTTTATCGAAATCCATTCAGTAGTTTAGGCGTGAAAAGGTAACATACAGACAGACAGACAGAGTTACTTTCTAATTTATAATATTAGTATGGATGGAAAAACATGTGTTTCAACTACAATGTTATGTTTGTGCTTGGAATAAATTAATCCCAACTACGGAATCCTTCGTTGTGCGCGGTCCGATACGCACTAGGCCGGTTTTTACTTTAAATAAGTATTTCCATACTAATTCCATGCTTTTTTCAGATATTTTTACAACTATATTTCTAATGATTGTGAACGTTTTACCTATGGCGGATGCGGTGGAAACAAGAACAATTTTGAGACTTTGTGGCAGTGTCGCGAAGCATGCCATTTTTAAAACATCAATTTGAGAACATTTAACTTCGTAGGTATTCATAATTATTGGCCGCATATAAATTCAAATTTAATTCAATTTCAAGCCAAGTCAATCTATGCCCTTTTGGCATTGTAATGACTGTTTTCTGTTTTTTTTAGTTCTAAGGTGTTTTTTTTCTGTGACAATGCCAATAAACGCATTTTTCTTTCTTTCTTTCTTTCTATAGTATTAGTGGCCCTTTAATTCAGCTGTTGACACAAGGGTTTAAAAAATATTTTACAATGAATGTGCTCGAAAAGAGCGTTTTTAAAGCAGACAAATTGTTCGGAAAGTACCACTTTGTCACACTAGTGCTTTTTACTTTACAGTTTTTTTTGTAATTTTAACTCCATCGTCAGCGTGAAGTTGTTTTCGTTTTAAATCATACGTGAGACGTCATTAAACAATTAAAGACGTTAATAATTACGTACTCTAGATTTAGATTTTGATCAATAAGTATATGAATTTTTCAATATGTTTTTTTTTATTTCCCTGCATAATGCATAATTATGTAAAAAGTTGTATGATACACGTAGGTACGTAAAATGATTTCCGACACATGTCGGCTTACGGACTATAGTCACACTTATTCAGCTTTTGCCTATAGAAAACAACGAGTGTTCACGCGTACACGACACTCGTCGGCCAGAATTCCTCCTTTTGAAAGGTCTTTTTAAGAGCGATGGTGGCCCAGTGGTAACAGCCGCGACTTACGACTTGTAGGTCGTAGGTTCGAACCCTGACAAGCGCTTTACTTAATGTAAATTATTTCATCATCACTGCGCTCAGTGAAAGAAAACATCGTAAGAACCGCCATGTCCTAGAATCAAAAATTCGAAGACATGTGACATCTACCAACCCGCACTGGGCCTGCGTGGTGGATTACGGCCCACTCCCTCTCACAGAGAGGAGGCCTGTGTCCCAGCAGTGGGAAGGTTATAAGCTGATTATTAAAGTTCTCCAGATAATGAGTGAGGAACCCGCATCACAAAATAATTGAAGTTATCTTATGGTAATTATAGGAGCTCTTTACATACCGACACTCCCCCGTGCCTCGGAAAGCACGTTAAGCCATTGGTCCCGGCTGTCATTCGTAGATCTTTGACAGTCGTTGCAGGTCGTCAGAAGCCCGAAAGTCTGCCAACCAGTCTTACCCAGTTACTGGGCTGAGGAGGTCAAATAGGCAGTAGCGCCATGTAAATTACTAGTATTTAGCTGCATTAGGGTAGACTGGAAGCCAACCCCAACATAGTTGGGAAAAGGCTAGGCAGATTGATTGAGCACTCATATCATTAGCTACCACTTCCCATTTATCTGTAACGAAAAAAGACACCAAAATCCATTTAACATAAACAAAACAACACAAAAGTAAGTAAAACACAGATAAACAAAAAAAATATAAAGCTAACTCCACACAAACAGAGAATAGACAAGAAAAAAGCTGCAACATTTTCTTATTGTGCTCCGCTTGGCAAAAGCAACTACGTTCTGCCTCTCATCATAAACCATGTAAAAATAATATGGAAAAAGAGCGGGATACAGTGCTCTCAGTATAAAGACAGTGAAGGGAAACTGAAGGAAAAAAATGCTCTTACGCGATACTGAATTGCGTAAAAGCGCTACAAGACCGCGTTCAGTAAGCATTTTGTATGAATACGTTTATTTATTTATTTTTCACTCATTTTTTTTGTATATTTATATGCGTTCCCTTGCGAAGCATGTGTGGTTTAACTATGAATGAGAGGCTGAGGAATCCTAATCCTAATCCTAACTAATATTATAAACGCGAAAGTTTGTAAGTATGGATGGATGGATGGATGGATGTTTGTAACTCTTTCACGTAAAAACTACTGAATGGATTTGGATGAAATTTGGCAAACAGATAGTTTATAACCTGGATTAACACATAGGATAATTTTTATCCCGATATTCCCACGGGATCGAGACTTGCGCGGGTAAAACGACGACTTGCGCGGGGCGCAGCTAGTGATGTCATAAAACAACGGAACGGTTTAACAGAATATGTAGTGACAAAATTTTTGAAGAGAAGGTATTCTGCGATGGTTTGGTCATTTTGAGAGGTTTGCAAGACAGATGTGAGTGAAAACGCCGGGAGAGGACGTTCTAGAAGGTCACATAGTGACCTTATTGGTGATGCTCTTCAGAAAGGTCAGGTGTGTAGTACTCGCAACCGGCGTGCGAGTATAACCAACACCTATGTATACTACGACGTGTTAATGCTACCATTTTTCCAGTGTTAGTGAGAGACGGAGCTATACAAGGCCGCTAGCACCATCCTTTTTTCGCAGTGGAATAATGACATTAATACTTCATAGTCAGCCCCCTTATGTATGAAATTAAACGAAGCAAAAGGACTAAGTAATACAGGGTGTTAGTGTAAATACCGTTATCCTTGAAACCAATGGTTTGGTTTCATTTATAGAACGTAAAATCAATGGAAAATTACAACTTTTTTTTTTAAGAATATCTACATTTTTCCAAAAGAATATTTCACCCTACACGCAAGGGCAACGAACTTGCGTCTCAACACGGCGGCCGGCGGTTGGCGGGGGCGGGCAGTGCGCGCGGGACGTTACATGACCGGCCGTCAGCTGTTTCGCAGCTCTCTCGAACGCGTATCCATGAGTATCGGGACAGTGACGGATATTTACTTTTTAAAATCTTTTAATGAAATATGTTTTTTTTTTGTTGTTACTGGGTCATTTATTTTTATATATAAGTCAACTACCCATGGTTTGAGTGACAACGGTGTTTACCCTTGCATACTGTATAATATATTACTTATGGAACAGCAGATTTTTTTTTCGTGATTTCAATATTGGTCCTATAGAAAAAGTTGTTCAAAATGATGAGTACAATGACCCCTTTTCGGGTTTAGCATAAACAAAAAATAATGTTGTATCTATAATTTAGGCTGCTAAAATACATCCCTGTCATTCAAACGATTTTCTTTATATATGTATGGCAAGAAAATATTGTAACTTATCGTAGTTAGTATAAAGTATTATTGTTTCTAAAAGATTTACGTTTATTCATAATGAAATTATTTTGTTTTCTTGTAATTTTATCTGTGGGAGTTGTCTACGCTGCTTTAGGTAAGATTAAATCCTATATTACCTACATACTGTCGCAGCCTACATCACGGGCATTGATGGACGATTGAGAAAATGTGACACATACGTGACTCCAGCAATGTCTGGTTGCGGCCAAGCTTTGTATAGTTTCTCAAATAATGCGCGGAAATTCAAACTAAGTAAATTAAATAAAAATTCCAGAATCAATGACGAACAACTACAACTTTTCTGATGTTCATTTGTTTCTTCTCTACTTTAAACAGTTCTATGTGCAAGCCAAATCGTTTGAGCATTATTTTGACAACCTTCTCCTTCTTCGAGACAAATCGAAATTGCTGTACTGGTCAAAAACAAGTGACGATGCGGCCAGCAAAGTTACTATGAAAATCCTTAACTGTCGTGTTTAGCGGCCAAATAAATTACTATGAAAACTCATACCTGTCGTATTATTTTAAAATAGAACTAATTCTTACTTCAACACATTGCAACCAAGGAGGTAACTTGACCAAGTTTTCGAGCATGGTTGAGAAAAATAACATCTTTGATAAGATACCTCCTTGGTTGCCATTTGTGTTGAAGTAAAAAGTTCATTCCATTTTTATTAAACAACATGACAGAAATGAGTTTTCATAATAATTTATTTGACCGCTAAACACGACTGATATAGTTGTTCATATTATCATTACCAGCCGCATCGTCACTTGTTACCCGACTGCCCCAGAACGAGGGTAATGTTTTTCGAGAGTATTGTATGTATGTATGTCTATTTCTTTGGCACGCTCTGTAGCCTAAACGACTTGATGGATTTCAACATATTATAAGGTGTCGTCAGATTCGTCTCAATGCTATTTTTTTTAAATTATATTTCATCTGATATTACAAAACCGGCCAAGTATGCAAGCATGTCGAAACACGCACAATGAAGGGTTCCGTAGTTGGGATGAATTTATCCAACAAACTTAACATTGTAGTTGAAAAACATGTTCTCCCTTACAGAATGTATGGGAGAACATGTTTTTTCAACTGAAAATTTAAGTTGGTCGCTTATTACTCGGTATTAACTAGTGGAGCCTACTTAGCCGTGATTTTTTTCACATATCTGAAACCAACCATTTAGCTGGCAGGGGGGACGACGACACTTGACTCTAACAAAAATTAGCACTTTAAACCTTAATATTTCGCAAACGAATCCTTGAATCAAAAAATGGTTTTCACAAACTCCAATTATTATTAAACGACTTTTCCAACGATACCCCACAATATGGGATTGATGAGAAAAAAAAAAACCATCCCCACTTTACGTGTAGGAGAGGTACCTAACTTAAAAAAAAATATTTTTCATGGATTTATTTTACCACTTTGTCGGCGTGATTTATATGTATATTGTATACCCATACCAAATAACAGCTTTCTAATACCAACAGTCTCTGAGCTAAGCCGTGGACAGACGGACATGGCGAAACTATAAGGGTTCCTTGTTGACTACGGAACCCTAACAAAAGGGAGGGGCAGGGTTAAAAAAAATTACAACAATATTGGTATCGATTAAATCTAGTAATGAATATTCCAAATATATAAATTAATAAAATATATTATACAGGGTGTTAGGGTAAACACCGTTATAAGGATAACGGTGTTTACCCTAACACCCTGTAAAGCCCTGCAAGGGCAACCAGTGGTTTGGTTTCATTTATAGAACGTAAAATCAATGGAAAATGACACCTTTTTTTTATCTAAATTTTACACACAACACGGGCGGGGGGTACGGGATGTGACCTGACCGGCAGCGAGCGCGATCCCTCCCTTAGTCAGTCAGCTGTTTCGCTAGCAAGCACGGTGTCAGATAGATTTTTTTGACAGAGAAGGTTTTTTTTTTGTTGTGTTTGGTCATTTATTTTTATATTTAAGTCAACTACCCATGGTTTGAATGACAAGAGTGTTTACCCTTACATCCTGTATATATTAATAAAACTAAAAAGCTTGACCAGTACATCAATTTCAATTTATCTCAAAGAAGGTTGTCAAAATAATGCTCGAATTTCCAAGCATGTTTGAGAAAAATAAAATCTGTGATAAGTTACCTCCCCGGCCTCGGTTACCATGGAGTTGAATTAAAAAGTTCATTCTATTTTTAACCGACTTCTTCAAAAAGGAGGAGGTTCTCAATTCGTCTGTTTTTTTTTTTGTATGTATGTTACGCGATTACTCCAATAACGCCAATTATGAATAGATTTTGATGATTCTTTTTTTGCTTGGTAGGACATGAGGATGATCCATTTCAGAGGTGGTTCCAAAAAATTTTATTAATTTTGCTTGCGTAGTTTTTGAGTTAGCTTAAATAATTACGTATTTTTCTCACTTTGCGTATGTAGACGATATCTTAATTTTCCTTCACTGTTATTTACATAGCAGGTAGTGGTATTCGAATTTGTGTGGGGTAGGTACCACAACTAAAACGTGAAAAATAAAAACTTTTTACGAAAAAAAAAAAAGACTTCCAACAAAAACACTAAAAAAACGAGAAAAATAACTTTTATTTCGGAAGTCGGTGGCAAAAAACGAAAATTTAAAAGCAACGACAAAGGTGGCAAAAAACGAAGTTTGTTGGAAGTCGGTTTTTTTTGTAATTAAATAACACGACAGGTATGAATTTTCATACAAACATTGCCGGCGGCCGGGCGTTTGCATGTATTCGGCCAGTACAGCAATTTCGATTTATCTCAAAATAATGCTCTAATTTCCAAGCATGTTTGAAAAAAATTATGTTTTCTTTTTCAGATCCTTTATGCTCGCAACCGCCTGAAACGGGAATGTGTCGTGGTTACTTTCCTAAGTTCGCATTTTTCATAATTTCCAGCTAGTGCGTTGTCCCGTGACGCGGACACTGTTCAATTTGACTCTACTGTTAACTTATAAAAACTGGCCAAGTGCGAGTCGGACTCGCGCACGAAGGGTTCCGTACTATTATCTATAAAAACGGCAAAAAAGTTACGTTTTTTGTATGGAGCCCCCTTAAATATTTATTTTATTCTTTTTTTTTGTTATAGCGGCAACAGAAATACATCATCTGTGAAAATTTCAACTGTCTAACTATCACGGTTCATAAGATACAGCCTAGTGACAGACGGACAGACACAGACGGACAGCGGAGTCTTAGTAATAGGGTCCCGTTTTACTCTTTGGGTACGGAACCCTAAAAACGGACCTATTAGGTAGCGCCATAGCGGCGTAGCGTATTTTTATGGTCCTACAACAGTGGAGCCAACATTACGAACGGCATAGGAACTATTTGATTAAATGCACTCTATTATTGAAACCAAGCTTGACTAGCAATGATTCCATAATGACAGCAAGGGACAAGTTATAGTGAACGGGATGTAGAACTTTTTAAAGTCACAAGTCACACTTGTCAGTCATTTACGTCAACAACTGTCAACTAATTTCATTTTAGGGTTCCGTAGTTAACAAAGAACCCTTATAGTTTCGCCATGTCCGTCTGTCTGTCCTCGGTGTAGCTCAGAGACTTTTAGTATTAGAAAGCTGTAATTGAGATTGATACGGAGGGAAATAAATCACGCTGACAACGAGGTAAAAAAAAAAATGGTTGCTGGCAAATCGATAGTTTTGGATAAGTGAATAAATTCACAGCAGTACGAAATTAAAAAGAAAACTGTCGCAGCTAAGTAGGCTCTACAAGTAAACGAGTAATAATCGAGCTACTTAAATTTGCAGTTTGAAAAAACATGTTTTCCCATACTTTTCTTATGGGAGAACATGTTTTTCTACTACAATGTTAAATTTGTGATTGAGATAAATTCATCCCAACAACGGAACCCTTAATTGTGCGTGGTCCGACACCGCACTTGGCCGCGGGTTTGTACTTTAAAAATAAATAAAAACCCGTTTATTCCCAAAACACAAAAATCACACTTATACAAAATTCCATTACTTTTATGTAGATCCAACCATTTAAATATAGTAATTACTAATTCCATGCTTTTTCCAGGTTTTATTACAACTCTACTTCTGGCTGTTGTGAAAGTTTTGTCTATGGTGGATGCGATGGAAACACGAACAGATTTGATGATGAGTCTCAGTGTCGCAAAGCATGCGCATTATAAAAATCAATTTCAGAACATTATTATAACTTCGTATTCATAAAATTATTGGGCGCATACAAGGTGAAATTACATTTAAATGTTGGTGTAACTTCAGACATTTTCAATAACAATTAGGTATCTACAATGATATTATATTAACAGATATGTTATACACTCACAAAACAACCCAAAAAAGTGTTCCGCGCAGCAGCGGCACACATACCCACGTTTCATTCATTTTTACCCAACTACGGCGAAGAAAAAAGGAGGGTTATGATTCTTACCGGTATGTATGTATGTATGTATGTATGTATGTATGTATGCAATGATATATAAAACTATAGATACGTTTTCCGCACTCTAAAATGACAACATGAAATGAAGCCAATTGGCCACATCGCGCTTAGTTACGCACCAACCTGTCGCAGGACACTACGTTTGTTTTTAATTTATATTGTGTGTGTAAACCTGTGCAAAATATAAAAAAAACATGCCGTCGTGTGTTTTCAGACGATGTACAAATTATACTCCAAAAGTTAAAGACAAAAACGTGTCATTTCATGCGTAAGTTCACAAAACTAACTTTTTTTATTTTATTTTGTTCGACGCCGCTGTCTAATGGCGGCCGGCATGATGTTAGTAGTCACGTGCCGTTAGGGGAGGTTGGGACACTATTACACTAGTGTTATTTTTGTTCATAGAATTTATAATATTGTTTGAATATAATAATTGTACTTGTTACATTATGAATATTAATTATTGTTTTCCTTTTCATTTTAGATTGCCTACAGATGGGCTAATAAAAGAAAAGTGGCTTAAGATAATAAGGGTTCAAAGACGTGAAAACGATTGGCTACCAACACCCTATACTAAAGTTTGCTCGAAACATTTCCAAGCTAGCGAT
This sequence comes from Lithophane semibrunnea, assembly GCA_947363905.1. NCBI lineage: Eukaryota > Metazoa > Arthropoda > Insecta > Lepidoptera > Noctuidae > Lithophane > Lithophane semibrunnea. The sequence goes on along the minus strand of OX376216.1, from coordinate 4,705,353 downwards.
ATATATGTGACAAAAAAAATTTATCGAAGAATAAAAAAGACTGCAGTTCCTATTATTACGGTAAAATTATACGTCATTTTTGAACACATTATTGCAAAGTATTGTTTTTCGTGAAATAACCGGATTGTTTTATATTGTTTTTATAGCAAGAAGCACAAAATATTATTTCATCGCCAACAAGTTTGGAACATGTTCAACTGTCAGAAGAAGGCTCAATTTTTGAAACGCCAAGGAAAGCTATTATGAAGAAAAAAATCAGTAAACTTTCCTTAGAAAAACGCAAGTTACAGTTTAAAAATTATAATTTAGTAAGAAAAAGTAAAAGGCTAAAAGAAAAATGCAATAACTTAAAACAATTAGTTTCAGAGCTGCAAAAAAAAAAAATTTTTACTATTGACCAGATCAATGAATTGAATCTTAAAGCCGAAACAGTAGAATTTGTAAATAGACTGGCTCAAAAGAGCAAGATTAAGGGCTATCGCCAAAAATATACCCCAGCGTTGAGAAAATTTGCTGTCACCCTGCACTATTATTCCGTAGCTGCCTACAAATATGTAAGACAGATATTTAATGGATCTTTACCACATCCTCGTGTCATAGGGAAGTGGTACGAAAACAGCTCGGGTGATCCTGGGTTTAATAAACAAGCGTTAGATGTTTTAGAAAAGAAGTATAAACATAGTGGCCAGCGAATATTGTGCACGTTAATTGTAGATGAAATGGCTCTTCGTCACCAAACTACGTGGACAGGAAAAAAGACTGTAGGTGTCGTGGACTTTGGTGCTGGATCAGCAAAAACGTGTGAAATAGCGACTCAGGCATATGTTTTTATATTAGTATGTATGAACGAAAGCTGGAAAATCCCAGTAGCATATTTTCTTGTTAACGGACTGTCGGCTGAAACTAGGGCAAATTTACTGAAAACATGTTTAAGTGAATGCTACCGTGTGGGAGTTGACATTGTAGCCATAACATTTGATGGCTGTGCATCTAATATAAATGCAGCTAATTTATTAGGTTGTGATCTTAAAGAACCATCAAACCTAAAAACAACTTTCAGACACCCGGAATGTGATTTAGATGTTGCAATTATATTTGACCCTTGTCACATGATTAAATTAGTAAGGAATTCATTTGAATCTAAAAGACAAATTTTTGACGGGAGTGGAAGGAAGATTCGCTGGCAGTTATTAGAAAATTTAGTTAAGCTGCAAAAAAATGTTGGACTTAATTTTGCTAATAAAATCACGCCTCGTCACATTTATTTTAGAAATGAAGTGATGAAAGTGAAATTGGCAACACAAATCATGAGCATGAGTGTTGCAAATGCTATCAAATTGTGTGATGAGATTTTAACGTCTTCCCTTTTCGTGGACACTAAAGGGACGGTAGATTTTATAGAAATTTTTAATCATTTATTTGATGTTTTTAATTCTAAATCATCCGATTTGTACGGCATGAAAAAACCACTTTCTCTAAAAAACGTCAATGGCATCATAGCTTTTCTAGAAAAAGCGAAACTTTATATATTGAACCTATACATTTTTATTAAATATAGACGCGAAGTTCGTAAACGAATCACCATAAAAATAATTAAGAAAAAAATTGTGGAATCTAAAAATAAAACAGGCTTTTTGGGCTTCCTCATTTGCATAGAAAGTTTAAAACATCTATACACAACGTTGGTCGAAGGACAACGTTTGCGATATATCGCAACTTACAGGTTGTCTCAAGATCATATTGAAATGTTGTTCGGTGCTATCAGGCGACACGGAGGTTATAACAATAATCCAAACGTTATCCAGTTTAAAGGAATTTTCAAAAAAATCCTTCAACACCTGGAAATGAAATCTTCGTTTTTAGGAAACTGCCTACCATTAGAAGACATAACTGTATTAACGTGTTCGTCTGCAGTTCACAACATTAATTCTACAGTAAGTAGAAGAAATATGGATGAGGATATTGACTCTATTGAGAATGACTCTGAGTTAATAAATACAACTGCTGTAGAAAATGATTTTAACACAAATGTCGAAGTATTTTCGACAATGTTAAATCAAGAAAGCGTTAAAAAACCACTGAACAGATTATCGGTTATATTTCAGGATGGGTATCCAGAAAACTGGCTTCAGTATTGAAGTGTACGGAATGCACTGATAGTCTGTATTGTGATGAAAAATTGTGGTTTCATAAATTAATTATTTTAAAAAATATTGGTGGACTATGTTTCCCGAGTGAGGATGTGTTTCAAATCTGTCTGAAATCAGAATCTATAATTAAAAACCACATTAAAGAAATGGGTCACATTATCCTTCCCGATCACATAGATATCCAAATTTTAAAAAACCGTATTTTAAAGTCGTTTATCAGCTGTAATGACGTATTTGGTTCTTTACATCAACATTCTTTAGAGCAACATCCCACATTTGATCATAGGGTGCACCTTATTCGCGCGGTCATTGAGAAATTTATCAATGTTCGCCTACATTTCGCACACAAAAGCTCTGAATCAAATTATAAGAGGCAAAAAAGAAATAAATTAAGTTTGTTTGAAGGAATTTAAAAATATGTGTCTGCAACATATGTCGATAATTTGTGACTTTAATTACCATACTGTTCGTTTGCTTATCAGTATGTTAATATTTTTTATATGATTAAATAAAGGCTTTTTGTTTACAAAGATATTTGGTTTTATTTTTTAATTTAATATGTAACAATAATTACTGTTGCGGAATACAGCACTAATATTTTAAAGATTAATATTTTATTACTTTATTCGTAAAGTAGGTAATACGGTATATCAACTATTTAATTAACTCTTGAAAATCGAATGTCCTTTTTTCCCCATATGCCTCTGCCCGCTACGTCACTCATGCGCTCGACCAATGAGCATGCAATTTGACTATTACTTATCCTGTGACGTAACTGAAGATGTATATTTATCTCCCTCTAGCAACAGGCATCCCACCGTACGGTGTCATATCTTCTTTCCCTTTCTTCATGCGTATAAGTAGCTATCTAGTATTTTTGCCGTTTTTAAACGCCGTGATGTTGGTTTATGACGTGTCTATATAATAATACGTCATTGTATGTATGTTCATCTGTTCCCTTCTATCTTCCAAACCACTTATCACAATTTGACAAATGAGGTATCGTTAGAAGCGTCGTCACATTAAATTAAAAATAGCGCCCTCTAGAGGACATAAAGTGAGGAACTTAAAAAATAAATGGTTTAATCGTACCATGTTGGGTATCAAATGAAAGAGCTTAATGAGCACATTTCAAATATATATATATATTATAACCCCAAAAGAATTTAAAAAAAATCAAGTAATAAAAACTAAAACCCAACTACGACTTAAAAGGTATAAACAATACACCACAGACAGACAAATTAAAAATCCGGAGTCACACGTAATCTGTTCGATTTATGCCCTAACACGTGTGACTCCGGATTTTTAATTTGTCTGTCTGTGGTGTATTGTTTATACCTTTTAAGTCGTAGTTGGGTTTTAGTTTTTATTACTTGATTTTTTTTACATTTCACTACAAGTAAAAATGTTACAATTGGAATGTTTTCGAGTCTTCACGACTGCGCGCTTATAACATATCTGTTAATTTAATATCATTGGGTAACTAGTTATTTGATTCAGGCTTGACTTTGCGGAAATCCATTATAAAATACAATAGACATAGATATATTTAGTAACCTATTCCGCTTAGAATGCTTTAGTCTGCGTTTTCGTCATCCTGAGTGTAGTGAATCTATTTAATTATGTAAACACTATCTCATGCACGTCAGCAGTGAGGTCGCTGTCACTAATGTCAACTGTCAGTTCACGAGGCATGGCGGGAAATGGTTGAAAAGTGGAGCGTGCCAGCACGAGATGCTTGGTGTGGTGATGAGCCAGTGAAGTGATATAACCAGCATAAATACAGGAATAACAGGATTCTACACCGAGGATGCGCCTCGTTGAGAGGTGAAACACGAGTCGATTTCTTATGACTCTTGGAGAATAATCAAGCCGAATAGCTTACTAAATATACTAAATATATCTACGTCTATTGTATTTTTTCAATAGATTAAGCTAGGTTGAAGACTATCAATTAAAAAATGCTAAAAAACAACAGGATAATAGTTGGAAATAAATAAACAAATTTTCTTTAACATTTTTTATTTAACCTTGATTTCTAAATAATAAAACTGATGTCCAGTTTATTTTGGTACACGGCATACTACGGAACTTTATTGAAAATGTACGAAGTTGAAAAGCTATTGTCATTTTTTCTTTTATTGACAGCGAAACCCTGAAGTTTCAAGAAATACTGGTTTCACACTATTATTATTGAATCAACTTGTTTTTGTTTTTACAGCTGCTTTTTGCGGATTATTGTTTTTCGTGCTATTAAATTAATTAAATAAGTTCCATAGTTAACGAGTATACACAGCCGTTTTTGATAATGAATGGCTGACGCGTAACTTATCTAAGTATCAATGGTCTTGAACAGGACCGGACCAAAATCTTTTTATACGTACCTACTGACCTTGATGAATATAAATGTTGATGGACTGAGAGGGAAAGGAAGGCCAAAGAAAAGATGGATGGATTGTGTGAGGAATGATATGAAAGAGAAGCGAGTGAATGTTAGTGACAGTTAGTGAATGTTGTGACAGGGGAGAATGGAAGCTCTCTGGCCCCGATTCGCAGGCCTGTTTAGCGCATGCCTCGAGCGAGGTCAATTTCCATGGCGGTGGAAAGCTTGCAGGCTGATCCTGCCGAGGAAGGAGGGGCGCCCTGCTGACTCCGTCAGCATACAGGCTCATTGTGGTCTGGGACGAGGCGAGAAAGTTATTAGAGAGATCGCTGACCGCCTCGTTCGGCACTTGACTGGTGTGGGACCAGATTTGGCGGATAGCCAGTTTGATTTTCTGCGGGGGCGCTCCACCGTGAACGCCATTATGTGTTTAAGAGCTCTAGCGGAGGAAGCAGTTTCCCTGGGTGAGGTCGTCTTGGCGGTGTCTCTGGATACCGCCAACGCTTTTAACACCCTGCCCTGGTGTTGCACAAGAGAGGCCCTCGTGTATCATCGCGTGCCTGCCGGAGAGAGCCGTAATTTACCCAGGTCGGGAAGGGTGGAGACGGCGAGAGACATTGTACGGTGTTCCACAGGGCTCGGTCCTGGGGCCGTTGCTGTCATTGGTTACGACTGAATGCTGCACGGTGCACTTCCCCATGGTGTTGACGTTATCTGCTACGCCGATGACACACTGGTGATGGCACGGGGGCAAACGCACCGGCAGTCAACCATACTGGCCACGGCAGAAGTTGCGCAGGTCGTTGGAACGACCTGGCCTTTGGGTATACCCCTGCATATTCTTTGATCTTTATTTTAGTGTAGCGCGCCACCGAGCGCGTTTTACGCTTTCGGTGAGCTAAGCATTGCTTACCTCCGCCCACATGCGCAAGGTCAGTGAGGTTTCTAAGGTCCTTAATACATCCCTGTCTGTCAAACGATTTTCTTTATTATAAATGGCGAGAAAATATTGTAACTTATTGTAGTTTGTTTATTAAATGCTATAAAGTTAGTTTTCGTTTATTCAACATGAAACTATTTTGTTTTCTTGTAATTTTATATGTGGGAGTTGCTTACGCTGTTTTAGGTAAGTTTCCAGAATCATCAATGACGAACAACGATAATTTTTCACGCGCCGTTATGTTCATTTTTTGTTTCTTTTTTACTTTCAAAAGCTCTGCTAAACCGAAATTAAAATAAAATCTTTGATAAGTTACCTCCTTGGTTGCCATTCGTGTTGAAGTAAAAAGTACGTTCCATTTTTAAATAACAGGACAGTTAGAGTTTTCATAGTCATGTATTTGACCGCTAAACATTGTATGAATTTTCATACAAACATTGCCGGCCGGAAGTGTATTCGGCCAGTACAGCAATTTCGATTTATCTCGAAGAAGGTTGTCAAAATAATGCTCAAGCATGTTTAACAAAATTTTGTTTTCTTTTTCAGATCCTATATGCTTGCTACCGCCTGAAACAGGACCGTGTCGTGCTGCCTTTACTAGGTACGCATTCTTCATCATTTCAGCTTGCTGCGTTCATTACTCTTGTCCCGTGACGCGATTGGTAGCACTGTTCTGTCAAATGCCTATTAGTATTGAAACTAAACTTTACATGCAATGGTGGCAACATGACGGCAAGGGACAAGTTATAGTGAATGATCTGTAAGTCTAAGGTGCGTTTCATCAAATAGTTTCTATGCCATAATGTTGGCTCCACTGTTGTAGGACCAATACGAATACGCTACAGCGCTACGGCGCCACCTAATAGGTCCGTTTTTAGGGTTCCGTAGTCAACAAGGAACCCTTATAGTTTCGCCATGTCCGTCTGTCTGTCCGCGGCTTAGCTCAGAGACTGTTAGTACTAGAAAGCTGTCATTTGGCATGGGTATAGTAATCACGCCGACAAATTGATAAAATAAAATCATGAAAAATATTTTATTATGGTACCTCCCCCTACACGTAAAGTGGGAATGTTTTTCTCTCTCGTCTATCATAAGATGTGGTGTATCGTTGGAAAGGTCGTTCAAAAATATTGTGAGTTGGTCAAAACCATTTTTGGATTCAGGGATCCTTGCTTTCCCTGCCAGGGTTGCGGGTTAGTCCGAAATATACCGGGACCTTGGCAACAGGCAACTGAAGGAACACGGGTGGGTTTTAGTCAGTAAAAATCTGACACGCCCTTCCGCTCCGCCCAGAGCGGGAGAAGTCATTGGATGACATCCCACCCACAAAAAAAAAAAAGTGATCCTTGCTTTAAAGTGCTAATTTTTTTTAGAGTCAAGTATGCCCCTGCCAGCTAAATGGTTGGTTTTGGATATGTGAAAAAATTCATAAGTCTTAACGAAATTAAAAGGAAAACTATCACAGCTACACGTAGACTTTACAAGTTAACAAGTAATAATCGACCAACTTACATTTGCAGTTGAAAAACATTGCTCTCCCATATATTCCAAATGGGAAAACGTGTTTTTCAACTACAATGTTATGTTTGTGCTTGGAACAAATTAATCCCAACTACGGTATCCTTCGTTGTGCGCGGTCCGACACGCACTAGGCCGGTTTTTTACTTTAAATATAGTATTTCCATACTAATTCCATGCTTTTTTTTCAGATATTTTTACAACTATATTTCTGATGATTGTGAACGTTTTACCTATGGCGGATGCGGTGGAAACAAGAACAATTTTGAGACTTTGTGCCAGTGTCGCGAAGCATGCCATTTTTAAAACATCAATTTGAGAACATTTAAGGGGGAGTAGTTTGACAGCAAAAAATCATATTTCACCCGCGCAACCCTCACCTACCCCTCTCATTAAACACGACGAAAACAAAACACAATGCCTTCCCGCCAGCAGAAACTTTTCGTCTGGCGTTTATAGAATTCGAATTTCAATCTTCTGTAGTTTATTTTGCTTATACGATACGCTAAGCTTGAATTCAGAACTATAGATCATGTTCATGTTTTGGAACTAGAAACTCAATGTTGACGTGAAAAAGTTCAAATTTAAATGTTACCAAATTTTATTTAGGACCTTGTACAATTTGTACCTAATGACGTGTTTGTGGAAAACTGTGTTACCAAGTAAAATGAAAACCTTTCCTGCGCCAAACGCGAACAATCCCCTTCGAAAACATTTGAAACATGTGAAAAAGAGGCCGAGTTCTGTACAAAAGAAATAAATGTAGGATTGTCGGCTTCACCACTAAAAGAATTGACATCTATTCATCTATGTAAATGGGTGCCAAAGTACCAAAGGGGCTAATTATAACAAAGGCCCGAGGTACGCGCTCAGTACCGGCGCTGTGTTTTGGGCGCGCGCCCGGCGCGTTTTGGACGCTCGTCAAACGCAACAAGATTTCCACATTTTGTTGTAACTTTTGAACCGTGTTTCTTTTAAGTTTATTACTAATGCGGAGAAAATGACAAGGAAAAATAGTGAAAAAGGAACTCGCGTCCAAGCGTCAAGGGCACGGTTAGGCTTCATTTACGGAGACGCGAGGAGTCGCGCGTGGCTTTGGGCGGCGCGGCTCGCACTGAATTCAAACATATGGCTTTGTATGAGTGCGTTTACGGAGACGCGATTTTACACGCGTTTGTTTGAAATGGAGCGTTTTTTGCGGCGGAGCCCGCGAATGGCATAGCCGCGTCACACGCGGCGTTTCATCACGGCGGCGCACGTAGCAGCAATGCCCGCGGCATACCTTCTCCCAGTCTTATTTGTAAATCGCACAACGGAGATGCAAGTTGAGAGTGGCAAGTTGCGACATGTGCAAGCCTAACGGCGCCCGGCATGGGCGCTCGCTTAGACTGCAGCGCTTGATATAATTCGTTACATAGGAATTCATACAATTTTATTGAGCGCCCGAAACGCAGCGTACAAAATGCGCGTCTCGGGCGCTTGTTATAACTTGCTTGTTATTTTTATTTGTGATTGTGTATTTACATACACAATCACAAATAAAAATAACAAGCAATTTTACTTAATTTCTAGTGTTAGTAGGGTAACCTACTAACACTAGAAATTAAGTAAAATTGTTACTAACCCTATGGACTCCGGTCTGAAATAAAATATTTCTATTCTATTCTATTCTATTCTATAACTAGTCCCTTAGTAGAAAGTTTAGTATGGTCCCTCTTTGTAACTGTTGAAATTGTAGCTTTAAAAACATGCCAAGTTGCATTATAACTTTAGGCCTCATTTACGGAGACGCGGGGCGTGAAGCGTCGCGTGCAGTGTGGCGTCACGCGGCGCGTCTGACGTTTTTTCTGTTTACGGTGCGGCGGCGCGTGAAGCGGCAGTTATCATCCCACGCGTTAACATAAACATATGGCAATATACGTCTTGATTGTCGCTGCTTTTTTTTGGGGTTATAATATATATTTTTGAAATGTGCTAATTAAAACCTTTCATTTGATACCCAACATGGTATGATTAAAAAATATTTTTTGTTGTTCATGATATGTCACCTAGAGGGCGCCATTTTCAATTTCATGTGTCTTCATATAGCCGGACGATCATGAAGCTTCCAACGATACCTCATTTGTCAAATTGTGATGAGTCTTTTAGAAGATAATATGTGGGAACAGACATAGATAAATACATAGAAACCGGTCAAAATTATAACCCTCCTTTTTGCTTCGCCTTAGTCAGGTAAAAACTAAAACCCAACTACGACAAAAAAGTCAACTAAAGTGATATAAACAAGACATCACGGACAGACAAATTAAAAATCCGGAGTCATACGGAATCTGTTCGAGTTCGTTCGTTATACCAATAACCGAAGAATAAAGGTATTATTCTAAACAAGTTTTATTTAGGGGCGGTCAGTCGCTCCAATTGTTCGTCTAAGGGTCACCTTACAAGAAGTTTGTCAAAAAAAGTGGGAGTAAACGAATTTGGATCCTGAGTATATCGCAATAAGATTAAATCTCCAGTGCGAACTTTCAAATGAACGTGGAATGGGCTCGTTGGCTATGTTGTAAATTTTCTCCGCAAGAAAATTCACCGCAATATAGAGCAATGGCGCTAGTTTTACCTACTTCTTTCTATACTCCGTGCTACTATACCAGTCAAAAATCTGTCAAATAAAATGTATGTCATCTTGAGTTTTCAAACATCAACATTGAATTTTATATGTTTATTTAGACTCGGTATTTATTTATTTATCAATCAATAACACTTGTAATATTCGTTTTGGAAGTGGTTTTAGTGTTTTTTTCATGTTTTCTATGTCTCAGTTTCTTTTGTGGAATGTGATAAATTACGAAAATATTATTTACGAAAATAAATAATATATCAGCGCAGCTAAAAATTTGAGCGTAGTCCTCTCGTCTCAACAGAGCGACGCCGACTGATTTGTGAAACAAAAATTTGCTTGAAGTTCCCGTAATGTGCGACGGAAGATGGCTTCTTCCACGAACTAAGAACGTCGTAAGTCCTACAAGCTTTGATTCGTAATAAAACCAAAAATAAAAGGAATAAAAAAAAAAGCCTACACAATTTTTTTTGTCTTGTTTTAATACATATAATCATCTAATTTTTATCATAATAGGCATTAGCATTTTAAGTACAAATCGAAAATACGTGAAAATTAGAGGTAACTTCGTGATATTTTTTTATCGAGAAAATTTTAATATTTTGTGTTTCTGTTACACAAAAAGTTTGGAAATATCATGTAGTTACTCATACTATTTTTATTTTACACCTAAGTCTTATCAATTTCATGAAAAATCAAATTAAAGACAGGCATTTTTGCTTCCAACCCGCCCTTAACTTCGTAGGTATTAATAATTATTGGCCGCATATAAAGTCAAATTTAATTTAATTTCAAGTATCTATGCCCTTTTGGCATTGTAATGACTGTTTTCTGTTTTTAGTTTTAAGGTGTTTTTTTTTCTGTGACAATGCCAATAAACGCATCTTTCTTTCTTTCTTTCTATAGTATTAGTGGCGCTTTAATTCAGCTGTAGACAGATAAGGGTTTAAAAAATATTTTTCAACGCATGTGCTCGAAAAGAGCGTTTTCAAAACAGACATATTGTTCGGAAAGTACCACTTTGTCACACTAGTGCTTTTTACGTTTCCGTTTTTTTTTTTTTTTTTAACTCCATCGTCAGCGTGAAGTTGTTTTTGTTTTCAATCATACGTGAGATGTCATTAAACTAATACTTCATTAAACACGTTTAATTACCTACTCTAGATTTTGATTTTGATCAATATAATTATACGAATCTTTCAATGTATTTCTTTTAATTCCTCGCACAATGCATTGTAAAAGTTCTATGATACAAGTGCGTACGTAAGATGATTTCCGACTCGTGTCGGCTTAGGGACTATACTCACACTTATTCAAGTCTATTCTGCTTATGAAAGAAAACAACGAGTGTTCACGCGTACACGACATTCGTCGGCCAGAATTCCTCCTTTTTAAAGGTCTCTCAGGTAGAGCAGTGGTGGCCCAGTGGTAACGGCCGCGACTTACGACTTGTAGGTCGTAGGTTCGAACCGTGACAGGCGCTTTACATTGTGTAAATTATTTCATCATCACTGCTCTCAGTGAAAGAAAACATCGTAAGAATGGTATCGGCATGTCTTAGAACCAAAAATTCGAAGTCATATGACATTTACCAACTCGCACTGGGCCCGCGTGGTGGATTACGGCCCACTCCCTCTCACAGAGAGGAGGCCTGTGTCCCAGCAGTGGGAACGTTATTATAGGCTGATTATGAAAGGTCTCCAGATAAAGAGTGAGGAACCCGTACCACAAAAGAATTGAAGTTAATCTTATGGTCATTAAAATTATAGGAGCGCTTGCCGAGGTTGGTCCGTGGATGGGTGACCATCTTTACATAGTTACCGACACCCCTCCGTGCCTCGGAAAGCACGTTAAGCCGTTTGTCTCGGCTATCATTCGTGAATCCTTGACAGTCGTTACGGGTCGTCAGAAGCCCGAAAGTCTGCCAACCAGTCTTACCAACGGGTATCGTATTACCCAGTTACTGGGTTGTGGACGTCAGATAGGCAGTAGCTCCATGTAAAATACTGGTATTCAGCTGCATCCGGTTAGACTGGAAGCCGACCCCAGCATAGTTGGGAAAAGGCTAGGCAGATTGATTGTGCACTAATCTCATTAGCTACCACGTCCCATTTATCTGTAACGAAAAAAAACACCAAAATCCATTTAACATAAAACAAAACAACATAAAAGTAAGTAAAACACAGATAAACAAAAAAATATATAAAGCTAACTCCACACAAACGGAGAATAGACAAGAAAAAAGCTGAAACATTTTCTTATTGTGCGCCGCTTGGCAAAAGCAACTACGTTCTGCCTCTCATCATAAACCATGTAAAAATAATATGGAAAAAGAGTGGGATACAGTGCTCTCAGTATAAAGACAGTGAAGGGAAACTGAAGGAAAAAAATGCTCTTACGCGATACAGAATTGCGTAAAAGCGCTACAAGACCGCGTTCAGTAAGTAAGGTAAGTATTTTGTATGAATACGTTTATTTATTTATTTTTCACTCATTTTCCGCACCTATGAAATTAGCATTTTGTATAGGGAATTTTAAAGAAGTTGCATTTTTCATACTAACATTTTCTTAATTTATACAATGTGGAGACCACAATACAACAATAAATGAAAACACTGGCAATACTAATGCATGAGTATTTTGGAACTATCAAATACATCCTAGTATCGAAATTAAAAAAGTCTATTTTTCAAACAAACTAAATAGTAGTGATGGGCCGACTATGGGGTTTGCCGATCTTTGACTAGCTATCGTAACTAAACTATTGGATATATTTGATTATTTTTTTGTATGTAGACCGAGAACGTCATTAGATATACGGAGTTTCATTTTTTGTTGTATTGTCGTCTCCACCTTGTATAACAACCATGAACACTAATGTTTTAAAACTTTCATGCACTAATGTTGTATGACAAAAATATATCTAATGGCTAAGTAAAAAAAAAAATAGTGGTCATTTCTGCTAACAAAATGAGGAGTCATTTTTATGGTATTTTTTATGTTTAGAAAACTCTAACTAATAAGGTTTTTTTTACTATTGGTAGTTGTCTATGATGGTCATTATTGGATATAATACCAAGCAATTGATGAATATTTTAAATCATAGAAGTGACGAGGTTCTCTATTTGTGAGAAAAAAACGCCAATATCATTGGTGCGTTCCTTGCGAAGCATGTGTAGTGTAACTATGAATGAGAGGCTGAGGAATGATGTGTTAAAACAACGGCACGGTTTAACAGAATATGTAGTGACAAAATTTTTGAAGAGAAGGTATTCTGCGATGGTTTGGTCATTATGCTGAGAGGATGAGTAAAAAACTACTAACTTAAGGTTTGTAAGACAGATGTCAGTGGAAATGCCGGGAGAGGAACACTATATACTGCTATTAGAACACATAAAGTCACCTTATTGGTGCTGTTCATCAGATAGGTCAGGTGCGTAGTACTCGCAACCGGCGTGCGTGCGTGTATGAAAGGTCAGGTGCGTAGTACTCGCAACCGGCGTGCGTGCGTGTATGAAAGGTCAGGTGCGTAGTACTCGCAGCCGGCGTGCGTGCGTGTATGAAAGGTCAGGTGCGTAGTACTCGCAACCGGCGTGCGTGCGTGTATGAAAGGTCAGGTGCGTAGTACTCGCAGCCGGCGTGCGTGCGTGTATGAAAGGTCAGGTGCGTAGTACTCGCAACCGGCGTGCGTGCGTGTATGAAAGGTCAGGTGCGTAGTACTCGCAACCGGCGTGCGTGCGTGTATGAAAGGTCAGGTGCGTAGTACTCGCAGCCGGCGTGCGTGCGTGTATGAAAGGTCAGGTGCGTAGTACTCGCAACCGGCGTGCGTGCGTGTATGAAAGGTCAGGTGCGTAGTACTCGCAACCGGCGTGCGTGCGTGTATGAAAGGTCAGGTGCGTAGTACTCGCAGCCGGCGTGCGTGCGTGTATGAAAGGTCAGGTGCGTAGTACTCGCAACCGGAGTGCGTGCGTGTATGAAAGTAAACGAAGAAAAAGGATTATGATGTAAGGATCGTAGCAGGTGGTGTTCTATAGTCTCTCTACCCCCATGGGAAAAGGGCGTGATATAAACTCATGGTTTATTTTTTCTTGAGGCGATTTTTATTTGTAAGCGAATCGATTTCTAGAATTGTCGATTCGCCTACATTACTAGGTGAGAATCGACCCAAGAAAAAAAATATATATATATATAATATGAATTCGTGTGAATCGATTCAGGTTTTTGACAATTCATTGCTTTATTTAGGTACGCAATGGAAACATATGAAGCAATGGATTAGGAATTTCCTTCATTATTATAATCTTTTGGATTGTAAAAGAAGGTGTGTATAAACAATGAGTGGCAAGAGCGCGGCGACAAGGCAAAAATGTTTGTGCGCGGCAGGTGGACACAAGCGTTCGCGCGCGGCAGTCGTCCGTTCACAGAGCGGCAGGGCGCGCGCGGCAGCCGCTCACGATTGCCGCTTTATGTTTAGACACACCTTTAGGTAATTGGGGTGCAGGCCAATATATACCCATAAAACGATAAGTACTTCGGTATAGGTACCTACTTATTGAAACCATATTATAATATTATGGCCACTAACACTTTCACTGGTCAAGACTCAAACAAAAACGAGAATAAACAAAAAGCCACAAACTTAAAAAAAAACAAATACACAACATTTTTAATTGAAATCACGAGCAGAACATTTTTTTTTAACTGCAAAATAGTTTTTATGTGAACACAGCCAAACGCAACCCCATTTAGTCCATAGACAATGGACAATTTATTTTTTTCTATAGCACGCACTGGCCACTAGTTGGGTCACATTTAATAGCTCGGCATAGAATAAAACTTGAAATTGGAATTGATTTTTAATAACGGCTAAATAATAGTGGCGTGACTTTGATAAAGTTATTGATAAAAAAATCGTCATCTAATTTTTTTTATCTACACCCATGCTATAAATCGTCTATAAAAGTTTCTGAAACAGTTAGCTTATAGCCAACATTAAAACATCCAGTGTCATAGTAACCATAATATCATCCAATCGGGTGTTATAATGTTGTACTGAATTTCATAATGCAACTCATTTCAAAAAAACAACATTGTCATTCACGAGCGTTTCAATAACAAAGCACCGTAATTTAAAAACAAAACACATTCGAATTCGAAAAAAATTGAATTCACGTCGTACGTCGTACCGCGCCATTTTTGTTCGATATTGGTATTGCAAAGAAACTTTTTCAAAGATTCATATCATGGGTGTAGATAAAATCTTGTATGCAACTGTTTATAATTAGGTATTAAAACACTCATGTGATACTATTATCACACAAGGCGAATACCCTTTATTATATAACAGTTGCATAAATAACTATTATTGTGGACTTCGACCAAAAATGTAGTAAATCTATGATAAGAGATCATTTTAGCGAAAAACATCATCAGCCTATAATGTTCCCACTGCTGGGACACAAGCCTCCTCTCTTCGAGAAGGAGTTGGCCGTCCACCACGCGGGCCCAGTGCGGGTTGATAGATGATACATATCTTCGAATTTTTGGTTCCAGGATATGCCGGTTTCCTCACGATGTTTTCCTTCACCGTTTCGAGAGCAGAGCGCCGTTCGCGATTTTCTTTTGTTTTTTGTTTTTAAATAGGTTCCGTTTGTCGTTTCTACCCCTTTATTCTTTGATGCTGGACGACAAACAATCGTGCAATATAGACTTATTATTAATTGAAGCCACGAGAGGAGGGTCGCAAGCTTTCGTAGTCCAGCTGCTTTGCCTAGACCAGGGGTCAGATGTTAAGGGGCCTTATGGGTTGTCAGATTACAAAAATCAAACGTCAAATGAGTAGTTAATTTTTTTCCAAAAACATTTTTACTACTTAATTACGTAAGTAAGGTAAGTACGCAAAAGAATTGTTATGTAGGCTGTAAAACACCTACTCCTCCATATCCAAAAATATAATTATTATTTATTAAATAAATAAATAAAAACCTTATTTAATTACCTTAACCTTATTAATCGTAACCTAATTAATATTATTATAAATGCGAAAGTGAATTTGTTTGTTTGTTGTTTAACGGCTGAACAGATTTGGATGAAATTTGGCACATGGGTAGACCATGACCTGGAAAAGGACATAGGATACTTTTTATCCCGATATTCCCACGGGATCGTAACTTATGCGGGTGAAACCGCGGGGCACAGCTAGTAACTTAATAAACAGTTAAGGAATGACAATGTTAAATAGGTACATAAAAGATAATTTTTACTTGCATCAATCTGCCTAGCCTTTCCCCAACTATGTTGGGTTCGGCTTCCAGTCTAACCGGATGCAGCTGAATACCGGTATTTTACATGGAGCGACCGCCTATCTGACCTCCACAATCCAGTAACTGGGTAATACGATACCCCTTGGTTAGACTGGTTGTCAGACTTTCGAGCTTCTGACGACTCGTAACTTTAATTCGTAATTTTTACTTGCATGCACCATCATTATTTTATCACCGTGGATAAAAAGGCTTATCAAAACTATTTTTTTTTCAGCTGTGCTGTTGGTAAGCACAACTGTAGTGTAAACCAAAGTCACATTTCTAACCAACATTAGAAAAATAAAAAATAAAAATTGCGCCTAGGTCTGGCAACACCATGTCATGACCCCTCCTATTTTGAATAGTAAGTGCTTCTCTAAAAATTCTATGGTCATTATTTTCTAAGTATGATTTCTAATCTGTGGCTAGGTCCTCTAGCTTTATGGGAATTGGACCTAACGGACACACGTCTTGTAGGTTCATTATTCTTATAAAAGAGGTATGTGATGTGAAATAACAGTAGTGCTTGAAAAGATAGCATCATACATGACGCAAAAACTGTCCAAAAAAAACATGGACAGTCATGGGAATTATCAACAGAAGTAAAATTTTAAAACTATGGAATAAAGGGGATTTTTTTATATATTTTTAAACTGATTGTAGTACTTATCGAACATTTTAATTTCCTATTAATATGTAATTATTTCATCACCACTGCTCTCAAAACGGTGAAGGAAAACATCGTGGGGAAACCGGCATGTTCTAGAACCAAAAATTCGAAGTCATGTGACATCTACCAACCCGCACTGGGCCCGCGTGGTGGATTACGGCCCACTCCCTCTCACAGAGAGGAGGCCTGTGTCCCAGCAGTGGGAACATTATAGGCAGATTATCCTTATGCTTATACTTATTAATATGTAAATTAAAATTATAACTTGAAACACGTCGCAATTATAGCTACAGATAACATAAGCATGTCGGTGACGCGAACCCATAAGATTTTCCTCTACTGGAAATCGCTCAATGCGCCTAAAGACGTTTTCGCTTCAACCATTTGAACTAAACTGAAGCTCGACTGAAGTTACAATTGGCTTTTGTTTGACGGAATAAACATAATACAAGTTAAATTAAATTTAAAAAATTAAAAACCTCCGATAAAAACAAAGCATCATTTTTTTTTTTTATAAAATTAATGAAACCAAAAAAATCAAAATCGGTTCACCCGTTTGGCAGCTACGATGGCGCAGACCGCGCAGATAGACACACAGATACCTACGTTAAACTTATAACACCCCTCTTTTTCCGTCGGGGGTTAAAAAGTCATCAAAGGCGAGTGTCGCCTGAAATTAAAGATTTTATTCTCTGAGAAATCTCAATCCCGATCTTTGACAGCTGCTTATCGTTGGATCGATCTTCTATCTGGGTGCCAACTTCGGCTATCCCAAATAAACTCTCTCATATAGAAGATTTTTATTTCTCAGAACTTAGTGGCAGAAAGTCGAGGCTAAATAATAATAGCCGCACGGGTCGAAATATTCTTGAGTGGAGACCGCGAATCGGAAAACGTAAGGTGAAATGAAATGAAATTGAAATGAAATGAAATTGTTTATTCTGTAAATAGGATATAGGAATCCCTTTTACACGTCATATTAAAAAGTTGTAAAAATAAGCTAGATGAGGTCGGCGTTTCCTACCTGACTACTCTGAGAAGAAAGGCCGAAACAAACTCAGTGGTCACCGTCTCCTTTAAAGTCCAGACATAATCTTGTTCTAGGCGGCCTCAGGCTAGGTGGAGCCACGATCTTTGAAGGGTGGCTGGTAACAACTAGAGTTGCCGAGAATCGAGCTGAATGGCGTGCAATTGGAGAGGCCTATGTCCAGCAGTGGACTGCTGTAGGCTGACCATGATGATGATGGGTCGATCTACGTTTTTGACGTGGTCGGTTCGTAGATGGGTGACCAACCATTATCGAGACCTCTCCGTGTCTCGGAAAGCTTGTTAAGCCGTTGGTCCCGGCTGACATTCGTAGATCCCGGTAGTCAGAAGACAAAGGTCTGACAACCAGTCTTACCAAGGGGTATCGTGTTACCTAGTAACTGGGTTGTGGAGGTCAGATAGGCAGTCGATTCATATAAAATACTGGTATTCAGCTGCATCCGGTTAGACTAGAAGCCGACCCCAACATAGTTGGGAAAAGGCTAGGCAGATCGAGTGGCAGACAGTCGTCCGTGATGTCGGATTTAAATTAAGACCATAACATTGTAAAACGAAATAAACTCTATACCATACATTGTCCCTCCAAAAATAAAAGTATATAAAAATAAATTAAAACGTTTCAGTTGTACCATACATTGTATTTTTACGCGGTCATGTCGGCCATTTAGTTCACGTCACTGGTACCGAGCGGTAATTAATTTGTGGGAACCTACAAAAGTGGAACCGCTAAAAAGTGTGGTATAAGTGATAAGGAGTAAGCGATTTTGCTAGATTACACACCTAGCGAAACTGCTTACCCCATAATCTATTCAAATAGCCTTCATGATAGGTAAGTAGGCATTGTTGTAACAACTGTCCATTATTACATATTCCGATCAAACACTTTTTTGTGATATAAGTCGAATAATAAAGATATTATTATGTATATTTTTTATAATTTTCTTTTTCATGACCCGCGCTTTCAGCTCGGGAAGTCGATTGTTCTAATTTTTTCTTTTTTTAAATATAATTCAAGGTTCAACTCTGCAAATCGTCTTTTATTCCCGGAGGTTTTATTGTGTAGAGGCTTACCCTACTCAAAAATATCTTTCAAAAATATCTTTATCTGTTCTTGGCACGCTTCAACTGTATGTCTTTATTAATCCAGAAAGAGTACCGTACATTCTTGTAACTGGTCAATCAATATAATTTATATTTTATGGATCCGCAAAGGTTCGGGTGGTTCAGTCTACTATAGATATGCGTCATTTCGTCATTCGACAACATTATTATTTGTTTATGCTTAACCCGAAAAGGGGTCATTGTACTCATCATTTTGAACAACTTTTGCTATGGGACAAACCTTGAAATCGCGAAAAAAAAATCAGCTGTTTCATACATTTGTGTTCACTTAAATCGACAAAATGTATGGAACAGCAGATTTTTTTCCGCGATTTCAAGATTGGTCCCATAGTGAATGTTGTTCAAAATTATGAGTACAATGACCCCTTCTCGGATTAAGCATAAACAAAAAATAATGTTGTATTTGTGGTCTTGACGCAGAACGTCACTTTCGCAAAATGTCATTGTAAAAAATTTGGACACTTTCGCAGAATGACATTCGCGAAAATTACGTTTTGAGAAAGTGACATTCTGTGGAAATGACCTTTTGCGAAATTTTCACGGTGACATTTTGCGAAAGTGACGTTCTGCGTCAAGACCATATTTATGTCGTGTCTTCCATATATCTTGTACCACACACAAATCGCGAATCAAGTGTCGATATATTAACCGTCGATATGGCCGACCTAAATGGCGCGCAAAAAATACCTTTTTTTTTTAATATGCCCCCGAGTGGCACCGAATCTACCGCGTAGTGCCAACTTTGAAAATGGAACTCCATTAATTAAGTATTGGAAGTTAAATATGGGTACAGAGGATTTAATGGATGCTGTTTTTAGAGAAAAGTTTTTTCTCTAATTGCCCTCAGCCCTCAGCCAAGTGGTACTGAGGACCTCATGCTGAGCAGCAAAAGGGTTCTAGATTTAATCCCCAGACCAGCACACGTAGCATGACCACCGTAGAAACGGGTTTTGTCGACGGAAGAATAGACAAAATGACATATTGTGATTGTATAACTGTCATTTGGTCTATTCTTCCGTCGACAAAACCCGTCATGCTACGCGTGCAGGCAGTTATTGAGTTTTTCAAATATAAATTCACAAGCAGCCTAGAAGTGTTAGTCTTCAACGTTAAGCAACGCTTGCCACGGTCGGTCCGTGGATGGGTGACCATCTTTTACATATCGAGACACGTTAGGCCGTTGGTATCGGCTGCCATTCGTAGATCTTTGACAGTCGTTACGGGTAGTAAGAAGCCTATAAGTCTGGCAACCAGTCTTACCTAGGGGTATCTTGTTACCCAGTTTCTGGGTTGTGGAGGTTAGATAGGCAGTCGCTCCATGTAAAATACTGGCATTCAGCTGCATTCGGTAAGACTGGAAGCCGACCCCAACATTGTTGGGAAAAGGCTACGCAGATTGATTTATTGATTAGTTTTCTGGAATTTCTCCTAAAATATTTCTCATGCACTGCGTTCTCATAATTTAAATTAAAATACAGTTTTTTCTACCGCCATTCTTTTCTAATGCACGTACTAACAATAATTCATTTCTAATCGCGCCAATTATTTCATGTCAATTTCAAACATGTCAAAAATCATTGGACCTTTCATTTTTATTCTCACAAAATAATAAAATTTAATTAAAATATTCAGTTGACTGATTTTCTCCAGCTATTATATTACCAACAACGTCACTAGGCAAGACAATAGTGCCAGTTATTAATAGTACGTCATAGACAATAGACGTCTCTATGGTTGAACGCCTCTATGGTATGGGGGCTAAATAAAAGGGTGTTTGAAGTTTTAATATTGTGAAATATCAAACAGGAATGGGAAAGTACCATCTTGTTAAGATGCGGGATCAAAGACTGTTGTGCAGCCAGTGAATTTAATTGCTGAGCAAATTGACTACCAACTTAAACAGTCCGCATATGCAAATAGCAACTGAGGACGTTTTGACACTTTAGTTTATTTTGTTCTTATTTGACTCCAAATTAGATTTGAGGAGCTCGTGGCTAAGTAATAACAGCCGCACGAGTCGATCCATCAGGTTAAGCTACGGTTCCCGGGGTTGGTCTGTGGATGGGTGACCATCTTTTCATACCGAGACTCCTCCGTGCCTCCGAAAACACGTTAATCCGTTGGTCCCGGCTGTCATTTGTGGATCTTTGACAGTTGTTACGAGTCGTCAGAAGCTCGAAAGTCTGAAAACCAGTCTTACCAAGGAGTATCGTATTACCCAGATATTGGGTTGTGGAGGTCAGATAGGCAGTCGCTCCATGTAAAATACTGGTATTCAGCTGCATCCGGTTAGATTGGAAGCCGACCCCAACATAGGAAAAGGCTAGGCAGATGATGGTAAAATGTGGGTGTACTATAGGTACATCTCTGTCTTACCCTTCGGGGAATAAACGCGTGATGTTTTGTGGATAAATATGTTTGATGAATGACTTATTAAAAACATAGAGTAAAATCACGTAAGCAGCAGATTTATTTCCTTCTTTCTTTCTTTTTTGTATCTCTTTCTTTCTCTTTTTTTCTCTTTCTTACATAACCAGCAATTAAATGATTTATTTCTTTCTTTCTTTCTCTTTCTCTTTCTCTTTCTCTTTCTCTTTCTCTTTCTCTTTCTCTTTCTCTTTCTCTTTCTCTTTCTCTTTCTCTTTCTCTTTCTCTTTCTCTTTCTCTTTCTCTTTCTCTTTCTCTTTCTCTTTCTCTTTCTCTTTCTCTTTCTCTTTCTCTTTCTCTTTCTCTTTCTCTTTCTCTTTCTCTTCTGCTTTCTCTGTGTCTGTCTCTGTCTCTGTCTCTGTCTCTGTCTCTGTCTCTTTTTCTTTCTCTTTCTCTTTCTCTTACTCTTTCTCTTTCTCTTTCTCTTTCCCTTTCTCTTTCTAACTCTTTCTTTCTCTTTCTTCAATTGGGTTTTTCCATATGAAATTTCTCAGTGGTAGCCCGGAGTCTGGATCAAACAGGTAATCCAGACATGTTATATAATACGTGGAACTTAAAACATAACTGGCGAAATGTTGGTGTACTATAAGTACACCAACATTTGACGTTCGAAAAGTGCTGATTCTCAGCCTAGTTTGAATAAATGAATTTTGATTTTGATTTTGATTTTGATGATTCGACTCCAAATTATAAACATTCACAATATTGTGTGTTCCAATGCCGTTATGTTGGCTCCACCGAACTACGTAGCGGTGTAGCGTATTCGTATTGGTCCTACAACAGTGGAGCCAACATTACGGCATAGGAACTATGTGATGAAACGCACTATAGCCAAATAGTACTAACCATGGAAATAGTATGTACTATAAATATATTGATACTAACTAATTCCATGGATATAGCTATTTCATAGTAGCTGTCAGTGACAGTAAAGAGGTCACTACATATTACACAGTCTAATAAGATAAGATTTCTTCATTTCTTTAAACATTTTATACATACAAGAGCATGCAAGATATTACATCGTTTGAATCTAAGCAAACCTTTTGTCCATTTTACGACTTGTTCTTGATAGATAGAGTTAATAAACCCTAGCCTGTTCTGTTTTACTACCAAATCAGTAAAAAAAGAAATAAAAAGGGTCGCGAAACCAACTAAAAAACAATAAAAACCGACCTGAGACTCCACAAAAAAATAATTTAATTTTTTTATTACCATTTCCTAACCTTTTACGAGGTATATTTTATTTCGCGCCATTTTTAACGTCAGAATAAACGAATTGCCTCCAAAAGTGAATAAGGTTTTCATTAAACAAGATATCTTTTTCTAATGTCCTCAAAATGCGTCGCCAAGATCCTATCTCGACCTTTCATAAGGTTCTCCATAGACATTAAAAAAAATATAAAGAGTTCTTAGGGAAAAAGTTGAAGATTTTCCTTCGGCGAGGCAGGAGCTATGAATACTTATTTTAAGCTGGATGCGGTAGATTTATGAGAAAAATCAACCTTTTATGAGATGATATAATTTACGCAGAATTAATATTATAATGTACATGTACATAAAAAAAATAACTTTTATCTAATTTGCGACCAACTCCTGCTTCGCACGTCATTATCTTTAAGCGTCGTGCAGACTGGTGCGACGTGACAGTGCGAAGCGACCAAAACAATTACTAAGAAAACTTCAGGGTATAGGCTTTATGCAGCCAATGAAAAAATTGAGGCAGCACGCGCAGCATGACAATCATAGAAACGGGTTTTGTCGACGGAAAAATAGACAAAATGACAGCACGCGTAGCGTGACTACCGTAGAAACGGGTTTTGTCAACGGAAGAGTAGACAAAATGACAGCACGCGTAGCATGACCACCGTAGAAACGGGTTTGTCGACGGAAGAGTAGACAAAATTAGAGCACGCGTAGCATGACCACCGTAGAAAAGGGTTTTGTCGACGGAAGAGTAGACACAATGACAGCAGGCGTAGCATGGCGCTTTCTATCACTACGACACAGCTTTTTCTATACAAAGTGACAGTTCGTTTCTTCATTTTTGACATCCACCGTAGAAATCTTTCTACAATCTGTCATTTTGTCTTTCATTTCTAACGATCTTTGTCTAGGTCTTTTTGTAGGTAGACTATTTCGAAAGAAAGTTTTCTATCCTTACTGTCAAAATCACACTGACAACCGATAAATCGAGTCGAATTATGTAAAAAAGTGAATTTCGTAAAAAGTGCAGTTGACTCTTTCTAATTTGCTGCCGTCGTACTGTCTACAGGAAACGTCATTTTTGTCTACTCTTCCGTCGACAAAACCCGTTTCTATTGTGGCATAGTCTGTGTTATTGTGGTCATGCTAAGCATGCTGGCGGTTTGTCAAATGAGACAACAATTATGGTCGAAAACTTTATGAAAGTAATAAAAATAAATTCAACTGTGGAAAAACAATTAATTTAGGAAGTTTTTTTCTAAAATAAAACCAAATTTGAAACCATTTTTGTTCCTTTCTTACTTCCTAGCCCCAAAACTTCGAAGCACCGTAAATAATGTAGGTATTATTGCATATTTCTCGAATATAAAGTCGTCCACAGTCCGCCATCTTGGTTCCCTCAATGAGGCAATACAGCTGAAGTGTTGCCCACTTAGAAAAATGTTGCCAAGTTAAATTAATACTTCACGCTACGCTGTGAAGAGGGTAGGCTGGTCATTTTGTATTCCGATATGGAAAATATATCATGAAATATTTTTGGGTTATCGAGAGGGCATTTTTTTTGAAAAATGTTTTTTAGAGAAATGTGCTAAGTTGAGTCTTAATGAGGGATGCTTGTATATTGATACTTTTGAGGGAAATTTACACTTCAAAAGTGCTGATAAAAATGTTTTCTTTGCGTTAAAATATTGTTAAAAGCATAAACTGTCGACGCTGATTGACGTAGAAGTTAAGAATGCTAGACAATAGGTAATCAAAATCAATCTGCCTAACCTTTTCCCAACTATGTTGGGCTCGGCTTCCAGTCTAACAGAATGCAGCTGAATACCAGTATTTTACATGGAGCGACTGCCTATCTGACCTCCAAAACCCAGTAACTAGGTAATACGATACCCCTTGGTAAGACTGGTTGTCAGACGTTCGGGCTTAGGCAATATAGGAAAAAAAAGATAAAACAATAATAATAAAAGAAATGAATAGGTTTACCACTTTTAGCACTGATTTCAACAGCACTTGTCCGAACCGCATCTGAGCACTTCCACTAACTTCACTGAAACAAAATTTTGATAAAGTACGGTTCGGTGGAACAGTTTATTTTATATTATTTTCGGTCTCCCAACGGCACCTACGTAAAATATTTTTTTAGTGACGTGATGTATTTTTTTTAGTGATGTGATGTATTTTTTAGCCGCCTACGGCAAAACAAAAAGGAGATGTCTCCAGAGCGCATAAAAACTCAAAAAATGTCTTTATTCGCTGTAAAAATGTTTTTTCATATAATTACAGAGATAATATGGAACTGCTGAAATAACTGTAGCAATGAGTCAAAGGTCTCGTTTTTTTTGTTACTCCTTAAGACTGATTAAAATACAAAATAAACCCTAAAATCATCACAAATTAATAAATAATACAATCTACAAACCACCTTTTTAATTTAAACCTCTTTTCATCAATGATTTTAAAAAAACTCATTCCAATGACCATTAGCACCTGTAAATAAAAAAAAAGTTACGAACCAAAGAGTCTTTGACACATTAGATCAATGCTAATGTGTGCCGACCTCGTCGTGTACAAGTCGTAATGGTAAACTAATGACGTAGTTAATGAAATGAGCTCATACCACTTGTGATTGTTGCGAATCTATAGATGTCTATAGGGTGACGTAGGGGGGTCGTATTCATAGTACTGTTTTGGGGTTGTCATCTTGGGACGCTGTAGGATTTCTACGCCCGTTTTTGTCGTAGGGATATCCGATCCGTTTAGGAAGGAGGAAGGGTTCGTTGGATTCCCCACGACCGCCTTTATCAAAAACAGAGAGCATCATTTGCAACACATGGAATGTAAACATGAAACGTGGATTTAAAAAAAATACTGTTTTGTTGCGGGTCGTGTCAGTATCTCCATAATTATATAGCATACTCAGCCTATAACATTCCCTCTGCAGCTGGAACACAAGCCTCCGCTGTGAGGAATGAGCCGTTATCCACCACGCGGGCCCAGTGCGGATTGGTGGATTCTCCAGAACTCCATACATACCTGTGTGAAACTCTCTGTTTAAATTGCGACGTGCCATATTATTAACATCCAAGTAGGTAGGTATTCCGTTTCATTACGAACATTTACACAGCGTAATTTACTTGCAAACAATACGAAGCTCGTTTCCAAATAAACAGCTGAGGGTGTACGGTCAGTCGCATGTCAGTAGTAACTCGAACTGTGAAGACGACCTTCATCATAATCACCTGCCTTGTCTTTTCCCAACTATGTTGGGGTCAGCTTCTAGTCTAACCGGATGCAGCTGAATACCAGTATTTTACTTGGAGCGGCACCTATCCGACCTCCACAACCCAGTTACTGGGTAACACGATACCCCTTGGTAAGACTGGTTGTCAGACTTTTGGACTTCTGACTACCCGTACGACCCGTAATGACTGAAAACGCTCTTACTGGCTACGAAATAAAAGCGCCAAGTCATCGCCCAAACTTTTATCATGGATCTGGTTTGGGGATCATGGTCTGGTTGACTGTACTCTCACTTAACTTCGCATGACCGTTTCATTAGGTGTAATAACAATAAAATGCTATTGACTGTACCGTAGCTTTTATGTGTTAACGTAAACACACTTTTACTGTCTATTTAGTAGAAATTACTTGGCATTCTGCCAATGCATCCTATTTGACTGCTTAATTAGACTGTGGTCATATTAACTGCTATTGTTACAGGTTCACAGTGACAACGATTCTTAGGAATGACCTGAGGGCCTAGACAAGTGACAATCGCTTCGACAGCGTTTCGTATTTCTACAACGACTTTCAACAGAATTGACATAATTAAGCTTTTCGATAGCTTATGTCAGTCCTATACATTTTTACCTTTTCCATAATCGTTATCTCTGATAGAATGTCACTTTGTCTAGGGCCTCTGGTTATTTTACGATGTTATCCGTCCCATTTCAGGAACACAGCTGAAATGTCTCATAAGTTTGTAATCATACTGGCACCTATACCTTTTAATCAGAAATACAGTACAGACAGACATAGCCCTATATAGACTCTTAGCGATAGACATAGGTGCGGTGGAACCCAGTAATTCCCCGAACGAGCTCCTTCACATTCACAAAGAACTCTGATACTACTGATCACAGTAGGTAACTCCGCAATGAAACATAAATAAATTATAAATGTAATATTTAACCTATATTAATAATGTCCTTGTAATGTAATATTTAAAAATAATAAGAATATCCAGAATATAAAATTCAAAACATTTTAATATGACATTTGTTCGGCTCTACAGGAGCGGTACAGACTATGAATACGGGTGACTTCGTGTATATTACCGTGGTACAGCAGCACGCTCTTTGACGAACCCACAGTTCGATAAAATGTAACACAGGGCTGTCACCAACACAATGTTTTAATTATTTTTAAACTCAAATTCTTTATTGCATTCATTGTGTACAACAGCTGTTAAATAGGTATATAAAGTAAGATCCAACATGAAACCCGGTTAGGCCACGGCAACATAAAAGATTGGGCAAAACAAGCATCCAGTGAGTAGGTACACTGGATTGCAAGTTTGTTAATAGTTATTTATGCAACTGTTATATAATAAGGGGTATTAAACACTCATGTGATACTATTATCACACTCCGCTTCGCCTCGTGTGATAAACCCACATTCGTGTTTTAATACCTAATTATTTACAGTTGCATAGGTACAAGATTTTATTACACCCATGATATGAATCTTCTATAGAAGTTTCTTTGCAATGCCAATATCGAACAAAAATGGCGCGGTACGACGTGAATTCGAATTTTTCGAATTCGAATGTGTTTTGTTTTTAAATTACGGTGCTTTGTAAGTGAAACGCTCGTGAATGACAGTGTTCTTTTCTTGAAATGAGTTGCATGATGAAATTCAGTACAACATTATAACACCCGTTTGGATGATATTATGGTTATTATGACACTGGATGTTTTAATGTTGGCAATAAGCTAACTGTTTCAGAAACTTTTAAAGAGGATTTATAGCATGGGTGTAGATAAACAAATATACCTTATTACTATCGATAAATGTTACTAGTATTAGGTTTATGTAGTTATTTTAATTTATAATATTATTCTATTTTACTATCGGTTACTAAAATTACGATCATAAAAGCGTCATCACGCCTATATTCCCCGAAGGGTTAGGCAGAGGTGCACCTATTATATACCCACATTACACCAGTCATGTTTGAGTCCGATGTAATAGGGGGCGAGCCTATTGCCATCCACCGGGCACAAATCCATCAAAAGTGTAATAAATCCGTCGAAAAACAAAGAGAAATCAATAATGAATCGACATGAGGGATGTATCTGTAAACTGAAGGGCGATTCCCGTATTGTTAAGAAAATTCGCATTTATTCAGTCTCAATCTGTCAAAAATAACTCATTTTTATAAATTTTTGGCAAGTTTTTGACATTATTGTCGCTGAGATGAGTTTGCGACTAGACTATGAACATTTTTATTTGCGGGAATTGGCAAACACTTGAATTTTTTTCTTGTAGGTACTTGTAATTTTGTGTGAAACACCAGAAACCCTTTTTTTTTGGGCCGTCCTTTATATGTGTCATCACATCAGAATACAAAATAATTATGCCTTTCTAAACCTTCTTTGACAGCCCTAAACCTAGATCCCCTCCCACTAGGGTTGTGCAACAATAGCGCCGTGGGGTTGTAATTAAAAAAAAGCGCGTAACGTGCTGGCGTGAATTTTCACGCGTACCACTCAATGGGTTGTCTATGTGTGCGTATTTATAATATTGCGAGCGTGTTTGAATTAGGAACGCATGTTCGCGATTTGAACTTAGATTTTTTCTTTTTTTTTGCCTCTTTTTTTTCTTTTTAAAATAAACCTCTTTCTTTTCTTTTGACCGAACGCTTTGGAAATAACTATTGTAACCTAGTCTGTTTGTTTTCATATAATTAGTAACATTTTTATGTTTATTAAACAAAGTAAAATATTATGCATGAAAAAACTTGCCTTCTTTTATTTTTTGAGAAAATTAAAGTATTTTCATAATAACAAGAGTTTTTTTTCTCTTTTTTTTTAATTTGTTGTTGGAATTGGTCCTGCAGACTGATTTCTCCAGCAAGATGTCCCTCTTTATATTTAATGGCAGCATGTCCTAGTTGGCAAGGTCCATTACAGCTAACCTTTATATTAACAGGAGTAAAATCGCAAACACAAAAATTGCCCCTGTCGCGTGTGTGGACCGAGCCTAAAATCATGAGATATATTATAAAACGCGTCAGTAAGTAATTAAAACACTAGCTCAGTGTAATCAGGCCTTATTTATTAAAATATACATCATGTGGGGCGAAGAGACATAAAAAATACAGGGTGTAAGGGACAGCCCTCCGTAAACTGATGGGATGAATTCAGTATATCATACTAAGACGACCGGTACATGAAATTATTTCAGGAACGCCAAGGGAATCCAATAAACCTTATTTGTTTTTTTACCTCACACGCAATGTATCGTTACCGTGGCAAAACGCTCGTAGCCGCACTCCCCGTGGCACTTGATTTATCAATGTAAATGCTGAACTTCATGCGTCATTTGCTATAGTATTTCAACATGAATTGCTGTATTATGTAAGTCTCTCAAAAATTATCAACTGTTCCATACCAAACTTCAATACCCACTCGATCCAAATGTATGAGACGGCTGATTACGATCGATGTTGGTCCCATGGAGGGTGATGGTTTGTTGCACAACCTATATAACCACACCTTTCTCATACATGCTGTATAAAGTCTCGTACCAGTTGTGGACGTTAATAGCATAAGCATGCATCATCAGCCTATAATGTTCCCACTGCTGGGACACAGGCCTCCTCTCTTCGACAGGGAGTAAGCTGTAATCCACCACGCGGGCCCAGTGCGGGTTGGTATTTACCATATATATATTTGTATATTTTTTTTAAATATACAAAGACCTGTAACATTTGTTACATGTCTTTGTATATTTTGGTAATAAAGACATGCCAGTTGCCTCACGACCTTTTCCTTCACCGTTTTGAGAGCAGTAGTGATTAAATTATTTATACAGAATAAAGCGCCTGTCAGGGTTCGAACCCACGATCTCTAACTCGTAAGACAAGTTGGGGCTTTCACCACTGGGCCACCGACCAAGTCCAACTAGATAGAGCGTCGTCTCTGAAATTCACAATGCGTGACTCACAGAGTACTATGTAGCACCATTACTGGGTACGTCTTTCCTTGACTTGAATGACCCCCGACGTCTGATACCGAAATCCCACGATCCGCGAATTTGCGGACGGACACCGACGAGCCCGGACGACGGACCGTGGGAAGGTGTACGTGTGGGGTATCGCAGACATCGGAAGTTCCTCGGTGCGCGGTGCGTGGCGGTCTGTAGTCGTCTGCCGTGCGTGTCCGTCTGCAATATTGCCGATCGTCGGATTCCACGATGAGAGTATGTCATGCTCACTCAAATGTCTCGCTGGTGATGGAGTGTGTTGGATCATTAAGCTCCTTTCAAAATGGTTGAGCTGAATGGTGTTGATCCATGCGACATATTCGTGAACGGTCACAAAATCCCACGATCCGCGATTTTGCGGACGGTCACCGACGGCGACGAGTCCGGACAATGGACCGTGGGAAGGTGTACGTGCGTGGTATCGCAGACATCGGAAGTTCCTCGGTGCGCGGTGCGTGGCGGTCTGCGGTCGTCTGCCGTGCGTGTCCGTCTGCAATATTGCCGATCGTCGGATTCCACCATTAACTGCCACGGCTTATTTTGGATTACTTTAGATCTTTTTATTACGAACGCTTCTAACGTGCACGTCTTTCTACATCGTTCTTAAAAGTATAATTTCAACATGAATAGTGCAACCAATATTTTGTTTTAAAAGAGTGTCCGTGGAGTTTCTCGCCCGTTCTTTCTCCATAGGAACCTACTACGCTTTGGAATGGGCAACTAGCTTCATATTTCTGATTTACCGACTCCTAGACAATTCAAAAGTGCCTGTAATTGGTTTAATTGTTATAAATCGTTTCAGTTGAAGTCTTTTTAAAACTGAATGTGTAAGTATGGATGTATGAATTTACATTTTAACAATCTTTATGATACTAAAACCCAGTTAATGAAAGTCAAAAATATATTGTACTGTCAGAACTTACACGACTGGTTGATCTCATACTTACTTTTCTTCCCTGAGACAAACTGCACTACTTGTGCACCGCTATTCTCAAATAACCCATCATCATCTGCCTAGCCTTTTCCCAACTATGTTGGGGTTGACTTCCAGTCTAACCGGATGCAGCTGAATACGACTGCCTATCTGACTTTCACAACCCAGATATTTGAAAATTTGCATTCATTCATTTCAATTTTATTAATGTATTTGTTAATATGATTTTACAAGTTATTGCGTTTGCGTAAAGATCATTTTCACCTAAAGCAGTACCTAATAATGATTGGAGATTTTGAAGGCGCACTCTGTTCGAATGGTTCTGTATCGGTTTTACGAATTTAGCTGATGCTACATCTAACTTGTGTCGTACTGTACTAGGTACAACACGATACCCCTTGGTAAGACTGGTTGTCAGACTTTCGGGCTTCTGACTACCCGTAACGGCTGTCAAAGATGTACGTGCTTTCCGAGGTACCTACTGGATAAGCAATGGATGGTCACCCATCCACGGACCGACCTCGGCAAGCGTTGCTTAACCTTTAAAATCGGCCCGTGCAGCTGTTATTATTTTGACACGAGCCCTTCCATTTACAAATAATCCATTCTGAACATTCTATCCAACGATAACAACCCAACATGCTTTGCACATAAAAATAAAATAAAATACTTCTACATAATGTAATGAAAGGAAACTTATGTACTAAATATGTACTTTCTAATTACATGACGCGTATATAAAGCTTAGTACATACAGCTCGGTTTAAAGTATCTAGGCGTCTGTGGGCCGCACGCACTTTTCAAGACTAACTACCGTTTCCGTTGAACCCGTGAAAATCTCGGATGTTATGACACCCAGTCCAAGAATAATAATTTTAGTGCCTAGAGCTCCTCGTGTTTCGTCACATGATCGCCTCAACGCCGCCCGGTTGTCGCATAGCATTATGCTGAGCGATGGCCGTTTTCAGTGCGAGCTTAGACACGTGTCTAAGTACTTTGAGATACGCGGTGCTGCGCAGCGCGTGTACCTTATTGTGTAGTAAATAAATTCGATATTGTAGCGGATCATAAAAAAGTACGCGTCGCGTCGCGTCTCGGTGTGAAACCTTAGTGTAAATAAATGTATTTGCTTTTTTTTGTCTGGCTAAGTACTGTGGGCACCTCATACACTTATTTTTACTTCAAAGCAGTGTTGCTGTATTCTGTAATCAGCCTGCAATGTTCTCACCGCTGCCGCGCTGGTAAGTACTTCTGTCTCTGCGAAAGGGAGTGAGCACATAATCCAGCACGCGGACACCCCTACGGGTTTGTGGATGAACACACCATGTTTTAGGTTGGTTAGTCTTCAAGATCCCTTCCTTTCCCGTTCCTTTACCGTTTTGAGAGCAGGGGGCCAAGTCTACTAATTTACAAACGTGTCAGTGGTCTCGCAATGATGAGTTTTTGTCAGATTTTGTATGGCATATCTGTCAAAAACTGATCATTGTGAGACCACTGACACGTTTGTAAAGTAGTATACTTGGCCCCCTGTTGTGATGAAAATAACTAAGTGCCGGTTTGAAGGAAATAGACGCTGGTGTGCCACATTAGCGATTCCTCTTAAAGCAATTCATTTCCTGAATTCGCAGCTGTCATTAGCAATTCTAATTTAACACAAAAGCAATTCATAATTTGTGGATTTTACGAATCCCCATAGAAAACTGTCAAACAGATGAATTATTATGAATTGTCCGTATGTGACATTTTACGATGATTCTATTTTCATATTATGATTATGCTAAAGTGACCGTTTTAAGCCCCGTTGTGATGAAATAAACTAAGTACCAGTTTGAAGGAAATGGACGCTGGTGTGAACAAAACATGAGACATTTCTGCCTTGTCTCTAGGTTGGAAATCCAGAGGCGGCTCTGACCAGATACCATAAGGAGGGCTTCTTTGCCATGCAATAATTAAAAGGAAAAGAAAAAAATGCCACTGCAATTCAATGGAAACCAACCCCAGTCATTCTTAACGAGCCTAGCTCCCCTCTTGCACACATACACATCACTCACGCACTTTTGCACACACTCACATCACACATACACATATTTACAAACACACACAGACAGCTGTTGAGGGTTGACGTGTATGTTGATATTTCAGAGCATTGACTTGCCTAGACCGACCCAGTTAGGGGTTTTATAAAATTCAGTGATGGATGAAAACTTGTGTAGCTTGAGTTATATATAGTTCCTTATTGGTCGGGATTACTGTTTAAGAGAAAACGGTGAGAAAAAAAAAGTAGTACAGGTACCTATTATTGTAGACTGTGTCTGAGACAAAGCGCACTTATCGTTGGACACGTACCGTACCCTGAGGGCCTAACCAAGTGACAATCGCTTCGAAAGCGTTTCGTATTTCTACAACGACTTTCAACAGGATTGACATAAGCTTTTCGATAGCTTATTATGTCAGTCCTATACATTTTGGCCTTTTCCATCATCGTTATCGCTGATAGAATGTCACTTTATCTAGGGTCTCTGATTTTTCTAACTGTGCGCTTGGAGCTGTCAAAGTTGAAGATTGTCAGTATTGAATTCTGGAAGCCCGCTTACCTCCTCAGCACCCCGCGCCGACGCCTCCTAATACAGTCTACTTACACACTCATGTCGTCTATACATTTCATTATTCGTTAAGTTGTTATTGTCAATTTAATATAGTACCTAGGGGACCGAGCTGTGCTTTGCTGAAAATAGAGAATGCTCATCCTTACATATTATAAAACAAAGTCCTCCGCCGCGTCTGTCTGTCGTCCTGTTCGCGATAAACTCAAAAACTACTGCACCGATTTTCATGCTGTTTTCACCAATGGATAGAGTGGTACCGACTCCACGCGGGCGAAGCCGCGGGAATCAGCTAGTTTATTACTAAAGGATAGTTCATACTAATTCCATGTATAATACGTACGCATTCCATGCTGTCATGATAGTACATACTAATTCCATGCTGCCATGTCATTAATCTAAAACGGGTGATAGGCGTGCGAGCAAGTACGCATACTTATGGCTCGGCGAGCTTACTCGCCCGTCTGTCATCGCCGCGAGCCGCGAGCCAATTTGACAATGAAATTCTTAGAAAGCTTCACGTGTGTCACCGACGGCGAGCCGAGTAAGGTCGTGCTTTAAGTACGCACGTCTATCACCCACTTTAGGTAGCCATCTTGTTCTAAACTTTGGGCGACCGAGCTCAGGGGGCCAAGTCTACTAATTTACAAACGTGTCAGTGGTCTCACAATGATGAGTTTTTGACAGATTTTGTATGGCAAATCTGTCAAAAACTCATCATTGCGAGACCATTGACACGTTTGTAAATGACTTGGCCCCCTGGTCAGTTGAAAATAGAGAAAATTATTTATCCCAGATAGAAGACCTAGCGTATTATTATATCTGTGACCTAGCTAAGAAATCAATTTTTCCTATACATTTCCACACCATGCAGAAACCATTTCTTTGCGAAATAAGTAGACTCCCAATCGAAATGTAATCGTGCACTCAAATAGAAGTTCCGTTAAAAGATGAACACTGAAAAATATGTTACAGCACCCTGTACATAGCGTATACAGGATGTTTCCGGCGTACTGCCGGTGGAGGTATATCAGACCGAACCGTATCGTTTTTTTTTATCTCTATTACTCGGTTTTTATACGACTAACAGTGTGATTATTTTGGCGCGACTAACTAAAGGTTAATCGTTGCATAAAGTATGTGACCGCGAGGTCTACTGTTCGCAGAACTACTAGTTTTAGTTTAGCTAAGGTCTAGCAGCAGAAATAGTGAAAATAAATTAAAAAGGTAATAGAGATTACTCAGTCGTTTTGCCTTTTAAGTCGACAACAATAACAATTCTATTGTCTATATATGTCTCGGTAGTGACATTTGAGCTCTGTGTAAAAAAAAAATGGCGGGTATTCGTAGTTGTTTGACATTTCAAGTGATTGTTGTTTGTTTTTTTTCAATTTAGAGTTTGACATTTGCACCTGTCAAATTAGTCTACGAGATTAAAAAACAGACTTTAGCTAGATCGACTTTTCGCCCCCATAAACCCATATATTGCAACTTTTATCTAAATCGTTAGAGCCGTTTTCGAGAACGTGATTACAAATATATATACAGGGTGTTAGTGTAAACACCGTTATCCTTGAAACCAGTGGTTTGGTTTCATTTATAGAACGTAAAAACAATGGAAAAATACAACTTTTTTTTTTTAAAGAAAATCTACATTTTTCCACAAGAATATTTTACCCTACACGCAAGGGCAACGAACTTGCGTCTCAACACGGCGGCCGGCGGTTCGCGGGGGCGGGCGGGGCGCGCGGGACTTTACATGACCGGCCGTCAGCTCTCTCGTACACGTATCCATGAGTATCGGGACAGCGACGGATATTTAGTTTTAAAAATCTTTTAATGAAAATAAGGTTTTTTTTTTGTTGTTACTTAGGTCATTTATTTTTATATTTAAGTCAACTTCCCATGGTTTGAGTTACAACGGTGTTTACCCTTGCATACTGTATACACATACAAATATTGCTCATTTAATATTATAGGATGTCCAATTGTTACATGTGGTGGTGCTACGCTACGGTGTAACAGTTCCCCAATATAAAGGCATGCACTCACTCCAGGAAGCGAACACGACTGCGCTACAAATGCAATTCAAGCTGCCCCTCACACGGTTACCTGAGTTGAGTGTTGACAGATTAAACGTCATTTTTACCCGACTACGGCGAAGAAAAAGGAGGGTTATGATTTTGACCGGTATGTATGTATGTATGTATGTATATATGTATGTTCATCTGTTCCCTTGTATCTTCTAAACCACTCATCACAATTTGACAAATAAGGTATCGTTAGAAGCGTCTTGATTGTCCGCTGGTTATAGGCTATGTGACGTCACATTAAATTAAAAATGGCGCCCTCTAGAGGACATAA
Organism: Lithophane semibrunnea; assembly: GCA_947363905.1. NCBI lineage: Eukaryota > Metazoa > Arthropoda > Insecta > Lepidoptera > Noctuidae > Lithophane > Lithophane semibrunnea. Next base: position 4,669,795 of record OX376216.1, on the reverse strand, counting down.
AGTGAGGAACTTTAAAAATGGTTTAATCGTACCATGTTGGGTATCAAATGAAAGGGCTTAATGAGCACATTTCAAAAATATGTATATTATAACCCCAAAAGAATTATAAAAAAATTAAGTAATAAAAACTAAAACCCAACTACGACTTAAAAGGTATAAACAAGACACCACAGACAGACAAATTAAAAATCCGGAGTCACACGTAATCTGTTCGATTTATGCCCTAACACGTGTGACTCCGGATTTTTAATTTGTCTGTCTGTGGTGTCTTGTTTATACCTTTTTAGTCGTAGTTGGGTTTTAGTTTTTATTACTTAATTTTTTTTAAATATGATAACATCACGCCTGCATTCCCCGAAAGGTTAGGCAGAGGTGTACCTACCTACCTAATAGTACACAAGCCGCCTATGTCTGAACAACGCATTATAGGCACATGAAACGTTTTAATTTTATCTCTGAGACATATATTTTGATAAATAATGCCTTTAGACAAAAAACTAATAAAACAGAAATATTAATGAAAGTGTACTAAATAATTGTTGCGCTACAGTTCATACTTTTGCAGCCAACATCGTTTTATTTGTTGTACTTAGTCTAGTGATATTGTTCCTAAATAAACTTTATTTTTATTTTATTTTTTAAAGATAATGGATTAATATTTTAAAATTAAATAAAATTTTAAAATTATTTAAAACAAATTAAATAAATAAACAAAATCTAAACAGAATAGTGGTGACTAAATAGTTTTAAGTAAAGTCTGTTTTTTAAATCTCATAGACTAATTTGACAGATGCTAATGTCAAACTCCAAATTGAAAAACAAAAAACAATCACTTCAAAATTCAAATTAGTCTACGAAATAAAAAAAAACAGTTTTTAGGTAATGTCCCTGAGCTCCAAGGTTAGGTACCTGTTAATCACACACATAAAGGCTCGTGTAGACTAGCGCGACACCAGTAATTGTTCTACTGTGAAGTTTTTAACCGACTTCTTCGAAAAGGAGGAGGTTCTCAATTCATCTGTATGTTTTTTTTTGTATGTTTGTTACGCAATTACTCCGCCAATTAAGAATCAATTTTGATTATTCTTTTTTTGTTTGGTAGGTCATGGTTCCTAGGTGGTCCCATATAAATTTTATTAACATTGCTTGCGTAGTTTTTGAGTTAGCTTCAATATTACGTATTTTTTTCCCACTTAGTTTGTCTAGACGATATCTTAATTTACTCCTTCACTGTTATTTACATAGCAGGTAGTGGTATTCGAAGAATTTGTGTGGGGTAGAGGTACCACAACTAAAAAGTGAAAAATAAAACTTTTTACAAAAAAAAAAACCGGCAGTTTTGGAAGTCGGTTGTTTTGTAAAAAGTTTTTCTCAGATATTGTTTTGTTAAAGTCGCGTCGCGCGATTAGTCGCGCTAGTTTGCATGAGCCTTACTTCCAATAAAACATCACTAACATTACTTGCGATAAGTTATCTTTAGAATACGTCAAAATTATTCATATAAGACTGCCACTGCCTCCTTTAAGAACGACAAACTTTACAACACTCCTGCGCAGTCAAAAAATTGTTCTCGTTACCACCGCATCCACCATAGATGAACATTTCACATTGGCCACTACTACTGTTGTATGCATATCTAAAAACAAAACATAATTATCATCAACAACTTTGGCAGAATAATAATAGGAAAATATTATGAGTCATCGTAAAATGTCACAAACTGACTATATACCACCAAATTCGGTCACGGTGGAAAAACGATCACACGTTCGAATAATCTCGTTTCTCGGAGACGTCCCGGTGACTTTCTGTGGTAGACAAACGCCTATACACTTTGCTTTACCCGGGGATCGGACCCAAAACTTCAGGTCCAACAGCCGTTCTTGCAACCACAGGCAACGAAGCTGAAGGCTACCGTAGTCAAGTTAAAATTAATGGAAACATACCTAGGGAAATAGGCCAAACATAGTCCTGTTTCAATGGGTTGCAGGCAAATAGGATCTGAAAAAGAAAAACATTATAATCAGTCGCAAGTTGCAACGCTGTTACCGACATGCCACTCGTCGAATAAACCGGTTAATTTTGGTTAAAATAAAGTTCTCTAAACGTTCGCGTTCTTTAGAAAGGTTCGGAGGAATACCGAAATAAACTGGTATTTTTTTAACCGGTTCTAAGTCTTGGTTGATGGTAACACCCCAGATAGAAGTTATGATACGATTGATAAATAAATCTATATTTATAAAAATGAATCCCTATTTCCCTTGGTCACGCCATCACGCGTGAACGGCTGAACGAATTTGGATGAAATTTCGCACATAGGTAGACCATGAACTGTAGAAGGACATAGGATACCTTTTATCCCGATATTCCCATGGGATCGAGACTTATGCGAGTGAAACCGCGGGGCGCAGCTGGTAAATAATAAGACAAACTTACTTATACTCCCTAAGTGATTTGCGTAGACAACCGCCGCAAAATAAATTACTAGCAAATAAAATAGTTTCATTTTGATTAAAACAAGACCTAAGACAAGGTTTCAGACACCACAATACTACCGTAGTATTTATACGAACGAGCATAAACACACGATATCTTCTTGCAATTTATATTAATTAAAGAATCGTTGGAATGTCAGGGAAGTATTAAGGTTGTCTAAATTCTACGTTAAATACAACAAATTATTTAAAAAACAAAAAACCCGACTGCAAAAACATGACTGAAAAGAGAAAAACAAGCATTGAACAAACACAAGTTACACAATATTTCAGGTTATTGGTTTGTCCCTCACGATTTTTTCTTTCACCGTTTTTGAAGCAAGTAATAATTATACAATAAGCACATGAATCCGAAAAGTCAGAGGTGCGTGACTTGGGTTCGTACTCGAGACCTACGACTTGGCAGTCTGACGGTCACACCGCTAGGCTATCGCTGCCAGACCAGGCCCGGGTCCATGGCGCGTCGTGTTCCACGCGCGCCTCAAAGAGATGTCAGCACAATTGGCGGGGTCCGCTAGGACCGATGCCTGCCAGGGTTGCGGGAAAGTCCGAAAGGGATACCGGGACCTTGGCAACAGGCAATGAAGGAACACGGGTGAGTTTTAGTCAGTAAAAGTCTGACACGCCCTTCCGCTCCGCCCAGAGCGGGAGAAGTCATTGGATGATTTCCCAACCATAAAAAAAAAAAATGTTCACGATCGCTGTGATGAGCGCCGCACTACTGGAGCCGTATTAAAGCCATCATTATTCCATTGCGAAAAAAGGATGGTGCTATCGGCCTTGTATAGCTCCGTCTCTCACTCACACTGGAAAAATGATGGCATTAACACGTCATAATACGGCCCCTGGTCTAACGTGGTGGCAAGACGACACTGCCGCGCAGCAGCAGTGCTGTCGCAACATTGAGAAAATGTATGGGGACCAGGTAGTGACGCGGCAGAACTGCCGCGTGCAGCGGGGTTCGGAATCAAACTTTTAGACATGTCCGTCTCTTTCTTCTTGTAGTTGTAGTTTATCAGTAGTAAAAATAAAATAATAAAATTTATTTTATTTCAAACAACCTAATTAGTCCATATTAGTACTACGCATACTGTGGGCGGTACGATAAACTGTGGGCCCAAATAGCGCAGAACTGGTGCCCTGAGACAGCGAGACGGGGTCGCGGCAGACCACGTAGGAGATGGCGGGACGAGCTGGATAGGTTCCATCAAAACTGGAAAGAGGACGCGCGGGCTCGCGAAAGATGGAAGGAGTGGAGGGAGGCCTTTGCCCAGGAGAGGGGAAGCGTAGGCTCGGAAAAAAAAAAGTACTACAATTGACAGTATATTATTTAAACATTGACATCAAAATCAAATTCCTTGACATCATAATCCCCGGCCGATTCGCTGAGTTATTCCATTGACGTGTAGCTCAGCGAACCGCCCGCAGATCAGGCTGTCAAGTCGCGCTGCAAACACCAACATTAAGGTGTTAGGGCTTTTCCATAACCTGTGTACGACACAGGCCACTTTCTTTCTCATTACAGCATAGAAATCGCATGTTTTTTTCTAGGAAGTTTCAGCAACGCTCTGAACGCGTTGTTATACTGAATACGTAATGTGTGGCTTTCTGAGTAAAGTTAACCCAGAGGCTGCTGGTATAAAAAGTTTGGCAGAATTCCTTGAACAAAGTGACTTTAACATCCACTGGCCACTGAGCATTTAGCAAACCTGCGAGCCAACATGTTACCTCTTACATAACAGCTAACGCCCTACCTTCTCTTTCTATGTCCATATCATCTTTCAAATCTTCGGTGACTATAATATGACCTAAGTACTTAAAGTGCTTGACTCTTGTTAAGGTTAAAGTGCGACAGTGACAGGAATAACTCTTAGCCAAGTAGGTAATAAGTACCGCTAATAGACCGGCCTAAAACGTAAAGTTTTTATATAACTAGTCCGTACAATCCTTAATGGGACCACGGGTAACGAAATTTCCCCGTAAACAAAATTTTCCTGACTAAGTTTTTTTCTTTAGTTTATATTTATGTATGTATATGTGTATGTATTAATTAGTATTCATTTTTATTCAAGTTACATGTATTGTCTTATGTTGCACCTGCCATGTCTGTCTCTGCACCACCCTAAGGTTGACTGGTAGAAAATGCCTCAGGCATTAAGTCCGCCTTTGTACAGTAGTTTTTTACTTGTGCATAAAGTTTAATAAATAAATAAATAAACCCGGTAATGGGTCAACCCACCGGGCCCACGAGGAAACACTCCTTTTATTTTAATACAGCCCTGCCGAATACCAGCTGATATCAGTGTTAGGTTATCATCAAGAACAAGGCAGCTGTCTGTACTCGATAGCGATTGAAATTAATTAGGTAGGTACAAATACAAATGACAACAATCTTTAAAGCGACTGTATTTAGATACAAATTACAAGTTGATTACACAGTGTAAAACCAGTATTTCTTGAAACTTCAGGGTGGCGCTGTTAGTCAAGATAAGTGTTAATAGATTGTCTTTAGTACATTTTTTATTTAGTTCCTTCTATATTCTGCCGTATGCCAATGATAATTGGACAATAACCAAGATCAATTAAAAAATAATTGAAAAGAGTTTGATTAAATGAGTACCTAAGTACCAAATATTATTTGTAAAATTATCGTAACATTATTGGAGCATTATTGTAATATGGCCACTATTTGTTTTAACTTAGCCAAAATTTATTTTTGTCGCTTAATCTAAGTGGCATACCTATTACGTTATCTTAGTTTATAAACATTAGTGCATAAAAGTTTTAAACCATTACTATTCATGGTTGTTTTATAAATTAAAAAAATTTTAGTATGAAAAATGCAACTTCTTTTAAATTCTCCATACAAAACGCTGATTTCATAGGTACCTTTTTTTTTTTAGGTTGGGAAATCATCCAATGACTTCTCCCGCTCTGGGCGGAGCGGAATGGCGTGTCAGACTTTTACTGACTAAAACCCACCCGTGTTCCTTCAGTTGCCTGTTGCCAAGATCCCGGTATCCCTTTCGGACTAACCCGCAACCCTGGCAGGCATCGGTCCTAGCGCCTAGACCCCGCCAATTGTGCTTACATAGGTACCTAATATGAGTATTGCCGCTGTACACTGAAATCGTGTTTTTTGTTTTTACACCTAGGGAGAGAAAGAGCAAATATAGGCTTTAAAACTTCTAAAATACAATAGACATTTTTTATTTTTTATTTACTTAGTAACCTATTCCTCCTAACTGTTCTTCAAAAGTCATAAAAAACCCTGTAAGAAATCGACACGTGTTTCATCACCTCTCAACGAGGCATCATCAGAATGACGATTGACCAATTGCAAACCAGAACACGACGTGTTGACATACCGAGCGCTGGACGCAGAATGAGAGTTTTGCACTCTTGCGGCCAGGGCTCGGCTCAATTACATTACATTCGTGGGATTCTTCTTCACAAAAACTCGTAAAAAACGCCATAGGCCATTAGCAATAATGTGCATTTCATCTTGAAATTAAAATGACCAAGTAGGTACTTACTTTTATCACCTATATTATTATTATAAACCTACCTATGACTGATTCATTTAATATTTACATGAAATTTAATCATGACAAATTATTTTCACATCATTAATTACGCGGTAGAAAAAAATCATTCAAAGATTATGATTACTAATTATCAGCTTGTATTAAATTAAATAGCCATTAAATTGTTTAATAAAGACATAATTCCACTGCGGCGTACCATGATGTCACGCAAGCTAGCTGCGCGGATTCATTGTTTGCCAGTACGGTACGATATGTTACGTGTGTGCAAGGATATTTTGGAGCGTGGCCATAATATTAACTTTTGCAATACAATTGCGAATATATTTTTTATTCCTGAATAAACTTCTTATTCTAAATTAACTATCAGATATTAAAAATTAAATATGATATACTTACCTTACTAAAATTATTAACAATCTAAAATATGGCGTCGAAAAATTCTTTTGCATCGCTGTCGACTGGTAATGTACCCAAGCGTTGTATGGCAATACTTAGCCTCTGGCCAAGGTCAAAGCCAACCCTTGGGTCCGGGAAGTGTCAACCAGAAAATATTCATCATCATCATCATTTCAGCCGAAAGACGTCCACTGCTGGACATAGCCTCCCCCAAGCACCAATTTACTCCAATATCAGAAAACATTATCACAAATATTTATCTACAGCGCCAGGGGAGCCAATCAACCGTCAAAAGATCTCGATAGTACTGTAGCGTGGCCGCGGGTTGCAGTAGATGTAGATCCCGCCTACATTTTCATACGTAGCGAAGCTAAGTCTTAAGCCTGCAATACATGTTGGCCGAGCGTTGTCGAGTGAAGGCCAATACCAACATGTAGACGGTATATTTGCCTTGTCTTGCTAATGCTCGGTGTCACTTGCCTAGTTGGTTGAGTATAGACAAGCGCCAACGTGTATAGACCTCATTTGACGTAGCTTGTCACACCTTGCAGTCGCTTGCCTCACTTCGGAGCGGTGTCGGTTTTTCTGCACAAATAAAAGGCGCTCGCGCGCGCTCGGTCAATAGTGTTCACATGTTTGTCCGCGCGCTATTATGCGGTTGACATCTATCGTAGGCACGCGTAAAAAATGTCGCTTTCTACGAATGACGGCTACCATTCGCCTAACATGTGGGCGTCTCCTCAAAACTCGTCTATATTGGCCATTTACATTGGCTTCCTTCAAACTTGCCGAACGTCTTGACAGTAGCGTTTGCCTTGTGGCCATTTGTCTAGGCTCGCGTTGGTCTAAGCACGGCCAACATATATTGCGGGCTTTAGATACATGTGCGCAGCCGTGGGCAGCAGTGGAACAGTACCTTAAAGGCATACTGGATGGGTGGCTAGACTTACCATGTCTAAGCCATCAAGATATTTGTTACCCACCAAGTCCGCAAGAAAACTCGTGCACAATGAAATCTTTAGTTAATATTCTTTTTATATTTGGTGTGATTTCAGTTTTCAACTTTGTTGACGGTAATATATTATTATGTTACCTACAATTATGTTCGCATAGCTCTTGAAAATGTAGGAAACAGCTGATTTTATTTTCGCGATTTTGGGTTGGTCCTATAGTGAAAGTGGTTTATAATGTTGAGTACAATGACCCCTTAAGAGATTTCGTGTATTAATAGATATACCTTATACAGGGTGTTAGGGTAAACATCGTTATCTTTGAAACCAGTTGTTTGGTTTCATTTATAGAACGTAAAATCAATGGAAAATTACAACTTTTTTGTTAAAGAAAATCTACATGTTACAACAAGAGTATTTCACCATACGCGCTAGGGCAACGAACTTACGTGTCAATACGGGCGGGGGGCGCGAGACGTGATCTGACCGGCCGCGAGCGCAACCCCAATTGTGTATTTATTCATGTGTTGTGTAGGTAGGTAGTAGGGACGGCGACCTCGGGCGCATATCCATGAATTTGCGGAGGATATCGGATAGAAACTTTTCAAAATCCTTTAAAGAAAATATTTTTTTTTTGTTGTGACTTGTGAATGGGTCATTTATTTTTATATTTATGTCAAAGCTACTCATGGTCATGGTTTGAGCGACAACGGTGTTTACCCTTACACCCTGTATACATATAGCAAACATAGAAGATAGATATCAGTCTGATCATCGTCTCCCTCACCTTTCCCCAACTATGCTGAGGTCAGCTTCCAGTTGACAGCAGTTTCCGCATGCAGTTGAATACCAGTATTTTACTTGGGGTGACGGCATACCAGACCTCTTTAACCCGGTTAGGGGCGCACTAGACAGCCACGACCAGTGGTCGCACCCAAGGCTCAGATACCGGTTTTTCAAACCGGCATGTTGTACTTGACGCAAAATCCTTTACACTCGGTTTCGTTCGCATATATACCGGTATTTGGAAAAGTGTTTTATAAAGGTTTTTTCGGATTTAAACCGAACCGGTTAATACTACAGTTTTTGTTCAGCGCGGCATCCCTTTTAACGACCGCTCGTCGAATAAACCGGTTAATTTTCTTTAAAAGTTTGCGTTCTTTAGAAATGTTAGGAGGAAAATCGAAATAAACCGGTATTAACCGGCACTTAACCGGTATTAACCGACTTGGTCGCACCGACCGGTTTCTATCCAGTGCATACTGTGTAAATCATTTACCAAGAGGTAACGGGTCTTTTGCTCGGTTCCTATAAAAAAAACGAATCGTTTACTTACCAATGGTAGCTTTTTGAAGTGAAAACTTCTTTAGGCGCGTTGAGCACATTTTGGGTGAACAAAAGTCATGGAACTCGCGTCATCGTCACGGTTGAAGAAATGTTTTTAGCGCCATCTACCGTCTACCGTTTGAATTACGTTGAGGTTACGCATTGTTGCTTAGTTTTCACTTCTATCGGCAATCCCCAAAGACTGCCCCGCATGTGATGTTTTATTGCCAAAATGGGTACTTATATTTTTTTTTTTATATATACCGCCTTACTAATAAACGTTGTATAGCGCCTGTATAGTTACACAACGCTTTGTCTTCTTTTTTCAAAAGTCAAATTACTTTTGAAAGAAGAAGACAAAACGTTGTGTAACTATACAGGCGCTATACAACGTTTATTAGTAAGGTGGTTAATGTTTATTTACTCAATAACAAAGCATTGTGGTACACGTTAAAATACAGTTTTACAAAATAAGTACTATAGCTACAAACGTGTGGGTGAGCACTGCTCTCCTAGCTACGTTATGAAAAACCTGTGTTAAGGAGAAGCAGTCCGGTCCTCTAAGGTAACATGACGTAAAGGTGACATAGTGCTTCAAATGTTAGGTACTGTTTCAATTTTGGAGTATTGAGATGTAAACTTGAATAAAAATAATTTTAAGACGGTTGTGTGTGTGTGGTCGTGTATGTGTGTGTGTGTGAGATATAGATTCGTTAAGTAATTTGACTTGTGATAGCTACTTTTTTAATGATGGGAGGGTCTACTATGCAAAGCTATAATGAGATCTTTGCCTCTTATTGGTAAAAATTCCTACAAGAGTATTTTAACCAAAATTGGTCCGTAAATTATAGAAATCGGTCATTACTAAGTCAGTCTGTACATCATTTATTATTTATTATTATTATTTTAGCTGGTGTCGACTACAGATGCACGCTACCTATACAAAATACGGGAAAGGAGAGAACTTGTAAGTCGTATATGCCAAGGTGAGTTTTTGCACAATTTTCCATCTTGTGAGGGCCGTAGGCAGGGCGGGGTTTGGGGGTTCAACCCCCCCCCGAAATGTGAGAACCCAGAATCTCAATCCAGAGATCGACCCACCTAGGGTACCTCCGTACTAGCTGGTAATTGTAATCTATTTTGCATAAGCGCACTATAGGTAATAGTTATTTAATATGCAACTTTTATATAATAAGGGGTATTAGTATCACATGAGTGTTTTAATACCTAATTATTTACATTTGCATACAAGACTATATCTACACCCATGATATGAATCTTCTATAAAAGTTTATTTGCAATACCAGATCGAACAAAAATGGCGCGGTACGACCTGAATTCGAATTCGAATGTGTTTTGTTTTTAAATTACGGTGCTTTGTTAGTGAAACGCTCGTGAATGACAATGTTCTTTTTTTGAAATGAGTTGCATTATGAAATTCAGTACAATATTATAACAGCCGTTTGGATGATATTATGGTTACTATGACACTGGACGTTTTAATTTTGGCTATAAGCTAACTGTTTCAGAAACTTTTAGAGAGGAATAATAGCATGGGTGTAGATAAAATCTATAAAAGCGGTAAGAGTACGCTAAAATACTGTATTTTTATCGACCGTGACTTTGTATTGAATGAATGCCTGCATTCTCTGAAAGAGTCTTACCTATCCCAGGCAGGGTGCTAAAATTTTCGACCTCACTTCGCTCGCATCGCTCGCTTTTGCCTCCTACATTCTCTTATTTCTCTAACTTTCCTTACGTCGATAAATTAACTTAAATTTCTCTATGAACGGTCAAAGAGATCTAAAACTAACTTATTCCAAGTGGGATTCTAAAAATTTCGGGCACACTTCGTTCGCTCTTGCATCCTATATTCTCCATAAAGACCATTATACTAAAGTGCCCTTAAAGGTTAAAAACAGGGACACTGTTTTTGGTCATGATTGCAAAGTGGTGGGAAGTGAGAAAATGGGTTTTAATAATGATGTTCCACAGAAAGTTTTATTTTTATTTTTAATATCCAATAAATAATAGGTACTCTTTTTATCTCTCTGAAATCAATACTTAAATACTTTATTTCCCAAAAAGTTGGCAACCCCCCCCGAAATGAATTCCTGGCTACGGCCCTGTCATCTTGTGACATCTTTCAAGGCGCCAACGCCGCGTCACAGCTATATTAGTCTATGGTCACCGCAGCCCACGGTTCTTGTATATATGTCCACGGTTCATAGATCTGACGGTATCTACATTGCCACATAATAATATTCTTTCGTATATTCTCATGCCGGTGTCGGCTGTGGGTGTCGGCACTGACACTGAGACACTGACACTGACAAGTGGGGATGTGTTCCTAAAGAATGTATGAAATAATATTTTGCATTGTGCCGGTACTGTGTCGGAACGTATGGTATGTGTGAACCTTAACCGTTCGACTCCTGACAGTTATAATAGTCGACTCCAGAAGTGCCGTGCCGCCGTAATGTGTGTAAAGTTGTTTAACTGAAATAAATGCTTTCAATTTGATTTTCTATGAGAATGAAGGCGGCATCGTCCACTGTGACCTACGGCCGCGCTGCACACGAATGCGTTGCTGGCAAACATATTTATGACCCACGGCGCTAACACATAATGACATTACGTGGCAAACCCCACCGTGCACATCCTAGGGAGCAGTGGGCAGCGGACTTAAGGCTTCCGCAAACAGGCGCGACGCCACAGTGCGACGCGACTTTAACAAAACAATTTCTGAGAAAAACTTCACGGTAGAACAAAAACAATTACCGTTATCTAATGTTGTTTAATTACCCGACTACGGCGAAGAAAAAGGAGGGTTATGATTTTGACCGGTATGTATGTATGTATCTATGTATGTATGTATGTATGTTTGTTCATCTGTTCCCTTGTATCTTCTAAACCACTCATCACAATTTGACAAATAATCGTTAGAAGCGTCTTGATTGTCCGCTGGTTATAGGCTATGTGACGTCACATTAAATTAAAAAATGGCGCCCTCTTGAGGAAATAAAGTCAGGAACTAAAAAAAATATATTGTTTAATCGTACTATGTTGGGTATCAAATGAAAGGGCTTTATGAGCACATTTCAAAAATATATATATTATAAGCCCAAAGTAATTAAAAAAAAAAAAAAAAAAAAAAAAAAATGTAATAAAAAAAAATCAAGTAATAAAAACTAAAACCCAACTACGACTTAAAAGGTATAAACAAGACACCACAGACAGACAAATTAAGAAATCCGGAGTCACACGTGTTAGGGCATAAATCGAACAGATTATATACTTTTTAAGTCGTAGTTGGGTTTTAGTTTTTATTACTTGATTTTTTTTTTTTTTTTTTTCAGGTATGCATACGACTCTGCGAAACGCGAATGTGTGCGATTCATCTATGGCGGCTGCGGAGGCAACGAAAATAATTTTTTTAACAAAACTCAGTGCGAAAATGCTTGTTTATATTATATACGTGGTTACAGACGCGCGCGCGCTGAAATTTTAAATAAAAAAAAATCATTAAGTGAATTTATCTTACACAATCAAAAAGATTCTTTAATTCTTTAGAGGTGTAGAGCTTCCGAAGCTTGCTCCGCCTTCTTGATTATTCCGCGTGGCGCAGGCGTAGCATTAAGGTACAGTACGACACAACTTAGATGTAGCATCGATAAAATTCGTAAAACCGATCACCATCCGAACTGAGTGCGCGTTCAAAATCACCAATCTTTATTTCTGCTTAAGGTGAAAATGATCTTTATGCAAACGCAATAACTTGTAAAGTTATACAACATTATTTTTTGTATGCTAAACCCTAAAAGGGGTCAATCGCGAAAAAAAATCAGCTGTTCCATTTAAATCGACAAAATATATGTAACAGCTGATTTTTTTTTTCGCGATTTCAAGTTTGGTCCCATAGAAAAAGTTGTCCAAAATGATGAGTACAATGACCCCTTTTCGGGTTTAGCATAAACAAAAATAATGTTGTATAAGCAAATACTTTCGTAAAATTGAAATGAATGAGTGCAAATTTTAAAATTACTACATCTAAGTTGTGTCGTACTGTACAGTACAAGTCTGGTAGACGACTGCAGGCAGCAGCAGCAGGCGACGTATCGCCGCGACACTATGGTTTCTATGTATTTATAACTAGCAGCGCCCCGCGGTTTCACCCGCATAAGTCCCGATCACGTGGGAATATCAAGGTAAAAAATATTCTATGTGTTAATCAAGGTTATAAACTATCTGTATGCCAAATTTCATCCAAATCCGTTTAGTAGTTTTTGCGTGAAAGAGTAACTATCATCCATCCATCCATACATCTATCCATCCATCCTCCCAAACTTTATTAGTAGGAAGTAGGATTATGAAATCGACGTGTCGCTAGCCACGGAAGGTATTTCATAGAAACCGTAGTGTCGAGGCGACACGTCGCCTGCTGCTGCTGCCTGCAGTGGCTACAGACTTTTAGTTATTAAAAATGTATGGTACTAGTTAATAATACAGGGTGTTAGGGTAAACACCGTTATCCTTGAAACCAGTGCTTTGGTTTCACCTATGCGCTAGGGCAACGAACTTGCGTCTCAACACGGGTGGGGGGCGCGGGACGTGACCTGACCGGCCGCGAGCGCGACCCCTCCCTAAGTCAGTCAGCTGTTTCGCTAGCGAGCACGGTGTCGGATAGAAACTTTTTAAAATCTTTTAATGAAAATAACGTTTTGTTGTTACTCGGTCATTTATTTTTATATTTAAGTTAACTACCCATGGTTTGAGTGACAACGGTGTTTACCCTTACACCCTGTATAGATGTAGATTACATTAATGAGTGCCCGTGTTGAGACGCAAGTTCGTTGCCCTAGCGCATAGGGCAACGAACTTGCCTCTTTTGTGGTAAAATGTAGTTTAAAAATAAATAAAAATAAATTGTAATTTTCCATTGATAATTACGTTCTCTATATGATACCAAACTACTGGTTTCAAGGATAACGGTGTTTACCCTAGCACCCTGTATAATACAATATAATATTGTTCTATAACTTTACGTTTTGCCCTTTATTTTCAATGTGTATGGACATTTCACACTGTGGATTGGTTTCTTCTCTGAATTAAATAGTAATATAGTACCTATACTGTAATCGATTTAAGCATATGCAATATTAAAGCTTGTTTTCGTTTTTAAAATGCTGTTTTATTATAAAGTTAAAGACATCCTTAATACTTCAATTAAAAAAGTCGGGGTAGAACAAAAGTTCCTTTCGTTATCGAATCTTTAAAAAAAAACTATTTGACGAAGCGCGCCCTTGGACGACAACTCTTGATATAGGTAATTCGTTACATAATATAAATTCATAAAATTTTATTGAGCCCCTCAAAACGCAGCGTTAAACAGTCACTTTGGCAGAATAATAATAGGAAAATATTATGAATCATCGTAAATTGTCACTAACTGACAATTCATAATTATGATCTGCGTGCCATTCTAATTACGAAATAATTCATCGGTTTGACAGTTTTCTATGGAGATTCGTAAAATGGTCCACACATTATGAATTGCTTTTTTGTCAAAATAGAGGAATTGCTAATGACAGCTGGAAATGAATTGCTTTTAGAGGAATTACTAATGTGGCCGTTTCAGGCCCCCTCTCGGGCAAACTAGGGTCTAACACTCAAGGCATAATCTTCACTGTAGAACAGCGCCACCTATACATCTTCAAGGATATCATTTGCAAGAGGACTGTTTTTGTTTTGTTATAGTTTTACATTCAATCGATAGATGTCGCTGTAACTTTTAAAATTCGTTGTTGGGTTGCTAAATTATATATTTTTTTTAAATGGACAATATCAATGTTACGGGAAATGCTAAACAGAAATACCTGCTTATTACAATACTGTCCCACTGTTGGGCAAAGGTCATACAGAGACGGAACGAGCATTGATCACCACTTGCGCAATTTCAAACTATTTCTGTCATCTGTCAGTGATGTCTTAGATAGTTTTCTAGTAGTTATTTACATGACTATCTTAGCTTGTTGTAAGTGATTATAATTTCTAGGTACTAAAATAATTAGTAAAAATGGAAGATGATAAATACAGCTTCTGACGACCCGTAACGACTGTCAAAGATCCAAGAATGACAGCCGGAACGTTTTCTGAAGCGCAAAGGAGGGTCAAAGCGTAATTATGTAAAGATGGTCACCCATCCACGAACCGACCGCGGCAAGCGTAGCTTAAACCTTCTTTCGACCCGTGCGGCTGTTATTATTAAGCTACGAGCCCTTCGAGCCCTCTCTCCAATATATTATGGTGTACGGCAGAATACGATAAATACTGAATTCTTCACTATCATCGCAACCCTGAAGTTTTGTGATACATAAACAGGTTTTTTTACACTCTAAAATGTAATTAGTATTTACAGTTGCTTTAAGATTGTAATCTCTATGTATTTGTACCTAATAACGTATTAATTTCCATAGCTATCGACTGTAGACAGCTGCAATGTTCTTGTTGATTACCGTTGATATCAGCTGGTAATAAGCAGGGCTGTATTGAAATAGAAACTTAGATATACGAGGGGTGTTCAATAAATAGTGAGAGTGCGATACATTCTCCTTGGAAAGAAAAAAAATAAATATTGGCAGGCATAGCCCAGACATTAGCTATGATGATAATAATAAAAACTTTTTACAAAAAAAAAACAACCGACTTCAAAAAACAGACACAAAAAAAGTGAAAAATAACTTTAATTTCGGAAGTCGGTGTCTGCTTTTCAATTTTCGTTTTTTGCCACCGACTTCCGAAATTAAAGTTATTTTTCACTTTTTTTGTGTCTGTTTTTTGAAGTCGGTTGTTTTTTTTTTTGTAAAAAGTTTTAATTTTTCACTTTTTAGTTGTGGTACCTACCTCACACAAATTCGTATAAGTACCGTAATCTGCTATGTAAATAACAGTGACGGAGTGAAATAATTATATCGTCTACATAGCAAAGTGGGAAAAATACGTAATTATTGAAGCTAACTCAAAAACTACGCAAGCAAAGTTAATAAAATTTATATGGTGGTCCCATATAAATTTTATTAACCTCTGAAGCATGACCTACCAAACAAAAAAAGAATCATCAAAATCGATTCATAATGATTATCTCCTGTTTCCGTCTGTCGCTCATCGCGTCGCTCCGCAATCACTAGTCATAATGCCGTAAGTCATGTCGGTAAAGGCTTCCGCAGACAGATGCGACGCGACACTAGTAAAACAATCATTTAGCTATGACATGGAAATTGTTCTAACAAAATCGCGTCGCGCCTGTCTGCTCGTGGTATGCTCTAAACAATTTATTTCAATTGTTGTATCCGTAGTCGCGGTCGCAAGACGCGTGTCGATTGAGCCTGTAGAAAGAAAGAAAAAAAGGTTCATTTGTCACAGAAACACGTGTATACAAAAAGATAACTTAATCATAAATATAAATCATAGAAATATGAGATGAGGAGTACATAAAAAAGAAAAAAAATACAGTTGGCAGCTGCACGCCATGACTGTGACAAGAAGGCTTCCACTCAGCATGATGCTGTGCTATGGCGGGCGCACAGCACAGCGCTGATTTTCAGTGGTCAACCGAAAAAGACGTACCTACGGACATCAAGTAGAGTTTCTTGCCGGCTCTTCTCCATAGGAAACGACCAATTGGAACCGTGCACCTAGCTTCTGACGTTTCATAAGTGCCCATGTATTTTGATTTGATTGATTTGAGTCAGGTTCAATGATTTGTACATAATAAATAGGAAAAAAAAAACAGTACTTACGATATAATACAACTTTAAGTAAAACGAATTAAGTACTTAGATCAATACTTAGATGAATAAATTTAAAAAAAAGGCAGCTTTAATACATCC
The DNA here is from genome assembly GCA_947363905.1 of Lithophane semibrunnea. Taxonomy (NCBI): domain Eukaryota; kingdom Metazoa; phylum Arthropoda; class Insecta; order Lepidoptera; family Noctuidae; genus Lithophane; species Lithophane semibrunnea. The sequence goes on along the minus strand of OX376216.1, from coordinate 4,653,191 downwards.
CTGTTAGTCAAACGATCCTTTAATATAAATGCCAGGAAAATATTGTGTTTTCGTTTGTAAGTATTCTACTAGGTAGTACATAATTGTAGTGTCTAAAACCTTGTCTTGAAGATAATTACCTACGATTATTCAAAATGAAACTATATTTTTTTCTCATTATTTATTTCGCAGCGGTTGTCTACGCAAGTCACTTAGGTAGTATAGGTAAGTTATTCTTTTTATTTATCAACCGTATATATATTATACCTAAAAGGTGGCATGTGAACTGACAAACGATTTTGAACCTTATGCGGTGCAACTTTTGCTGGCAAGTTGTCCTGCCTACCCGGCAAATGGCTATGGTACGGGCCTAGTAGTATTTGGTTCCGAGTATCTTCTTCTGGACTTAAATTTTGAAGTCATTTTCGGTATCAGCACCCCCGAAAACTATGAAAATGATATCAATGACGGGAAATACACAAATTGTTGCAATGCATTCAAACTCAAGCTCAAAGGCATTTACAGGCACTTTTGAATTGTCAAGGAGTCGGTCAGTCAGAAATATGAAGCTAGTTGCCCATTCCAAAGCGTAGTAGGTACCTATGGAGAAGAACGGGCAAGAAACTCCACGGATACTCTTTTAAATCAAAATATTGTTACAATAATTGTCGCCGCCATGAGACGCACAATACTATTTTACTTTTTACCTTTTTATTATGTTCTTTGTTTTTGTGTGAATATTGGTGCCGATTCTCTTGTACACCGAACTAAACTATCACTAAAATTCCTTACTTTTTACTATGAGAATCTTAGAGCTATTCTGCCAAAAAATATCTCTAAATTTAAAAATTATTTTGACACAACTAAAATCGAATTTGAAAATCGCGACTCCACTTGGTACCTACTTGTCTGCCTACCACGCGATTTTTTTTGAGCCGGAGAGGCGCGCAATGTGGCCGTCTCGACGTATTTTTATATGGAATTTTTCACTTTTTAAAAGAAAACAAAAAAATTAAATTACCAACATGTTGAGTATTACGGGTGTGTGGCTTGCAATGGGGGTCAAAATTTTCATTATTTTTGCGATAGGACACACCGTTTGCAAGATATAAGCAAAAGAAAATTTAAAAAAAGATACAGTACCGTTTTGCAACTGAATTCGAGGTGTTGGTTTGAATTTTAGTTCATGACATCTAATTTTATTCCACACATTTTTAATCGTGATTAAAAATAGTCAGAGTTAGTTAGAGGATTTTAGATATAGAACAAAAATTTTGGTTAAAAGTTTAAAACGTCAAATTCAGAATAGCATTTTCACTAAATTAAAACTCAGTGCCATCTTAGTGCTGTCAAACTAAATTATAGTTAAGTTGTGTCACTTTAGTCTATTTTCAGAATAGGAAATCGTCGTTTGACAGGAATAAACTAAATTATAGTGACCAAATAAATTTATTTTCTTTCTTTCTTTCTTTGTTTTCATTTTCAGATCCTATTTGCCTGCAACCCCCAGTAACAGGACTCTGTCGGGGTAATTTCCCTAGGTAAGCTCACATTTATGTTAACTTGACTACGAAAAAGCTTCTTCCCGGGGATTGAACCCAGGACTTCAGGTATCTACCTGAAGTCCTGGGTTCAATCCCCGGATAAAATTGTAAGGGTGCAACCAGGCAGAGCGATTGATTGAAGCGCCTACTCTTAACTAGTATGTCACCGCAACACCTCATAAAATGATGTATGAAATATTTGTGGTCGATTGTCAGTGTAGGTGTACAGTTTCACTCTAATTTATTTAATTAAGCAAAATCGAGAATCAAAAAGACTTGATTCTAATTTTACGAACGGCGATCTGAAATATAATTTAGTTATACAGAGTAAGTATTTTTTACACATGATGTATGAAATATTTTGTCGTCAATTGTCAGTGTACAGTTTCGCTCTTATTTATTTAATTAAAACGTAAAATAAGATAATGTAAGTTATAAGAACACAAAATAGCTCATTATGCTAAATGAAATAAAGAAAGTTACAGTTTATTTTATTTTGAAGTTCCATAGACTACACAGTTGTCGAATGTGAGCTAGACCGAAAAAAGTAACATTTTGACCGTCACGACACTTTTGTTACGTAACTATAATAGTGTGCAAAAGCTAAAGGAACTTTGTGCCAAGTGCCAACGTCTCACGACAACTCTCGTTTACAAGTGATTTTCTATTTGAAAAACGTTGGCCGTGCAGAGTCTGGACGTAGGATAATCAGCCTATAATCTTCCCACTGCTGGGACACAGGCCTCCTCTCGATGAGAGGGAGTGAGTCGTAATCCCCCACGCGGGCCCAGTGCGGGTTAATGAATGACACATGTCTTCGAATTTTTGGTTCTAGGACATGCCGGTTTCCTCACGATGTTTTCCTTCACCGTTTTGAGAGCAGTGGTGATGAAATATAATTCACACAAAGCGTCTGTCTAGGTTCGAACCTTCGACCTACAACTCGTAAGTCGTGGCCGTTACCACTGGGCCACCACTGCTGAGTCTGACGTGTGACCGATTAGTGACTTAAAGCCACTTTTACCAGTTTTATGTAAATTCCCTTTTGGTGAATACAATGACAATGTTTGAATGAATGGATTTAGGGGTATGAGGAACAGGGTGTAAAGTTCACTCATCCACCATAGAAAAGGGAGGATCCTCCTACCAGACGGGTGTTGTGTCTGGCGGGCAACTGCCCAATGATTGATATTGGGTTTTTGTATACAGGCTGTAAGGGTAAACAGTCTTGTCATTCAAACCATGGGTAGTTGACTTAAATATAAAACATAAATGACCGAACACAACAAAAAAAAAACGTCATTTTCATTAAAAGATTTTAAAAAGTTTCTATCCGACACCGTGCTCTCTAGCGAAACAGCTGACTGACTGAGGGAGGGGTCGCGCTCGCAGCCGGTCAGGTCACATCCCGTACTCCCCGCCCGTGTTGAGACGCAAGTTCGTTGCCCTAGCGCATAGGACAACGAACTTGCGTCTCTTGTGGTAAAATGTAGACTTAAAAAAAAGAAAAAAAAAGTTGTAATTTTACATTGATTTTACGTTCTATAAATGAAACCAAACCACTGGTTGCAAGGATAACGGTGTTTACCCTAACACCCTGTATATGTTCACTGCACGGTAAACTCTAATTGCGCGATGCAGGATTTATGTGACGTCAGGTCTTCGATGCGTAGTTCGCATGTGGCGATGTAGATACCGCCACATGTGTAAATGTTTTTGTTTCAGATATTATTATAACTGTCGTTCTGGAAAATGTGAAAAATTCACCTATGGTGGATGCGGGGGTAATCACAACAATTTTTTGACTGCGCACGAGTGTTGTGAATGTTGTCATGCCTAAAAGGGTAACTACTGAGGAAATCTACTAGAAAAAAATATATCGTTGTTCTGAAATTGTTGGTTTTTAGTCACCACTCTCCTGGGGGCTTACCATGAACTCTTATAGCAGGTCAATTTTAGACGGAAAGTGAACTGTCGGGCTATTTTGTACCGTGAACATGTCAAATAACAGGCAAGCCAGCGATCACGTGACTAAAGCTGGTCAGTGGTCACGTGACAACATTTCACTAGTCTGACCTGCGTTAAGCTGTACCATCAAGTCCTTTTTGACATGTAAACACTCGACTACTGAACTGCCCTGCAGTCATATTAAGCAGGCGTGTAAAACTTACTTTTAGTGAACTGTTTTCTTTAATTTAAAATAAAATACGTAAGTACATGTTCATTTGCGAATATGTACTCTGAGAATGATCTCTAGATTACAGTGGTAGTAATGATTATACTTCGTCTAACGAGGTTACTGAGAAATACGATCATAACTTAAAAAATTGTTTAGTGAGTAGGCCAACCTACACTTCATCGGTATTGTAGTTTAGTAAAATAGTGCATTCCGTAATGTATAGTAGGAACCTAGGAACGTGGGAATGTATGAACGTAGGAATGTATAGTAGGAACGTAGGGTGTTTTAAACGGTTATTGAAAGCAAAAATCACATTATGTAAACAAAGCATTTTTATTACTGTAAGTATCAATTTCAACGTCAGACGACTTAGAAGTAGATAATATTTCATCTAATAAAGATGTAGGTTGCTCCACCAGGCTCCACCTCTCATCTTTATACGACGTGCATTTGATACAAAAGCGTTCACCGCACATCTGTAGCTTCGGACTATGTCTTCGCACATTGCGTTGGAATCTCACAGAACAAATAACACAACATCCATCTGGTGTAAATGCTGTACCATCTTGAAGATTCCGTACTAATTATATTCCTTCAATAACACACAGGACAAAAAGAAATATATAAAATTGATGCAATTCGAAAGAAACTGAAAATATAAAAATAATGAAGTGTTGTTGTCCCTTGACTTGACTTGTCTTTCTGACAGTGTCACATAGTGATGCGGCTAAATTTTGTTTAACTCGATACTGCACTACTGTGATACGATAGAACGGTTGCTGTATTTGAAATCGGGCTATGATTATTTTCTGTTTTTTTGTGTGCGTTTCAAACGTGCGAAGCTGTTGGAAACATCCCTCTAGTAACTACCTTAGATTCAACTGGAATTGAGTACTTGAATTACATAATCGGAACAATCGAGTGCCTGACCGTTAGTGACTGAGTAACATCACTAGAGTCAAACTGACAAGCAATCAAAAACTATATTTTTTATACTTAATGGCTAGGATAGTTCGAAAATAGCAATAACTTTGGTAACTTTCAAGATTATTTTCATAAGTATCTAAAATGGTCTCCAATGTCGTATTCGTGTTAAATAAGATATTTTGTTACGAAACATAGTTTTTTTAAGAATTCTCTTGATCATTATAAACTGTTATTAAATTAATTTAACTAGTTCTTTAAAACCGTAAAACCGGTAACATTGCGAAAAAGTATTTCCGAACGTTTGTTTATAATATGGCGTACCGGTCAACGGTCACGTAGCAGGTCTGAAGTTGAGACGGAAATGCTCATGGTACAAATAGAAAACCTGTCAGGTTAGCCTGCTAAGTTGACCTGTCATGTACTTGGCAAGTATTTTAAAAGTTGATGGTAGGGCCCCTGTACTTCGAATGAAGTTCATTAATGTATGCTATACTCTGCTAACTTGGCGAATTTTTGTAACGTATCAAAGGCGAAACCGGGTGTCCCACAACACATCTCGGTTGTTAGAGAAATAAATATCTTTAGAAGCCCGAAAGTCTGACAATCAGTTATGTCCAGCAAATTCGTCGATGGATGAATTTTAAAACGCACATTGACATCTATCGACAGAATGTAAAACTATTAAAAAACAAAAACAATCCTCTTGCAAGTGATTTCCTAGAAGATGTATAGATGGCGCTGTTCTCAAAACGATCGCCTGAAAAAGTGAAGGGCAGTCACTTGTCGTAGAGCATACAAAACGAAGGTTCTTTCGTAGACCGTAGCCACCCCGTAGTGCGTAGGCTGCTACGGCGTAGTTCAGTGCTACGACGAGTGAGTCGTATAAAGATAATCATTTATTATCCTTGGCCATTTCAGGGATGAGAGAGGCCGAGTATTGGGCTCAGTGGCTTGTATTGGGAGATAATTATAGGCCATATTCAGCAAAGGGCTTCTGCTAATAATCAGGGGGCTTAAAACAGTCACTTTGGTAGAATCATAATAGGAAAATATTAGGAATCATCGTAAAATGTCACAAACTGACAATGCATAGTATTATGATCTGCGTGCAATTCATAATTACGAAATAATTCATCTGTTTGACAGTTTTCTATACGGGTACTATACTGTAGGAGATTCGTAAAATGGTCCACATATTATTGCTTTTGTGTCAAATTAGAGGAATGGCTAATGACAGCTGGAAATTCAGGAAATGAAATGCTTTTAGAAGAATTGCTAATGTGGCTGTTTTAGGCCCACAGGTTTCAGGATAATAAAAGTACCTACAGTTATATATAGTCCTCCAGACCGTATTTTCGGCCACGGCGGCCAATCTCAACGGAGACTAGCCTTCGGCGCGGGAGATATTATTTATTTATTTATTGGAAACTCAACAGCTTATTATTAATATGACATTTTAAGTGAAATTTCACCCCACTATCAATGAACAGCACAATGCAGATGCGACAAAGTAACTAGCATCTTAAAGTTTGCATACACTGAACATTGACAGCGAGATGATGACAATTATCTCTTAAGCCAATAACAGAGTTTCACGGCATTGACATAGCTAGGTTAACTAGAAAGTGGCTAAAAGAAAAAAGAAAGAAATTAATACAATACAAGGTAATGTGGGATTGTTGACACATTGTTTACAAATCTTAGTCAAAATATTTAAGTGATAACATGACCAACTGAACATTGGGAAAAAGCACAGTATCGTAAAACCCGATATTGAGAACGTGCTTTGTTGAGTATAATATAAAATATTATAGTGCACAAGTGTGCTGCAGCCTACAGTTACGCAGCCGTTAAAATAGCAAATATAACTTTATACAAAGTTCACCCGAAAAACATGGTATACAGGGTGAAATTTAATTCTTGGGGCATTCTCTTAAGGGGTCATTGTACTCATCATTATGAGGAACTTTCACTATAGGAACTACACTAAAATCGCGAAAAAAAATAAGCTGCTAATGAAATGAGCTATGCACGGGATTTCTGGTTTGGTTCTATAGTGAAAGTTGTTCATAATGTCTATTTTTCTATAGCTGTATTGGAAATTAAAACTGCATATAAAAAATCATTTCATTTAATTAAATTTTAACAAGCCGCTTGACAGTCTGCTAACGTAGCAAAACGGTTGTCGTTACCCAGGCAACCTCCATAGATGAAACCCACACACCGTTCAGCTGTATTATCAAAAGTAAACCTGCAAAAAATAATCCAATATAAGCAGGTCTTATCACAGTATAAATAAGTAACAGTATTATAATCTTCATAGAAAACGGTCGAAACGATGCGCTTCGCAATCTCAGTGTACAGCCTAGACAAGTGACAATCGCTACGAAAGCGTTTCGTATTTCTACAACGACTTTCAACAGGATTGACATACGCTTTCCGATAGCTTATGTCAGTCCTATACATTTTTGCCTTTTCCATCATCGTTATCGCTGATAGAATGTCACTTTGTCTAGGGCCTCAGGTACGCTACAATATCGATAGAGTGCGCGGCGCTTACGCACGGACGCGGAAGGTTTATCTACCAAGCGGAGCGGCTGTAGGTGATTATTTCAAGGTCTCTGCCGACATACAATACCGTTACTTTATTATACTGTGGTCTTGTATAATTAGGTAGGTAGGTGGGAAGTTGGACTGCCTCGTTGGTATAGTGGTCGCAAGCGCTGAGCATGAGGTCCTGGGTTCGATTCCCAGGTCGGACAAAGTGATATTGGGTTTTTTCATTAGGAATTTCAGTACCAATTAAAAAATTACGTACTTAAATCAAAATAACAGTTAGTAAACGATTCTGAACAAACTTCTTTCATAATGTGCATTTCTCTTCTTTTTCGTGTGACTTACAATCATCCTAATTGCGTAATACACGATCCTAATTGTTTTAAAAAAGATTGCTTATCCATTGCTTCGTATATTCGAAACAAAATTCTGCTCAACAAGGTAAATAACGCAATGAATGTTGTTGAACTGTCAAAATGAAACAGACTAATCTTAATCGCTTACGAAAACGTGTTACGGAATTGGATAGCTGGTTTCAGAGTTTTTATGCCGCCCATGGGCCACTGACTTGGCTTCACATGCCGTCGTGAAATATCCCTCAGGCATGCCGGTTTCCTCAAGATGTTTTCCTTCACCGTTTTTGTTCATGATGTGCAAATAATGTCCATTAATTCAGTTACATATTGCATAATAATTCTTCATTATAAACTAGCTGACCCGACAGACGTTGTCCTGTCTTATTTTTTCTAATTTTCCGCGCAATTTTCTTATCTTTTTCTTTCTTAAGAACCTTCTCCTGACAATAACAAACACAGCAGAAAAAGAATAAGCGAAATCGGTCTAGCCGTTCACGCGTGATGGCGTGACCAAGGGAAATAGGGATTTATTTTTATATATAGATTAATACATACATAGGTTGGTATCCATAGCATACTCCTCCATCTGTAGGTTGTAGGCATTTAGGATCTGGAAAAAAAGTATAAAACATGTACTTAGATACTAGTTATATGTATACCAGCTGATGCCCGCGGCTTTGCCCGCGTGGATGTCGGTTATTATATACTAAAACCTTCCTCGAGAACCACTCTATCCATTGGTGAAAACAGCATGAAAATCGGTGCAAGAGTTTTTGAGTTTATCACGAACAGACAGACAGACAGACGCGGCGGAGGACTTTGTTTTATAATATGTAAGGATATGTACATACTAGTGTATATTTCAATAAACTTTCGTGATCAATCAATATTCCTAGCCTTTTCTCAATTATCTTGGGGGCGGGTTCCAGTCCAGAACCAAATGCAGTTGAATTCCAGTATTTTACATGGAGCGGCTGCCTATCTGACCTCCACAACCCAGGGTAACACGATACCCCTTGGTATGACTAGTTTTCAGACTCTCGGGCTTCGTTTTAACCAGTAACTGGGTTGTGGAGGCAGTGGCTCCATGTAATATACTGCTATTTATCTGCATTTGGTTGGACTGGAAGTCGGCCGACCCCAATATGTTGGGAAAAGGATCTTCTTTTCGTGTGGTTCTTGACTAACCTGTTGTCAGAGTTTTAAACCCGCCCAAGGGCCTCTGACTTGGCTTCACATGCCGTCGAGAAATATCTCTCTTTTCCTCACGATGTATTCCTTCACCGTTTTTAAAGCAAGTGATAATTATACAATACGCACATGAATCCGAAAAGTCAGAGGTGCGACTTGGGTTCGAACTTGAGACCGATGACTTGGCAGTCCGACGGTCACACCACTAAGCTATCACTGCTTTAGGCAGATGATGATAGAGTACTTCACAATATCCATAAACACAATACCTATTTACCCGATTGATTTGCAATTGGACAGGGAGCTTAAAACAGCCACTTTGGCAGAATCATACCTAATAGGAAAAAAATAACCGACTTACAAAAAAAACACTAAAAAGTGAAAAATAATTAAAGTAATAAACACTAAAGCCCAACTACGACTAAAAAGGTATAAACAAGACACCACAGACAGACAAATTAAAAATCCGTGATCCGTGTTAAAAAACGTGTTACATAAATCGAACAGATTACGTGTGACTACGGATTTTTAATTTGTCTGTTTGTGGTGTCTTGTTTATACCTTTTTAGTCGGTCGTAGTTGGGTTTTAGTTTTTATTACTTTAATTTTTTTTTAATGATTTTGTAGTTATAATATAATATATTTTTAAAATGTGCTGATTAAGCTCTTTCATTTGATACCAAACATGGTACGACTAAACAATATTTTTTTTTTAGTTCCTGACTTTATGTCTCTATCTAGAGGGCGCCATTTTTATTTAATGTGACGTCACATAGCCTATTACCAGCGGACTATGAAGACGCTTCCAACAATACCTCATTTGTCAAATTGTGATGAGTGGTTTAGAAGATAGGAGGGAACAGAGGAACATACATACAGCTTGGCAAAAAAGAGTATGATGCGGTGACAAATGAAACTAAATATTTTACTTAGGTAATGCAGACCTATGACGTGGCACTACTTTGCCGACAAGTGCTAGTAGCTTTTTGAGTCAGTACAAGCAGCGATTTTAACTATTTGTTTAAATTCTTTTACTCATTTCCCATTTGAAGTGGCGCCCTCATTTTTTCCAAACTCTTTTTTGCCAAGCTGTACATACTATACATACCGCTCAAAATCATAACCCTCCTTTATTCTTCGCCGTAGTCGGGTAAAAAAGTGAAAAATAAAAACTTAAAAAAAAACAACCGCCTTCCAAAAAAAACACTAAAAAGTGAAAATAAACTTTAATTTCGGAAGTCGGTGTCATTACTTTTCAATTTTCGTTTTTTGCCACCGACTTCCGAAATTAAAGTTTATTTTCACTTTTTAGTGTTTTTTTTGGAAGTCGGTTGTTTTTTTTTTAAGTTTTTATTTTTCACTTTTTAGTTGTGGTATAAAAAACACGCAATGTAAACCTCCTTCTTTTTGAAGAAGTCGGTTAAAAATATTATGAATCATCGTAAATTGTCACAAACTGACAATTCTTAATAATGATCTGCGTGCGATTCATATTACGAAATAATTCATCTGTTTGACAGTTTTCTACGGGGATACGTAAAATGTTCCACACATGAATTGCTTGTGTCAAATTATAGGAATTGCTAATGACAGCTGGAAGGGAGGAGCTCGTGGCTAAGTAATAACAGCCGCACGGGTCGATCCATCAGGTTAAGCTACGCTTGCCGGGGTTGGTCCGTGGATGGGTGACCATCTTTACATACCGAGACTCCTCCGTGCCTCGGAAAGCACGTTAAGCCGTTAGTCCCACTGTCATTTGTAGATCTTTGACAGTTGTTACGGGTCGTCAGAAGCTAGGAAGTCTGACAACCAGTCTTACCAAGGGGTATCCTATTACCCAGTTACTGGGTTGTGGAGGTCAGATAGGCAGTCGCTCCATGTAAAATACTGGTATTCAGCTGCATCCGGTTAGACTGAAAGCCGACTCCAACATAGTAGGGAAAAGGCTAGGCAGATGATGCTAATGACAGCTGGAAATTCAGGAAATTAATTGCTTTTAGAGGAATTGCTAATGTGACCGGTTTAGGCCCGCTGAGCTTTGTCTAACATTATCTGCCCAATAACCAAACTGCAGTTTATTCGGAAACTCGAGAAAGGTTTGAACCTTCCTTTCCTGTGTCAAATACAAGTTATGATGGTTTTCAAACTTACCCCTAGCTTCACATAAGGCAAGAGCCACAAACACTACGACAAGGAAATAAAATAATTTCATTGTAATTATCTTAAGTTGACTCGTTCACTTCAAAACAATGTTTGCGCTGATTGTAATATTGAGATTACATTACTTCTATACAGTATGTAACAAAAACCCTGTCCGATCCATTAAAGGCGTATTCCTGGGTTAACATACGTACTATAAAAAATATATTTAAAAATGTAACTCATAAAAATCAAAAGATAATGATTATTTTATTTTTATAAACCATGCGACATTCACACTAAATACGGCAAATTTTCATAAATTGACAACATTCCACTCACCGGGGAAATCTTTTTATTTTACCTATTTTTATTTCAAAGGATACCGCCCTACACTGGGCGCGCTGTCGGTGCTCTTTAGCGAGTCGCCGACTTGTCTGATGTAGCCGACTAGTTGCCTACCGTGCGATGCGGCGCGTGTCTGTACGCTTGTTGCTAGTCAGTCTTTCGTGAAGATTCCTTTCGATCGGACGTCCGTAATGTCATATTCAAATCGGGAATATTTTAATATGTTAATGTGCTTAGGCAAGGCCGATTGTAATTATGCAGCTGCGCGTAGAGATTATGAGGTGCGTTTTCACAGGCCAGGTGTGCCAGTACCGTCGGAGCGTGCGTTCCAACGTCTACATAACCGTGTGTTCACCACAGGCAGTGCTCATGGCCACGAGACACAGCGCGCTGATGCTGGAAGACCACGAGAGCGCAACCTGGATATCGAGGAACAAGTTTTGGATATGTTTGCGGCGGACGCCACGCAAAGCACACGCTCTGTTGCTCGACAACTAGACACTAATCACATGCTGGTTTGGAGAGTGCTGAAGGGAGATGGTCAGCACCCTTATCACTACCGGCGGGTTCAATCCCTTCTTCCCACTGATTACGAACCAAGAATGGAATTTTGTAATTGGATCTTAAGAAAAGTCGAAGAACATGAAGGTTTCTTGAATCGCGTGCTTTTCTCCGATGAATGCTCGTTTGTAAGAACAGGTGTATTCAACTGCCACAACGAACACGTGTGGGCGCTCGAAAACCCGCTAGCTATGAAACCGAGTAATTTCCAACATCGTTGGCGTGTTAACGTGTGGGCTGGTATCCTCGGAGACCAGATTATTGGTCCATACTTTTTGAGGCCCACAATGAATGGTTCAAACTACCTGTCTTTCTTGAGTGAAGAGCTGAGTGAAGAGTTGGATCCTTTAATAGACCTCAATTTCCATCGCTCAATGTGGTTTCAACATGACGGCGCGCCTCCACATTTCTCGCGTGCGGTGCGCGAGTATTTAGATGCTCAGTTCCCGAGGCAATGGATTGGCCGGGGGGGACCAGTTTCGTGGCCAGCACGGTCTCCCGATCTTACGCCTCTGGACTTCTATTTATGGGGTCATGTCAAACAAATGGTTTTTAAAAAAGAGTGTGATTCGGAAATCGAAGTAAGAGCTCGGATTGTAGCAGCTTTCAATTTAATTAAATCAGACACAAGTGCGCTGCAAAGAGTACGTGACAATTTAATAAAAAGGTGTCGAATGTGTATCAGTGTTGGAGGTAGACATGTGGAGCATGATCGCCGAGGTATCCAACAACAACAAGTTACTGTTTTAATAAACTAATACCAAAATTCGGTAAGTACCTTTTTCTTAGCTCACTTGTGTCTGTTTTCATTTCTGTGCCAAAAGCACATTTTTAAAAAGCCCTTTTCTGGGCTACATTTATTTCAATTAATTGTTTCTTGATGAACAGAAATTGAAGTCAAGTTCACTATGCCTAAACGATATCAGCTCAAATCAGCTGATAACAACGCGTAGGCATAACGTAGGTTTATTTAGCTATAAGTTTGTTTGGCGGCAAGCGACAATGCAGGCGGGCGGCTCATGTCAAAGAATCATAAAAACCGTCCCGCTCGGGCGGCTTCAAATTGTAGAACATGAACACATGAAAACAAATACACACACACATGAACTTTATCGAGGATAAGTGTTGCCTTTGATAAGTTTATTTTTATTTTTTTAAATTAATTATTTTCATTGGGGAAAAATAATAATCTCAAAACCATGAAATGGTTACGTATATGGGCACACAATACTATACCAAATAATACCCTTAAGGATCCGACAGGGTTTTTGTTACATACTGTATATTCGGCAAGTGTTTTTAAAGCAGAGACGTATTCAGTTACTTATTATAATTTTTTCGTTATTTTTACAATTATGAATATTTACAATTATGTTACCTTTTTACAATTATGAATATTTCCTTTTAAATTATTATTTAAATTTTATTTCTTTATTTCATTTTTCGTACATATAAATTATATTTTTAAATATTAGAATAAAAACATATATAAAACATTTAAAAATATAAAAAATAGTAGCCCACCGGTTTCGGGAACAGGGTCCAAGCTACCGGCGGTCAGGGCTCCAGAGAGAGGAACCTCCTAACAATGCGAGCCGTGTCCAGGAGTACAGCTTTCTGAATCAAGCCCCTAATCCAGCTGCCCAACGAGAGCCACCTTAGGTGTTGGTCAAGGCTCTTGGCAATTAAGCCATTGGCTGATACGACTATCGGCACAATGATCGCAGAGTCCACATCCCACATGTCGACAACCTCGTGAGCCAAGTCAAGATACTTGATTTGTTTATCTTTCTCGGCGTTCACGAGATTCCCGTCATGCGGAACCGTTATGTCAATGATAATTGCGCGCCGCTCTGTTCGATCCACCACCACTATATCAGGCTTATTGGCAACAATAGTCCTGTCAGTGATGATGGATCGATCCCAGTACAATGTGATATTTCCATTTTCGAGAACTGGGTCGGGCACGTACCTGTAGTACGGCACTTCCGATTCCACTAGGCTGTATTTTAGAGCAAGTTGCTGATGGATAATCCTGGCTACAAGGTTGTGTCTATGCAAGTACTCTCCGTTAGCTAGATGAGAACACCCGGAGATAATGTGACGGATTGATTCTCCCGGTCGGTGGCATGCCCGACAGATGTCAACCGTGCCGTCCTTCACAATAAATCTCCGGTAATTGTTCGTCATGATAACTTCATCCATAATTGCATAAACAAAACCTTCGGTTTCCCCAAAGAGGTCACCGAAACGCATTATTATTATTTAAATTAATTATTATTTTATTTAGTATCCTTTTAGTCGGACAAAAATAAAGTGTATACGTAGTGTAATACGTCAGCGTCGTATTTGGCGTTTGTACTTATATGTTTTGTATGTCCAACCGGATGTAGCCCAATCATAGTATTTTACATAGAGCAACTGCTTATCTGACCTCCACAACCCAGTTATTACTACCCTTGGTAAGACTGCACATGGTTGTCAAACCTTTTGTCTACACCTAACGACTGTCAAAGATCTACTAATGACTGTCGGGACCAATGATATAATATCATTGGTCGGGACCATCGGCTTAAAAAAAGGGCTTTCTGAGGCACGGAGGGGTCGGAGGGGTCGCCATAAACAACATTATTTTTTGTTTATGCTAAACCCGAAAAGGGGTCATTGTACTCATCATTTTGAACAACTTTTTCTATGGGACCAACCTTGAAATCGCGAAAAAATATCAGCTGTTCCATACATTTTGTCGATTTAAGAGAGCGTTTGTATGGAGAGGGGACCGACCCTATTTCCTCTTAAAACATGATCTACGTAGTCTTTTCAAACTTTTCAGTTGGGGCCAGAAAACGACCCTTTTTTTTTTTGAGTGTGGGTAATCATCCAATGACTTCTCCCGCTCTGCGCGGAGCGGAAGGGCGTGTCAGATTTTTACTGACTAAAACCCACCCGTGTTCCTTCAGTTGCCTGTTGTCAAGGTCCCGGTATCCCTTTCAGACTAACCCGCAACCCTAGCAGGCATCGGTCCTAGCGGACCCCGCCAATTGTGCTGACATCTCTTTGAGGCGCGCGTGGAACACGACGCGCCATCGACCCGGGCCTGGTCCTAATCGGACGGCGAGCTACCCATTGCTCGCCGTCCGCAAGCCCGCGCCGGTGGTGGCGGAAATCCCAGGCGGATTCCCGGCAAGGGCGCCTCCAACGGCGGCGGTTAGGGGCGTGAGGGCGCAAACTTTGCCTCTCCCTCACGCGTTCCGCCTCCTCCTTCGCGAGCATTACTGCTTCGCAGAAGGAGGTGAATGCTTCCCATGCCCTTTCGCTCCGTACCATGGCTTGGACCAGAGCCGAACGCGAGAGGTCACCGCCGCCAATCGCCTCCAAGAGGACACGGCGGGGCTCCGCCCAAGCAGGGCAGACCTCCACCATATCCACCGTGTCCTCCGGGCGATCCACACAGTAGTGACACCGGGGCGTTTCCTCCCGCCTTATCCGAAACAGGAACCTCCCGAATCGAATATGGCCCTGTAGCTAATATCTCTGAGGTCAACACATATCTGCAGACTTGACATTCGATAACAAACGACATCTGACCTTCCCTCCCATCTTGAGGCCCTACCAGATATCATGGACAGTTCTAGCTTCAGATCAGAAACATAACATATATCACACCCGCATTGCTATTCTGTAACCATCTCACCGTGAAAACTTAGGTGAAGTGAGCGTGGAGTAAGCTGTCATTGTCATCGATACCTACTGATGCTAAGGCAGTGACAGTTCACTTCAAGCTCACTTCACGTTTTCACGGTGAGATGGTTACAGAATAGCAATGCAGTAGTCCCTGCATAGGTGTACCTACAGTACACCTACATTTCGCCAGTTATTTTTAAGTCCCATGTAATAGGGGCGAGCCTATTGCCAAAACTGGGTTCAAATCCAAACTCCGGGCTGCTACTAAAAAAATCCCGATGGAAAAACCCAATAGCACTTTTCCCGACCTGGGAATCGAACCCAGAACCTCATGCTCCCTGCCAGGGTTGCGGGAAAGTCCGAAAGGGATACCGGGACCGGGGCAACAGGCAACTGAAGGAACACGGGTGGGTTTTAGTCAGTAAAAGTCTGACACGCCCTTCCGTTCCCCGCCCAGAGCAGGAGAAGTCATTGGATGATTTCCCACCCTCAAAAAAACAAAAAAAAAAGGACGTCATGCTCCCCAGCAGCGCTTGCGACCACTGGACCAGCGAGGCAGTCCGTCTTCCGATCCGTCTCCATAATCAGCCTGTAATATTCCCACTGTTGGGACACAAGCCTCCTCTCTGTGAGAGGCAGTGGGCCGTAATCCACCACGCGGGCCTAGTGCGGGTTGGTAGATGTCACATGTCTTCGAATTCTTGGTTCTAGAACATGGTTTCCTCACGATGTTTTGGGAGCAGTGGTATAAAGTTAATCACGCAAAGTAAAGTGCCTGACCGGGTTCAAACACCTTCATGCAAGACTCCAAGTCGTACTTGGCTGGTTTTAATTAATTATTTGATTAGCGTCGACTTAAAAGATTTTTATAATTACAGAATACGTCACGACAAGATGTTTTTTTTTAAATCGAAAATAAACTAGGTGCTTTTTTTTGATGCACTATGCTTATTTCCCCCCTCCTTTTTATATACTTGTACATATTTTTAAAATTACGTAGGTGTAAATACGTGTCTATCTTGTATCTATAAACAAAAATAAGAACTTTAATACCTACTTTAATGAACTAACCCACATCACTCAAACTGCACATAAATCACCTACTAGGCCTCACATACTCATAAACATTTCACCCACGTTTAGATCACTTACTTATATTTTAAGGAATAAAATTTTAAATAAAGGTAACACTTTTAAATTAATTATACTTAAGTTTTTCAAAACCGTAGTAGACCAACTAAACATTTTTGTTGGCATCAACCAAACATCTTTGTTGGCATCAACCAAACATCATCGTTGACATCTTACGAAGAAAAAGGCACTGGAAACCGAAATACAGGCTTTGCCTAGTTCGGTTGCAGTGGCTACATCCATTATATTGGAAACTATTACTGCCAAACTATTTTTGTAAATTATTACTACATTTGAGAAATAAATTTATTTATTTACTAACTATTGGTGCAAACTTAACTCAGATACTTTAGCTTCTGCTCGCGACTTTGTCCGCGTCACATCCTCTTCTACCCACCGAGTCGTATCGCATCGCCCACCCACTATTACTTCATTTTCGCAACGTTTCTCAAAATAATATTGGGCTGAACAAATGCAAAAATATGTCAAGGGATTTCTGTTTCCTTATGTCACAGTATAAATTAGCACAGTATTCTATCTCCATAGAACACGGACAAAACTACGCGCTTCGAAATCTCAGGCAACTGAAGGAACACGGGTGGGTTTTAGTCAGTAAGAGTCTGACACGCCCTTCCGCTCCGCCCAGAGCGGGAGAAGTCATAAGATGATTTCCCAACAAAAAAAAAAAAAAATCTATAATCAGTACCTACGCAACTGTATCGAGTGCGCGGAAGGTTTATCTACCGACCGGCCGTAGGTAATTATTTTAAGGTCACGGCCGAGATATAATACTGCTCTTCTTTCTTATTATCATAATACTACTACTTATTCTGTGTTAAACAGGTATTCCTAGTGCAGACACCAGTCTCTCACAAACTAGTGTCACATAGTTTTTTTTTTAAGCATGTGTAAATTGTTTGATCCCATTGTTTTTGAAGAGAAAATAAATTATTTGAATTTGACTTATTCTGTGCCTGTGTGTTAATCTTTTAAGACAGTCAGAAATTCCCATTTAATATTCGTCTTAAAAATTTAAATTAAAATATTTATATAACTAGTAGTTGGCTTAGCTATTACCGCCAACATTTTGATAACTTATCAGACGTCAGAAAGCCATGTTAGTATAATTAGGAATTTAAATTATTAATTAGGTAAGTACTTTCTTATTTCTTTTAGCTAACGTTTCGAGGTGACACACGGTAAATTCTCTAAAATGAGAAATCTTTTTAATTTTCTTTTATTCGTTCTAATCAGTGTGTTGGTTAATAAAGTCGTTTATGGTAAGTAATTTTAATAAATTCTAACAATGTCCTAATACAGGGTGGCAATGTATGCACCTGCATCCGTCAAGGGAGTGATTTCACCCGTCAAGGGGGTGATTTCACCCGTCAAGGGAGTGATTTCACCCGTCAAGGGGGTGATTTCACCCGTCAAGGGGATGATTTCACCCGTCAAGGGGGTGATTTCACCCGTCATACTAAACAACTTGAGAAAACGTATGGAATAGTAGATTTTTTTTCGCGATTTCTGTATTAGACTGTCATCTACCTAGCCTTTGGGGTCGGCTTCTTCCAATCTAACCGGATGAAGCTGACTACTTACATTTAAAGAGTGGATTAGACCCATGGTAAAAAAATAAAATTATTATGACCCATTTTCGGATTTAGGGCAAACAAAAATATAATGTTGTTTATCACTTCAACTGACAGCTGTCAAAATAATCTTTCGTGCTCAATAAACCACAAGAATGAAAGAGATATGGCGCTTAGTTTCACAGATATGCATAAAAGTTGGACCATAGTCGAACTGCCGTGGTACGAAGAACATCTGCAGTCAACTATATTTTGACAGCTGCTGTAGACAACTATCAGTGGAAGGGATAATAATTTTTCCCCGTAAATAATGTGTCAAAATATTTTCAGGAGATAAAGCGCCCAATTGCCAGGTGCCATATCAGGAAGAAATTGAACGTTTGTGTCTAGCATATATACCAAGGTTTGTATACATAACCCGACCATTACCAATAATAATGATTATAACTCAATATCAGCCAGAATGTCGCTTAATACAAATAGCCCGTGAACCCTCGATATTATCATTATCAGCATCATCAGCCTACAGCAGTCCACTGCTGGACATAGGCCTCTCCAAATGCACGCCATTCAGGTCGATTCTCGGCAACTCACATCCAGTTGCTACCAGCCACCCTGTGAAGATCGTCGCTCCACCAGACTGACGGCGTCCTACCTTACGTTTTCCGATTCGCGGTCTCCACTCAAGAACACGTCTACCTCTATATCTATATCTTGTCGATATTATACTCCAGACTAAATATATTTCCAATAGCACCGTTGTGGCCAATGATTAAAGGCTCTTACATACTGGCGCGATTCGTCGCGCGACGCGAATTTTAACAAAACAATTTCTGAGAAAACTTCACGGCGAACAATGCGGTGGCGTCGCGTCGCGCGACGGATCGCGCCAGTATGTAGGTCAGTGCCTTAAAACCGCTGGAATTCAGAGCCGTAAAAATGATTCTTCTTTTTGTTCGTAGTTTGGTATTTTTATGATTATTAAACTTGAATTATCTACAGTAATTTTTTTAAAGCCATTCGCATTTTCGCAATATAATACAGCACAGACTATGGGTGTCTGTGTGTAGTATACATCGCGTTTCGGTATACCTGGGTACACACTGTCACCTGGGTACACACTGTCACCTGGGTACACACTATCACCTGGGTACACATTGTCACCTGGGTACACACTATCACCTGGGTACACACTATCACCTGGGTACACACTGTCACCTGGATACACACTATCACCTGGGTACACACTGTCACCTGGGTACACACTATCACCTGGGTACACACTGTCACCTGGGTACACACTGTCACCTGGGTACACACTATCACCTGGGTACACACTGTCACCTGGATACACACTACCACCTGGGTACACACTATCACCTGGGTACACACTGTCACCTGGGTACACACTATCACCTGGGTACACACTGTCACCTGGGTACACACTATCACCTGGGTACACACTGTCACCTGGGTACACACTGTCACCTGGGTACACACTATCACCTGGGTACACACTGTCACCTGGATACACACTATCACCTGGGTACACACTGTCACCTGGGTACACACTATCACCTGGGTACACACTGTCACCTGGGTACACACTATCACCTGGGTACACACTGTCACCTGGGTACACACTATCACCTGGGTACACACTGTCACCTGGATACACACTATCACCTGGGTACACACTGTCACCTGGATACACACTATCACCTGGGTACACACTGTCACCTGGGTACACACTATCACCTGGGTACACACTGTCACCTGGGTACACACTATCACCTGGGTACACACTGTCACCTGGGTACACACTGTCACCTGTGTACACACTATCACCTGGGTACACACTGTCACCTGGGTACACACTGTCACCTGGATACACACTATCACCTGGGTACACACTGTCACCTGGATACACACTATCACCTGGGTACACACTGTCACCTGGGTACACACTATCACCTGGGTACACACTGTCACCTGGGTACACACTATCACCTGGGTACACACTGTCACCTGGGTACACACTGTCACCTGTGTACCCAGGTGACAGTGTACCCAGGTGATTCGATGTCTCATCTAGGTGCATCGAATTCCGTTCAGCTGTTGAGGCGTGAAAAGTCAGACAGCCAGACAGAGTTATTATTATGGATGTAATCTCACCATTCTTCTACCCTTATGCTTACGTCACAGATGGATTGGAGAAGGTTGTGGGAATCCGCTGGATCGATGTGGTGACGCTTGAAGGTGCCCGATGTCCAGCAGTGGGCGTCTTACAGCTGAAATGATAATGATGGCAATAATATTTTTGTTTTACATGGACAGTTTTTTTTAGGTTTCCCGGCTTTTCTCGTATATAAAACAAAACATTTAATTTTCCAGGTATTACTATGACATAAATAACGATGAATGTGTTTTCTTCATTTACGGAGGGTGCGGCGGTAGTGCTAATAATTTTATGAATAAAGAGGAATGTGAACAGGATTGTAACGTTCAACCGAACGTTGATATTGGTAAGTGTAAAGGACCCCGTAAGCTGGTGTGACCCCGATAGAACAATTTCCGTGAAGATTTCATAGAAATTGTTCCACCAGAGTTCGCCTGTGTTCGCGAGCCTTGAGGCCGCGTCCAATGTCACTTTTTGTTCGAAAAACCGGAAAGCGCCCTGAGGCCCTAGACAAAGTGACATTCTATCAGCGATAACGATGATGGAAAAGGCAAAAATGTATAGGACTGACATAAGCTATCGAAAAGCTTATGTCAATCCTGTTGAAAGTAGTTGTAGAAATACGAAACGCTTTCGAAGCGATTGTCACTTGTTTAGGCCCTCTGTGTCGTCGCGGCACAGTGGTAGACCTTGACCAGGACATAGGCTACTTTTTATCCCTATATTCCCACGGAATCGAGAGTTATGCGGGTGAAACCGCGGGGCGCAGCTAGTATACCTATAGTACCTGTCTATTGACTTGCTGCTTGAGCTATTCTCAGAACTATAGGTATCGTACGACCTTTCGGTTTTTTTTTTTTTTCTAAATTATTAATAAACTGGAGTCAAAGGAGATCATTCACCGTCCATACATTTTTGGAGTAAACAGGTGAAAGTCAAGGCCAAACAAAAAAAAGCTATATTCCGAAAGAGTACGGTTTTCCTTCCTTTTTCATTACTACAAGCCAATACTTTCATTAGATTACTTTTTATTATTTTAACTACAAAATATACTGAAAGCAGTATTTTTCAAAATCGTATAACAGCTCAGGGAATTACCGTGCAGGTTTGGCCCAATAGTAAAAAGTGAAGAGAATAATATTTTCTAACGGAATATATCATTTTATTTATTTGGCCGGCACTTTCATAATTAAGCCCAAAATGAATGATCTCCTTTAATATCATCGTCATTGCTTGATGACTTTTTCACGTTAGTGGAAAACCATTGTGTGCACCTTACGTATAACGGATCGCCGTCAAATAACTGGCTATGCATAACCGGCTTGGGTCTAGTGCGACATGCTGTATATATTGTTTTACCGAGACCGAAGTATGTGCGCGGCGAGACGGGGGGCATTCGCTAATTCGTCAACGCTCACGGCGACCCGCCGCTCATTCGTCAACGTTGCCGGCATCGCCGCGCATTCCTAAGACGCGGTACAGCTGTCACAATATGCTTTACAATATAACGAAATAGTATAGCGTAGTCTAAACTGCTCTTTCACATCAAGCGAACCGTTGGCTTGTTTGCCATCCAATAACAAAATATAAAAAAAGTATTGTCAAAATGTTGTTTTCCAGAACAGAACGCGAGAACTTCTGGTTGCTTAGTGCCGTATGAGAAACCAACAAGAACTTGCCTCGCTTACATTCCAAGGTGTGTAAAACGGTACAGTACGACACAACTTAGATGTAGCATCGGCGAAATTCGTAAAACCGATCACCATCCGAATTGGGTGCGCGTTCAAAATCTCCAATCTTTATTACTGCTTTTGGTGAAAATTATCTTTACGCAAACGTAATTACTTGTAAAGTCATATAACCAAATACATTCGTAAAATTGACTTTAATTAATGCAAATTTTCAAAATGTGACATCTTAGTTGTGTCGTACTGTACAGGCGTTAAGCGCTTAACGAAGCCAAAAGTCTCTTGTTTTCCCCGAAATTGTGTTTTTTTTTTCGTTCTGGACCATACATTACCATAGTTCCAACTTTTTCAGACGTTTTTTTAAAGAAAGCATGTTAATTTTATGAACCCACAAACCCTGACCCGTTGCATGCACCCATAAACACAATGTTTTGCGTGCTTTACGTTGCGCACTACCGTAAACAGCGATTTTTCACACCAAAAATAAAAGTCGTTTCCCAGCAAATTATTTTTGTGCAATGTTACTTAACTTGATGTACAGAATGCGTAGTTGACGGCTATGTGATGGGTATTTTTACACCCTGTATTAACGCTTGCCAATTGCGAGTACTGCGCACCTGACCTTTCTGGAGAACATCACAAATAATGTCACTTGTATACAGGGTGTTAAGTTAAACACCGTTATCCTTGAAACCAGTGGTTTGGTGTCATTTGTAGAACGTAAAATCAATGAAAAATTACGACTTTTTTTTTTAAATTACTTTTTACCACTTGTGTGCCTTTCACCTATGCGCTAGGGCAACGAACTTGCGTCTCAACACGAGTGGGGGGCGTGTGACGTGACCTGACCGGCCGTGAGCGCGACCCCTCTCTCAGACAGTCAGCTGTTTCGCTAGCGAGAGCGGTGTCGCAAAGAAACTTTTTAAATTTTTTTAATGAAAATATCGTTTTAAAAAGCTTAAATGACTTTTTTTTTAGATATTACTATGACATAGAGGAAAATAAATGCGTTTTCTTCGTTTTCGGCGGCTGCGGCGGAAGTGCTAATAATTATTATAGTCAAGAGGAATGTCAACAGATTTGCGTGAAAGAACCAAAGATGCGTACATCTTATAAACGTAGGTACCTATATAAATTAAAGAATAAAGGCGAGGCGGCGCACATCTGGCGAGGCGCAGCGCAGCGCATTCGTTACTGCCAAACAAATATCGACCTTACTTGAGTTGAAATAAAGTTGAAAATAAATAAACTTTCACTAGCTCGAGAGCGCGTCTAAGCGGAAAAAGGCGTGAGTCTCAGGTTATTTATTCTCAACTTTATTTTTAGGTGCGCAACGTTGATATTTGTTTGGCAGTGACAAACGCGCCGCGCTGTGCCTCGCCAGGTGTGCGCCGGCCCTAAGGAAGTGTCTCAGCTGCCGGCGCCGGCGCCGTGTACCGAATTGGCTGCCAGCGCCGCACCGCTTTTTGCTGACTTTGGTTGTCAATTTGGCATTTATGGAGTAGAATGGTGGGGTAGGCAGGCAAGTACCCTATAAATAAAACATGAACACAAACTATATACAGGGTGTTAGGGTAAACACCGTTATCCTTGAAACCAGTGGTTTGGTGTCATTTATAGACCGTAAAATCAATGGAAAATTATGACATATTTTTTAAAATTACTTTTTACCACTAGAGTATGTCATCCTTTCACATAAGTGCTAGGGCAATGAACTTGCGTCTCAACACGGGTGGGGGGCATGAGACGTGACCTGACCGGCCGTGAGCGCAACCCCTCTCTCAGTCAGTCAGCTATTTCGCTAGCGAGCACGGTGTCGCATAGAAGTTACTCGGTCATTTATTTTTATATTTAATTAAGACAAACCATGGGTTTGAATGACAAGAGTGTTTACCCTTACACCTTGTATAGCATATTTTTCCATAAGCATAACTTCCATATATTCCAGTAATAAAGTAGGTACTATCCGGAACCGGATACTACCCTAACCGACTAATAATCTGATCTAACTAACTATAGTTAGATCAAATTATTATTCGCAAAAAAGGTTAGGTTAGAACTGTGACCCCCTACAAAAACGACTAGAATATTTATAGAAAAAAAAATTCTTTAATTAGGGCAGTTTCTATTTTTATTATTTATTTATTTCATCAAAATAGCTTTTTAGTTAGTTGGGGTTCTGGATACTGAAGGGTTTCCATAAACGCCACGCCGCCGGTGTTCGTTTTGGAAGCTGGCGGCGCCGGCAGCAGATGTTTTCAAGACCCCCACAATATCGCGATATCGCGGGCGCTGCAAGGGTAGCGCTGCGTCGCGCCCGCGACAACGCCGCTGTTTGCACAAGCCTTTAATCTGGGCTGCCGGCAGTAGCGACACTGCCGGTTCCCAACGGCGTTTTGTCGGGAGCGCCGGCAGCGGAGGCACTGCCAAAGCATAATATTTAGAATAATATTTTTTAAATAAAATAATAGATAGTAGTTTATTAAACCATAATTAATACTTAATTACAGGCACGCATTTAACGCAGGATCAGATGAATGCGTTACGTTTATGGATTTCCAGGAAAATGGCGAACACGTCGAGACCATAGACAATTGTGAAGAGCAGAAGAGACTCGTAAGGTATAATTAATAAATAAATACATTACTGAGTAAAAACAGTATTTTTATTTGCCCTTAACTAATTCTACCGTCTACGTAGGATGTGCACGGAGAGGGTTTGCTACGGCCGCCAAATAACGGCCGCAGTAACGGCTGTGATGAAAATGATGGCACTTATAATAACAGCTATCTGCCAGTGAAAGTCCTGTCAAAATCGGTCCAAACGTTTCGGAGATTAGGCGGAGCAAACAGACAGTCTGTGAGGCTGTTATTTTGACATTACAAACAGACACTTCGATTTTATTTATTTGATGACGGAGGATGATGATGTATGATGATGATGAATCAAATCAAAAGTCATTTATTCAAACTAGGCTGAGAATCAGCACTTTTCGAACGTCAAAATTACATAAGACAAGACAGTCCCCCAAAACGCCCGCCCACCCTTCACCACTTCCTAGAGCTTTAGCTGGGATGATGATGATGATGATGATGATTATGATGATTATGATTATGATGATTATGATTATGATTATGATGATAATGATGATGGATGGCTTTAAAAAACTAATTAACTTTTTAATGAAACAGCATTTTCAAAACCAATATAAGTTTTAATTTACACAAGGCTACCGTTTACAATATATTATACTCTTCTAACAAGAGATAGTCTGCTTGGGAGACGGTTCCCTTACAAACACTTTCGCATTCATTCCGGGTATCAAAATTATTTTCGTTGCCTCCGCAGCCGCCATATATGAATCGCACACATTTTTTTCTTGAAGAATCATAGCCATACCTGAAAGTGTAAGCGTAATCAGCCTATAATGTTCCCACTGCTGGGACGCAGGCCTCCTCTCTGTGAGAGAGAGTGGGCCGTAATCCACCACGCGGCCCCAGCAGGCGTAGCATGGCGTTTTCTATCTCTACGAAGAATAGACATAGCTTTTTCTATACAAAGTGACAGTTCGTTTCTTCATTTTTGACATCCACCGTAGAAATCTTTCTACAATCTGTCATTTTGTCTTTAATTTCTAACGATCTTTGTCTCGGTCTTTTTGTAGGTAGACTTTCGGAAGAAAGTTTTCTATCCTTACTGTCAAAATCACACTGACAACCGAAAAATCCTATGACAAAACAAAGAATTTATTCTGAGTCGAAATATGTAAAAGAGTGAATTTCGTAAAAAGTGCAGTTGACTCTTTCTATTTTGCTGCCGTCCCGTACTGTCTACTGTCTACAGGAAACGTCATTTTTGTCTACTCTTCCGTCGACAAAACGGTGATCATGCTACGCCTGCAATGCGGGTTGGTAGATGTCACATGTCTTCGAATGCTTGGTTCTAGGACATGCCGGTTTTACTCACGATGTTTTTCTTCACCATTTAGAGAGCAGTGTGATGAAATGATTTACACAACGTAAAGTGCCTGCTTGGGTTCAAACCTACAACTCTTGCTTCTTGTTTCTATTTGTACGACGGGTCTTGAAGATCTAAGACCCAACCGTATGATGGACAATGGTGCCGATTCTCTTGTAAACCGAACTAAACTAACTAAACTATCACTAAAATTCCTTACTTTTTACTATGAGAATCTTAGAGCTGCCACAGATATTATAATACTAGAGCTGCCAAAAAAAAATCTCTAAATTTAAAAAATATTTTGACACAACTAAAATCGAATTTGACAATCGCGACTCCACTTGGTACCTACTTGTTTGCCTAGCACGTGATTTTTTTTGAGCGCGCAATGTGGCCGTCTCGACGTATTTTTATATGGAATTTTCCACTTCTTGGAAGAAAACAAAAAAAAAAACCAACATGTTGAGTATTACGGGTTTGCTGGTTGCAAAGGGAGTCAACATTTTCATTATTTTTGGGATAGGACATACCATTTTCGAGATATAAGCAAAAGAAAATATAAAAAAAGATACAGTACCGTTTTGCAACTGAATTGGAGGCGTTGGTTTGAATTTTAGTTCATGACATCTAATTTTATTCCACACATTTTTAATCGTGATTAAAAATAGAGGATTTTAGATATACCACAAAAATTTTGGTTAAAACGTCAAATTCAGAATAGCATTTTCACTAAATTAAATCTCAGTGCCATCTTAGTGCTGTCAAACTAAATTATAGTTAAGTTGTGTCACTTTAGTTAATTTTCAGAATGGGAAATCGTCGTTTGACAGGAATAAACTAAATTTTAGTGATTTTTAGTTTAGTGTAGAGAATTTGTGACAAGAGAATCGGCATAAATGATAAATGATTAATGATTTTATTTCTGTAAGTAGGTTTGTACAAACACTTTTACACGTCAATCACATTTTTAAAACTAGATGAGGTCGGCGTTTCTTATCTGACCACTCTGAGAAGAAAGGCCGAAACAAACTCAGAGGTCACAGTCTCTTTTAAAGTCCAGACATAATCTTGGTCAGATTATGTGAAGACCATGTAGATTGGTGTCTGAAATGGTCTTTTGAGGAAAGAACCACACAGATTGAGTGGACCTGTCCAGTCAGTGCACGCATTTGTCAGTA
The DNA here is from genome assembly GCA_947363905.1 of Lithophane semibrunnea. Classification (NCBI taxonomy): domain Eukaryota; kingdom Metazoa; phylum Arthropoda; class Insecta; order Lepidoptera; family Noctuidae; genus Lithophane; species Lithophane semibrunnea. Next base: position 4,625,999 of record OX376216.1, on the reverse strand, counting down.
ATCGTGCAGCTCAACTCCGAATTTAAGGAGCTCAACGATTTGACGAACAATACCAAAGAAAGGACATTTGGTTAGGCCGCATAAATTACTCAAACTGCCAGACTATGATTAATTAAAATTAAGAAAAAATAAATAATAAAAAAGAAAAGAAAGATCCACATAATCTTCACATATAATCTTCATTATAAACAGAATCTATGTACCAAAATTCAGCTGGTTATCCAAAAAAATGTCTAATAATCGTGGACTGCTGTGGAGGAGCGACGGTGCCTTGAAAAATGTCACAAGATGTTGAATTTTAAGGGCGCACCCTACCTCAAATTGCTTAGCATGATCCTCTGTTATGCCGAAAATACTGGAGCATTAATTTTGAAATAAATATATGGTAAAGTTGAGGATTGATGCTAGGTCCTATGTTTGGCGAAAACACGATTAAGTACATAAAATGTTCTCGATAGAAAAAAGCCAAAGTTACCTCTAAACAGAACTATAAACCGCTGGTCAAAAAACACTTCAAATTAGATCATGAAACTTTGCATAATAACTGAACTATCTATATGGTCTTATGATTATTATTTTTTTATTACCATTATTTTCACCGTAAAAAGCTATTTACCTAAACTTTTCGACGCTTTAAAGCCGCTAGCGCCCCACCCCGTCTCGTTCTCACTCAGGCCGCGAGTAGTATGGTATGGGATAAAATCTGAGGTAGGGTGCGCCCTTAAATTTTTAATACATCTATTTTTTTTTTGTTAGGTACGTACCTTGGCATATACGCCATACAATGCTCAATCTGTGCTTCGCTTCCAAATTTTAATATTGGTTGGCTGCACCTGTTGTCGACAGCAGCTGAAATAATAAAAGAAAGAAAAAAAATATATTTTAATCATCATCTGCCTAGCCTTTTCTCAACTATGTTGGTGTCGGCTTCCAGTCTAACCGGATGCAGCTGAATACCAGTATTTTACATGGAGCGACTGCCTATCGGACCTCCACAACCCAGTAACTGGGTAATACGATACCCCTTGGTAAGACTGTTTGTCAGACTTTCGGGCTTCTGACGACCCGTAACGACTGTCAAAGATCCACAAATGACAGCCGGGACCAACGGCTTAACGTGCTGTCCGAGGCTCGGAGTAGTCTCGATATGTAAAAAAATATATAATAATACTTAATCCCATAAAAAACACAACATGTACAAAAATGTAAGTCTCGCAACGCACTTCTACCGCTACAAGTAGTAAGATCTAATGTAAAACCAAGTCGGTTAATTTATTCAATACCTATCGATGGGAGTTTATCCAACAACTTTGTCATAACTTGTTTCCTAATTAGTTAAATAACAACATTTTATAGTGACTATAACAGCATGTATTGTTCCCACTGCTGGGACACAGGCCTCCTCTCGGTCCAGTGCGGGTTGGTGTCACTTAATGACACTGACAGCCCTTAAACGTAGTTTAGGTGCTGATCGCGTTCAGTGTCATTGGTGAACTCTGCCCACATATTCCGCACCGTTATTTTAAGGTGTATCTTTTCATACACGAAATATTTTAAGGGATCATTGTACTCGTCATTATGAACAACTTTCACACCAAACTTTGGCACCAAAACTGAAATCGTGAAAAAAATCAGCTTTTCCCTACATTTTGATGAGCTATGCGAACAGTAGGGAACAGCTGATATTTTTTTTCGATTTCAAGCATTAGTAAAAGATACACCTTAAACGGCGCAGCGTTTCCGTGGCAACATGCGGCGTTGTGTGTCAAAAATTCAAAATTTTTTCTAGGATAAAATTATTTCGCGTTGTAAAAAATCAGCCCTAGCCAGCTAAGGGCGAATTCGACCAAACTTTTATCCCTAGTATAAGTCTAATCCAGCGAATAAACATGAACTTTTTGACAGATTTTCTATATAAAAACTGTCAGACGTCAATTAAATAATAATGATATGGTTAAATCGGCCCTAAGTTAATTATATTTACCATCAACATAATATATGAAGACTAGAATCCCAACAAATATAAAAAGAAAATTAAATATAGATTTCATGGTGCACAACTTTTCTTTACAAATAGCAATGGATAACAAAATAAATGATGGCTCACAAGGTAAGTTTAACCATTAAATATGTCCATTAAGCCCTGTTCCATTGCTGCCCACGGCTACGCTACGCACGTGTACCTACTTAGCTTTGCTATGTATAAAAAAAAACAACCGACTTCCAAAAAAAAAATACTACCTACTTTTTTTTTTTTTTTTAAAGTCGGTTGGTTTTTATATAATTTGTTTTTCTCTTTTTAGTACTGGTATGTATACTTACTAGTACCTGCTACGTAAATACCCAATGACAGGATGTTATTATAACATCATCCACATACACTAAGATACGTATTATTGAAGCTAAATCAAAAAGTACCTAAGCAAAGTTAAAATAAAATGTCTACGGGACCACGGCGCAAGTTTCCTACACCATAAGAAAAAAGAACTATCAAAATCGGTCCTCTACGAAAATATCGGCGAACATACTTCTATATAAAAAAAGTTGACACAAACGATCATAGAATCTCCTCCCTTTTTTAAATTGGCCCAGTGGTAACGGCCCCGACATACGAGGCCGTAAAAAAAAAAAAGGTCGTGGATTCGAACCCAGGCAGGCGCAGGCGCTTTACTTTGTGTTAATAATTTCATCACCAATGCTCTCAAAACGGTGTAGGAAAACATCGTGAGGAAACCGGCATGTCCTAGATCCAAAAAATTCGAAGACATGTGACATCTACCAACCCGCAGTAGGCCCGCGTGGTGGATTACGGCCCACTCCCTCTCGAAGATAGGAGGGTCGTGTCCCAGCAGTGGGAACATTATAGGCTGATTATGTAATAATTTAGCCGGGATCTACATCTACTGCAAGACTGCTACCACTGAAAGATCACCAAAGACGAAAGATAGCACTGTAGTGCAGTGCTATACGGATCTTTTGGTGCATTAATGACATTGACACCATATAACTACGTGGCTCAACGCAATCATGTTGAAAAATACCGATGAATTATGGCCAGCCCGAACTTGTAGGAATTGCAAGTGAGTCTAAACGCAGCCTATACTGACATGTCATCTGTCTTTTGATTCTGATAGGTGACACTTCCGCTCCGCTCATGATTTTTGTACAATGTGGAAATTATTAAAACCCATAATAATCTAAATGAATCATTCTTTTTCATTTCCACATCGTACAAAAATCATGAGCGGAGCGGAAGTGTCTATGCGCAGAAGACTGCGCGAAGTGCAACTAACACTTTTAGGAACCGAATGGGCCACATGAGGCTAGTGTGAGTGAGTTAGCATGCGCGAAATTTCGGAAAGCCTTGGTTTGAGTTTCAGACCGGCCAAGATTCATCAGCCGTATTGCCTCTCCGTGCATATCTTACGCAGCAGTGGAATAGCACCTTTATCAAATACCTTCATGGCTATTTAACCTATTACAAGCTAATAATTTGCGACATTCATACCTATTTTAATTGCTTTTTCTGTCCATGCGAAAATAACAAAATTCCATGTAAATAGGTAATCAAGGTGGGGCAAAAATAATGTCATTTTGTTTAAAATGAAAAAAATTGGGCCCTATTTTTCACGGAAAAATTATTCACAGGTGTTAAAAACATTATTATGTCGTCAGAAGCCCGAAAGTCTGACAACCAGTCTTACCAAGGGGTATCGTATTGCCCAGTTACTGGCTGGTGGAGGCCAGATACCTAGGCAGTCGCTTATTTAAAAAAAATCCGGTTAAACTGGAAGCCGACTCCAACATAGTTGGGAAAAAGCTAGGCAGATTGTTTCGAAGTCGAAATCATTATATCGGATAAGACCATTTTTGTGCTCGTTTTACGGCATTTTTAACCAACTTCCAAAAAGGACGAGGTTCTATATTCGTCTGTATGTATTTTTTGTGTTTTCATCGATATTTTCGCAAATTGCGAACCGATTAAAAAAAAATCTTTTTAATTAGACTGTGATTTCAATGTTGGCTTGCAAGACATAGAACCCTGTAAGTCCATCTGGTAAACGCGGATTTTCAAAGAAACCCAAAGAAAGGAGTCTGGCGCTGTCATAAATTTAATTCGTACGTGTCCTCAAAAAGTTACTGCGACCAACCTGGATATAGCGCTTGTCGGCCGCTGCCGCAGCACCGCTCGCATCGCTCGCTCGGCTCGCGCGTGTTTGATTGCTCACAGTTCTAAACTAACCAAACCGTTTATTCAGGGTCCCACAAAAACTACGAATTCGACTCCCATTGCAAAAATCTACGATTTATGTGGAAGTAGCTCGCACACAATCGCCACAGTAACCTACTGATTAGATTAGAGTCTATTTCAATAATAGACAGATGGAATGTTCATTATACCTATCACTCACAATCCCATTAGACAATTATAGAAAAAAAAAAACAAATGCAATAAAAAATAAGGTTAGAACAATGCAATAACGGTCCATTATCGTAACACAATCATCGATTATTTCCCATATTAGTGGGAATATCGGTAGTATCGGGACGACTACGGACCTCTAGAGGTCGTAGTCTTGTTCTAGAACAAGTTGTACGTTTAATAAAAAATCCCCATTTATTTAAATAATTTTAATTAAGTATAGCTACTGACACACGCGATTTTTAGTTTACATACTGCACTAGTGCGGAAAAGTACGCCATAGATATACTATTTTACAAATATTGTTTCCAATTTATTAACGAAACGAAAATAAGCGCAATTTAAAAAAAATTACTGTTTATCCCTGTACACGTGTTGATACTTGAAATTTTATTTTATTTAAATGAAATTAAATTTCAATTATAAACACGAATAATCGCAATATATTTAGGGAGAAACAGTCTTGTTTTTTTTAAATTTCGCGCGTGTTTTCAGGATCAACTTTCGTTGGCCAGACTCTATACCTTACATAACTGCGAACCGTTTAGTAGTGCACACGAACGACATACAAACATGAGAATAATATTTGTATTATCTATGTTCTTTGTGTTTGCTCCACCGAGCCGCCAACAAGAACAGAGGGATCGCAGAGCCTTAACAAACATACGAGGTATGTACCTTAACTATTTCATGATCTGCCTAGCCTTTCCTCGACTATTTTGGGGTCGGCTTCCAGTCTAACCAGATACAGCTGAATACCAGTATTCTACATAGAGCGACTGCCTATCTGATCTTCACAACCCAGGAAATGGGCCGCGCACCGACGTACGCGTTTTATGCGCGTGTACTCTCATAGATTATTGCAATTCTGAGTCCTATGCTAATTACATAAAGCTTATTTTAAAATCCTCCTACAAACACCGCGTACGCGCGGCCTCCGAGCAGCAACCGAGCAGTCACCGAACAGCGAAATACGCCTATATGTAAATTTTTGATCGGAAAAGTAAAAAAAAAAAAAAACTGACTTCCAAAAAAACACAAAAGTGCAAAATAATTTTGAAATCGATGGCAAAAAAAGAAAATTCAAAACCTCAGACACCAACAGACGGTTGCTTTTTTTTTGGAAATAATTTTTATTGCGCGCTTTTTATTAGGTCAGTTTGTAATTTATCTAAATTACAATAGCCTAATGTCAACTGCTCATCACCTTTTACAAAATATTGTTTTTCCCGATGCAGGGACGTTAGTCGTTGAGGAGTTCTCCTGGTACATCACCAGAAGCTTTGTGACGAGCATAAATTGCTTCGCAACTATATTCAAGTAATCGAATCGTAACCCGTGAATTAATTATTACTGAGCAGTTCCGGTGACCACCTCATCCGTGGCCATCGTCAGTTCCAGTTCACCAAATGGTGCTTTCCGGGAGCAACTGCACGAATTACTATAAAAAATACCCAAATCGCCATAGGTGTGCCTATAATATTTAAAGAGTTTCCTCGACTTCTCCAGGATCCCATCATCAGATCTTGACCTGATGACAATGGGACCACCTCGGAAGTATACCCTTTCAAATAAAAAAGAATTTTGCCACCGCCTCTGCTCTGAAGCATGACCTACCAAACACAAAAAGAATCATCAAAATTGATTCATAATTGGCGGAGTAATCGCGTAATACAACGTGCCGCTACAATGGCGACATTAATATAACACACGGGTAGGGCTAGTGGCCAGTAACCATAAAAATTATAATAAAATAAAATAATTCGTAAATTGAAAAAAAATAATTTTCACACAAACTAAATAATAAAAAAATATTCAAAATTGAGATCACTCTTTGTAAAAGATTCATTCATGTAGGTACCTACCAGCTGGCTTACGTTCCATCGGTCAAGATCCTTTGTCGGCATAATTTGTAGGAAATTGCGCGGCTTTCCTTTTATTCGTCTACATATGATCCGTCACCCCGGCAAATGAACTCTTCGCTACAGTTCTTTAAGTACAGGTTGCTCCAGGATGGTAATTTAGAAAATTGTTAATAAATCAATAAATAATAACATTTAATGAAATTAAAATATTTTCCTAAAACGAATACGCGAAATCGGATACGTGTGTTAAATTAATGTCGTCATGGTAGCGGCACGTTGTATATACACAAAAAAAAACATGTAAATTGATAACTTCCTCCTTTTAAAAGTCGGACCACGCGTTCCATTTCACGTATCGCGTATTCGCTTGCCATTGGGACGCGGCCAGAGACTATCGCTATCGCCACAAGAATTTTGACGCCTGGTTGTTGATTACAGTAAATACCTACCCAATCAATACTTAATTATTATAAATTCGAAAGTAACTCTGTCTGTCCGTCTGTCTGTATGTTACCTTTTGACGCCTAAACCGCTGAACGGATTTCGATAAAATGGAGGCAAGGAGATAGACGGCATCCTGGGGAAGGACATAGGCTACTTTTTATCGACATACCGCGCGGGCGAAACCGCGGGCGGAAGCTAGTAATCCTACTATCCTACTATAATAATATAATATAATATAATATATAATAATATTATAAATGTGAAAGTTTGTGTGTTTGTGTGTTTGGATGTTTGTTACTCAATCACGCAGAAACGGCTGAATGGATTTGGATGTAATTTGGCAAACAGATAGTTTATAACCTGGATTAACACATAGGATACTTTTTATCCCGATATTCCCACGGGATCGAGACTTACGCGGGTGAAACCGCGGGGCGCAGCGAGTGGTTTATATTTGTTAAAAAAGGACTAATTCATTTTATTTCATTTAGGTGCAGATCCCTATTACCGTGAAATCATGAATAATGCTCCCATAATGACCGCTAATGTGATACAAGATACATGGCTATCACCTCACAACAACATTCTTACAACAACATTCGGTATGCCAACAACAGTCCATCTGGAAAAACGTCGCAAGCGAGCACTAGAACGCAAGTTAGAAGTAAAACGCCGCAAGCCAACAATAATACGTCAAAATACAACAACAATACGTCCAAATACAACAACGAAACCTCTCAAGCTAAAACTGGTACGTCGTATGAAACCGATGCCTCGGAAGATACCGATACGTCGCCAATCAACTACAACTACTCGAAGTCCACGCCGTGTACAGTACAGCAGTAAGCCACAAAATCGTCGCAAGATACCCATGCGTCGCAAGATACCGATACGTCGCAAGTCGACTACAACTACTCCTAGTACAACACTTCGTGTACAGAAGATATCGACAACTCGCAAGTCAACTACAACTACTCCGAGTCCACCAGGCCGTGAACAGTACAACAGTAAGCCAAACATTTTATGTATACTAGCACTTTGCCCACGACTTCCTCCGCGTGGATTTCGTACTTTCCACCCCTTTTAAAAGATAGTTTTCGAAAATAAATATTTTGGATCTTTAACATTTACTTAGATAAATAAGTATTCGGGCCAAGTTTCAAGTTTATTAACTAAACTGACGGCCCCGAGTAAAATCCTCCCCTGTAAAATGGACTATCCTTTTTCACCCCGCTGCGCTGCTCTGATAAGTTACATTCCTTGACAATAGTACACACGGCTACACAACACATCAAGCTATACATTTCCAGTATAGGTACGCTGAACGCATTGTACGGAAATCCTATCCTGGAAGCCAACCCCAACATAGTTAGGAAAAGGCTAGGCAGATGAATTGATGATCAGTGACCACTTTTTAACGGACTTCTTCCAAAAGGTGGAGGTTCTCAATTCGTCTGTATGTTTTTTTTTTGTTTGTATGTTGAATGAATTGAAGTGAATTGATTTTGATGATTCTTTTTCTAGGTCATGCTTCAGAGGTGGTCCCATATAAATTTCATTAACTTTGCTTGCGTAGTTTTTGAGTTAGCTTCACTATAAGGTATTTTTGCCACTCTAGACGATGGTTTAAGTGACTCCGTCACTGTTATTTACATATCCTGGTAGTGGTAAGTATTCGAATTCGGCCACCACAACTAAAAAATGAAAAATAAAAACGTTTTACAACAAAAAAAAACTGACTTCCAAAAAAAAACACAAAAAAAGTGAAAAATAACTTTAATTTCGGAAGTCGGTGGCAAAAAACGAAAATTGAAAAGCAACAAACAGAAGGCAAAGGAGAATTTTACGTGCTTTTTGAAGAAATAAAACGTTTCAAGCCCTATTGCGGACGAGTCTTAACAAAAAAGAAGATAATATTGTAGTTCGTGAACTACAATATTATCTTCTTTTTTTACAAAACCCGGTAGTAGACGTGTCTACTACCGGGTTTTGTAACGCTCGTGAAGTTGTGAGCGAAATAAATTACTTACCTAGTTGAAAAAAGCTGTTTTTAAGTTACACTAAATACAAAAACATTTTTCTTACCCTTCTCAGGGATCCTGTATAGTAGGTATACCTACCAACAAACCACAAATCTGGAACAAGGATATTTTTAAATTAATAGCGTCTATTTTCTTTACCCCCATTGAACAATTAAAGTACTTATCCATAATTTCCTTAATCCATTATCTACTAAAAAAAAAGACAATTATGTCATAAATTTATAATGGTTTGCGCGCCGCGGTGAGTAGAGTAGCATGATTCAAGATAAAATGGAGTACTACCTCGCACGCTTTACCAAAACTCATAAGGAATTTTTATACAAAACAAGTTGACGTTTATACAATACTTCGAAATACATAATATTCGGTAAAAAAATACTTGCCAAAATGATAATAGGGAAAATGCATGTATTTTTTTTCAGTTAAAAGACATGAAATCTCAGTTTAATAAACCTAAGAAATGTATTAAAAGTCAAATCCTATTCTTCTCGAGAAGATTTTATTTTATTTTATTTATTTATCTCCGCAGATTACATTCTTATACTACTTAAATAAAAAAGTAAAAAAGAGAGAAAAGAGTAGTAAAAATTAGGTAAATAATTTTCTGCTGCAGTGAAAAGTAAAACGTCCGTTACTATCGCTACAAGATGTGACTTGATTATTAACGATACTGCGTTGTATACATCTCTTTAGAGGCCAATTCTTTTTTTAAATCGTCATTTGGCTTCTCCCGCTCTGGGCGGAGCGGAAGGGCGTGTCAGACTTTTACTGACTAAAACCTATCCGTGTACCTTCAGTTGCCTGTTGCCAAGGGCCCCGGTATCCCTTTCGAACTTTCCCGCAGCCCTGGCAGGACGAACACACCCCAACGGTCATTGGTTCAACATAGCTCGGCCCATTGCCGCTTCACCTTGCTTATTCTGTCAATGGCTACTCCATTTATTTATTACTCCGTGGAAAATGGTGACAATTTTTTTGTAACCTTGGGACAATTTTATTGAGAAAACTATTTAAAACGATATGGTTTACAGAAGTCTAGTAGACTTTGCTATCAACTGGCGTCCTTTGAAGAACTATTAAATTTTCAAAAATATTATTAACAATTGGTGAAATTCTTCTCGAAATTTTTCCTTTTTTTAAACTAATGAAAAAATACTTCTAAGCAACGTTTTGTTTAGTATTTTACTGCCAAATACATCATTTAATTGTGTTTAGTGTCTAAGGTGAGAAGAATGTCGACATTTTGGAGTTTCTGTGCCTTTCTGACTCTCATCAATCTGGCGCATACACAGCAAATATATGGTATGTAGGTACCTAAACAATATGTAAAAAAAAACCTTGCCCGATCCGAAAGAGGCACAAAGGTACTGCAATAAAATTGCCAGAAAGTAATAAAAACTCTTACCTATTAATATCGAAAATAAAAAAAGTGATTGATATTTAAAGTTCACATTTTTACTACCAAAATTATAAATCCATAAAAAAATTACAAATTTTCAACAGGGGTGTTGTGACTTGTAGACACTAGACAACTGCTAAACGACGGCCGCCGCGCGCCATGTAATAATCCGGTAAAATCTCCAAAGAAAAACAGGATAAGCTATTGATTCGGGTCGCCGGATTCGGGCGATTGTTTCGTATGGGTATAACAAATACAGCCGAATTGAATATGTGCCGACCCGAACATGTTTGTAGCAACTATTTTTTTTTTTGGGTTTGGGAAATCGTCGAATGACTTCTCCCGCTCTGGACGGAGCAGAAGGGCGTGTCAGACTTTTACTGACTAAAACCCACCCGTGTTCCTTCAGCTGCCTGTTGCCAAGGTCGCGGTATCCTTTTCGGACTTTCCCGCAACCCTGGCAGGGTTTGTTGCTACCCTAACCATGCGTTTGCACTGGCGGCGCTGGCGAAACATTCAAGACAAAACAATAATATGTTGAAATCTCTAGTTCCTGTCAAAGTTTTAAAGCTCAGCTGCTGAGCTGTCGTCAGAGTTTTAAAGCCATCCAAAGGCTTCTTCTGACTTGGCTTCACATGCCGTCAAGGAATAATCTCTCAGGCATACCGGCTTCCTCACGATGTCCTTCACCATTTTTGAAGCAAGTGATAATTATACAATACGCACATGAATCCGAAAAGTCAGGGGTGCGTGTCTTGGGTTCGTACTCGAGACCTACGACTTGGCAGTCTGACGATCACGACAAGGCTATCACTGCTTACTTGAAATGTCAAATTAGTCTACGAGATTTAAAAACTTTTTACAAAAACAAAAACAACCGACTTCCAAAAAAACACTAAAATAGTGAAAAATAACTTTAATTTAGGAATTCGGTGGCAAAAAACGAAAATTGAAAAGGAAAGACGCCGACTTCCGAATAATATATATTATTCGGATAATAAAATTTTTCATTTTTCAATTTTCAGTTGTGGTAGGTATCTACCCTACACAAAGTAGATCCTCCTTCTTTTTGAAGAATTCGGTTAATAATATAATAGACTTTATGTAACTAATCTTAAGTCTTCTTTCAGGTTCCAGCTGTCAGCTACCAATCGACTCTGGCAACTGTGGCGTGTTTTCTGTTCTGTCTACTCCTACTCTTAAGTAAATATACAGTTACTTTTAAGTTGCTCGAGTCACACTTTTTACCACAGTTTAAGGTGGGTTTACAAGGGTCGAATTTCGCTTCACAAATTGCCTCACCAAGCCGCTTTAGCGTTAGTCACTTGCGATCTAGCCGAATTGCCATTTAGACGGTCGATTTACGCCGCGCGGCAGGCGGGTGACTAAAGCCGCACGATTACTCGTGCGGCTACGTCACCCGTGTAAACCCCACTTAGTCTTATAAAATGTTTGACTCGAGTCTTAACACACTGTAGGCCGTGAAATTAAATGAAATGAAATTGTTTATTTTGTAACTAAGATATTGGAATCACTTTTAAAACACGTCATATTAAAAAATATTAAAAATAAGCTAGATGAGGTTGGCGTTTCCTATCTGCCTACTCTGAGAAGAAAGGCCGAAACACACTCAGAGGTCGCAGTCTCTTTTAAAGTCCAGATAATCTTGGTCAGGCCATTATGAGGACAATGTAGATTAGCGTCTGAAATGGTCTTTTAAGGGAAGAACCACAACAATTTGAGTGGACCTGTCCAGTCGGTGCAAGCATTTGTCAGTAATAGTGGAACTCAACTCAGAACTTAAGAAGCTCAACGACTCGACGAACAATACCAAAGAAAGGGCATTTGCGTAGGTCGCATAAAATACTCAAATTGCCAGACCATCGTTAAAACTAACTGAGAACGAAAAAATATATAAAAATAAAACAAAAATAAAAATCCACATAGTCCTCACATTTACAATAAATTCTGTTGTTTACAAACTAAACTAAATTTAAATTCAGTGCATCTTTTTCTTTTTATTTTATTAAGAAAAGGACAGAAGATAATTAATGTTAGTTTAGTCCTGTCAACGTAAATTGACGTAATTTGAGTAGGCAAGTTTTTAATCACGTCTAAACTTGTAGGTATGGAGTAGAGACAGGCGCTGATTAATTTGACAGGACTAAACTAAAATTTATCATCTGTCCTTTTCATAATGAAATAGAAAGAAAAAGATGCACTAAACTTAAATTTAGTTTAGTTTGTGAACAACAGAATCGGCACCAACACTTTACTCGACCGCCAGGTAAATATTTCCCTTTTCTCATTTTCAGGTATGCCTACGACAGAGCTAGCGCACGCTGTATCCAGTTCTCGTACTCGGGTTGCGGCGGGAACACCAACAGATATACCTCCTACAACCAGTGCCTGGTGGCTTGCTTCTCATCCCAACAGCTGCTGTCTTATAACGACTTAGTTAATTTAGTTGGATTCGTATTGACTGGTCAGACCACTATAAATAGTTTAGTTGTGTAACGTTTTGTTTTTATTTGCATCACCTGTCCCACCGCCAGACGAGAAAGCGGCTACTTAGCTATCAAACTAAAATTTATCTTCTGTCCTTTTCAATGAAATAGAAAGGAAAAGATGCACTGAACTTAAATTTAGTTTAGTTTGTGAACAACAAAATCGGCACCACTATCTGTTATGCAAAGTTATGCTTATATCTCCGGAACGGAGAAAATAACCAGAATATCCTTGCACACGGTGATGTAACGATTTATTTATGATTTTTTGACATACTTCATATTATTATAACGAGATTTATTACTATTTAGTGCCGCTTTTTTTTTAACAAAACGGCACTAAATATTAAAAAATCGCGTCACCTTTTTTTCCAAAAAAAAAATAAGTTGCCACTTTGCTTAACTCTAGAAAATCCTAGAAAGAACCAAAAAGTTTTCCAGTATTTGATGTCGCATAATTATGATGTATAACATCTGACATCTTGGCTGTCAGTACCAACCTCTCGGAAAATGGGTTCGTACCATCAGCAGGCGTAGCATGAGCACCGTTTTGTCGACGGAAGAGTAGACAAAAATGACGTTTCCTGTAGACAGTAGACAGTACGAGACGGCAGCAAAATAGAAAGAGTCAACTGCACTTTTTACGAAATTCACTCTTTTACATAATTCGACTCAGAATTGTTGGTTTTATCATAGGATTTATCGGTTGTCAGTGTGATTTTGACAGTAAGGATAGAAAACTTTCTTCCGAAATAGTCTACATCTCTAAAGACGTAGACAAAGATCGTTAGAAATGAAAGACAAAATGACAGATTGTAGAAAGATTTCTACGGTGGATGTCAAAAATGAAGAAACGAACTGTCACTTTGTATAGAAAAAGCTATGTCTATTCTTCGTAGAGATAGAAAGCGCCATGCTACGCCTGCTGATGGCCAACTCTAGCACCGCGCGCGCTTATTGGTCAAATCAAATAGCGTGCGCTTCCCCGGTATACTGTTACACACTTCCGTCCCTTTTCACGAAATCACTCCCACAGATTGCAGGAAAGCGAGAGGAAAGATGTTACACATAAAAAAATCGAACACATGCTGACCCGCATGTGCAAGTGTGGGCCGTAATCCACCACGTGGGCCCAACGTGGTGGATTACGGCCCACACTTACTCTCACAGAGAGGAGACCTGGAGGCCTACCACCACCGCTTACAGCAGTATTATTTTAAGGCCCTATACCCTATCTCAAATTGCTTAGCATGATCCTCCGTTATGCCGAAAATACTGCAGCATTCTTTTTGAAATAAATATGTTAAAGTTGAGGATTGATGCAAAGTCCTATGTTTGGCAAAAACACGATTACATAAAATTTTCTTTATAGAAAAAAACGAAAGTTATCTCTAAACCGAACTATAAACCGCTGGTTTAAAAACACTTCTAATTAGATCATGAAACTTTGCATAATAACTGAACTAACTATAAAGCAGGTCTTATGTTTTTTTTTTAATTACCATTATTTTACCGTAAAAAGGAATTACCTACACTATTCGAGGCTTGAGAGCGGCCAGCACCCCACTCCGTCTCGCTCTCACTCAGGCCGCGAGTAGTATGGTGCGAGCGAGATAAAATCAGAGGTAGGGTACGGCCTCTTACTTCGTGGGTGAATTAGATGGAGCTATACGTCCTGTAGAGCTTCATCTCTTTCCTACACTGAAGTAATATTAAAATAATACTGCTGTAAACGGTGGTAGTAGGCCCCCTGTGTGACCTGTGTCCTGTGTCCCAGCAGTGGGATCACCATTATTGATTGATTATGGATGACCGGATGTCACGTGGATGTTTCCGGGCGGATATGAATGAGCTAACTCGTGTTTCATTCAATTTTGTGGTAAACAAACATTAGTAAAGTCTAACAATGGAAATGTAAACATTGTATACAGGACGCGTGCTATGTAGCAGAGAAAAATTTTTGACGTGACAATGTTCTCAGTCCGACGGCCAGCGTATTCAAAAATTACCTTGTTGTGGGCAAGAAACAATCTGCCTTAAAAAACAGTACATCGACAAGAATTCATATAAATTTTTTAGTATGGAACGCAACATTAGACTAAGATTTTTGCCGCTAGAGGCGCCACTTCCTATCAAACGCTGTCAATGCTCTATATATTCCTGCAATTTGTCCACAATCTTTGTACCATTATAATATTGTATTTATGTGAAGTAAAAAAACATGTTACACATTGGGTACAGTACGAAACAACTTACATGTAGCATCGTCAAAATTTGTAAAAACCGATCACCATCCGAACTGAATGCGAACTCAAAATCACCAATCTTTATTACTGCTTTAGGTAAAAATTTACGCAAACTGGTAAAGTCAAATAACCAAATACATTCGTAAAATTAAAATGAATGAACGTAAATTTTGCTACATCTACATCTAAGTTGTGTTGTTCTGTACCTACCTACTTAATTTTATGGTAGGGGAGCCCAAGCGGGGATTTCGGGAGTTACTCGAGCGCGGCAGAATAACATACGGGGGGCAACCTTGTACCTTGTGAAGTACTCCCACCATAACTGAGCCCTGTACATAGGGGCAAACGCCTCGGGCAGCCGATCAGATTAGTAAAAACTCCCATTTCCTTATTTCACGCTTAAATTGTCAGATTATTGAAATGCACACTTTTCTGCATGTAACCAACTTACCTTACCTTAATCTGACGCGCTCGAGTTTTTCTAACGATCGATTTTTTTTTACTAATCTGATCGACTGCCCTAGGCGTTTGCCCCTATGTACAGGACTCAGGTATGGTGGGAGTACTTCACAAGGTACAAGGTTGCCCCCCGTATGTTATTCTGCCGCGCTCGAGTAACTCCCGAAATCCCCGCTAGGGCTCCCCTACCATAGACGCTCCCTCCACCAGTGAAAGGGTATACTTCACATAACCTTTTTTTCTTTTTAGCACCTAATCTTCACAATCCAATAGGTCCCCACGACGCTCGATTAAATCCCCATTTAGCATCATTGCCTCCCCTACTATTAGCTTCACATAGAATTATGGTTTTCACAGCAACTCAAACATTTTAGAATCGTTTTAATAACCTGCTGTATAAGAAAAGGAAGTTGTACACGCCATAGAAAAACGAAAAAGAATCGATAACCACTAGCTACCATGACCAAACACATGCAATACGTAGCGGCGAATCCAATTTAATTGGAATAAAGTACTAGAAAATGTAGCGTCGATTATAATAATTATAACTAATTGAATACAAACATTAATAATTGAATATAACCGTTACATAATCAACTACGAGATTATAGTGTTTTTTTTTTGTAAACCAATGAAAATAGACTAAAAACAATAATGACTAACTTTAGTAATTATTATTGCCTAGTTATATTATTAATTTTTATAATAACCACGTGCAAAGCAGATAATTCCAACATGATTGATTTAGAGATTGCAGTTGACTCCGATGGTAAGTAAATCTTTACATATTATAGAATAAAGTCCTCCGCTCCGTCTGTCTGTTCGCAGGCTTCAGCTAGTATAGAATAATTATTATAATAAACTGTCATGTTGACAAAAAACTGTGACCACATTCGCCCCACAGTTTCGCCCCAATTAATAAATTCCTTGTTCGCCCCTACAGCTTACCTACTCCTTTTTGGTCCCGAAAATTATTAATAATTAGGATTTATTAGCCAGTCGGCAAGATAGGCAGACTTTTCAGTGTGAGTCACATACGGCGGCCATTGACCCCGTGATCAGCTGACAGTTCGAAATTATGTGTTAGAAAATTGTTTATTTTTCGTTGTTTTGTTGTTATTACATATCGATATTTAGGGTCTCAATAATAACCGCACGGGTAAATTCAAGATCAAGCTACTCTTACCGCGGTCGGTTCGTGAATGGGTGACCATCCATATAGAGACCTCTCCGTGCCTCGGAAAGCACGTTAAGCCGTAGGTCCCGGTATGTCATTCGTAGATCTTTGACAGTCGATAAGGGTAGTCAGAAGCCAAAAAGTCTAACAATCAGTCTTACCAAGGAGTATCGTGTAATCGTGTTGTTACCCAATAACTGGGTTGTGGTGGAGTTCGCTTTAAACGTGCACGTTTTTCTACATTGTACTCACATGTATAATTCCAACACGAATGATGTAACCAATTATATTGTAACAATATTCTGATTTAAAAGAGGAACAATATTCTGATTTTAATAATGTATGTGACCCAAATGAGTTCTACGCCGATTTCTTTTCACTAATAAACAAACACTTTAATGAAACTTTTCCACTAAAGACTAAAACTATTTACACAAAGTTCATATTTAGTGATTGGGCTACTCCAGGTATTCGTAAAAGCAGGGAAAATCTTTTTGAACTTTATGGCCTAAAGCAACATATGAATAATTCAACCTTTCATCAGTATGTTGCAAAATATTCTAAAACTTTTAAAAATGTGTGCAAAATAGCTAAAGCTCTTTACATTAGCAATAAAATAAAATCAGCTGATGACAAAATAAAAACTACCTGGCAAATAATAAATAATGAAACAGGTAGGAAAAAACAGCGTAGTACTGAATTTAATTTAGAGACTGCACATGGCCCAATCAACTCAAATGTAGAAATAGCTCAGGAATTTGAAAACTTTTTTGGAAATATTCCAGTTAAAACTACTGAAGCTCTAAATTCCTCACCCGCGCTTTCTGCTGCCTTACTTAGAAAGAATGTAAAGGCATGCCCTTTGGAGTTTAGGTTTCAGCATACAAACCCCCAAGCGGTTATAAAAGCTTTTAAAGATCTTAAAATTAAATCAACAGAAGATCTATGGGGAATGTCTGTAAAAGTCTGTAGATCTATCATAGAAACCATTGCGCCCTATTTAGCTTTCATATTTAACACCAGTGTAGACCAAGGAGTCTTTCCGGATCTCATGAAACACAGTAAAGTAGTTCCTTTGTTTAAATCCGGTGATAGTAAGGAACCCAACAATTATAGGCCTGTGTCAATTCTGCCAGTTCTCAGTAAGGTGTTTGAAAAGTTGATGCTCAATCAAATGTTACGTCACTTTAATAAAAATTCCATCTTTCATGAACATCAGTACGGTTTCACCAAAGGGCGTTGTACCACTGACGCCGGTGTCACCCTAATAAAGAACATTTTTAACGCCTGGGAGGAAGCACAAGATGCCATTGGAATCTTTTGCGACCTCTCGAAGGCGTTCGATTGCGTCGACCATGATACACTTCTGTTGAAACTAGAGCACTATGGGGTTAGGAATACAGCTCTTGATTTACTAAGATCATATCTGAAAGAAAGAAAAGTTCAAGTTCAAGTAAACGGCGTAAACTCATTGGGGTCTGAAATGGCAATGGGCGTTCCTCAAGGCTCGATATTAGGTCCATTCCTCTTTTTAGTTTATATTAATGATTTACCCCAATTACTTCTAAATCAACCGAAGATGGTGTTATTTGCAGATGACACATCATTGATTTTTAAAATAAATCGACGTTCACAAAATCTTGACGACGTGAATAGCTCTATTCTTCAGGTACAAGATTGGTTTACGGTAAATAATTTGGTACTAAATGAAAAAAAAACCAAATGCATTCGATTTAAATTACCTAATGTTAGAAGTAGCGAATGTGACATCATATTGAATGGAGAAAAACTGGAGTTTATTAATCAAACAGTTTTCTTGGGAATCACGCTAGACGAGAAATTACAATGGGGACCTCATATAAAATCTCTTGCGGGGCGGTTAAGCTCGGCCGCTTATGCTGTTAGAAAGATAAGACAGTTAACAGATGTAGAAACCGCGCGTTTGGTCTATTTCAGTTACTTCCACAGCATAATGTCGTATGGCATTTTACTGTGGGGTCGGGCTGCTGATATTGAATCCATTTTTATTTTGCAAAAAAGAGCTGTCAGAGCCATTTATAATCTTTGTCACCGCGAATCTCTCAGGGAACTATTTAAAAAGATTAATATCATGACGGTACCTTGCCAATTCATTTATGAGAATATTATGTATGTAAGAAAAAACTTAAATCTTTTTAATAAAATAAGTGATAGGCATAATTTTAATACTAGAAATAAAGATAAAATAGATCAACCATTTTTCAGATTAGCTAAAGTACAAACATCTTTTATGGGGTACTGCGTTAAATGCTATAACAAAATACCTTGTGATATATTGCAATTAAATGAAAGAAAATTTAAAACTCATATAAAAAGTACACTTTGTAAACAAGCTTATTACAAATTAGAGGATTATATCCAAGATAAGAATGCTTGGAAACATGCTGGTCTTGCTCCATAGGACGATTTAGTGTCTGGACAAAATCAAACTGATAGCTAATTTAGTTTTTTATTTTATTTATTATTTGTATGTCATAGACTTTTACACTCTGTCATTACTTAAACTCACGCACTGACTTATTAGTACTACTTGTAACAATGTTAGGACTATTGTAATATCGTATACTTTTACAATCTTTGTAAATATGTGAGCACCATGTATCTGGTAATTAATTTATTCATTATTGCTCCATTTATAATTCTTTTTACCTTTCGTAGTACAGTAATCTTATTGTAGGTGCATCGTCTTCACATATAATTATATAATTAATGTATACAAAATATTGTAAAACATTTTTAAAAGAGTAACGATGGAGTTTCTTGCCCATTCTTCTCCATACGAAAACTACCTTTTGGAAGGGGCAACTAGAATCAATTCTATTTCTTTGTTTGACGTTCAAAAGTGCCATATATGTGCCTATTTGAAATAAATTATTTGACTTTGACTTTGACTTTGACTTTGAACCTACTATGCTTTGTAATGGGCAACTAGCTTCATCTTTCTGACTGACCCACCCCTTGACAATTCAATTGGTTTATTTGAAATAAATGCTTTGAGTTTGAGTTCAGATATGCAGGCGCTCCATGTAAAATAAGTGGTATTCAGCTGCAAACGGTCAGACTGGAAGCTGACCCAACATAATTGGGAAAAGACTAGGCAGATTTAAATATCGATCATTCCCATCATCTGAACATAAATGTATTTTCACTTAACCACCATCCAGTTTCAAGGTTTTTCTTCGTTGCCATATGATCATCGTCATCATCCGCCTAGCCTTTTCCCACCTATCTTTGGGTCAGCTCCAAGTCTAACCGGATGTACATGAAGCGTAATACATGAATAGCATAATACATGAAGCGACTGCCTATCTGACCTCCGCAACCCAGTGACTGGCTAATATGATACCCCTTGGTAAGAGTGGTAGTCAGACTATTTGACTATTTAACATTTTTATTTTTATTTTATTAAAAATAAAAATGCCAAGTATTATTTCTATTTTTATTTTATTATGTTGTAATCATGATTTTTTAGATGTTTCAGGATCAGCTGATGATGTTTCTGGGTCGGATTTAAAATTCGATCCAGCCGTTTGTGAGCTACCAATTGATGAAGGGGACTGCAGGAACGAAAGCCTGGGGACCAGTGAAGACAGCGACGATGACAACGTAATCAACGATCTCTATAAACTTAATGACCTCAACGAACTTATTGACCTTAACGAACTTAACGAACTCAACGAACGCAACGAACGCAACGAACTTAGCGAGAGCAACGAAAGCAACACACTTTAGTAAGTAAAAACTATCACATAACATCACATTCACCACCAACTGACTTGTTGGTCTATGGCCGATCCTGTCAGGGTTGCGGGTTAGTCCGAAAGGGATACCGGGACCTTGGCAACAGGCAACTGAAGGAACACGGGTGGGTTTTAGTCAGTAAAAGTCTGACACGCCCTTCCGCTCCACTCAGAGTGGTCATAGGAAGTCATAGGACGATTGCCCACAATCAAAAAAAAAAAAAAAAAAAATTGTCTATGGCCAATTCCTATATTTTACGGACCGTTAATGGTTAATATTAAGGCTCTTGTATCTTTACCAATTATGTAGCAAAGACCTCATAGCTTTGTATAGTAGACCCTCCCTTATGAAAGTAGCGATCACAGGTAAAGTTAGTTTACGAATCTATTTATATATCCAGTCCGACAATAAAAAATACTACCATTGGTAATCAAAACGATTCGTTTTTGTTTATAGGAACTGAGCACTAGTCGTCGTAAGCGCTAATACTGAGCATGAAGTCCTGGGTTCGATTCCCAAGTCGAGCAAAAATGTTATTGGGTTTTTTTCATCTAGAATTTCTCAGTAGCAGCTCGCATCATGGATCTGGCGCCGGTTGGCGAAAAAAAATCAGCCGTTCCCTACATTTATGTTCGCATAGCTCGTCAAAATGTAGGAAACAGGTGTTTTTTTTTCGCGATTTCAGGTTTGGTCCCATAGTGAAAGTTGTTCATAATGATGAGTACAATGACCCCTTAAAATACTTTGTGTATGAAAAGATACACCTTATATTATATGTAAAAAGTAAAAAAAAAAAGAAACTGTATTTTTTTCTTTTCTTTCTTTCTTTTATATGTAAAAAGTATTAGTCGATATAAAAAAGGGTGTCTGCTTAGGACCTTATGATAAAATTAAAAACTTATATGAGCCCAACACGCGATTCAGCGTCACCGACCGACTGGAGCCGAGTATACCCGATTCAGCGTCACCGACCCGCATCCTAAATGCGAACTATACGATCAATCAAATCTGAATTGGTTTGAAACACATTGCTAATCCATTGATTCATAAGTTCGAAAAATCTCCTCAACAACGTTAATAACGCAATGAATCTAACTTTATGTAACCGCATAAAGTTAGTTTGCGTTGGAGTTCAAGTCACGACTTTATGCAGTTAATGGTGCCGATTCCTTTGTTCACAAAGATCAGTGCATCTTTTTGTTTCTATTTAAGAAAAGAACACAATATAAATTTTAATTTAGTCCTGTGAAATTAATCAGCGCCTGACAAAAATTAACGTCATTTTAGTAGGCAAGTTTTTAATCACGTATATTATGGAGTAGTGATAGTGCCAGGCGCTCACTAATTTGACAGGACTAAACTAAAATTTATCTTCTGTCCTTTATAGAAAGAACAAGATGCACTGAACTTCAATTTAGTTTAGTTTGTGAACAAGGGAATCGGCACCATTATTGACTTCACACGACTGCGACAGTTGAATAAATCGACTGCGCGCGGTTGCTGCGATGCAGTCCGTCTGATGACAGCCTAAATCGGTTACGAAAAAAAGTTACGCAAGTAGATAGCCGAGGGTGATGGTTCAGTTTCAAAAAGAGTGCACTTCAAAAAGTTTTATTTTCCTTTAAATTCTTTTGTTGATAAAAAATTAACTTATTTCAGTTTCGGCTACAACAAGAATACGAAGAAATGCGAGCAATTTAACTTCGAGGGCTGTGGGGGCAATGAAAATAGATTTGATACTGTTAAGGAATGCAGGAACAGCTGCTACACACCACTGAAGAATTTCCTAGCTAAAGTCTCAGACCTCCTAGTGTACAGAGTAACCAATGGCACTTCTGAATTGCCCGCCACGTGATATTTATGTCAACATCTGCCTAGCCTTTTCCCAACATGTTGGGGTCGGCTTCTAGTCCAACCGGATGCAGCTGAATACCAGTATTTTACATGGAGCGACTGCCTATCTGACCTCCACGACCCAGTTACTGGGTAATACGATGCGCCTTGGTAAGACTGGTAGACTACTAGTAAAAAAGATCTACGGATGACAGCCGGATCCGGTCAAATCGGTCTAAAAATTGTTTGCGAACAAGTTTGCAGATTACAAAGCCTAGAATAGGCCTACAGTATGCCAGCCATGTCTGTTGAATGAAGTACCGACAGCCGGTATACCAGACGAGACATCGAGTGGAGACCGTGCAGGCGCGGTCGCAGACCAAGATTTTGGGGGGATTGGTGCCGAGGAATATTTTTAGGGAAATGGTTAATTGATAAGTACGTAAATCATTCAGTCTCTCGACAGCTTAAATGATTTTGGGGGGGTCATGACCCCAGGACCCCCCCTGAGACCGTGTATCGACAAGCTACAAGCACAAGATACCTACATATGTCTGCGTGCGACTGTTGGCGCTGGTGTGTTTAAGGGGGAGTAGTTTGACAGCAAAAAATCATATTTCACCCGCGCAACCCTTACCAACCCCTCTCATTAAACACGACGAAAACAAAACACAATGCCTTCCCGCCAGCAGAAACTTTTCGTCTGGCGTTTATAGAATTCGAATTTCAATCTTCTGTAGTTTATTTTGCTTATACGATACGCTAAGCTTGAATTCAGAACTATAGATCATGTTCATGTTTTGGAACTAGAAACTCAATGTTGACGTGAAAAAGTTCAAATTTAAATGTTACCAAATTTTATTTCGGACCTTGTACAATTTGTACCTAATGACGTCTTTGTGGAAAACTGTGTTACCAAGTAATAAATATAATGCAATATCGTGGATTTCTCTCTTTGGAGAATCGTGCAAAGTGATACCCAAGTAAAAAATTATATTCGTATAATGAATTTTGCACTGTATTGTGCAACGAATATGGCATGTGTCATGAAAACCTTTCCTGCGCCAAACGCGAACCATCCCCTTTGAAAGCATTTGAAACATGTGAAAAAGAGGCCGAGTTCTGTACAAAAGAAATAAATGTAGGATTGTCGGCTTCACCACTAAAAGAATTGACATCTATTCATCTATGTAAATGGGTGCCAAAGTACCAAAGGGACTAATTATAACAAGGGCCCGAGGTACGCGCTCAGTACCTGCGCTGTGTTTTGGGCGCGCGCCCGGCGCGTTTTGGACGCTCGTCAAACGCAACAAGATTTCCACATTTTGTTGTAACTTTTGAACCGTGTTTCTTTTAAGTTTATTAGTAATGCGGAGAAAATGACAAGGAAAAATATTGAAAAAGGAACTCGCGTCCAAGCGTCAAGGGCACGGTTAGGCTTCATTTACGGAGACGCGAGGAGTCGCGCGTGGCTTTGGGCGGCGCGGCTCGCACTGAATTCAAACATATAGCGTTGTATGAGTGCGTTTACGGAGACGCGATTTTACACGCGTTTGTTTGAAATGGAGCGTTTTTTGCGGCGGAGCCCGCGAATGGCACAGCCGCGTCACACTCGGCGTTTCATCACGGCGGCGCACGCAGCAGAAATGCCCGCGGCATACCTTCTCCCAGTCTTATTTGTAAATCGCACAACGGAGATGCAAGTTGAGAGTGGCAAGTTGCGACATGTGCAAGCCTAACGGCGCCCGGCATGGGCGCTCGCCTTGACTGCAGCGCTTGATATAATTCGTTACATAGGAATTCATACAATTTTATTGAGTGTCCGAAACGCAGCGTACAAAATGCGCGTCTCGGGCGCTTGTTATAACTAGTCCCTTAGTAGAAAGTTTAGTATGGTCCCTCTTTGTAACTGTTGAAATTGTAGCTTTGAAAACATGCCAAGTTGCTTTAGGCCTCATTTACGGAGACGCGGGGCGTGGCGCGTCGCGTGCAGTGTGGCGTCACGCGGCGCGTCTGACGTTTTTTCTGTTTACGGTGCGGCGGCGCGTGAAGCGGCAGTTATCATCCCACGCGTTAACATAAACATATGGCAATATACGTCTTGATTGTCGCGGTTTTTTTGGGGTTATAATATATATTTTTGAAATGTGCTAATTAAAACCTTTCATTTGATACCCAACATGGCATGATTAAAAAATATTTTTTGTTGTTCATGATATGTCACCCAGAAAATGGCGCCATCTCCATTTTCTGTGTGTGTTCATATAGCCTATGACCAGCGGACGATCAAGAAGCTTCCAACGATACCTCATTTGTCAAATTGTGATGAGTCTTTTAGAAGATAATATGTGGGACCAGACATAGATAAATACATAGAAACCGGTCAAAATTATAACCCTCCTTTTTGCTTCGCCGTAGTCAGGTAAAAACTAAAACCCATCTACGACAAAAAAGTCAACTAAAGAGATATAAACAAGACATCACGGACAGACAAATTAAAAATCCGGAGTCATACGGAATCTGTTCGAGTTCGTTCGTTATACCAATAACCGAAGAATAAAGGTATTATTCTAAACAAGTTTTATTTAGGGGCAGTCAGTCGCTTCAATTGTTCGTCTAAGGGTCACCTTACAAGAATCATAAATTAAAAAGAATCAAAACATCTTTTATGGGGTACTGCGTTAAATGCTATAACAAAATACCTTGTGATATATTGCAATTAAATGAAAGAAAATTTAAAACTCATATAAAAAGTACACTTTGTAAACAAGCTTATTACAAATTAGAGGATTATATCCAAGATAAGAATGCTTGGAAACATGCTGGTCTTGCTCCATAGGACGATTTAGTGTCTGGACAAAATCAAACTGATAGCTAATTTAGTTTTTTCTATTTATTATTTGTATGTCATAGACTTTTACACTCTGTCATTACTTAAACTCACGCACTGACTTATTAGTACTACTTGTAACAATGTTAGGACTATTGTAATATCGTATACTTTTACAATCTTTGTAAATATGTGAGCACCATGTATCTGGTAATTAATTTATTCATTATTGCTCCATTTATAATTCTTTTTACCTTTCGTAGTAAAGTAATCTTATTGTAGGTGCATCGTCTTCACATATAATTATATAATTAATGTATACAAAATATTGTAAAACATTTTTAAAAGAGTAACGATGGAATTTCTTGCCCATTCTTCTCCATACGAAAACTACCTTTTGGAAGGGGCAACTAGAATCAATTCTATTTCTTTGTTTGACGTTCAAAAGTGCCATATATGTGCCTATTTGAAATAAATTATTTGACTTTGACTTTGACTTTGAAGTTTGTCAAAAAAAGTGGGAGTAAACGAATTTGGATCCTGAGTATATAGCAATAAGATTTAATCTCCAGTGCGAACTTTCAAATGAACGTGGAATGGGCTCGTTGGCTATGTTGTAAATTTTCTCCGCAAGAAAATTCACCGCAATACAGAGCAATGGCGCTAGTTTTACCTACTTCTTTCTATACTCCGTGCTACTATACCAGTCAAAAATCTGTCAAATAAAATGTATGTCATCTTGAGTTTTCAAATATCAACATTGAATTTTATATGTTTACTAGCTTTTGCCCGCGACTTCGTTCGCGTGGAATAGTGACTTCCGGCAGATTTTTGGTTTTACCCACATAGTTCCCGATCTCGCGGTATCTCTTCAAAAACGAAATGTGGAAGATATTCTAGGGAACTCTTCAAAAATCAACATAATGAGCTCTGCGTTTGAATTGAAGATATGTATACTTTTATTTACCAATTTTAAATTTACGAAACGATCATCAATCCATTATTCCACGACAGTACCGAAGCGCTCGGCCGATACCCAACCAAATGCGTGTAACGAAACCATAGCGCGATCTATTTCGATCCCAACGCCATCTATCGAGCATAGTGACAACTCGGGTTATTTATCTATACTCCGTTCGGGCATTTTCTTTGTACTAAAAGTTTTATTATATTGATATTATTTTTTTCATACCTTTTTACTATTTATTTACTTTTTTCAGTGAATTAAAACAATAACATGAACCGAACTCGTGTAACGATCGACACCATTGCGCGATCACCAACTCGACATATAGTACTAATAGAATTATCTATACTCCGTTAGAGCATTTTCTATGTACTAAAAGTTGTATTATATTATATTTTTCATACCTTTTTACTATTTATTTACATTTTTCCGATGAATTTTCAGTACTGAATTGATGCCGACTCTTGACCAATAGATGGCGCTGTATGTCCGGAATAAATTTTATTTTTTATTTTATTTTTTGTAATAAAAACTATCCTATGTCCTTTCTCAAGTTCCAAACTATGTCTGTACCAAATTTCACACAAATCGGTTCAGTAGTTTAGGCGTGAAGCAAAGACAGACAGACAGACAGACAGAAAGACAGACAGACAGACAGACAGACAGAGTTACTTTCGCATTTATAATATTAGTTTGGATTTAGACTCGGTATTTATTTATTTATCAATCAATAACACTTGTAATATTCGTTTTGGAAGTGGTTTTAGTGTTTTTTTCATGTTTTCTATGTCTCAGTTTCTTTTGTGGAATGTGATAAATTACGAAAATAAATAATATCTCAGCGCAGCTAAAAATTTGAGCGTAGTCCTCTCGTCTCAACAGAGCGACGCCGACTGGTTTGTGAAACAAAAATATGCTTGAAGTTCCCGTAATGTGCGACGGAAGATGGCTTCATCCACGAACTAAGAACGTCGTAAGTCCTACAAGCTTTGATTCGTAATAAAACCAAAAACAAAAGGAATAAAAAAAAAAGCTTACACAATTTTTTTTGCCTTGTTTTTTTACATATAATCATCTAATTTTTATCATAATAGGCATTATGATAAAAATTAGCATTTTAAGTACAAATCGAAAATACGTGAAAATTAGAGGTAACTTCGTGATATTTTTTTATCGAGAAAATTTTAATATTTTGTGTTTCTGTTCCACAAAAAGTTTGGAAATATCATGTAGTTACTCATACTATTTTTATTTTACACCTAAGTCTTATCAATTTCATAAAAAATCAAATTGAAGACAGGCAATTTTGCTTCCTATCTTTTTATAATATTAAAAAAATAATTTAATCATAATGTTATTAATCTTGTAATAAAACAACGTAAACAACGTGTTGTGTCTTGTGTTGTTTTAATATTCATTAATTAAATAATACTACACATATTTTGACCTTCCATAAACGACAAGATGGCGACGGTTCACCCGCGCGCAGTTTTATCTTGCGCGCAGTCTACGGCTGCGTAGCAGTGTTACTAACTTAGCAACTTTTTAGCTAGATCTAGCTATTTTTCGGTGTCGGGCAGCTACAATTTAATAAAACTTGTAGCTAGATGTTTTAGCTACTTTATATATTAGGGCACTGGTTGAGTGCGTATGGAACTATGAAATGATATATCTATGGATTCATCAATTAGTTCCTTTGCCGTAATGTTGACTCCACTGTTAAACTTTAACAACAACTTTTTTTTTGTGTTGTGCCTTGTGCTATCTATTCATACTCGCAGAAAATGGAATTACCTATGAAAAAAAAGTAGGTATAGTAATTTGTCAGGTGCAAAATAAATGTCAAACACCAAATTTAAAAAACAAACAAGAAAGATTGGAAATGTTAAATTATTATGTGCGATTAAAAAACGAAGTAGAAGTAGCATTTAGCTATAATGGGTACAAAAATCTGACAATCTAGCTACATTTAGCAAACTGTCTAGCTACTAACTAAAGGTTGGCAACACTGCTGCGTAGCGTAGAAGAGCGGTGGCCGACAGATTAGTCACAGTGAGTGACGACTTCAACTTGGTGTCAAAAACGCTCTCTGGGAAAGCACACCAACTTAATTTCATAAATAACGTTTCAGTGACGTTATTCGCCGGTAAGTTGCAGACGCAATGTGGCGGCCGCCGCTCTCCTTGGAAACCGTAGGTTTTGCGAGCTGCGTGGGACGCTCGCTCGATTCGGCATTATAGATTGATTGAATTTCAATTTTATTCTAAGGCTGCGTCCTAACTAAAAGCGATTGTCGCGCGAGTACGCGGTTTTTCAATAGTCGGATAAGTTTTATCTGAAAAATAAAAGACAGTTTTATATTTCTTCAAAAGCTGTCAAAGCGCAACATTTATTCCTCAGACAAAAGTTAAATCAGCCCTGAGGCAATTTTAATGATTTTAGCCACTTTAAAATAATAAAGACAATAAATTATTAAACAAAGTAATTTATTTACCTATAAAATTATCTAAGTTTGATATTATTTGGCAGAGAACCAAAGTTATCGAAGAATAAGCAAGCTGAAGTGACAATGGGCCGGCCATATTAGCCGTAGAACCGATGACCGTTGGGGTAGACGTGTTCTTGAGTGGAGACCGCGAATCGGCAAACGTCAGGTAGGACGCCCTCAGGTGGAGTGACGATCTTCGCAGGGTGACTGGTAGCAGCTGGATGAGAGTTGCCGAGAATCGAGCTGAATGGCGTGCGATTTGAAAGGCCTATGTCCAGCAGTGGACTGTTGGAGGCTGATGATGATGATATTATTTGTAGTTTAAAAATATGAGTCTTCTTTTTCAAACGTCATTATACTCCATTAGACAAATAACGGCAAAATAACGACTGTTACTGTGTAATATTGTTGAAATGACTGTATTTTAAAGTATTTTTTTTAATGTAAATGGTAAATAGATAACATAATTATGCTTTGTATTTACTTATCGTAAATTATCGGAGTTCATTACAGGTACGTCGATATCGAAATAACGAAAGGGTTATTTGTCTTATATAACCGTTATATAACCGTTATTTGTCTTATGTTATTATAATAAATGGAAAAATGGAGTAGGTATAGTAAACTCGTTGCCTTTAACCAGTCTTGTTCTGGAAATAAAGTTTCTTAATTTTCCTGGCTGACATAATACGGCTGGTGGAAACTGTGGGGAAAGAAAAGTTTTTGTTTTTAAATTATTTCTTCACACATGCGATTTGATTACACATAATAATATGGTAGCAGCATGGGATAAATGCAGGAAGGTGACGGATGCCACACTATGATAAAGTTAGGCGCGGGAAACACAGAAGAGACATGAGACGGGGCGCAGACTTCATCTGGCACAGAACTCATAGAAAGGACAAGACGCAGGCGCATCGCTTTTCCATTTGCAGCGTCTGCGTCCCGTCCTCGTCTCACGTCTCTTCTGTGTGGCCAGCTCCTAACAGTATTAAAGTCTCGGCAGTGACCTTACCTACACTGAGATTTCAAAGCGCGTCGTTTTGTCCGTTTTCTATAAAGATTATAATACTTCTATTTATACTATGACGATGCTCACGATGCAGCAGAAAGGTATAAGTAGTCAAGTAGTTTTTAGTAGGTATATTATCTTCGTCAGGCTTCAAATTCTTTCCTATATCAAGTCAGAACACTTATTAAACTTTGAAGCTACGGCTCTGAGCAGACTATTGTAGAGACAACATTTAATTCCTTGTTATCCAAGACCTTATGCCTTTTGACCTATTTGCAATCCTTTTTATTCGGACTGACATGTAAAAAAGATGTCTGAATGTAATTTTGCGGTTAGTGACCGGTGAGTAACCTGAGGCCCTAGACAAAGTGACATTCTATCAGCGATAACGATGATAGAAAAGACAAAAATGTATAGGACTGACATAAGCTATCGAAAAGCATTTATGTCAAAGGCGTTGTACAAATACGAAACGCTTTCGAAGCGATTGTCACTTGTCTAGGCCCTCTGCAGACCAATTCTTGTGCAAGTTCCAATCTATCACACTTGTCAAAATTGTTGGTATTGATTAGTTTTTGACAGATTACGAATGAGATTTGAATGCGAACTCTCATAAAAATCTCAGGTGTCAGTTTATATACCGGCCATGGGCCTCTGACTTGGCTCTGAATTGACATTACGACGTACCAATGCTGACTCGGTAAAGTAGATTCTATCATGATATGCGCAGAAAAAAATAGCGGTCTAACCTAAAAAATCTTACTAATTAGGAGAAGCCTTTATCGAGAAACTCAAACTCAAAGCATTTATTTCAATTAAACCATTTACAGGCACTTTTGAATTGTCAAAGAATCGGTCAGTTAGTCAAAAAGTTGAAGCTAGTTGAGAGAAAGAGAAACCGTGAGAGTGTCTCCGTTTCCCGAAAACATTAAAAAAAAAAACTTTTTGCAAATAATAAAGTTAACTTACCCATATTAGTAACTAAAATATAAAAGAACACTGTTATTAACAATAACATTATTAAGGTCTTCATTTTTGTATCAACAAACACGTTTGTTCTGCGGATAACAATATTAATTATGCCTATAAATTGCAATTATAATACTGCATTCTGCCGATTAGAGGAAAATCGAACGTGGATGACTGGCGTAGTACTTAAAAGGTGCAACTACACTGCAGTCGATCAATGAAATCGACGGTTCAGGAGTTCAGGGAGACCACTAGCTCTTACAGCAGTATTATTTTAATATTACTTCAGTGTAGGAAAGAGATGAAGGTCTACAGAACGTATAGCTCCATCTCTTTCCCCCACTAAGTAAGATTAAAATAATACTGCTGTAAGCGGTGGTGGTAGGCCCCCTGGACGATGCGGCTAAGTCGAAGCCAAAACTCATCATCAAACATTAGAATCAGCAATGTCTGATGATGTCTCTCTAAGTTCATGTAAGTGCATTGAATGACTATTTTATGAAATCATGACATTTGGAAATTTTACGAACATGTACTGCTGATTCTAATGATTATAAATTCTGTAAATCCATATTTGTTAGGGCCGCAAATCATATTTAGATCAACATACAACCTGATACTGACCTGCAAATTGCTACAAACGTAATAAAATTTGAATTTCGTCGTCATTCAATGATTTGATTGAAGAATTTTTTCATTGAATGATTTCCAATGGTTGGTTATCCATCGATTAACCTTTTTGGACTATTCATCGATATCGAATAGTGAAAAAAATGAGTGTGGAAGCACCTTAAGGTAGGTATGTATTACAAAATTACGTCAGAAATACCTATATCGCTACGTCAACGATATCCGATACTTACTGGACCGGTGACTATGTTATTGAAAATTCTTAACATATTATATCAACACGCCTAATTGCCCCAATGGGTTAAGCAGAGATGCACCTATATAGTACACACCCACATTTTGTTATGTTTTTAAGTCCCATGTAACAGGGAGCGAGCCTATTGCCATCAACCGGGCACAAATCCAGACTCCGGGCTGCTACTGACAAATTCGAGATGTAAAAACCCAATAAAACTTTGCCCGATCCGGGAATCGAACCAAGGCCCTCATACCTATGTACTTATAAAAGCCCTCATACCTATGTACTTATAGCAGTAGCGCGTGCTATCACTAGACCAACGAGGCAGTCCACGTGAAAACTAATATAAATCACATTGTTACGAAATATTGGATAAATCATTCATTACATACATAAAATATGTAAGAACGATGTTATTAACAATACTATTTATGAACGATGATATTAGGAGATTAGACATAATAACTTGCGCTCACTTTTAGTGGGATGTATTAATTGATTCTAATGATTATAAATACTTACATTTTTTTAGGTTGCAAATCATAATTTGACAAAGTTATAACCTGACTGACCTGCAAATTGCAAAAATATTAGTTTGAATTTCGCGGGCTACGACCAACCGTTTTGTATTTGGAATCTTTGAAATTGAAATTGTTTATTGAAATAATTGATTTACATAAATATTTTACAAATAGGGCCTTAAACTATAGGTTAAGGTGCATAATAATTGGATTCTACCTGAACTAGAAATAAACCTGTATCTCAGGTATCTCACTCAACTGCTTATACATAAGTGTGATCTATGATTACAACAAAATATTAAAATGATTTATGTACTATAATTATAATTTATGTTTTCATTAAAATTAAGAAAAAACTATTACGCTACTTTTTTGCAAAGATATTTTTGCAAAGATGTTCTATTATGATTATTGCAATTTAACATTAATTTTAAAAAGGTCGCCTTAACTTTATTATACTTAGGTACAGAAAATTTTACCGTGTCAACAAAAAGTGATGATTGCACGTTTATTTATGAATGCGAAATATAAAAACTAAAACGATTTTTATGTGTAAAGGGCACTATTACAGTAAGTACTTAAATAACATTAATTAAAAAAAGACTTGGCGCTCTTACGCGACCTCATTATAATCATGGAATCATTATAATCTTTGCATGGAATTAGTATGTATGATACTAGTGTAGCGGCAACACCGCCACACGAAGACAACCGAATAACGGGAATACATCATCGGCTGTCTCCGCCGCGCCTCGCGCCCCGTTCGGTTTCGTCGCATGCTCGCAGGCAGTCCATTGTTCGCCGCTGCGCAAGGCACACACGCGCTTGCTTGCCTAAATTCTGCTAACGCCGCGCGCACGTGAAATATAATCTATCCGTACTTAAATATTTATATGAAAATTCTGTCTGCTTAGCTTCCTTATTCTTGTTTAAATGTTCTTTCATCTTTCTATCTACTTTTCAAAGTGCTATGTGTTCGTTATAAACCTATCTTTCAAATATAACCATTCCTTGTGAACTTTGGATTTTATTTGTGGACTAATACCTACATAGTGGTGACCCCGACATTGAAGATGCCTAACGGAGAAGGTTCGACTGCGGAAACTTCGCGTGTAGGCGTTCGTCCACCGCCATTTTGGCCAGATGACCCGGAAATGTGGTTCGCACAGATGGAGTGCCAGTTCGCGTTGGCAAACGTTACAGTGGACCTAACGAAATTTTACCAAGTCGTGTCTGCGCTGGAGCACCGCTACGCCACCGAGGTTAAAGATATAATCACCAACCCGCCAACTGTGAATAAATATGAAAAACTTAAGACGGAGCTTATCAAGCGGTTGTCAGCTTCGCGGGAACGGAAGGTTAAACAATTACTGATGCATGAGGAGCTAGGTGACCGTAAGCCATCACAGTTCTTACGTCATTTACGGCATCTAGCAGGACCGTCAGTACCGGAAGATTTCCTGAGGACATTGTGGTCGAATCGGTTACCGACCAACCTGCAGACGGTTATAGCGTCGCAACCTGACCTACCGTTGGACAAATTAGCGGATTTAGCGGACACAGTTAATGAAATCGCACCAGCAGGACCCATGCAAGTAGCAAGCGTAGCGGATTCAGGTACATCTACCCTTATGAAAGAGATGGCGTGTCAAATAGCGGAATTAACTAAACAAGTGAGTTCACTGTCTACTAGAGTGGATAATCGAAGGCAGGTACGTGGTCGTTCTCATTCACGGTCTAAAAGTGGTAACTGGCGAGGCAGATCCAGATCCAGGCCACGTCAGCCACCAGAAAACCACCCGCATTGTTGGTACCATTTCACATACGGCGTCCGTGCAAGGAAATGCATACAGCCTTGTGCATGGAGGTCGGAAAACGCGAAAGGCAGCCCGAATTAGCGGCCTACGACTGCCCATTAGCATCAGGCCGTCTTTTTGTTACTGACCGTTATTCTAAAATGTTATTTCTTGTCGATACAGGGTCGGATTTGTGCGTCTACCCTCGGTCAGCAATCAAGACGCCCTGCAACATAACGAAGTTTAGTTTAACGGCAGCTAATGGAAGTATTATTAATACCTATGGTCCAGTGCAACTTAACCTCAACCTAGGTCTTCGCCGTTCATTTACTTGGAAATTCACGATAGCCGACGTGTCAAAGCCAATTATAGGTGTAGATTTTCTAAGTTATTATAATCTGCTTATAGATTGCCGCAACCACAGGCTCATAGATGGCACCACCTCACTCTTCGTGGCAGCATCCTCACAGCGGGTTCCTGATGATGTGGCATCTGTCAAAACTGTCACTGGAGAGACTGAGTTTCACCAGATGCTGCGTGAGTTTCCAGAGGTTACCCGCCCAGCAGGTACTGTGAATCAAAACAAACCTAAACATAATACGGTGCACTTTATAAAGACCACTTCTGGACCGCCAGTTGCAAGCAGACCTAGACGCTTGGATCCAGAAAGATTAAGGATCGCAAAGAAGGAGTTCGACGACATGATGGCCAATGGAACTGCTAGACGTTCTGAAAGCCCGTGGTCTTCGGCTCTGCATCTAGTGAGGAAGAAAGATGACGGGTGGCGCCCGTGTGGTGACTACCGTGCATTAAATACCCGTACTGTGCCTGACCGCTACCCCATACGCCACATCCAGGACTTCTCACAGCGGCTTTCTGGCTCCACTATATTCACAAAAATTGATTTAATAAAAGCATATAATCAAATACCGGTAAATAAAGCTGACATTCCAAAGACGGCCATAACAACACCATTCGGATTGTTTGAGTTTCCTTTTATGACCTTTGGCCTTAGAAATGCAGCTCAAACCTTTCAGCGCTTTATAGATGAAGTACTTACCGGCTTTGATGACTTCTGCTTCGGATTTCTCGACGATATTTTAATATATTCTCCTTCTCCAGACCAGCATAGACTTCACCTGCGCCAGCTCCTCTCACGCCTGCAGGAATACGGCGTTCTCATCAACGTCGCAAAATGCGTGTGGGGCCAGCCCGAGGTGACTTTCCTTGGATACCAGGTATCTGCTGCTGGTACCCAACCTCTCAGCACTAAAGTTCAGGCAATACAGGACTTTCCAGTTCCGCGCACGGTGAAGGAGTTACGAAGATTCCTAGGCATGCTTAATTTTTATAGAAGGTTCGTACCAAAGGCTGCAATAAGTCAAGCGCCGCTTAACTCGATGCTAGGTGGAGAAAAGGTCAAGGGCTCAGATCCAGTACAAATGTCGCAGCTACAGCTGGAAGCTTTTGAAGAATGCAAAAGAACGCTATCAAATGCTACGCTTCTTGCACATCCACACGCACAGGCACAGCTTTCTTTACTAACTGACGCGTCTGATGTTTCCATAGGAGCAGTTCTTCAACAACGCATAGGTCTACAGTGGGAGCCACTTGCGTTCTTCTCCAAGAAATTGAACCAAGCTCAGCGCAAATACAGTCCCTACGATCGCGAGCTGCTTGCCGTCTACGGAGCAATAAAATATTTCCGGTATATGTTGGAAGCCCGGGAATTTGTTGTCTTCACCGATCACCGCCCACTTACATACGCCTACAAGAATTCGAGGGAAAATTGCTCGCCACGTCAATACAGGTACTTTGATTACATCGCTCAGTTTACTACAGACATACGCTATATACCAGGTGCTGAAAATGTCGTAGCTGATACCTTGTCGCGTATTGAAGAAGTCACAACGACGATTGATTACAAGGCTTTAGCCCAATCTCAAGAGTCAGACTCAGAGCTGCAGTTGCTAATAGAAAAAGGATCGTCGCTGAAACTGAAAAAGATAAGCCTGGTTGGCTCAGACACCAAACTCTACTGCGATATTTCTACTCAACCACCGAGACCCTACGTCACACCTGAGCTGCGTAAGCAAGTGTTTGATGCTCTACACTGTCTGAGCCATCCTGGACGTACAGCTACCGTGCGACTGGTCACGCAAAGATTTGTGTGGCCAGGGATTCGTAAGGACTGTAGAGAGTGGTGCAGATGCTGTCTTCACTGCCAGCGCTGTAAAGTAACTAGACACACCTCCGCTCCTCTTTCCCATTTCCCTTCAACCTCGTCGAGATTCTTCCACATCCATCTCGACATCGTAGGGCCTTTAATACCGTCTTCTGATTACAGATATTGCCTCACCATCGTTGATCGGTTCACACGATGGCCTGAGGCGATCCCACTCAAAGACATCACTGCCGACACCTGCGCGGCCGCCTTAGTATCCGGGTGGATATCGAGGTTCGGTTGCCCTTCGCAGATCACCACTGATCGCGGTCGGCAGTTCGAGTCCGGCTTGTTTAAGGCCCTGGCATCTCTGCTCGGTGCACGTCACTTCCGCACCACAGCCTATCACCCTGCATCAAATGGGATGGTGGAGAGGCTGCACCGACAACTCAAAGCAGGCATCATGTGCCACAACAACACTCAATGGACAGAAATCTTGCCTATCGTTCTGCTCGGCATACGCAGTTCCTGGAAAGATGACGTCCAAGCATCCTCAGCTGAGCTGGTTTACGGCGAACCTCTACGCTTGCCAGGCCAATTTTTGTCACCATCAGACAACCACACCGTGGAAGACATCACAAACTTTGCTACACGTCTGGCGCAGCACATGGCTAACTTGTCTCCAAAGCCAACTAAGTGGCACAGAAACAACACCTTTTACATACCCAAAGGCATGCAGCACTGTACCCACGTCTTTTTGAGGCTAGATCGCGTACGAAAGTCATTTGAGCCACCGTATGCTGGTCCCTATAAGGTACTACAGAAGAAGGAGAAATACTTCGTAGTTGAGGTACGAGGCAAGAACACCAACATATCGCTAGATCGCTTGAAACCAGCTTACGTTGCTCAAGATAGTCACATGGCCAACCCAACCACAAATCCAGGCAGCACACCGCCAAATGACTCATTATCACCATCTACAGATGAGCCAGTGACCAGCACACGCAGCGGAAGAAGAGTACGATTTCCTGACTTCTATCGACCGTAGTCACGGTCTCGCCAGGGGCTACTGTAGCGGCAACACCGCCACACGAAGACAACCGAATAACGGGAATACATCATCGGCTGTCTCCGCCGCGCCTCGCGCCCCGTTCGGTTTCGTCGCATGCTCGCAGGCAGTCCATTGTTCGCCGCTGCGCAAGGCACACACGCGCTTGCTTGCCTAAATTCTGCTAACGCCGCGCGCACGTGAAATATAATCTATCCGTACTTAAATATTTATATGAAAATTCTGTCTGCTTAGCTTCCTTATTCTTGTTTAAATGTTCTTTCATCTTTCTATCTACTTTTCAAAGTGCTATGTGTTCGTTATAAACCTATCTTTCAAATATAACCATTCCTTGTGAACTTTGGATTTTATTTGTGGACTAATACCTACACTAGTATTGCCATATAAAACATATTTAAATTATTGTCCTACACGTAGATGCTTTCTGTAGTTGAAGTTAAGTATATTTCGAAAGATTGATTGCATTGCATTGCAATGTGTTTTATTTAGAGTTGGGGTATAATCAGTGGCGAAGCCACTTCTAAAGGAGCCCTGTATAAAAATATTTACCCGTTTAGTTCTAAAGGGCGGGTTTTGTTTTTGACAATATATCAATAAAATAGCATTCTAGCTCAGAAGTTTAAGCTGTTATTGTAATTTTACTAAGAGAATGCAAGAGCTCGAAAATTGAAGCATCCTGACTTGGATAGGTTAGATTGTCTGTTTGATTTTACGAATTGAATAGAAGAGCTTGAAGCGTCTGTTAAAAATTACGTTATTTTTCAGATATTCATTAATTCTGTGCATTTTATCAATAAGAATTTGAGATTGTGCCTAGCATTAATTTTACGAATTTTCGTTCGGGAGCCCCGTATAATACTACACTAATAAGGCGTTAGCTACGCCCGCTGGTTACCTACCTGGTTTTTATATTCACGTCCTGGAAGATGTACTTAGTTATAATATACTTTGCATCATTCCTCTAGGAACAAGTTTAATTAGAATGGATGCTAATTTGCATCTCAAGCAATACAGCCAGACTGTTGGCACCTCATTGGAATATAGATGCGTTACAAGAAAAAATTGTTTCCAAACGTATATTATAACGTTTGCTGCTTGCTAGCAACACAGTTCACGTTCTGTCAGTCAGGTAGACAGTTCTACAAAATTGTCAAAACGTCAATCAATCAAAATCAATTCTTCATTTTAGTTTAGGAAAAAAGCGTGTATTTCTTAAATTAAGTTGAATTCAATTGTACCACATCTCCACTACCACTTCTAAATGTAAGTATTTTTCATGTTATTAACTTTCAAATCGATTAGTGCGTAAATAAAAATGTGAAATGTAGTTTTTCCTAATTCTGGCTAGTAAGTAAGACGTTGAGGTTAGTACAAATAGAAAAATGTGTGCCAACGACGCGTTAAATGAGGAACTAAGGAGTTGTTTCTTTTCCTTTCACAAGATAGAGCTTAAAGAGATCAGTTTCCTCTTCTTGTTCATTGGTTAACTACTTTTTTAAAGCCGCGTTTTGCATTTCACTCTCGTTCAAAAATGTTTTTCCTCCACAAAGTTGTTAATCGAAAGTCATAGAATTACCGTAATATAGATTTTACAATTTCTAGTAACTCATTCTGTAAAATGATCAAATCATGTATTTATGAGGAATCCAGGCATCGAATGAAGGTATTTTGGATAAAAATTTTCGAATGATATGTTTTCCTTTGAGCTAAGTTTTTAAATTGAAGATTGCCTCATTGGTCTAGTGGTGCAAGTGCTACTACTGAGCATGAGAGTTCGAATCCCAGAAGTATTATTGAGTTTAACCATTTGGAATTTCTCTGTAGAGCCTTGGATTATGTATTTGAACCCATTTGATGGGAATGTGGCTTGCCCCCTATTAAATGTAACAAAATTGTCTTAAAGCACTCATTCAGAGCGATGGATTACAAGCATTGTCCTTCGTTTAAAGCTGGGTGCTATATTAAATTGATTTTCACTTTGCTCTTCTATTTTATATTTAAAGACTATTTTGTGAAAATTAAACATGTTTATTATCAACTAGATGCACCCTGTGGGAATATCGGGATAAAAGGTATCCTATGTCGTAATCCAGGCCATGGTCTACCCATGTGGCAAATTTCATCTGAATCCATTCCGCTGTTTAAGCGTAAAAGCATAACACACTCAAACTCACTTTCGCATTTATAATAATTATTATAAGTAGTTAGGATTAAATCAATCTATTCATGGTCATAGGCATAACTCAAGATGTACCAGAATGCCTGGTGCACTGCCTTTTGTATTGGAAAACCGACGGCAGAGCTGTCGGTGGCTGAATTCTGGCTCAAGCTAATCTTATTAAATAACTCTCGACCTGAGACGCATTAGGTGTGATATGGAATTTACAATACAATACAAATCCGACCTTATGCGTCTCACTCGTGACTTGCAAAAACATTGAGATTACTTTATTATAATGTTAGTTTTATAGTAAAAGTATTTTATAAAAATAAACCATCAGGAATAAATCGGTTAAGTAAATTATCGTGAAAACTGAAAAATTGTGTTCACACAGACTGACACGAAAAGCGACCTAAATTCACGATTCGCGATTAGCTGTCAACCTGGCATAAATTCTGCCTCTGGATTGCCACTGACAAATTATTTCGTCTGGAGAACGAGCTGTGCTCAGCGATTGCACTTGTCATTGCTAGAACAACATGGTAGTCTTCACTTATAAAATAAGAATACATTCATACACTCTCACGCCTCCTTCCCATGGGGCAGACATCAACTACAAAACACGACCTGGCATGATCCTTACATACTCCCTTTGCTTCGTTTACGTTCATACATCTATCATACATGCATGCTGGTTGCGATTACTATGCACCTGACCACTATTTCACTATGAAATTAAGAATAACCTTTAGATATACTAATTTGTGAGTCACAGCTTAGAACCGTGTATTGTTAATTGGTCAATATTAGCTGTGACATCCATTGTAGGTCATGTGAGAAAGACTTCTTCGTGTAATCCTTTTATTAATAATATTATGCAGGTACATTTTATTTAAGAACTACATGTTTAATCAGGTAAATAAAATATCGAATAGATAAACTGCTGATAACATTTGAAAGCCTCTGGAAGAAAAGGCTTGCCTTCAAAGCAAAAAAAAAAACAGCATCTTCTGGCGTTGCTTGTTCCATCATAGACTTCATCCATTGCATCAGGCTAGATCGAGGTCAAGATCAGGCCTATTTCACAATAAAAAAATCTTCAGTTTTTGCTGAAAGTAAACTTTTTGTATACCTTTTTTAAAACCCATGATGATGAGGTGGTGTCTTAGTAAAATTGTAACCCTATTTCATTTTCTGTTTGCTTAAAATGAAACCATTGTTTTTAATAATATTTTAATTGTGATATTTTCAGATGTCAGGCCGTGAAGGTGGTAAGAAAAAGCCGCTGAAGGCGCCTAAGAAAGACTCCAAGGACCTCGACGAGGATGACTTAGCTCATAAAGCAAAGTTAAAGGAACAACAGAAGGCATTACAGGTTTGTACATAAACCTTTTTTTTTTTAACAATTTTGTTGTCTATGCTACTTTTAACACCAGTACCATTATCCACCCATTATTTTTTCTATTATATAATTTTTTTATATTTGACGGTTCAATTATTTATAATTTTTCTTAAGGTTGATGCCCTAGTGTAGCCTGCGAAATTCAAATTTTCTTACGTTTTTTGCAATTTGCAGGTCAGTATCAGGTTGTAAATCCATATTTGTTACGAGCGCTAATAATATTTAGATTAACATACAACCTGATACTGACCTGCAAATTGCAAAAAACGTAAGAAAATTTGAATTTCGCGGGCCACCCTAGCGCATCCCCCTTAAGATTACTGTGTAATTCCCCATAAAAAAAAACAACATGTAAGCTGCATGATCTATGACCTGTCGAGAATGTCATCAGTCATCACACTCATGAAACGATAATTATGCCTTTGCTAAATAATTTCGTGTAATAGGGTATTCTTTTATTTTTCAGGAGGCGAAAGCAAAGGCCTCACAAAAAGGTCCTTTGGCAACTGGAGGCATCAAGAAGTCGGGAAAAAAGTGACACAACTAACTTTGTAATTTAATTATAGGCTATAAATTCTAATGTAAGAATTATTAAAAGATCTTTGTTGTTTTTATTTGATGAATACAGCATAAACCATGGTTGTTCACTACTATCATGTAATTATCGTTGCTGAACATCGTCGTACTGCCATAATTTGGCCCATATAAACGTTTCTAACATAATACCAAACTTGTAACATGCATATTTTATAAATAAAAAAGCATTTGAAAACTAGATATTAGTTCTTTTTTATTAGGCTGTATGCATTTTGACCTCTGCCTGCATTCTCAGTTCCCGCCTTTTCGAAATTGACATATTACTAAGCATTTTAGTTAGTTACAATAATTATACGATACAAGGAGAATTTATTATTTTTTACTAAAACTGACTGGATACTTTTTGGACAAAGTGAGTGCCTGAATCAATATTCCAATAATACGCATTGTTTACACAACATAAAACTAACATTAGATCAGCGATAAGTTAGTAGGTACCCTATCCTACGCAGCCTAAAACATATGGCACATGGTATGGAGTAGATAAGTTATGCTTTGTAACGTGCCGTGTCTGTTACTTAGTGTTACGGGAATGTCTAAATCCTAATGTACCATATCGCCCTTCACCTTACCTATATTTTATTCATATTTACAATTACAATTTTGATGAAACCGGAATTTGTCATCGCAAAGATTGAAGTAGGTAAGTACCTCATGTAGGTAACCCACCTTCATACTTTATCATCCTTGGCTGACTGACGTGCTTTTAACTAGGTACCTCCTCTTTTTTTACAATTTTTATCTCACGAAGAGCGACCTACCAAGTGTACAAACATGCTGTAGGTACTGTAAATGTGTGTGTAAGCTCTCGGTACCGTCCGAGACAATGGTGAAGTCGCAAGTGTGT
Organism: Lithophane semibrunnea; assembly: GCA_947363905.1. Lineage (NCBI taxonomy): Eukaryota > Metazoa > Arthropoda > Insecta > Lepidoptera > Noctuidae > Lithophane > Lithophane semibrunnea. The sequence goes on along the minus strand of OX376216.1, from coordinate 4,584,133 downwards.
CTGTATGTTATGTGCTGACGCTACTCGTCATTTAAAGGGGTGACAGACGTGCGAACAAGTCCGCGTACTTATGGCTCGGCGAGCTTACTCGCCCGTGTGTCATGCTAAGTACGCGGACTTTAAAACCGCCAAGTAAGTTCGTCGGCAATCCAACAATGAAATTTTGAGCAAGCTTCACGTGTGTCACCGACGGCGAGCCGAGTAAGTTAGCGAACTTAAAGGTAGCCCTAAGTATAGGTATGCATAAGCAGATACTTACATAAACTCTTGATATTCCAGCATACAATGAACTTCTTTAAAATTTTCGAATTATTTCTACAAACTCATGGACACAATAGGGCCTCAGACACGCAGGAGAATAATAATATAACAAGAACCAGAGAAACATCTGTTGATCAATGTAATTCACAAGTAAATCATAATAATTCAAATAAACCTGAAACTGAATGTAATGTTAAGTCAAACAATAATGAAGATGATACTACAACTACTAACACTTCTGTTGCTAGTATTGATAAATTCGATGTTACTGAAATTCTTCATAATCTTGAAAATGTTGCTCCTATTAAAGTAAGTCCTAAAGATGCTACTTACAAAGAACTTATGGAAAATGAAATAAGTGTTAATGATGATATTGGATCTGAAGATGATATAATTTTAAATAATGCTACTAAAGCAAGTTCAGTTGTTAATGTTATAGAGGACGAACCTGACATAAATCAGAGTAATAATGATCTCACACAAATTCAAGCTACTCACAAAGCTGTGGATCTAAATGACGTCGCTTATAATTCTGATACATTCAACAATGCTGACGATGATGAAACTATTGAAACCTTTAAAGAATTTGAAGAAGCTTTAAATAATATTGATACAACTGATTTTGGAACAGAGTTGATCAATTTAGACGATTTTATCGAAATATTTGATGAACTGGACACTATAAATGAAGATTTGGTTTCTACAAACGGTTCTGTTACGAATAACGAGAATGCAGCTTATTGCAAAGAGAATAAAATAACAAATCGTAATAAGAATGAAACAAATTCGAATACAAATGAAAACATCGATATTATTTCAATAAATTCATCAACTGAAGACGAGAAAAGTCAAAAAGAAGAAATAAAAGACAGCACTTCAATTGAGGCTGTTTCTGATGAACCAGATTCTGATGATGGCTACAAATCATCAGATTTTGAATTCATATCAGAGACTGAGGCAAACATGGCTGGATTTGTAATTAATTACGGTCTTGATGGCTACCAGAACCCATCTCAAGCTAGTTCCGAACCATTACTTTGTTTTTCTGGACAATGTTCTGATGATGAGGGCGAAAAGGAAGCGTCCGATCCAGGCGAAGGCCCTAGTAGACAAAATAGACCACGAAACGAATTTGAAGACAGGAGTTACAGAAATGATCATCATATTCCCATAGGGGACGATTATTTCGGGTTGTTTCAAGGGATTTACAATCCACAGCTGCCTATGTCGGAGATATATTTCTTGGAAAATAAGTCAGTTAGAGCTTCGGCGATGAATAGCCAGTATGATGGTATTGGGTTTGATAAGCAGCTGGCGCTGAGGAGACATCAGCCTGATAGCTCCGAAGATGAATGTGAGTTGTACTTTTTATTTGTGTTAGATTTTGAGGCAGGGCGAAAAGCGAATAGTACCTTCTGATGATAAAAAAAATGACTTCAAAGGCGCCGTAGGTAAACTCCATTTCAGAGAAATTAATAAACAATTAAAAATTCTTCATTTCTTTTGGCGCGTAACATTATTGATCTTATTCTTTCAGTGGTCCTACGCCGTATCAGGTTACAGACCACCCAGAAGTAGCCGTGACGTACGCACGCTTAGCGTCCGCGCAGGCGTATCCGTCCAGGGGTTAAGTTAGGTTCGCAAAAAAGGTCGAGTTCCATTCCTGGCTAAGCAATAAAAAAGCAGATGCCGGTGAAATGGCAAAACGATGGCCCTTCGTTCTGCCATTTCACCGGCATCTGTTCAAACCGAGATTTGATGCGCCAATCAACGATATAAATCTATGTTGTTTTATTCTTGCTTTATTATTTTTATAAGTCACTGTCTAATATTAGTTTGCCAGTTACTGTGGCATGGTAGCCGTGGCAAGACACAGAAATTCCCGTATAATTCGTAATACCCAATAGCTAACCTGTGTGTGTACACATTTTTTTTTTGGGTGAGCCAGACACCAAATCTTCTGCCAAACAGTTTCTTGTTCATAAGTTGTGTTATTTTTCAGTCGAAGATGAAGCGAAGGAATCTGCCAAAAAGATCCTCAGAATGTATCCTGGAGAAAACAGAAAGAGAAGGCGACGATATTTATAGATCTTTTTATGCTACTTATAATTGTTTAATAAGTAAATTATAGCTTTAGTTATATAATCGTGTTTTATTTAGTTCTGCAATTTACCTTGTCCTTTGACCAACTGTAATTATTATAAAAGTTTTAATTCACGTTTAAGAAATTTATGGACCTTTGCTTAAAGTTTATACTTACTATTTTTAACATTTTTTTGTCTATGTGTCAACTTGTTTAGCAAGAAAGAATAAAATGGGGCCTCAGTCCAGTCCAGATGCATATTATTATAGGCAAATTTTACTAGGCTTCCCTTCAGTTTTGTCCCAGGAAAAATTTCGAACACCACACGCTGCATTCTACCGCGACCCTACTGGTCCCAATCCATTTTCTACAGGTATAAATGAGATTACATTCCGAGCACGGCAGCAATGCTGCGCGACATAGCTGCGACGGCACTGCTGCAGTCTTACTCTTGAAGGGACTCGCTCATAGACCTGCGACTAAACATCCCAACTACACACTCACTGCTCGTCAACTCGTTTCTAGTAGCTAGCTCTCCTCGCTTTTCGCTAATCGTCAGGGCAGGATCCTATATAAAACAAACGGCAATCACTCATTTACCTGCCAATACGGAGGATGACCCGTGTAGATGGTTTGAGGCAAGTTGGGCTAGATTCTGCTTCTTTTAAACACTCTTGGGCAAGCGACCAGGACTCGTAGCATGACCACTGTCTGTAGAAACGGGTTTTGTCGACGGAAGAATAGATAAAATGACAGATAAACAATCACAATCTGTCATTTTGTCTATTCTTCCGTCGACAAAATCCGTTTCTACAGTGGTCATGCTAAGCGGGCAAGTGTGATAGTGCGTCTAATGCCAGACTTACATAGGAAATCTAGAAAATTACAGCTTTTACCAAATAAAACCAAACATTCATATAAGTAGGTATGTTTATTGTAAGTATTTACAATGTAAATTATAACTAACATTTATCTCTATTATAATTAAAGTCTAATACAATAAAAAATGTACTTTAACCATAAAGATTGTTTCGAACAGATGAAGTTGACAAAAGAAAACTTTTTGGAAAACTTCCATTTACCTACATGCTTTTGAACGTTCCCAAACTGTGCTGAATTACTATTGACCATATACAACATTATTTTTTGTTTATGCTAAACCCGAAAAGGGGTCATCATTTTGAACAACTTTTTCTATGGGACCAACATTGAAACCGCGAAAAAAAATTCAGCTGTTCTATACATTTGTGTTCACTTAAATCGACAAAATGTATGGAACAGCAGATTTTTTTTTGCGATTTCAAGGTTGTTCCCATAGAAAAAGTTTTTCAAAATGATGAGTACAATGACCCCTTTTCGGGTTTAGCATCAACAAAAAATAATGTTGTATAGGCACAATTTTCTTAAAACCAAACTAGTATTTTTCTACTTTTAATCACCCATTAAACATGATATTTCTTGCAAAAGCTATTACACAACTTAGTAGTACTTTATTTACATACTTAGATTCATTTCAACCAGGAAACCAACATAATGAACAAGTTTTCAAGAAATGAATGTTCTAAGTTTCAGTTTTGCGGGATAATTCCGTAAGTCACTCACAATCCCAATGCCATTCATTATAAAAAATTCAACAATATTCATTTACGTTGTAAAGCAGACAATTTTTTCAAACATGAACTTTCGTTGACTATCCTTACATTATAGAGACTCCTTCGTGTCTCGGATAGTACGTTAAGCCGTTGGTCCCGGCTGTCATTCGTAGATCTTTCAGTCGTTACGGGTAGTAAGAAGCCCGTCTGAGAACCAATCCTGCCAAGGGGAATCGTGTTACCCAGTAACTGGTTTGTGGACACTTGTGGGGGTCAGATAGCCGATAGGCAGTCGCTTCATATTGGTATTCAACTGCTTCCGGTTAGACTGGAAGCCGACCCCAACTCAGTTGAGAAAGGCTAAACAGAATGATTGAAGCATTGGATTACCAATTTCCTTCAAATCCTTTCACATTGTGATTAAAAGTGTGTTACGCAATAGGGTGATGGTAAGTTATTCAAAATAAGGCTTTTTACTAATAGGTTTATGCAAAACTAAGCAAATACAATATAATTGATAGAATTAGTAAAGACCTTATACTCATATTTACTTCGAAAAAGGCCGCAGATTCATAATAATAATTTTCGAAAGGCTTATACATTCATTTACTCTTGAATTTGAGCAGCCATAACAACATGGTATTGGTTATGTCAAGATATTACATATAAGCTGGTGATATGAATCAATTTACTGACCAATTCTAGAATATTCATAATCGAAATAAGAAAGGAAAAAAATACTTTTGTATATTATCGCTTCTAGTCTTAGCACAATCGTTCTGACACAGTTACTTATATCACAGATTAGTACAGTGGTTCACTCCGCCAAATCATTTAAATAAAAAGCGAATCTTGCTACGACACAATAAAGTGCAATTCAGGTCGCACATCGTTTATATTCAACTAGAAGTTGTCTCTCTTTCTATCGCGTAACTCTTATATCTTCCGACTACGTTACGCTCACTAAATTGGCTCGATAAGAGCCCGCGGCGGGCTCTTATCGAGCCAATTTTTTTACTTGGAGCTTCATACCTAAAATGCGAAGTGCGCCTTCTGTACGATTCTGTGGTCATATTAAAAAAAAATCCGCATGGAAGTTGGGAACGAAAAAACTTCTATAAAAAAATTGCATACATAACTTATGTATCATAAACTATGTTTTAAAGATTCGCTTTGGAAACTTTAAAGGCGTCTTCATACATGTCATACTAATCTATGATTATCTCAAATATTTCATAGAAACTGGTTTACGTTAAATTTTTTACATAAAACTAGCGGATACACCGCTTCTTCTTTGTGGGTGCATTTTTATATTGTATTTGAGAAACTAGTTAAAATCAAATTCTTTACAAGAATTTCAAATTAGAAAAAACAATTTTAATTGGTAAATAAGATGATCCGAGTCCAACATCCGGAAAACAAATTCATTTTAATTCTCCGAAAATTTACTCATCAAATGACTGGTCAGGCGAATCCCGCGCTCCCAGGACGCGACTGCCCACGTCCTTTTTATTAATGACTAGCTTCCGCCCGCGGCTTCGCCCGCGTATTATGTCGATAAAAACTAGCCTATGTCCTTCCCCAGGATGCCATATATCTCCTTGCCAAATTTTTTCGAAATCCGTTCAGTGGTTTAGGCGTGAAAAGGTAACATACAGACAGACAGACAGAGTTACTTTCGAATTTATAATTTATTAGTATGGATTAGGAAGTCACGCGGCTTTTCGTGCCTGTTTGAACACCTGCATACATGTTAGTTAACACAATGGGGCGAGCGGGTTTCGTCCCGCATTCTGTGCGGTATTCGCTTCAATTTAGCCAGAGCTTAAAGACTTGATCAGACTTTCGTGAGATAAGTAAACTTCTAGCCATAGATACAGAAATTTTCAAGCGTTTGAAAATATTATGTTAGAATATGATGACAATATGAGATCGGGCAGTGAGGAAACACTAAAATATTTGCTAAATTGCCGTAAATGTACCATTAGGTCAATTTTACAGTTTAAAAAATCCGTGACTGCATTTAACATTGTTCAAAAGCATGTAAAAAAAAAAGATACTTATATTCTACAGTACCCAGCCAAAAATATTTATTTACTAGCTTCCGCCCGCGGCTGCGCCCGCGTGGCATGTCGATAAAAAGTAGCCTATGTCCTTCTCCGGGATGCCATCTATCACCTTGCCAAATTTTATTGAAATCCGTTCAGTGTTTTAGGCGTGAAAAGGTAACATTCGGACAGACAGAGTTACTTTCGAATTTATAATATTAGTATGGATAATACGGCAACGATTTTCGAAGTGAAAACTTCTTTAAGCGCGTTGAGCGATTTTAGGTAGGGGATAAACTTATGTTGCATGCTCGCACCGTAGTGCTGTACTATAGAATCTAGATGGCGCTAATACAAGTTTTAAGTTTTCACTTCTGTCGGCTGTCCTTAAAGTTCAGCTTTGCAGATTAGAACTCGTAAACTCTGCCACTTAACCTGTGTGACAGTGTCTTTCCGTGTTATTTTGATACCCGCGTACTGTACATACATTTTTGAAGGCTCTTAATCATATTTTTAGCGAAGCCTTTACTGCCCGATCTTAAACCACCTTACATAGTAGATATTTAACTAAAATTTTACATAACATTACGCCTGTATTCCCCGATGGGTTATGCAGAGGAATGCACCCACATTCCGCCAGTTATGTTAAAATATATTATTTTTCTAATACAACATAGAAATGCACCCACAGTACATAACAAGACCGCGCCGCGCGGCCGTTCGTATAAAAATAAAATCCAATGTTTTTTTTTTATAAAAGAAGATTGTTTAAAATTTTGACTTTCGCTTAGCAGGTGACCTTGGCGGCGGGGGTTCAGTCTTCTTGCTCTGTAAATAATTATAATTTTGTCAATACAAAATTATTTAAACATTTAAAGGTAGAATTTGGTGCCCTACGACAGAAAACAGAGGACAGCGACAGTAAAACAAAGTCTTGTATTTATGGCAAACAAAAGTTGAAAAACATTTCCTAAACATTGTTTCTCGAAAAATGAAATGTTGCAAGAAACACTGTACTACTTATCATTACATGTTGTAAGCAACAACTAATTGTCAGCATAACGTTACATGTTGATAAAAACACGTTTCACGTTCACACACAAAAACATTTATCTAAAACAATGTTGTGCAACATTGTTTTAGATAAATGTTTTTGTTCAACTTATGCAGGCAGTTGCAAACAAAATTTATAAATAAAAACATGAAGCTGCAGCAGTAACACGCTGTATTCTGCCGTTTGCTGTAGGGCACCTAATGCTACCTAAGTTATATCCACAGAGGTTTGGGTCAGGGCTTTCCGGACTCCGGGCAGTATAGGCTCGGATATATATGAACGTGTAGGACGTCCATCATGGAGCACTGACAGCCAGCTTGCTGATTTGCTTCTGACAGGTGACGCCCGCGAAATTCAAAATATCTTTCCAAAAAAACGTAAGTAATTTTGAATTTCACGGGCGTCACCTTAATGAATACCAAAGTAGAGTTTGACATGTTCTCAACTTCAAATTTTCAATTCAGAAACAGTGCCTGAGTCCGAGAAGCCCAGAGCCCCTAGACAAAGTGACATTCTATCAGCGATAACGATGATGGAAACGGCAAAAATGTATAGGACTGACATAAGCTATCGAAAACCTTATGTCAATCCTGTTGAAAGTCGTTGTAGAAATACGAAACGCTTTCTAAGCGATTGTCACTTGTCTAGGCCCTATGACCCTGCTAGCTATGCACATTAAAATTTTAATTAGACCAAATTTTGCACATGTATGTACGCGAACACGAGTTAACAGCGGAAATAGTTAAAAGTAAGTTGTATCGTATTGGGTATTGTTCATCACACTTAAATAGTAATGCTTAAAGATACGCAAAACTATGTTACTTAGTACAGTAATGCCCGTTTTCACTAACACTAGGCGACATAGGACACCTAATTGAATGCTGAAATAAAAGCGGGCTTGGATGGATATTCAATTTTCAGCGCTGAGCCGAGAGTTGAAAATGGATTTTCAACGTGCTTTTATGTAGACATTCAGTTAGAAGTCTTGATGTTACTGAAATGGGCCATAAGCGTCAAAATATAGGAACGAACAGATTGTTCAAATTCATCAGAACAAAAAAATTAAAGTTAATCTCATTTAGATTAGGTCTTGTCAGAATAGCCGTTGCATTAACGTGTACTGTATTCATTTTGTTTCATTTTCCTTGTTGTTCTAATTATGTTAAAAAGTCTTTTCGTCCCTTTATTTTGCTGTACAATACTAAATTAATGCAATCCTTGCATGCCACTATCAAGCCTTATTTGCGACTATTTTCTATTATTACGTTAGTTGCTACTTTTGTGTTAGGTTACAAATAATACATACAAAATGTTAGTGATTATGTTTTAATTATTTTATTTAGATCAATGTCTTTTAGCAATAACCTAAATCCCCATATTTAGGGTAAACAAAAGTTGCATACCCTTGTCGCAGCAACATGTTACGGAAAACATTGCATGCAGTATACATATTGTGTAAAACATGTTTCCAGTAACACGAAATCATGTTGCTGCAACAATGTTGTGCGAAAGTGGTTTCCTATACCTCCGATTTGTTGCACCCTTTTTTTGGTGCAAACGTAGATAGTAGATTTCGATAGTTGTAAGTCTCGTGTACACACGGCTACATATCATATTGAACGGAAATCCGAATAAACTGGAAATGTATAGCTTCATGTGTAGCCGTGTGTACATTTATCGTTATACTTCCACATTATTATCTTAAAGACAATGCCAAAATTTTATACCAAATTCGATTTGTATTTTATTTTAAGCTTAATTTTAGAGTTGTACCTAGTCGTAGGATTTTCAAGATCCTTATAATATTGTAATAAAGGGCTTTGAAGGTCCGTGGCTTACATATTTTCCGTCATTCCGCCATCATTACTAAAATGATTACTTTATTAAACATTCAGAATTATTATTTCAAACATCTGTGCAACAAGATGTACGTAAGTTGACATTTCAAGTGATGGTTGTTTGTTTTTTCAATTTGGAATTTGACATTTGCACCTGTCAAATTAGTCTCAACTGCTGATTAACCTCTAAAAGGCCGATATCAATTTAAATTCTATTGTCTCTTGTTGGTGACAGTTGGAGGTTGAAATGCGTGGCAGCCAGAATGTAAAAAAATGGCGGACAGTAGGTATGCAAGGCTTCATATAAAAATCTTCAATCCCCTTTCAAGATCTAATACTCTGTGCTACTTTCAAAGTATCCTTTAGTCTTTTTAAAAGGCAATTTTTATTCGAGATCAAATTATCCTATCCCCATACATAACCATCCTATAAATAATCCTACTTTCAGGACTCAGTCCTTTCGGTGAAAGTGACTCTTAAATTGTGATAATTTTGTTTGCCAAACTGTGCGTATATTTGCAAGTTCTTAGTCACTTCCTTTTCATTAAAATAATCCGTCAAACGATCCATCAGTTTTTCTCATGGTTTGGGTCATGAAGACAGATCTCATCTGACCGACCGACCTGACTGATCTCTCTCTCTTTCTCCCTCTCTCCCCCACTTTCTTTCTCCCTCTCCTCTCTCTGTCTTTCTCCCTCTCCTTTTTCTCTTTCTTCCTCTCTCTCTCCCTTTCTCCCTCTCATCCTCCCTCTCCCTCTTTCTCACTCTCACACTCTCTTTCTCCTTCTCCCTCTCTCTTTATATTTCTCCCTCTCCCTCTATCTCCATCTCCCTCTCTCCCTCTTTCTACGTCTCTCTCCCTCTCCCTCTCTCTTTCTCCCTCTCTCTCTTTCTCCCTCTATCTCCATCTCCCTCTATCTCCATCTCCGTTTCTCCCTCTTGCTACGGGAACGCCCTTTGTTAGTTAACATACTGTATATATATTATTCATAAATAAAATATTTTGCTTTCTTTCTAACAACGAGCTTCTTGTTCCTCCCAGACCGTCGTTCTGCAAGTTCTTAGTCACTTCCTTTTCATTAAAATAATCCGTCAAACGATCCATCAGTTTTTCTCATGGTTTGGGTCATGAAGACAGATCTCATCTGACCGACCAACCTGACTGATCTCTCTCTCTCTTTCTCCCTCTCTCCCCCACTTTCTTTCTCCCTCTCCTCTCTCTTTCTCCCGCTCTCTCTCTTTCTCCCTCTCTCTCTTTCTCCCTCTCCTCTTTCTCTTTCTGCCACTCTCTCTCTCCCTTTCTCCCTGACTCTCCCTCTCTTTCTCCCTCACACTCTCTCTCTCCCTCTCACACTCTCTCTTTCTCCCTCTTTCTCTTTCTCGCTCTCCCTCTTTCTCACTCTCTCTTTCTCACTCTCCCTCTCTCTCTCTTTTGATCTTATTATTTTTTAACATCGGACTCCGTGGGCACAGGCAGAAATTAACAGTCGTCTAACGGTAAAGAATCGTCATTAAACGACGTATAGACGCTATACTATTGCAGGTTAACGGGAACGCCCTTTGTAAGTTAACATACTGTATATACCGGATGATTTTTTTTACCGTCTCGACAAACATAGGGTGTAGTAGGTGAACGGAGTAGAAGCCAATGGCATAGTCAACTAATTTTTTTTTTTTTTTTATACCCTTTAAACAAATTGATTTATCTAAAAATACTACCCATTTGAAGTAAACTTTTAATACAAAAACAATAAAAACAGAAATTATTTTTTTTTTAATAAATCCATGAAAAAATATCGAAATTCAAATCATACGCACCCTACTAAATGCACGGAATTTATCAATAAATTAGATACGTTCCTTTGCGGCCGATAGGTACTCGCCGCACTTGCCGTCGGCTTCTTTGATATCACCAGGCGCTTGAGCCGCCGCCGCCGCGCCGGAGCTGCTCGCTCGCGCATTCCGCCGCCCGCCCGCGTCCCGAGCTTCAGTCACCTGCGATTAGTCACGGCGGCGTGACGTCGCGCTGTTTGTTTCCACGTATGCATCGTGCACCCGGTCATATTTGTCGTATCTAAACATGTACGAATATTCTAACGTAGAGTATCTTGTTTGGTGAAAACAGCCAGTGCAAGGCGAATGTACGCAGAAGAAGAAAATCTTCAGTCGCTGCGAAGGAACGGTATCCGTTCTCCTCAAATTCCCCCTCGGACTACGCATGGAGTTTTGTCACTGGGTGCAGAACCGTTCTGTCATTGACACCATGTTGCAAGACGTTCCTGATCCCTATCTGCAAGACATGTACTTCCAGCATGACGGATGTCCAGCTCACTACAAACGATCTGTGCGCGCGTATCTCGATGGTCAATTTGGTGATAAGTAGATAGGTCGCGGTGCACCTGTGAACTGGTCACCAGACCTACATAACACCCCTTGACTTTTATTTGTGGGCCGACCTAAAACGTTTAGTCTGACGTTTAGTGTATACCGAAGAAGCTCAAAGCGTTAGTGATTTAAAACAGCGAATAATTTAAAACGCTTTTAATGTTTTGAAAAGTGATAGAGACACGCCTCGAAGTTTACCGAACAATATGCAAAGACGTGCTAGTTTATGTTTAGAACGAAACATTTTGAACAATAATTACCTACTGCGATATCGCTAAAAAGGTAGGTACAGACCTAAGTTCATTTTTTGTAAAATGCGCGCAATGCGCGTGCGCGTCTGTCGGTCGTGTCGCCCGCGCGCGAGTACCGCTCAGCTGCTCGGCTCTCGTACGTGAACCCCGGTAAGTGAACTCTCACGCACACATCAAGTTTCTATGTACGTGTGTGTGCGTAGGCGCGCCGACGTTACTTAGCAACGGGTCGACCGAACAACATTCTGTCAATGTTCTCGCTCCCGCATGTATGCACGTCCTTTTCATTTTGAATGAAGTACAGTCGAGTATTCTTGCTTATTCAAGTATTTATTGTTTCGAATTATTTAAAAAAGATTACTTAGATTGTTTTAAAAGTTCGTTCTGAGTCTGTTACTGTTTTCGTTTTATTTGTAAGGATAGGTTTACTTATTATTTTATCTTTTTAATTGGTAAATTGGTGGGGTTTTTATTTGTACTTACGTAAGTGTTTGTTGTGTTTTATTATTTTAGGTAGGTTAAGTTTTCTTACTTGTGTTAAGTTATTACCTATTTACTACTTATTCTTTTGGTGTGAGGCTTATTTGGTCAATTGGGTATTTGTATTGTATGTTTGAGAATTTTTGGGTATTGTGTTCATTTTATTTGTAGATCAGGTTTGTCTTAGTTTATTAGTAAGTGGACTATAAATGTTATTGCGTTGATTTTGGAAACGTTTTCAACACGACTGTACCATGCGAGGGGCGGCCGCTTACTAGGTTTCTACGCAAAAGAAATGTGCGTGCGTTTCGCTCGCACACACGTACAACTATCATTCATGCGCCATCGCAGCCTACGCCGTTTACTATCTCCTATTTTGGCTATTATTCATTTTTACGCACGGGCCGTAGGATGGATAGTTTTCATGATTTTTGAAGGAAATTCCGAACCTGTACAATCTCAATGGTACTAAGCAAATATTCTCGGGTATGGCTTCTGTTCCACTTACACAACACACCTGATTATGCTCGAGACGGTAAAAAATGTCATCCGGTATATTATTCATAAATAAAATATTTTGCCTTCTTTCTAACAACGAGCTTCTTGTTCCTCCCAGACCGTCATTCTGCAAGTTCTTAGTCACTTCCTTTTCATCAAAATAATCCGTCAAACGATCCATCAGTTTTTCTCATGGTTTGGGTCATGAAGACAGATCTCATCTGACCGACCGACCTGACTGATCTCAATCTCTCTTTCTCCCTATCTCCCCCACTTTCTTTCGCCCTCTCCTCTCTCTCTCTTTCTCCCTCCTCTCTCTCTCTTTTCTCCCTCTCCCTCCCTCTCTCTCTCTTTCTCCCTCTCCCTCTCTCTCTTTCTCCCTCTCTCTCTTTCTCCCTAAAATGTATGTTTTTATTTTTTTATTTTAGCCTGTTATTTTAGAAATATTTTTATAATCACAATTATTTTTAGTAACAACATTATTTTTGTGCACGCTAGCAACACTAACCTAACTAATTAACGTCAATTGATAATTATTCAACTGAAATAAATAATTATTCTGTCTAACAATTGATCAAATCTAAAAATAAATCATAATTTGAATGATACAATTTCATTGTGTGTAGTAATCAGCAGGCGTAGCATGAGCACCGTTTTATCGACGGAAGAGTAGACAAAAATTACGTTTCCTGTAGACAGTAGACAGTACGAGACGGCAGCAAAATAGAAAGAGTCAACTGCACTTTTTACGAAATTCACTCTTTTACATAATTCGACTCAGAATTCTTTGTTTTGTCATAGGATTTATCGGTTGTCAGTGTGATTTTGACAGTAAGGATAGAAAACTTTCTTCCGAAATAGTCTACCTACAAAAAGACCTAGACAAAGATCGTTAGAAATGAAAGACAAAATGACAGATTGTAGGAGGATTTCTACGGTGGATATAAAAAATGAAGAAACGAACTGTCACTTTGTATAGAAAAAGCTATGTCTATTCTTCGTAGAGATAGAAAGCGCCATGCTACGCCTGCAAGAACCGTATTATAAACTACTAGCTGTTGCCTGTGACTTCGACTGCGATCCAGGATCAAAGGTTGGCTATGTCCTTCTCCCGGTCATAGTTTACCCATGTGCCAAATTTCATTCAAATCCGTACAGCCGTTTTAGCGTGAAGGAGCGTAACAAATAAACAAACTCACTTTCGCATGTTCGACTATCATGATTCTGTTGCAGAAAAAGAAAGTGCTATTGGTCAAATATAGCTCTGTCTCTCTCACACTGAAAAAAATGGCAATATACAACTCCATAATATGGCCCCTGACAAATGAAACATATTAAAGCGAGAGTCGCCCGCGAATATTTTTGTTTACTTTTTTTATGGCTCCTCATTGATTTTTAGGTATGTACACATTAACCGCTTTACTAATAAACGTTGTATAGCGCCTGTATAGTTACCCAATGCTTTGTCTTCTTCTTTTAAAAGTCAAATTACTTTTGAAAGAAGAAGACAAAACATTGTGTAACTATACAGGCGCTATACAACGTTTATTAGTAAGGCGGTAAGTGGATAATATCTGTAACTTTATATTATTGTGTAGTAATTTCATAAAAAAACTATCTCTAATAGTACCTACAGATTTGCTCGTACAAAATGCAAAACTTAATCGATCATCACATTGATTTATCAATAGTGAAAATCGATTAACGTGAACAAATGTATAGGGACTGATCATGCTAAACTATCCGAATGATTTAGCCTGAATCTTCTATAGATAAGCTACTAATATCAAGCTGTAAAACCGAATCCAAAAAGCAGCATGTAATAAACGTTTAGAGAAAAATAATTAGCTAAACTAAATTCACGAATGCATTACTTCAAAAATTGTTGGTGTACTCATTGTTGAAGAACCTAATATTAAATTAATAAATAAATAAAATTGGGTACTTGACTACTTTTTAAATACTTCGTGCATAGAGAAAATCTAAAAAAAAAAATTCTGACCCGTTCCGCGATAGAATTGTTTTGTTTATAGTAACACCATCATATTACATGGATTCGTCTCCTTCTAATCTGTAAAAATGAAATTCTTTTTTTAACTTTTGCGCTGTAAAATTTTTCATGCCTTTACTTTTTTTTTATCAAGTAGTATTTTTTTTAACAGGGGTCTTTGTGATAGCAATGTCAACCGTTAGAAGAACAACATAACACTCCCTTTTGGCATTGCCGTGGTCGGGTAATAAAAGCTTACCTAAACCTCAATTTAGGTTAAAAAAATATGTTTATAAATCCTTATCAAGCAGTTTTAATACACTAAATAGATTTGTAACATCACATCCTTGTAACGATTGGCAGACAGATGACAAAGTGATCACAGCTAAAAAAAAAAACACCTGTATACTAGCAATTTTGAAATCTATATTTTTACTATCATATCACTACCAAAATTAGCGTATTTTATGCATGCATGCAAAAATTATGACTTTGGCTTGACTTTGACTTTCATTTTGAGGATTGACTTTCACTTTGAGGATTGGAGCCACCGTAATTATTGCGAGGTGGAAATGAGAGACTAGGATTATATTTTAGGAGACTTTTGGCTCTGATAGATCTAGTTACTGGGATAACTGAATCGCCCAAGGGCCGAAACACCTACATTACACCAAAGGCAAAATATCAACATAGTACTAATGTTAACTCGTCTTTTTCGGTGTTATAATTGTGATTTAAATAATAAATAATAATACATTTTTAGCTCATTATATTCGGTTAGGCAAATTCCTAAAAATCACGCGGCATTGGGTCTTACACAAAACGGGATGTTGATGATTGCCAAGTTTATCAAACAGGAACTCTTCATCATTTACTTAGTAAAATTTCTATTCATCCTAAAGATCATTCATTTTGGGTTAAATAATAAATAGCCGGCAAAACAAAAAAAATATATATATTCCGTTAGAACATGTTATTCTCTTCACTTTTAGACCAAACTGTACGGCAACTTCCTGCGCTGTTATACGATTTTGAAAAATACTGTTTTCAGTATGTTTTCGTTAAGGTTGATGCGCTAGAGTGGCCCGCGAAATTCAAAGTTTCCTACGTTTTTTGCAACTTGCAGGTCAGTATCAGGTTGTATGTTGATCTAAATATTATTAGCGCTCGTAACAAATATGGATTTACAGAATTATAAACATTAACATCAGCAATACAACTCTCTAAGCTCATGTAAGTGCATTGAATGACTATTTCATGAAATCATGACATTTGGCACTTTCATGAACTTAGAAAATTGTATTGCTGATTCTAATGTTTATAATTCTGTAAATCCATATATGTTACGGCCGCAAATAATATTTAGATCAACATACAACCTGATACTGACCTGCAAATTGCAAAAAACGTAAGAAAATTTGAATTTCGCGGGCTACCCTAGCGCATCCACCTTAAAATAATTATTAGTAATCTGACTATAGTAACAACTTTTAGTAGTAAAAACTGAAGAGAAAAAGAACTCTTTTGGAATATAGCTTTTTTTTTTGTTTTGCCTTCACATTTAGCCCAAAAGTGTATGGACGATGAATGATCTCCTTCAAACATAACATCACCCTTGTTTACCTCGAGGTTATAGGCAGTGGTGTACGGTAACTGGGTATAGTAAAACCCGCATTTCACCAAGTTACGTTTCCTAACTAGTTGTTGCTGTATTGTTATCCTAAGGCTGCCTAGCAGAAATCGAAGCTTGCGTAAAGACCGCCCATTATTTCACCCTTCATTAGTTATTTCATTTAGTAGGTGTGCAAGGAGCATTCTATCTATCGTCTAAATCAAAATAGTCAAGTACCCAATATTAAAAGGAACCAATTTAAATGCTAACCAGAAATGTACATATTTTACTACTAAAAAGGATAAGTGCTCACTAAAACATTAGGTTGGTTTATGTTATAATTTTTTATTGATGATAACTGGGTTGTGGAGGTCAGGGGGCCTAAAACTGCCACATTAGCAATTCATTTCCTGAATTCCCAGCTATCATTCCTCTAATTCAACACAAAAGCAATTCATAATTTGTGGACTATTTTACGAATTTCCATAGAAAACTTTCAAACAGATGTATTATTTCGTAATATGAATTGCACGCAGATCACATTATGAATTGTCAGTATGTGGCATTTTACGCTGATTCATAATATTTTCCTATTATGATTCTGCGAAAGTGGTTTTTTTAAGCCCCGAGATAGGCACTCGCTCCATGTAAAATACAGATATTCAACTGCATTAGGTTAGACTAGAACCTGACCCGACATAGATTGGAATAAGGCTAGGCAGATGAATATGCTTTTTTGTAGTAAAATAGGTACATTTCAAGCAAGCGTTTAAGTAGCATCCGAATTAAAACAGCTGACAAGAACTAACCTCTCTCGATCGTTTCGCTCTCGGCTCTCCCACATCTTCCTTTTCTTTTACTTTCTCCACTTTCTCTGCTTCATTCTCTACAACTTTCTCTTCTTCATCCTTCTCAACTTCTCCATTCTCTTCTTTCTCAGCTTCTTTATCTTCTGGTGGACTTTCTGTCTCTTTTTCAGGCTCTGGCGATTTTTCTGGTGTTTTTTCTCGAATCTCGTCTACTTGTTCTGGAATTTCCTCGTCTGGTTTCGTCGCTTCTGATTCTTCTGTCGTCGCCTCTGGTTGGTTTTCTTCTGTAATCTCTTTCTCCTTCTCTTCTTGTTGTAGTTTTCTAGAGGATTGCCGTTTGACTGGCGGTTTCGATGTGCTGTTCGATTCTTTTTTTTCTTTCTTTGATTTTGCTGTGAATAGGCTTTTGATGTTAGGAAAATATTTGATACTCGGGAATGAAGATATACAGGGTGTAAGGGACAGCCCTCCGCAGAATGGTGGGATGAATTCAGCATATCATACTAAGACGATCGGTACATGAAATTATTTCAGGAACTTTATGGGAATCCAATAAACCTGATTTGTATTATTACCTCACGCGCAAATGTATCGTTACCGTAGCAAAACCCGCGTAGTCGCACGCCCCGTGTCGGTGGGGGCTCGCTCGAGTATTTTAACATCCATTGCTGGTGTTTTTATTTTAGCTGTTTTATTTACAACTTGGCAAAAAAGAGTATGACGCGGTGACAGATGAAACTAAATATTTTACTCAGGTAATGCAGACCTATGATGTTGGCACTACTTTGCCGACAAGTGTTAGTAGGTTTTTGAGTCAGTACAAGCAGCGTTTTTAACTTTTTGTTTAAATTCTTTTACTCATTTCCCATTTAAAGTGACCTATATGCGGTAGTGGCGCCCTCATTTTTTCCAAACTCGCAGCATTCCATTTATGTACAGCTTGGCAAAAAACCAAGCTGTACATAAATGGAATGCTGCGTACAGATAATGTAATTTTACATTGAAATAAAGGAATAATAACTGAAAAAACTATTAAAAAAAGAAAACTTTCCTGAACAATTTTCCGATGGAGTATGATTCAAAATAAGGAGGTGAATGCCCCCAGTTAATTTGCGGAGGGCTGCCCTTACACCCTGTATAGGGGTGACTGGTAATTAGTGACCGATACTTAAACACGTGACATTAGTACATCATTATTAACAACTTTTACTATGGTAGGTACCGAAACAGAAATCGCGAAAACAAAAACAGCAGTTCTCTACATTTATGTTCGCACAACTCGTCAAAATGTACATAATGAATTGAAAATAATAATAATTATGTAATAAAAATAATAAGGGCATGATTCAGAAAGCGGTACTCCTGGACACGGCTCGCATTGCTAGGAGGTTCCTCTCTCTGGAGCCCTCACCCTGTTCCCGATACCGGTGGGCTACTATTTTTAAATGTTTTTAAAATGTTTTTATACAACGTGCCGCTACCATGAC
Organism: Lithophane semibrunnea; assembly: GCA_947363905.1. Lineage (NCBI taxonomy): Eukaryota > Metazoa > Arthropoda > Insecta > Lepidoptera > Noctuidae > Lithophane > Lithophane semibrunnea. The sequence goes on along the minus strand of OX376216.1, from coordinate 4,565,745 downwards.
GACATTAATTTAACACACGTATCCGATTTCGCGAATTCGTTTTAGGAAAATATTTTAATTTCATTAAATGTTATTATTTATTGATTTATTTACAATTTTCTAAATTACCATCCTGGAGCAACCTGTACTTAAAGAACTGTAGCGAAGAGTTCATTTGCCGGGGTCACGGATCATATGTAGGCGAATAAAAGGAAAGCCGCGCAATTTCCTAGAAATTATGCCGACAAAGGATCTTGACCGATGGAACGTAAGCCAGCTGGTAGGTACCTACATGAATGAATCTTTTACAAAGAGTGATCTCAAGTTTGGTAATGTTTTTATTATTTAGTTTGTTTGAAAATTATATATTTTCAATTTACGAATTATTTTATTTTATTATAATTTTTATGGTTACTGGCCACTAGCCCTACCCGTGTGTTAAATTAATGTCACCATTGTAGCGGCACGTTGTATATATTTTTAATTATTTTTTTTATTCTAATATTTTATGGAAAATGAAATAAAGAATGTAAAAATATATAACCTGGCGTAGATTTCTTCTTGGCTTTTTCTGTTGCATCTTCTGCTTCCGGTTGTGTCAGTTCGAGCTGTTCCGCTTCATTGGCAGCGGCGACAGCCTCCTTCATGTCATGCGACGTGGGGACTGACATCTCTGAAATATTTAGAATTAGAACATCCTTACATATTATAAAACAAAGTCCTCCGCCGCGTCTGTCTGTCGTCCTGTTCGCGATAAACTACTGCACCGATTTTCATGCTGTTTTCACCAATGGATAGAGTGGTTCTCGAGGAAGGTTTTAGTATATAATAACCGACATCCACGCGGGCGAAGCCGCAGGCATGAGCTAGTTAGATATAAAATAGAAATCTAAATACAGATGAATATGTTACTTGAGTGATTGCGTGAGAATTTAACCGGAATAGAATTTACATAACATTGAGAGGAGCTCGTGGCTAAGTAATAACAGCCGCACGAGTCGATCCATCAGGTTAAGCTACGCTTGCCGGGGTTGGTCTGTGGATGGGTGATCATCTTTACATACCGAGACTCCTCTGTGCCTCGGAAAGCACGTTAAGCCGTCGGTCCCGGCTGTCATTTGTGGATCTTGGACAGTCGTTATGGGTCGTCAGAAGCTCGAAAGTCTAATTACCAAGGGGTATCGTATTACCCAGTTACTGGGTTGTGGAGGACAGATAGGCAGTCGCTCCATGTAACTGGTATTCAGATGCATCCGGTTAGACTGGAAGCCAACCCCAACCTAGTTGAACCTAGTTGGGAAAAGGCTAGGCAGATGATGATGAGAATTTACATTACATTACTTACCGAGTGGTTCATGTATCATCTCTAGTAGCTCATCGGCGCTTATCGTAGATGTGGCTTTCTTGAACTTGAGCACTCTATTCGTGAAGTACTCCCAGAACGATAGCCCTTCTAGTGGAGTAAACAGGTCCTGTAAGAAAACATGACAAATATAATGAACTAGCGGCGCCCCGCGGTTTCACCCGCGTAAGTCTCGATCCCGCGGGAATATCGGGATAAAAAGTATCCTAGGTGTTAATCCAGGTTATAAACTATCTGTTTGCCAAATTTCATCTAAATCCATTCAGTAGTTTTTACGTGAAAGAGTAACAAACATCCATCGATCCATCCATCCATCCATACTTACAAACTTTCGCGTTTATAATATTAGTTTAATTAACCGTAAGTCCACTTTTAGAACAGGTTTGCGCGAATCTTTCCTTTTTAAGGTTAGCATAAGCATAATCAGCCCATAGCGTTCCCATTGCTGGGACACAGACCTCATTTCTGTGAGAGGGAGTGGGCCGTAATCCACTACGCCCTGTGCGGGTTTGTAGATGTCACATGTCTTCGAATTTTTCGGTTCTAGGATATGCCGGTTTCCTCACGATGTTTTCCTTCACCGTTTTGAGAGGTGGTGATGATTAAATTACACAAAGTGCCTAACTGGGTTCGACTTACGACCTAGAACGAGTAACTCGGGGTCGTTACCACTGCTCCACTGCTCAATATATCGGATGGCAAACAAGCCAACGGCCCACAGTCGCCTATGATATCTGCAATACCAGGGGGCCAAGTCTACTAAATTACAAACGTGTCAGTGGCCTCACAATGGCCCCCAGAGTACAAACTTAGTGAAGTATCGGTGTGCTTACATCGGCACCGATCATCATCATCATCAGCATATAGCGGTCCACTGCTGTTCATAGGCCTCACCATTCAGCTCGATTCACGGGAACTCTCATCCAGCCGCTACCAGCCACCCTACCAGGCCTACGTCACTCAGTCGAGGTCACGCACTAACGTAGCTACGACTCGCGTCCACCCGGGCGAACAAAAATCCAGTCGGTACTCGCCGGCGTTCGCGTAAGGTACATTTTAGCGCGCCCGTAACGCCTGTAATCTTTTTGTATGTAAATATAGCATTAGGTATCTATAGGAGTGAATTATGATCTTTTTTTTTTTTTGACTTTGGGAAATCATCCAATGACTTCTCCCGCTCTGGTCGGAGCGGAAGGGCGTGTCAGACTTTTACTAACTAAAACCCACCCGTGTTCCTTCAGTTGCCTATAACTTTCCCGCAACCCTCAATTATCTGTCATAACCTGTGACCTTGCGTAGATCGTCGCTCCACCTAGCCTGAGGGCGTCCTACCTTACGTTTGTGGATTCACGGTCTCCACTGAAGAACACGTCGTGTTAGTTTTAGTAAAAATGTCAGTTTTACCTTCATCTTCTTGTAAACACAGTCGGCCTGCTTCCTGATACGGTGTGCTTGCTTTGTGAACACGAGTGCCGCGCTCTCTGTGAGCTCCCAAGATGGCGTGTTGCCGACGTAGGCGCGCATGCGTTTGATTGTCTCCAAACATGTCGGGTGTTTTAGCAGCATTAACGGTTTTATATCTAAACCTGTAAGAATTTATATTTTTAGTAGATTAATGCTCGTTTTCACCGACATCCCTTAAGTTTAGGGATCCCCTAAGCATGGTTAGGGGCTGTTAGAATGTGGTTTCTGTTTCACCAACAGTAAGGGGTCCACACAAAAATTTTGATGAGGTTTTCACCATCGTTTAGGAAATTTATTCCGGAAGGTTTATGTGTATAATACGTTATTATTAAAGTTACATATAATTTTATAATTCATGTATACAAAATATTGTAAAACATTTTTAAAAGACTCCACCGTTACGGTGGAGTTTTTTGCCCATTCTTCTCCATACGAAAACTACCTTTTAGGGGGCGACTAGAATCAGTTCTATTTCTTTGTTTTGACGTTAAAAAGTGCCTTGTATGGGCCTATTTGAAATAAATTATTTGACTTTGACTACATATAATTAAGAAATCTCGATGTTTTGTCAAGTTCAAATAACTCGCTAGTAATTTTATTATATTTATAATTAGCGACCCTCTCTGGTTTCGCGATTTTTACGTAATTCAATGTTCTGATAATACTTAATGTATACTGTGGCGTATATTGGCTTATGTCGGCCCAACGTGTAGAGGAGGCAAGTATATGAAGCACCTTACCCATTAAATCGTCCAAAAGTTTCAAACACATATCGGTGTCCGCCTTTTCGAGGGACAAGCACGTTTTAATTTTAGCATCTAGTTCTATCAACTTCATTTCAGTCTTCAGAAATTGTACGCGGGACTTTTTCTCTTCTGTAAAAGAAAGAAAAACATATTTAAACAAATTTACGGGACTAAAGTTATAATTGCAATTCATAATTATTATTGTAGTTCACTAGTTAGCCATATTTCTTATTTCCTTACAGTAATACTGCCAAATTTATCAAAACAGCGAAATATTTGACATCTATTTGCGACATTTCTTCCAGAATGCACGCTCTTAAGCCAAGCGCACACTGCCGTGGCTTTTTTTACCGCAAAACCTTTGAATGATGGAATTATGGGATAGAAGAGTAGAGCATAGAAAAGCGCGCATTGGGATGAAAACAACGTATACATTTGATACTGTAAATACATACCAGTTTCTCTTTCCTTGTCGAGGGTCGCTTTCTCTTCGTCTGTGAGGTTAAGATCTGTCACCAGCTGTGCTAGAACCGACTGCGATGTTATATGACCTTTTTCTGTAGACAAAAATCTAATTTAGAATAGAATAGAACAATTAAAACAAAAAAACAATAAAACATCATTATCTTTTTTCTTCAGAAAGATGTTACAATGTCATGAATCCACACAATTTAAAAAAAACAATGGGAGACCGTCAGGGACGAAGTTCCTTACGCGATAGTTGCACGCAGACACATACTCGTATGCAGTATGTTAACTAACAAAGGGCGTTCCCGTTCCTCCTATCCTAACCTACCCCACACGAATATTATCACTACCTGCTATGTAAATAACGGTAACGGAGTCACATAGAACATCGTCTAATAAAATTTATATGGGACCACCTCTGAAGTAGTACATCATGCTTTAGAGGTGAAAAAGTAGTGGACACTAAAAAAAGAACCATCAAAATCGATTCATCTTTGGCGAAGTAATCGCGTAACACAGATAAAAAATAAAAAACATACACGAATTGAGAACCTCCTTCTTTTTGAAAAAGTCAACTAAAAAGAAGTGAAGAAGTGAAGGCCAACTGTCAATAACGAGACACAATATAATTTTAATTATTATCGCCTTCTAAAGGTTAATAAGTCTAGACAAGAACGAACTCTGAAATATTGTACATACCTAGCTGCATTTTAAGTGTGACAGCGTTCAAAGCAGCCTGCTTATCCCACTGTAGCCTTGTAGATTCGTTTTTGAAGCTGCTAGGTCTTGACTGGAACAGCTTGATCCCGATATACTGCCCCGAAGGCAGGTAAGCTATTAGAATGTTTTCTTTCTCTGCGTCTTCTGTGAACATAAATTGTTAGGTTATGCAATGGGAAAAAACAAAAACATAAGAAAAAGCCTAAAATGATAGAAACATTGAATTTATAACTTTCTCAGCTCATAGAGATTGCCACTCAGCACGCGTAGCATAGCAAACGGGTTTTGCCGACGGAAGAATAGACTAAATTACAGATTCACAATGTCATTTTGTCTATTCTTCCGTCGACAAAACCCGTTTGCTGTTGGATCCACTTTTGTAGGACTAATACGAATAAGCTACGCCGCAAGGGCGGTAATAAATAGGACCGGTTTAAAAAAAAAATAACCAACATTACGGCAAAGGAACTATTTGATGAAATGCACTCTATTGTGGTCGTATTATTCGTGTAGGTATGAAAAAGAGAGACGAAACACACAGTCTCTGTCAAAACAAGTTTCAGAAAAAAATTAGCTCGGTATTGCTCTGAGCTAATTTAATGAGCCAATAATTTGGGACTACCAGTAATTACCATAATTTTTTTTAAATAGGTATCACCCCTTTATTTCTACACGATCATCATCTACCTAGCCTTTTCCCAACTATTGGGGTCGGCTTCCAGTCTAACCAGATGCAGCTGAATACCAGTATTTTACATGGACGGCGACTGCCTATCTGAACTCCACTTCACACCTACTGGCTAACACGATACCTCTTGGTAAGACTTTCGGGCTTCTGACGACCCGTAACAACTGTCTATGATCTACAAATGAAAGTATTTCTACACAATGAATGAAGATATTGTGTATAATGCACTCACATTGCCATTTATGTTATAAGTTCCATGTATTATGGGGCAAGCCTAATGCCATAAAGCGGTCATAAATTTAGACTCCAGGCTGCTCTGAGTTACTTCCTTTAAAATGTATGAAATGATAAACACAAAAATTAATCAAAACATTTTATTTCTACAATTTCTATTTGGACAACTTTTTCTTCAAATTACTGTTTTGTTTAGGATACATATTTATAATTTTCAAACAAGTATTTTTTTCCTCTTCAGTATGATTGTCAATAAATCCAAAATCCTTAATAAAATCAGAATATTTCGTATTAAAACCTATATCACCAAACTCTAAACTCATAGCTACAGGCTTAACTTTTTCACAGAAATTATTTTTAAATAAATCCAAAAACTCATTTCCTTCTGGTATTCTATGGCCGCCATTTTTAAAACTGTTGCAGTCTAAATTTTTATATGTTTTACTCAATGAGGTTACAGAGCAAAAAGATTGATTTTGAGCCTGAGATAAGTTATTTATGCTTTCCTGATCAGAATGTGTCTCTAGAGAAAGATTTTCAGTAGGAATTATGTCTTCATCATCCAATATATTTAAAGAACTTGAAATTATGCTACCAAGTATGTTTGATTTCATTCTTGTTGTTTTACTTTTTTCGAGAGTATCTGTGTGTACCATCCCGTGTTGTGGGTGTGGTAATCCTTTTGTTGTATTTGATATAATATTTTCTAACATATTATTACCATTTTCAATTCTCTGATGTGAATTGTAAACGTCCATATTCCCTACGTTTATAGAATCATCTAAGGTAGTCTCGATATTATTAAAATTTTGAGTGAACTGCGACATATTGTTGTCAAATTCCGTCACAGTTTGCATGACTTGTGATGTAATGTTTCTTTGAGAATCTTGGCTCAGATTAGGCTTGGCTCGGTTAGTCAAGTTGGTCTTGGGTGTTGGCTGCAAATGTTGGTCCAAACTTTCTTGTATTTTCCCAGTATTATTAGTGTTATTTGTATTACGCTCATTATTTGAAGTCTTTTTAACCGGTGGAACGAATTTTTTAGCTTTCACAACTGGTTTTTTAACATCTTTCTTCAAATTCTTCTGTTTACCGAATGTCGGTACTATTTTAGTTTGGGATACGCTCGGTTCTATCTTTTCTTTGTTCGAGTTCGAATCTAAAAATATTTATAAAAACATGAATTCATACTTCATAGCACACGGTAAAGAAACGCGTCGAATGTATTTATTTTTATTTTATATATACAGTTTTATTTTTTAAGTCGATTTTCAATAAGTGCTTGAATCATTTTGACTAACTTATGTTCACGTTTCCTTGTCATGATAAAGCATAAAATGTATTTGAGCTAACTTTAAACTAGCGTCCCGCCCCTGCTTCGCCCGGGTGCAATGGCGACATGTCTCAACGCTTATTTTGACGTCGCTTTACGTCAAAATAAAATTAGCATTTAACTTTTCAAGAATTTACAAATCAACAATGTCTGTCTAATGTCTAATTATATTGTAAAATTAAGTATAAGTTGAATTTTGATGCAGCACTGTATAGTAAATATTACCTTCACACATTTTAGCATCCTGTGATCCGATATTATTCTCATAGCTCTTCAAACAATCTTCTGTAGCGAAATTATCGTCATATTGGCTAAATATGTCATCTTTGAAACTAAATTGACTATTTTCATTACTTTTATCGTCCATTCTTGAAATAATTTTAAGAAAAACAAAATAACAGCACTTAATGATTGCAAAAATAATTTGTAATTTTCGCGGTAAAATAAAACTTTTGAAATTGGAATTCATTTTGGAAGTTCTTTTTTTGTAAGTGTGAGCTTGGTGTTCAGCCAAAGTTAAATGAGGTTTTAATTCTGACGCCATTTTTGCATGCACATTTTTGGTTTTGAATATGCTTTATGATGAATTCGAATATACTAAAATTAGTGTTACTGGTTTCGGTCACAGATGAATATGCTTTATTGTACCACAGATGTGAAATAAAACATAACGTATTTTTTTTTTCTATTTTATTTTACTTAAAAATAACTCGTTCTTTTTGTCGTTCGATAAATATATTTGTAAAACAAATCTTAAGTGTTTACTCATTGCTTCCAACTTTTCATCGGGTACGTCTTTAATGAGTTCATTGACCTCTTCAACTATTGTTGTCCTACTTATCTTGGTATCAGTCGTTCCTGAAAACGATACCTATGTTTAAATTAATACGCCATGCACCGATGGTTCGAGCATGGAAAAATATTATTTATTTTGATTAGATAAGTATTAATTTACATTGATGCTGTCTACCTAAACAAATGTGTGCGCCTCGATGTTTTAAAAATGTAAAAATAATTAATCGGCTACTAGTCAGCCCGCAAAAACAATTTATATTTACGATTTAATAATTAAAGTTTTTTTCTTAAACATGCTTGGAAATTCCAGTATTATTTTGACAACCTTCTTCGAGATAAATCGAAAATACGGTACTGGTCAAATACATGCGAGCAGGCAGCCGGCAATGTTAGTATCACAGGTTAGTATGAAAATCCACAATATCTGTCGTGTTTAGCGGTCGAATAAGTTACTATGAAAACCTGTCGTGTAATTTAATGGAACGAACGTTTTACTTCGACACATGGTAACCAAGGAGGTAACTTATCAAAGATTTTATTTAAATTTCTATTTGGCTTGCAAATAGATCTGTGTGTAAAAAAGGAACAAATTAACATACAGGCGCGTGAAAAATTATCGTTGTTCGTTATTGATTCTGGAATTTATAATTAATAGTTTGAATTTCCGTTCATTGTTTGAGAAAAGTACTACTTATATAAGCCTGGGCCGCAACCAGGCATTGATGGACTCACGTACAGTCACGGACTTTAATTGATGAGCCACCTGGCACTGTTCGTATTTTAGCCGTGAAATGCAAATCGGGTTTATTCGGTTCCCTACAAGCAAAGTATCTTCGTATTAGAAGAAGAAAATTATATTTCTTATCTTTACCGGTTGGCTAACCTGAGAGCCAGAACTACAAACTTGACAGCAGAGTGACTACCCAAAGTCAACCAATTGCAGGTCTAGCAACAGTAACCTAGCAACTATAAACAATCGTTGCTAGGTTACTGTTGCGATAGTAACGTTAGCGTACGGAGAAATAATCAGCGGCGGTACTTCCTTACAAGCCGAAAAGCCCGGCTTGCTTTAAAAACTGAGCCAATCAATAAAATAAAAAAAACTACTGCTATAAACTTCTCAGTCATTCCTTCATGTCGCAAGAATTGATAAGAATAATAACATAAAAACTTCGCGCTACACCAGCCGCGCGCTATAAGTACAATCTATGTACGATGCCAGATTTACATAATCAAGCACCGTTGCCAAACTGCCACAGTTGCCATCTCGCTCTAACACTATAGCGTTAGGTGAGATCGCATCCATGAATGAAGACGTCAATTCTGTAGTACATTGCATCTTTCTCGCTCACACACGCTTGCGGCAACGTCGCAGAAGCCAGCTTCTAGACCTCTAATTTTTTGCATAGAAAATGCGTACATTTTTGATACTATTAGAATGTACTTATTTTGCAAAAATGTTCTGATATTTAAGCCCGGCTTTTGAGTTTTTATGAATGGAACGAATCGTGTGTTTGAAGTTCGCGCAAATGCACTAGCCGCGATGTTGACCCGCGTAAAGTGAGTTGCAAGTCCGCGAAGCGACTCGATTTGTTATTGTTTTGAAATAATATTTTGAGATCAGTATTTTATTTTTCAATTGAGGTAATGAATTACCTAGTTTTATTATTTAAAATGATGTGATAGTTATTGCGGCTATGTCATTCCTTATGCTTAGTAGTGTTTTTATCATCAAAATGTGAATTTGGAAACTGTGTTCGAAAAGGTATGTAAATACATTGAGTTTTCTGACAGTAAGTAACTCTTTGCTTCACCGTAATCAACCCCAAATTACTATAACTCGGAAATATAAACAATTAGGTACGTATTTTTGTCAGTCGAAGAATATATTGAAATTGGCATTCGATTGTTTAGTATGTATAAAGATAAGAGTATGACCAAACTTAGGTAGCCCTAGCTGGTGCCATGAAAGACATCAAAATTTGTATATTGTTGTTTGTATGGCAATTGTAGTTTTGGTTAACCACTAAAAACAAACCACTTGTTATAATACATCTCATCAAGATCACAAAACACAATAATTTTCGTATCGAAAATATTCTTTATAACTAGGCGTTTTGAAATAAATATTAGAGTTGGCTATTGTCATTATGATTAATTATAAAATGTTATATACCCAATGTAATTGTAATATCTCATTTAACATTTTCAATCGACTTAAAACTTAAATTTCATAAAACTAAATATGCGTACGGTAACAGAACAACAAATCGATAATTTGGGGCCATCTAGCGGCTTTTGATAGAATAATTTTTATGTGACAAGCGTTGACAAAGTTATTATGGTGAAAAGGTCCTGCGAAGCGGTGTGGTTACGCGCATTCGTTAATAGATGGCGCTTACGACAATTCCGTACTGATGCCTGAAATATGTAGAACTCTTCTTCATCCGTAAATCGATCACTTGTCTGTTTTTTTAAATCGTTAAAAATCTGTCGGCTTGCCCTGATTTTGACCCCTAGGCACGCCACTGGAAATAATAATAGTCATTTCGACAAGTTCGAAAGTAGCGTCTCTGACATCAATATTTCAACTGTCACTGTCTTCAGTTAAGTTTTCAGAATTATCGAGTTAATGAGCTATGATTCAGAGGAGGTCGGTATCAAATAGATTGGATAACCTTAATGCAACATTGTATTAATTTTTATCATTGAGAACTTATTAGTCAACCTCTATGGATAAGACTATTTTCGATTAAAAGTAATTTATTTGTCATCTTGTTTACGAGCGTGCTATTTGAGTTCGTGTTTAATCGTGTAATCTCGTGAATATATGAAACTGCAAAATTGAAACGTTTGAAGGTGGCTCATCAATTTAAGTCCGTGACTGTATGTGTGCCTCGGCCCACATTTTCACGTTCATCCATCAATGCCCCTTTTGCCGGCCGCGGCAGTAATGTACTATATACGTTAATTAATTAATAGTTATCAGAAACAGTCGGGAGTAAGGAAGCGTCACATGGAACTTATAAAATACTGGCGAAATGAGCTCAAATTTCACCGGGTAGGCAGGCGTTATCGTGGGGTAGCCAAAGAAGGCACACAAGTACTATGCATACACCATTGCCTACCCTTTCATAGAATACAGGCATGATTTTTATATCAAAGTATTGTACCTGAGCGACCGAACTCTGCTCGTGTGAAACGAGAGAAAACGAAATTTCCCTGAGACCTAGATCGATTTTCGATCCATTTCAAGGGGCTAAGAAAAAACAGCCGCACGGGGAGATCAATCAGATAAAGCTACGTTTGCCGCGGTAAGTCCGTGTTTGGTGACCATCTTTACATACCAAGACCCCTCCGTGCCTCGGAAAGCACGTTAAGCCGTGGGTCGGCTGACATTTGTAAATCTTTGACAGTTGTTACGGGTCGTCAGAAGTCCGAAAGTCTGACAACCAGTCTTACCAAGGGGTATCGTGTTACCCAGTAAGTGGGTTGTGGAGGTCAGATAGGCAGTCGCTCCATGTAAAATACCGGTATTTCGAGAACGTGAATTACAAATATTGCTCATTTTATAGTATAGGATATTTGGTTCCTTACCTGGTTTGAACGGCTCTTTCAAATCTTCGAGTTCAGACTGTAAAAAATAAACAATCATGTTATTGTAACACCCATTATCAAATAGCCCTAAACATTAATCGAGTATTCGACGTAGCTGTTTCTATTTCTTCTTTTTGTGACTAACGGAACAATAGACAATATGACAGATAAACAATAAAAATCTGTCACTTTTGTTTATTCTTCCGATGACGAACACGTTTCTACGGTGGTCATGCTATGCGTCCTGGTGTCAGTTTTAAAGCCGTTCGCAAAATACGCGCTTTTTGACGTGGAGTTGCGGATACCAGCCCGTATTACCTATTACCAGAGTTTTAAAGGCGCCCAAGGGCCTCCGACTTGCGTCGCACACAGTCGAGAAATATCTCTCTGGCATGCCGGTTTCCTCACAATGTTTTCTGTTTTTACTAATTTGCCATGATAATTTTTAAACCTATTATTATTTAAATGTTGGCAATAAGCTAACTGTTTCAGAAACTTTAATAGAGGATTTATAGCATGGGTGTAGATAAAAACATTAACTGGATGAATATTATTTGTTTTAATTTATTTAGGGGGTTTTAATTTAAGAATTATATTTTATTTAAAGTTAAGATTTATTTCTTTTTTATTTATTTGAGTTCGAGTTACATTACCGGAGCAGTGGTGGCCCAGTGGTAACGGCCGCGACTTACGAGTTGTAGGTCGCAGGTTCGAACCCCGACAGGCGCTTTAGTTTGTGTAAATAATATCATCACCACTGCTCTCAAAACGGTGAAGGAAAACATCGTGAGGAAACCGGCATGTCTTAGAACCAAAAATTCGAAGACATGTGACATCTACCAACCCGCACTGGGCCCGCGTGGTGGATTACGGCCCACTCCCTCTCATAGAGAGGAGGTCTGTGTCCCAGCAGTGGGAACATTATAGGCTGATTATGTATGTACATTACCTCGTTATCGATATGATAAATTAATATACTAACCTGTGGAACAGCATTGAACTGTTTAATATTTTTGTCAGGCAACTTCTCTTTGGGTTCCGCCTTATCCTTTTCTTTGTCAGGGGTCGGTGACCCGCCGCGTCGCTTCTTCGGCGCAGGCGACGGTAGAGTTGTGTTCTCTTCTGTTTGTTCGTCCATATACCTGCATATTTTGTGTTATTTATAAGTACCAGCAGGCGTAGCATGGCGCTTTCTATCTCTACGAAGCATAGACATAGCTTTTTCTATACAAAGTGACAGTTCGTTTCTTCATTTTTGACATCGCACCGTAGAAATCCTTCTACAATCTGTAATTTTGTCTTTCATTTCTAACGATCTTTGTCTAGGTCTTTTTGTAGGTAGACTATTTCGGAAGAAAGTTTTCTATCCTTACTGTCAAAATCACACTGACAACCGACATTTGTCTAAGGTAGTGAAGACAATTTGATTTTGACAAAAATCCTATGACAAAACAAAGAATTCTGAGTCGAATTATGTAAAAGAGTGAATTCGTAAAAAATGCAGTTGACTCTTTCTACTTCGCTGCCGTTGTACTGTCTACAGGAAACGTCATTTTAGTCTACTCTTCCGTCGACAAAACGGTGCTCATGCTACGCCTGCAGAAGTATTTAGACAATTAATTTCAATTTATTATTAACTAGCGAGCCGCTCCTGTTTCGCACGGTTTTTACGACTTGAAAAAACAGTGATTTCTTAGTTATATGTAACTTTAATATTAATTATTATACACATAAACCTTCCGGAATAAATTCTCTAAAGGATGGTGAAAACCTCATTAAAGTATTGTGTGGTTTAGAAGAACAACGCGGACATACAGACAAACGCGAACAACGACAAAGCGACTTTAATTAATCCATACTAATATTATAAATTCCAAAGTAACTCTGTCTGTCTGTCTGTATGTTACCTTTTCACGCCTAAATCACAGAACGGATTTCGATAAAATTTGGCGAGGAGATGGTGGCATGCCGGGGAAGGACATAGGCTACTTTTTATCGACATACCACGCGGGCGAAGCCGCGGGTGGATGCCAGTTCGTCATAAATATCAAAAACCGCTCATCAAATCGTTGTCCATTCATCCGCAAATACAGATTTACCAAAAAAAGTATGCGCTTCGGGGATCGTCGTCTATCTTCGAAAATACGAACGCGCGATGATGAGATCTAATATAGAGCTGTTATAACCATGGAGGTACTTGCCGATTTGTATTACCATAATTACAAAATTACTAGATTAACAACTCTAAGCAATAGGGAATATGCATGTATTTTTTTAATATTTTTATTCGATAGTTTACATCGTCAAATAATAGTAAAAAGAAATTCGACGGCAAAAAAGCAATTTAAAGTAGTTAAAAAAATGTTTAAAAATATCCAACCGATCCGGGCTATTTAAACGCCCTCCATTTGGCGCGCTTGGTGTGGTGACGTCACAGACCGTGAAAACAGACAAGCAACTGTCAAGTCAACGTCAAACACTCCTTTTTCTATGAGCGTTTGACATTGACTTGACACTTGTTGATTGACTTGACATTGACATTTTGATTGTTATCCCAGATTGTTACGTCACATCCACTCTTAGCCTTTTCAAGTATTTGAATTACCCACAGTTTTTTGGGAGTTTTTAAAAATTAATTTCTCGCTCAAAAAGAAATTTTATTCAAAAATATTGATGGAGGCATCATTCTGAAGTAACATAGTTTATAAAAAAAAATATTTGACCCATATTTGAATCACATGCATATTCCCTATTCCAAAATTCTGTTCAAAATTGTTGAGTCACAAATAACTCGAAAGCGCGGCAGTATAAGACATAGAAGCTTTGCCTCTGTTAGGGGTTACGGCACAACGTTCGTGCTACTTCGGAAACACGAAGATAACCGAAGCGCATACCTTTATGGTTTACCTATAGTGATAAAAAATTAAAGTCAGGGAACTTATTGATAAACAAAGAACTATCAACTAAAATTGTCCGGAAATCACAGCATATTTGAAAATCGCATGAAATAGAAAGAAATACAGAAAATACATATTTTTTTTACTCTGGCGATAACACTGCAAATTGACGAAGTATATTAATCTGCTCAGCAATTAATTTCCCCGACTGTACTTTTATACATTTGTACGTCACAATCGCTACCTCAGTTTAGAGCTCAAAAACTGCGCTACGGCACGAGACGCTTTTATCTATGGATTTTGTTTAGACAAGTTGATAACTTTACAAAATGTCCTATATTTAATCCCAAATTGCAATACTACGATTAAATTTCTGTGCCTCGACAATCTTCGCGTTTCCAAATAGTGCGAAAAGCTACCAATGTATGTTATGATGTTGGTTTCAGCAATTAGTTTCTAACTCTCAAATGTCGGGCATAGCATCCATATTAGATCAAACAATCAACTCGGCCTATCGCAGCCCACTGCTGGACATAGGCCTCTCCCAGACTGCGCCACAACACCCTGTCCTCCGCCTTCCGCATCCAGTCTGTCCCGGCCAACTTTTTAAGGTTGTAGGTCCATCTACCCATATTAGATTCGGTTCATATTAGATACCAACTGATTATTACTTAACATTCTGCACGCGTAGCATGACCGCAATAAAAATGGGTTTTGTCGACGGAAGAATAGACATTTCTTCCGTGACGTTTCTATGGTGGTCATGCTATGTGTGCACATTTCGTATTATTAACCCGTTTCTATTGCGGATGCTACGCGTGCTGTACATTTCGTATTTTTATGCCATTAAGGTGCAGCGCTGACGACACACGTTTTATGCGAGGAACAATCGATTCGAGTTGTCCCATGCTTTATAATCATTTCTTGGAATTGAAGCGCCACAGACTCGATCGCACAAAAAGAGCGTCGAATGAGCTGCACCTAAAAAACAAATTGGTTACTCTATTACAGTGTTTTTTAATCTTTTTGAATACGCGACCCCTTTAGAACTTAACTAATTCTAGCGACCCCCTAGGCCCTCGGATCATCCTTCTGCAGGCGTAGCATGAGCACCGTTGTGTCGGCGGAAGAGTAGACAAAAATGACGTTTCCTGTAGACAGTACGACGGCAGCAAAGTAGTAAGAGTCAACTGCACTTTTTACGAAATTCACTCTTTTACATAATTCGACTCAGAATTCTTTGTTTTGTCGGGTTCTTCATAGGATTTATCGGTTGTCAGTGTTATTTTGACAGTAAGGATAGAAAACTTTCTTCCGAAATAGTCTACCTACAAAAAGACCTAGACAAAGATCGTTAGAAATGAAATTCAAAATGACAGATTGTAGAAAGATTTCTATGGTGGATGTCAAAAATGAAGAAACAAACTGTCACTTTGTATAGAAAAAGCTACGTCTATTCTTCGTAGAGATAGAAAGCGTCATGCTACGCGTGCTGACTGAAATTGTATTTTTAGTGTGAAATGTAGGACCTAGAAACACTTTTTATTTTATCCACGACCCCCTGAGTAAGGCTCCGCGACCCCGCAGCGACCCCGCAAGGGGTCGCGACCCACAGATTGAAAAACACTGCTCTATTAGATTATCATCATCGCGCGCTCATATTTACAAAGATAGACCACAATTACCGAGGCGCATAACTTAAATCGTAGTACTGTATGCTAAAATCAAGATAAAATATATGTCAACAGATTAAAATACCTCTTGGGTCGTATCTTCCGTCCACTTCTGCTGACAATTTCCTCATCTTTCTTCCCTGGCTCGTCATCATCTTCTTTAACGGGCTCCTCCCTCTTGCCTTTGCCCCGAGGAGTCTTAGGTTCTTTAACTGGTTTGACTGGAGTCTCTTTAGCTTTGACGTCGTTCTTAGTCTTTTTGGTTTGCTTTTGCTGTGAAAACAATAAATTACTCAGTATTTATTTCATTGGGGTAAATTGATTTAGTTCATTACCAAATAGAGTTGAAAAAAGCATACGAGAACACACGCCGCAAGAAATTATCCCTTGCAAGCAATTTTCAACTCTATCTTGGTTGTAATTTGTCACAAGATAGACTGTCCATGTCGTGACTGTCTGTGTATACCGACACAGCGCTCGGTGTGGCAACACGTCGTGTTCTGGTTTGCAACTGGTCAATCGTCATCCTGAGGATGCCTCGTTGAGAGGTGAAACACGTGTCGATTTCTTCCAGGGTTTTTTATGACTCTTGAAGTCTTATGACGCCAATTGTATTTTATAATGGATTTCCGCAAAGTCACGAACTAGAATCAACTAATCAATGAACTAGACAGACTGTCATTGGGTATTTTAGTTTTCCTTTTTGGAATATCTGAATTTTACGAGTCTTTAAGCTGGATTTGTGCCCAGTAAATAACAATAGGCCCACCCCTTATTACAGACTTTAAACGTTACTGTGGAAATGAGGCTGTATGGTACATTACGACACAACTCAGATGTAGCATAAATTCGAAAATTTGCATTCATTAATTTCAATTTAACGATATTTGGTTATTATGACTTTACAAGTTATTGCGGATGCGTAAAGATCATTTTCACCTGAAGCAATCCTACTAATATTATAAATGTGAAAGTTTGTGTGTTTGGATGTTTGTTACTCAATCAGGCAAAAACGGCTGAATGGATTTGGATGAAATTTGGCAAACAGATAGCTTATAACCTGGATTAACCCATAGGATACTTTTTATCCCGATATTCCCACGGGATCGAGACTTACGCGGGTGAAACCGCGGGGAGCAGCTAGTAGGTAATAAAAGGAAGGCGCACTCAGCTCGGATGGTCATCGGTTTTACGAATTTTGCCGATGCTACATCTTGGTTGTGTCGTACTGTACACCTCTGCCTAACCCTTTTAAGAATACAGGCGTGATGTAAGTAATATATAATTTCTGACATACCTTCCCTTCATCAATGACAAGGTTTCCAGTGTCATCTGAATCTTCAACTGCGGTGTCATTCTGAGTAGCGTTGAGGGTAGTCTGTCAAAACAAAATAAGCTTTATTCTGCGCGGGCGACAAGTCAAAAGTTGTTTGTCCGCACGTGTATCGCTGCGTTTCGATCTCTGATTCAAAATTATCGGAACCGAAGTTGGAGGTGTAATTTTAGGTCCCCACCTATGAAATTGGTGTTTTGTATGGGGAATTTTAAAGAAGTTGCATTTTTCATACTAACGTTTTCTTAATTTATATAACAACCATGAACACTACTGTTCTAAAACTTTTATACACTACTGTTCAAAAACTAAGATAACGTATGCCACTTAGATTAAGCGACAAAAATAAGTTTTGGCTAAGTTAAAAAAAAAATCGTGGTCATTTCTGCTAACGAAATGAGGAGTCATTTTTAAGGCATTTTTTATGTTAAGAAAACTATAAGTAATAAGGTTTTTTTTACTATTGGTAGTTTATGATGGTCATTATTCGATATAATACCAAGCAATTGATGAATATTTTAAATCATAGAAGTGACGAGGTTCTCTATTAGTGAGAAAAAAACGCCAATTTCATAGGTGGGGACCCAATATTAAAAGTTCCGACCTTTCGAAATCGCAATCGATGCTCCTTAACATCCCTAGTTTATAAAAGTTCATAAGATAGTAAAGAGAGTGGGGCAATTTTTGAAAGGTATACTCACATCGTCAGCCATAGTCTCATCAGCAACAGTAGTATCAACACCCGTGTCATCTAACGTGTCATTTGTTGTTGAGTCATTGGCAGAGTCGTTGGTTGAAGATTCAGCTGGTGGTACCTGTTGAGAACAGTATATTTATTAACCTCGTTTATAAATAAACGGCCAAAATGGTGTTAAAAGGCTAGGCATTTGGGCTGTGTACCACAAGCCACAACTCAATGCATTGCAAAAATCCTTTTGGTACATTTTATGTGAACAATCATTATCATTTTCTCGCAAAACAGATCATTGTACACACGGCTACACATCAAGCTATACATTTCCAGTTTATGCTGATCCCGCATTGTATAGGATTTCCATACAATGAGAGGTCTTAGAGTAGGGAGCTTATACTGGAAATGTACAGCTTTATGTGTAGCCGTGTCTACTAAATGGCGCAGAAGTTATAATGGTATTTTTGTGTTCCGACTTCAGATCACAGTAGTGCTGTCTCTGTCTAGCATAGACTTCACAAAGTTAGCAAAGTTGCCATTTTTTCAATATGAAGCCTTTACTTCTTTGCTTTTGCTCATTTTTATCCTAGGCTTCAAGAAATGTAAATTAAAAAACCCTGTTAAAAGCCCTATTTGCATCTGGTACTGTTTTTACAGGCTTTTAAATGCAGCAAAAGTCATCATCTGCCTAGCCTTTTCCCAACTATGTAGGGGTCAGCTACCAGTCTAACCGGATGCAGCTGAATACCAGTATTTTACATGGAGCGACTCCGACCTCCACAACCCAGTAACTGGGTAATACGATACCCCTTGGTAAGTCTGGATGTCAGACTTTCGAGCTTCTGACAACCCGTAACGACTGTCAAAGATCCACAAATGACAGCCGGGACCAACGGCTTAACGTCCTTTCCGAGGCACAGAGGGGTCTTGGTATGTAAAGATGGTCACCCATCCACGGACCAACCCCGGCAAGCGTAGCTTAACCTGATGGATCGACCCGTGCGGCTGTTATTACTTAGCCACGAGCTCCTCAGCAAAAGAATTGGGAATAAATATCAATCTTACCTCAACAGAAACCCCTATCACTTGCTCCAGCGGTACTTTGTTAGCAAAGTCATGTTCAATCTGCTTCACACCGTCATTAAAATCTCGTCGCTTCACAGTTTTAGTCAGAAACTTGTCCTTATTGTCCGCATAGTCAAATATCATGTTCGGAGAGAGGTTTGCGCTGGAAATAACATGAAATTGATTATAAAAAAGTTATGACTATAGTCTGAGCCAAAAATATCGGATGAAAGTGTAAACAAATGGATAATTTGTTTAATGTTGTACCTATGGATATTTGTAGTGTAATATTCGTAGTTCTATTTACAAATCGAGGGCTTTAATTATTTGGATACTAAAACCCGAAATTCTAATTTTAGATCACCATTAATATATTGAGGGCTTTCATTATTTGGATACTTAAACCCGAAAAACCAATTTTAATCACCATTAATATATTTTCTATTTGACAATTGAGGTTAATGTTATAATCTCAATTTTCGTCGATGATTTCTCAATTACAATTAAATAATTATTATATTTATTAAAAAAATATCTTTAATAATGTTTTAACTTTCATCAGATAATGTTGGAACAGACTATACATATTTATGACATGGCATAAAGAGGAACATGCATGTTCTGAAACCATTTCGAAGACCTCCACCAACACAGACTGGCCCCTACATTATGGTTTGGTTAGCTCTGTAGCACAGAAAGGAGGCCAGAATCCCAACAGTGGGTACATTTATGACGGTTTTATTATTGTTAAAAAAGAAAATTGTAAGAATGGTTTTAAATAGATATAATTAACAAATAACCTGCCTTTTTTGGCTAAGCCTAAGCTAAGCTAAGGTAAAAATACATCTTCATGTTCCATTGAAACAGGGAATTGACTGTGATAAGATATTTTAATTGATAAATTGTATGTTTTCAATTTAATCATTTTGATAAGGAGAATTGTTACAGAATTATGTGGGTTCACATGAGAACAAAAAATATAAGGGTAATTCTTTCATTCTTTCAATGTAGTCTGCAAAATTTAAAATCTCTTGCACTACAGTGTAATTTTCAATTTCACAGCTAGATTGACAGATCCCCGTTAAACTTAATTGGCACAACTTAAAATAAATTGTGTTCAATTGCTTTAATATTATCATAAACTGATTTACAAATAGAATAATTATGCAAAAATTTGCTTATTAATATTATGAACATTTTTATTTCAGTAAAACATCAACAACAGAAATAATGTACACTTACGTTTCTCCCGTGCCATAGAAATATACAAAATACTTCTTCCCATTCGGCTTTTGCACCTGAAATTAAACAATTAAACTTAAACATTACTGACGAAATGTGGGTGTACCTCTGCCCAAGCCTTCGGGGGATACAGGCATAATGTTATGTAATTAAAAAAATCTGTTTGAAAATTATCTGATATTGAAATAGTATAATTTGTGTTAATTAATGCATTTGTTAATCATTTCTAATATGACATGAAAATATATTATTTTTACATAATAAGATGGGCAAAGATCGTCACTCACTGGACGCCTGAAGGAGGACATCGCTGTCGAGTTATGATCTAATCATTTTTGCGGGGCCAACATGGCCAGAAATCGCACAAAATAGAGAGCTTTGGAAGGAAAAAGGGGGAGGCCTTTGCCCAGCAATGGGACACACTATAGGCTATAAAAAAAGGGTTTGTGGGTGTATATTTATAAATACCGTTGCAAGGCTTAGACATGATAATTATTACATGTGTGTATCTTCTGCATGAAGAAAAAGGAGTATGTAAGGATTATAGCATGTACGCAAAATACGCGCTATGACGTGGAGTTGCGGAAACCAGCCAGTATTACCTAAGGATTGTTTGCTGCTGTTGGCCGTTGAGTAGTGACTGCCTACCTCCATGGAAAGAAGGCATGATGTATGTGTGAATATTTTGTAGTTTTTATAGAAGTATAATATTATTTTATGTTTCCTCATAACATAAATGTTTTAACAAATGAATGTATGTTATCAGAGTAGTTAAATTATCTTAATAATCTCTGAAAAACAAATAGAATTGAATTACTTAGAATTATTTTATTTTTAGTACTTGTCTCTAACAATATTACAATGAATATTTTTGTAAAAAAAAAAAATTGTAAGTAATATAAATAAAATTGGTTGTAGTTTTTTTTCTGAATTCAGTTAGGTGAATTTAGATGCAGCCTAAATTGCCTGTCTCATTAATAACATCACTTTGGCCCACCAATAGCAAACAGGACCCAGCATAAATGACAGATAAGGGTTACCTAATGTTTGTTGATGTCAATATTTTTAGATTCAATAGAGAACTACAACTAAATTAAACTATGGAATTACAATGCTTAACATAATCCAATATTTTATTTGAATTGAAATCCCTGGAAATAATATCAACAAAACGATTTGATCATAGGCTACCTATTTTGCAAGTGTCATTCACCTAGGTATACAAAGAATAAAATTTTATCTTTAGAATTCTGTTTTTTGTTAAGATTCTAGAATCATTTTGATATGTAGGCACGGGAAATGTGATTTGAACGCGAAAATTGCTGCATAAAATAATGAAAACAGTCGTTAAAATCACTAAAATAATGCTAATAGAACAATGTTATCAGTAAATTAGTGATCTGTTGCTGTGTCAATACAAAAAACGTAAATTATATGGATAATATAGTCTCTATTTGCTTTCTGAGGCCTTGGGGCAGTGCGAAGGCGTCGGGACCGCGATACAACATGTCTTCCCGCGCTTACACCCAATTAGAACACAAAGGGTACAGCTTTTTCATTTTAACACACAATGGCAACCGAATCACTTATATTTCACACTTACCCTGGCCGGCCATGCTGGATATCCTTTTACTTTGGCGAAGATGAAGTCGCCAGATTTGTATTCCTTTACTTTTTTGCCCATTTTCAACGAACGCCGCTGCAATACCTAATGTATTCTTGAAATTTCCAACTGCTCACTGCCTTTTCACAGAAACTGGAACCGAAACGTTATTGCACCGGTAATTTTTACTTGTTTATCAACGCGTTTGTGAGTAATAATCTGTAATTATTTCGCTTATTCTTATAGACGCCAAGATAAGTAATAACCTATAAAAAAATTCTTACCGCGGCAACGAATTGACGGTAAAGAAATAAACATGGCGTTTGTCAAAGTTACCATGTAAAAATATTTGTTAAACTACCATGTAAATCTACTATTATGCCGAAGGCCCAGTCCCTTATACATTGCGATGATATTCTATATCCTATGCCTGAAAACTTAATCTTCATTGTTCTTGTGTATGGCATGGCTTGTGATATTTTATCGCGAATTACTCAACATCCAACAGAAAAAAATCGACATAATGTACAAGTGGTCGCATGATTATGGCAAATCTTTTTTTAGAAAATGCTAAAGACCAAGAGTGTCCGAATGATAATATGTGATATAATATTATCTATCATTAGTTTAGTATAGTGCGAGGACTTGAAGCAATATAGGTACTACACTGGTAACTTTGTTCCACAGCTTTGTTCTGTAGCCCTCTCATTTTGAACCGCTGCCCAATGTTGAGTGGAGTGCACACTATTCTTCAAATGTGCACTCGTCTTCGGTCTGCGTAACTTAGAATTTATGGTTTAGGTATTTTTGCTGCAAAAGCATCTTTACAACATACCTCTGCACGTGTAGCATGCCTACAATAGAGTAGAAACGGGTTTTGCTGACGACGAAGAATAGTAATGACATGGTAGCCTATATACAAGAACTATCTTATGTAAGATACCAAGCATAAATTAAAAATTTAAAAACCCCCAATACAAATATTTCCTCATGTCTGTTTCCTACTCCATCATCAGACACTCATCACCATTTATCTGTTACCTATTTTTTTAGACCTTTCTAATAAGCCCAAACACGATACCTCTGCTGTAAGTTGGTGAGGAAGTTGGGTATCCTGCAAATATCAGGTGATGCTTCAGCATCAGTTACAAGGTTACTGTATTCTTCTCATATCATTGAAGTAACAGAATTCCAAATTTCGAATCGGTTAGACCTGTGAATCATAGCTAAGAACACTCTCGATCAAGTCAACATTTAAACAAAACAAAAAAAAAAAAAATCGGTTCAGCCGTTTGGCAGCTATGATGGAACAGACAGACACACAGATACACACGTTAAACTTATAACTCTCCGTCTTTTTCCTACCCTCTTTTTCCGTCGAGGTTAAAAAGAAAAGTAATAGAAGAAAGTAGGTAAAAGTCAAGGGTGTCTTCAAAATATTTGATTATTTAGAACCAAATAAATAGAATACAAATAGAATAATATTTCTGTAATAGGAAAATTCGTAGTTGTTTATTACCCGACGACGGCGAAGCAAAGACGACGGTCGGTTATGATTTTGACCGGTACGTATGTATTTATGTTCATCTGTTCCCTCATATCTTCTAAACTACTCGTCACAATCACAACAAATGAAGTATCGTTGGAAGCGTTTTGATCGTCAGCTGATTATAGGCTATATAACGTCAGAAAATTGAATATAGCGCCTTCTAGAGTAAGTATCAAAAGAAAGAGCTTAATTAGCACATTTCATAAATATAATATAAATTAACAGCCCTTCTCTATCCAGGATGTCGACAGATACGGGGGAACGATGAACCGATCAGGATTGAGCGGGGAATATTTCAGGGTGATAGTTTGAGTCCGCTTTGGTTTTGCTTAGCCTTGAATCCTCTAAGCACACTGCTGGAGGATTCACGACTAGGCTATCGGTTGAGAAGAGATGGTCAGGTGATATCTCACCTCCTTTACATGGATGACCTGAAACTCTTCGCCCCCAACAATTTGCGTCTGATGGAGCTACTGAAGGTAACAGAAACATTCAGTAGCGCCATCAGAATGGAATTTGGTGTGGACAAATGTGCAGTCATGCATGTAAAGCGAGGGGGGATTATGGAATCCGTGGGTATCCAACTCTCGGACTCCATACACCTTAGATCCCTCTCCTCAACCGAAACGTACAAGTATTTGGGTATGTCGGAAGCATTAGGCATCAATGTTGCCGACATGAAACAATCGTTGAGGGAGCGCTTCTTTGGCCGCCTGAATAAAGTGTTAAATAGTCTTTTATCAGGCGGAAACAAGGTGCGAGCCTTCAACGGCTGGGTCATGCCGGTTTTGATGTATTCTTTCGGCATACTCAAATGGACTCAGACGGAACTTGACGCCCTGGATAGGAAGGTCCGTACACTACTGACAGCAAATCGAATGCATCACCCACGGTCATCAGTGATGAGACTGTACATCCCGCGGAAGTGTGGGGGACGAGGTTTCTTAAATGCCAAAACCCTCCACAACCGCGAGATTTGCAGTCTCCGGGAATATTTCCTTCAAACTGACGTGGGGATGCACCGAGATGTGGTCGCAGTGGACAAGGGCCTTACCCCGCTCTCCTTGGCGAAAGAGAACTGGCGCGAACCTACAGTACTTGATACTAACGATCGTAAGGAAGTATGGCAAGGCAAGGAGCTACACGGACGCTTTTTCCGGGTCCTCCATGGGCCTGAAGTAGACTTTCTGGCGTCTGTATCCTGGCTACGATTCGGTGACCTCTTCGGGGAAACCGAAGGTTTTGTCTGTGCGATTATGGATGAAGTCATCATGACGAATAATTACCGGAAATACATTGTCAAGGACGGTACGGTTGACATCTGTCGGGCATGCCACTGTCCCGGTGAATCAATCCGACATATTGTTTCCGGTTGTTCTCGTCTTGCTAATGGCGAGTACTTGCACAGACACAATCTAGTAGCTAGGATTATCCACCAGCAACTTGCCTTGCAGTACAACCTTGTAGAGTATGAAGTACCATACTACAGGTATGTGCCCGACCCAGTTCTCGAAAATGGTCACGCCACATTGTACTGGGATCGATCTATCATCACTGACAGGACTATTGTAGCCAATAAGCCTGATATTGTGGTGGTAGATCGACGAGAGCGCCGTGCAATGATTGTTGATATCTCTGTCCCTCATGACGAGAATCTCGTGAAAGCTGAGAAAGATAAAAAAATCAAGTATCTCGACTTAGCACACGAGGTTGTCGACATGTGGGACGTGGACTCTGCAATCATTGTACCGATAATCGTTACGGTCAATGGCCTAATAGCGAAGAGCCTCGACCAACATCTCAGGAGGCTCTCATTGCGCGGCTGGGTCAAGGGCTTGATTCAGAAAGCAGTACTTCTGGACACGGCACGCATTGTGAGGAGGTTCCTCTCCCTAGAGCCCTGACCACCGGCAGCCTGGATCCTGAACCTGATGCCGATGGGCTACTAGTTTTTATATTTTTAAATGTTTTTTTTTTTTTTTTTTTGTTTGTTTGTTATAAAAATATTTAAAAATGTAAAGATTGTGTATTTAAAATGAAATAAAGAAAATATAAATTATAACTTCAAAAAAAATAAAAGTTAAAAAACTAAAATCTAAGACAAAAAAGTCAACTAAAAAGGTATAAGTAAACAAGACGTCACATATAGACAAATTAAAAATCCGAGTCACACGTACTAATCTGTTTGATAGCGCGAACATGTGTGTTGCGTGACTCCGGACTTTGTATATACCTTTTTAGTTGACTTTTTTGTCATAGATAAGTTTTAGTTTTTATTATATTTCTTTTTTTTATGTGATGCTATCGACGTTTTGTCTGGATTTTTTTTTGTTTTCTAATGTTTTGAATGGAACAAAATGTTTTACCGTCGTAAGAAACGTAAGGAAAAAATCCTAGAATAGTAACAAAACTAGTAAAAAAACAATTTTTCAAATACATTTCCAAGGATCCAGTAGTGTGCCGATGCGATAGCTAGTAGCCCCATCCACAGAGTATATTTTTATATAGGGTAGGCCCCATCCACCCACTTATCTCTATTGTCTATACGCAAAAACATTAATATTTTAATTGGCAACCCAGTTACTATGAGTGGTCGTGTCAGACGGATGCTTCGGGCGAGCATTTTCGCGTAAACTAATTGATTTCTTTTAATTAAATTATAGTGAATCATTGTGTAAGCGATGCAAGTGTGATGTGAGCCATGCGAATTAATATTGTGCAAATATACAACCGAGAGACATCAAAATAGGGGATGTAACAGAAAAATAAAAATGGCTTCAGGAGATACTGATCATATCGAAGTGATGGACACTTCGGCTTCTAAAAAGCCTGATAGCGCGACTGCAACATCGGCCGCTGACGAAGATGGTAGTGCATTGCTAAATCTAATAATACTACACCGCATTCCATTGTTGTAATCCCATTGTAACAAGATAATAACGTTGTCAACTGGGACGATTTTCACAATACTCATCGGCCCATTTTTCTTCTTTTCAGATAGAGACAAGAGTTCAATCGCTGAGAAAAATGTACCGTACGATGTAAGTGATCGTTTTATTCGTTATTATTTTGACTATTTCATTCATAACTACGTGAAAAGGTGGAAATATTGTGGAGAAAGTGTTATAGACATTGGTTAAATGAATTGTGTGTAATTAGCATTCAAGATTCATTAACAATTACGCGGTGAGAAACTGCTAAGTAACAATTGTGCGTACAATATAATCTTTGTAACACATACATGCACAGAATACACATTTACGCCTATCTATAGCTTAAAAAATACGAAAACACCATCCAAATTATTCTAGAACAAAAGGGTAAAATTCCCATCAAAATATGTCAAGCAGTTTATGGTATATGTATGTACAAATTTGTTTTTGATTGTAATGTAATAAAGATAAGGTGTGTTACATCATTGCCAGATTTAATTTAATCTTTACAACCACAAACAATCACAAATAATGTTTTAGTGAATTGTGTAGATATTCAAGGCCTGTTTATATTTGGATATTTATTCATGCCCTTTCTCCCACTTTTACTGGACTCTTGAACTGACATTATACAACATTCTCCTTATTTCTACCTAACAGCTCTATGCTGGATAAACATATATCCATATCTAAGTCAGTAATAAAAATATGAGCATTATCCATGTCTAAGATAAAAATAATTGGTACATAGCTATAGGTCTCTGTAACAAAAAAAAAGAACAATGTTCCTTCTAAATTCAATAATTTAAAAACCAAAAAAGAATTCCTTAGCAACCATTAAAACCCATTGTAATTAACAATGGAGCTTACTTTGAATGCTAACAAAAAGTAGTATTTTTTTTGTCAGATTCATCTTTTTTGTCAATTGCTTATGCTTCCTGCTTCTAGCAGGTTTAATGCTATTATTTTTGAGTAAATTACTGTTTGTTGGAATGGACGTCAATGAATAATAATAAAATATAGGTTGTCAAAACACTTCAACATTTTTTAAAAAATTGTTATCACAACAAGAATAATGGACCCAGTATTTTGTAATACTTTGATTTAAAAGTCTGTCCTTGCCCATTCTTCTCCATAGACATCTACATTTTGGAATGGGCAACTAGCTTCAACTTTATAACTGACGCAACTTTTTGACAGTTCAAGTCTGAGTTAGAGTTTGACTCAAAAAGTTTTTAAATAAAAGATATCATCATCATCATCAGCCTAACTTTTTTCCTAACTATGTTGGGTCAGCTTCCGGTCTAACAGAACGTTTTGGTTAGACACCTAGAATACTCTTTATTATGTCCACCATAAAAATAAAAGTTACTATAAGTTTACAAATTAAAGATAATAATCATTCAAATCAGGAATATTCAAGCATACATAGATACTAGAAAAAATGATTCAATACTAACATCATACAATTAATTTCCTTATGATTAGTCAATCAACTAAAAAAAAAGGTATAAACAAAACATCACAGACAGACACATTAAAAATCCGGAGTCACACATCATCTGTTTGATTGATACCCTAACATGTGTGACTCCAGATTTATAATTTGTCTGTCTGTGATGTCTTGTTTATACCTTTTTAGTTGATTGACTTTTTTTGTCGTAGTTGTGTTTTAATTTTATAACTTTTATTTTAACAAATTACTTTTTAATTTAGATTACCTATCCATTTATTATTGCATACATTTGCTATAAATCTTTCATCTTTTTGTATCAACAGAACAACTATTTATATAATTAACATAGACATATAATAATAATGTCAAAGTTCGGATCTTTAATAACTACTCAATCATAGTTTAAATAACAATAAAAATAAACCTATGAAATATGGCTAGACTTCTAGATTAAAATGTAAATGTAGGATGCTTTTTTGGGTTCCGTAACTTCCGCAGTCCGTCCGTCTGTCTGCCAGCAAGCTATATCTTATGAACGGTAATAAAATCTATTGGCGCTATAACAACAAATAATAAAAATTAGTAATTATTATACAAAAAACCGGCCAAGTGCGAGTCCGACTCGCGCACGAAGGGTTCCGTACCTAGCCGGTAAACATCCTTGTTAAATAACTAATTAGTTAATTGGATGCGCGCGCGCTCCGGCCAGTTGTTTACCGGTGATCGAGCAAAAATCGCCGAAAAAAACATGTTTTTAGGGTTAGGGGGACTCGCATTTGTATACATTATCCTCGTCCCATAATCAATCAAATCTTTTTATTTCGGACACGAATATCCATATAGTGTTAGTAACAAACAAAAAATAACTTATTGCCTAGTGTTAGTATTAATCAACCTCCGCACAAACTGCTGAACAATCGGCGAACCTAAGCTCTCGGCTACAGTTTTCAGGATGCTGTTCCGACTGCCCCTCACTCTCCTCAGCAGCGACGCCGTTTTTTTGCGTATAATTGCATGGAAGCCGTCGGTGCGGGCTTGCGCAAACATTTCCGACGCACTACAGTAACGAGGCAGCATCCTGAAAGCATTGTTATATTGGAAGTGCAGGACATCCAGCGATCTTTTAGTATAATTGACCCATAGACTGCCCGTGTACAAACTTTGGCAATAAGCCTTGAAAAGTGTGACTTTTACTTGGTCCGTACACCGCGCAAATCTACGAGACAACATATTGCTCCGGACCGCTAGAGCCCTGCGCTCCCTCTCAATGTCTACATCGTCCCTGAGGTCAGCGGCAAGACAGTGTCCTAGGTATTTAAAAGTTGACACCATAATGCATAGGACTTAACAGACGAAAACTAAATGTGGATGCTCTAGTTATCTGCCTACCCCTTTGAGAAACACAGGTGTGATATTAGGTCATGATTGAAAATTATTTAAATAATAAAAAATTAGGTTCACGATAATTACATAATGCAGTGATAACATTTTGTTATCTACCTAGACGTAATAATATAATAATGATAAAAGTTTATTCTGGTAAAAAGGTAAACACTTAATACAAATTTGCTTAAATCTACGAAAAATCAAACAGTTTTATGTGCCTGAACTAGATCATCCTGTGTTTAAGGCGAGGCAAGGCATAGTATTCTAAATAATCACAACATATTTAAATATAAAAATCTAGTCATCTAATAGGTATGTAAAAAGGTGTAAAGACACAAAAATTTAATATAAAATCTTAATTCTTACAAAACCTAACTTAGCTAAACTTAATTAGTACAAATACAGTTTTTATTTAAGTTCAACTAATAATTTCTCTGTATCTTCATAGGACATACTTTGAAGAGCTTCTTTGAGAGTTCTTTTACAATTATTATAATTAAGTGAATAAATTTTGGCTCTCGCATTTAGTCTGTTATAAAGTAATGGTCCTAGGAAGACAAAAAATTTGGCTGCAAAAGCATGTTTTGTACTTTTTCTAGGGCAAACTATGTCTTTCCGTCTCTTTTTAGTAAATTCAGTGTTGTAGGGGAGGGCTGCGTGTTGTTTTAATACAATGCTCATTATAAATAACTGTCGAGCTGTTAGTACTGACGTGATTAATTATTAGTTTTAAATGAGATTAAAATAATAATAATACTAGCTGCGCCCCGCGTAAGTCTCGATCCCGTGGGAATATCGGGATAAAAGTATCCTATGCGTTAATCCAGGTTATGAACTATCTGTTTGCCAAATTTCATCCAAATCTATTCAGCCGTTTTTGCGTGATTGAGTATAAAACATCCAAACACACAGACTTTCACATTTATAATATTAGTATATTTATTACTTAAATAAAAAAATAGAATTGTAGGTATGATACAAACTGTGCTCAATGGTGTCTTACAGAAAGAATCTATCTTTAAATTAAAAAAATACCTCCAAAATCTCAATCCTCTCACGGAGAGGAGGCTTTTCTCCTAGCGCGGCAGGCTTTGGGAACATTGTAGGCTTATTAAGGGCGCACCCAACCTCAAATTGCTTAGCATGATTCTCCGTTATGCCGAAAATACTGCAGCATTAATTTTGAAATAAATATAAAGATGTTAAAGTTGAGGATTGATGCTAGGTCCTATGTTTGGCGAAAATACGATTACATAAAATTTTCTCTATAGAAAAAAAATCCAAAGTTACCTCTAAACAGAACTACATATAAACCGCTTTTATTCAAAAAATACTTTAAAGTAGATCATGAAACTTTGCATAATAACTGAACTATCTATAAAGCAACTCTTACGTTTTTTATTTTTTTTAAATTACCATTACTTTCACCGTAAAAAGCAATTACCTAAACTTTTCGACGCTTTAGAGCCGCTAGCGCCCCACTCCGTCTCGTTGTCATTCGGGTCGCGAGTAGTATGGTTCGAGCGGGATAAAATCTGAGGTAGGGTGCGCATGCGATGATAGTGCAGCGTCGACGCGCCGTCCACCAGCGCCTAATACGAAGGCACCCTGGACGCCTATCTTATTCACTCAATTAATAATAGATAATCCCTTAGAAACTAATTATCACTGTTTTTTTTTTCACTCAAAAGTTTAGTACATTGTTATCACAGGTCACTGGCCCTCACTGATAAGACACCTCTTTATCAGTCCCGTGGGAAATATTGGGAATTAGATAACATAACGCCTATGCTTTGAACGGTAAGGCAGAGGTGCCAAATGATTGTGAAAACAATAATAATTAAATGCCTGACGAATTACCAGTATGTATGTTGCGTTGATACTTTCACTTCTCAACTTTTAATGTTATGCAGCCTATGGTAAAAATATTACGTGTCGTATAATTTTTTCTGTGTTGATATAGCATAATTAGCCTATAATGTTCCCACTGCTGGGACACAGGCCTCCTCTTTGTAAGAGGGAGCGGGCCGTAATCCACCACGCGGGCCCAGTGCGGGTTGGTGGATGTTCAAGAAACAATTGTAACGCTTATGAGAGCACGAATTGAGTGAACTCTTTAGAGTTTCGTATTTTTAAACTAAGATTAAAACTTTACAAAAAAAAAAACGAATTCCAAAAAAAAAATTTCAAAAAAAAATAACAACTGACTTCCAAAAAAAAGTGATAAATAACTTTATTTTCGGAAGTCGGTGTCTTTGCTTTGCAATTTACAGTCGGTTAAAAACCAAAGAATTAAGAAAGCTCTGCCTGTCTGTTTCCGACGTGTTTGTCAAAACCGCGTCACTTATTGTTGAATTTATGGTAAAGACTCGTCTCCTATTGCATGGTGCTCATAACCTAACTGGCGAAAAGTGGGTGTACTGTAATCTACACCCCTTCATCCCGGGAATACAGACGTGTTTATATGTTCATCGCATCAAACAAATTAAATATCTATGTGCAACAAACATCCATACCTACCTACCGGTGGGGAGTGATGTGGCGGCATCTACATCGCCACATGCGAACTACGCATGAAAGACCTGACGCCACATAAATGCTGCATCGCGCAATTAGAGTTTACCGCGCGCTGGACATAATTATACAAGAATCCAACATCAATCGTTGGGCAGTTGCCCGCCAGACACAACAGCCGTCTGTTCGGAGGATCCTCCCTTTTCTATGATGTATGAGTGAACTTTACACCCTGTTCCTCATACCCCTAAATACCTATACTATATCAGACAGACCAAGGCGTCTGCTTCACAGCCTAAGAAATCAGTATTCAGCCTTTATAAATATTGTCTATGGGGAAAAAGCAATACAACAAAGCTGGCATACGGCCAGTGGTGCTGAATAAAGAGTCGTTTCTATTGAAACTTCGCGAATATATCTTCATGGTTTTATGGCCGTGCGCAGACGAAGTCAAAACAATTTTTTCTGTCTTTGTCAAAACAGCAGCCTAATCGCGTAACACACTCGGAATGATAATTCCATTAGACAAAATAGAGTTGTTGAGAATCCGCACTTTTCAACATAGAGTTAGGACGAAACACGTCCCAAAACGGCAGCTAACCACCATCGTCCTTGTGTTTTAGCCGAGAAGAAGTGGCGCAACATATTCCGCGGGCAGCAAGTGTTAGCAGCAGGTCTTTGATAGGCTCTAGACTCTTTCTAAAACTTGTATATGCCATATTAACACTTTGAGACACTAAGCGACCATAGGCGTTTATAATAATAAAACTTCTATTGTGTTGTATCTCGTTCAGTGTTCTTGAATATGTGGCGGCATCTACATCGCCACGTGGGAACTACGCATCAAAGACCTGACGTCACACAAAAATCCTGCATCGCGCAATTTGAGTTTACCGCGCGATGGACATATGTACAAGATTCCGACATCAATCGTTCAGATCCTCCCTTTTATTGAGGATGAGTGAACTTTACACCTTGTTCCTCGTACCCCTAAAAATGCGTTAATGCCCGCGGTTACTGTACATAAACCCACTCATCCTGATCCATCATATCTATGTCCCAGAGAGGAGGCCTGTGTCCCAATCGATCAATCAACTCAGCCTATCGCACTGCTGGACATAGGCCTCTCCCAAGCTGCGCCACAACACTCTGTCCTCCGCCTTCCGCATCTAGTCTATCCCAGCCAGTTTCTTAAGGCCATCGGTCCGTCTAGCTGGTGTCTCAACAGTTTTTAAGCTGATTATGCTTATGTTATACATATCTGCCGCAAAAATGGTGAAATAAACTGAAAAAATGTCCTAATCAGTTTAATAGCACTCGCAAAGATGCAAATGTCTTAAAACGTTCAAAGGAAATCATGTTAAGGAACCATTAACAAAAACTCACAATACATGGATTTTAATGTAAAATTCTTCACATAATGGCGTGTTAAGTCCGTCGTACACTGTGGGAACCGACCTTACAACTTACAACCCATTGTGAGTTCTGAGTCAACCACTATGCGTACCACAAACCATGTAGAGGACTGTGTATATAAATGCATTTTAGTAGTAAAGATTTTTGTGAAGAAGCTTTTCCGGAAAGGTACTACCACCATCACTATTTCCACCGCTAAGTAGCGTTGCTGTGTTCCGATCTGAAGGGTATGGCTGCCGGTGTTATTAGGCGCATGTTATTTCTGAATGGCAACGCATTTGCTAAAACTACAGAGGGACAATTCCTATATCTTTAAGAACGTTAGCATTCTAATCTCATTCTGTCAAAAATACCTCATAACCTCTCTTTTTGAGGACCTCGCGGCTAAGTAATAACAGCCGCACGGGTCGGCACGATCCATCAGGTTAAGCTACGCTTGCCGGAGTTGGTCCGTGGACGGGTGACCATCTTTACATACCGAGACTCCTCCGTGCCTCGGAAAGCACGTTAAGCCGTTGCCGTTGGTCCCGGTTGTCAAACGTGGATTTTTTATAATCGTTAACAAGGGGTATCATATTACCCAGCTACTGGGTTGTGGAGTCGTTCCATGTAAAATACTGGTATTCAGCTGCATCCGGTTAGACTGGAAGCTGACCCAACTTAGTTGGGAAAAGGCTAGGCAGATTGATTGAATCTCTCTTTTTGACATTGATTGTCGCTGAGATGATCTTGCGACTACATTTTGAACGTTTTTAAATACCTGAATTGCATATGATATTGCACATTACTATAGGCAATGTTGTCCATTTACCATCAGGTGGTGTGCTACCTATTTGCCATACTGATGTGATATTTGATCTGGATTTAAAAAACCAGTAGTTAGGACAGAGCCCCAGTGTGTAATCAGCCTTACATTTGTCTGGACAGAGGGACTATTACCGATTTAGACAGTCGTCCTCATAAAGTATCTACTTGGCTACAAAAGTGTAGGAACTTCAGGATATTATGTCATCCTTGAAATATGGCTATGGTCTTGGCAAAAGAGGATGTATTTAGCTTCACAAACAATGGCAGAATAAGGCTTACAAGCTTTTAGTCATAATAGTGGAAGTTAGTATGAAAACTGTACCCTTTTAGGGATAATAGGAGGCTATAGGCTCGTGGCTAAGTAATAACAGCCGCTCGGGTCGATCCATCAGGTTAAGGGCGGGTAGTAAGCAAAATTGCCTGTCTTCAATTTGATTTTTCATGAAATTGATAAGACTTAGGTGTAAAATAAAAATAGTATGAGTAACTACATGATATTTCCAAACTTTTTGTGGAACAGAAACACAAAATATTAAAATTTTCTCGATAAAAAAATATCACGAAGTTACCTCTAATTTTCACGTATTTTCGATTTGTACTTAAAATGCTAATGCCTATTATGATAAAAATTAGATGATTATATGTATTAAAACAAGGCAAAAAAAATTGTGTAGGCTTTTTTTTTTATTCCTTTTATTTTTGGTTTTATTACGAATCAAAGCTTGTAGGACTTACGACGTTCTTAGTTCGTGGAAGAAGCCATCTTCCGTCGCACATTACGGGAACTTCAAGCATATTTTTGTTTCACAAATCAGTCGGCGTTGCTCTGTTGAGACGAGAGGACTACGCTCAAATTTTTAGCTGCGCTGAGATATTATTTATTTTCGTAAATAATATTTTCGTAATTTATCACATTCCACAAAAGAAACTGAGACATAGAAAACATGAAAAAAACACTAAAACCACTTCCAAAACGAATATTACAAGTATTATTGATTGATAAATAAATAAATACCGAGTCTAAATAAACATATAAAATTCAATGTTGATATTTGAAAACTCAAGATAAGAAGAAAATTTACAACATAGCCAACGAGCCCATTCTACGTTTATTTGAAAGTTCGCACTGGAGATTAAATCTTATTGCGATATACTCAGGATCCAAATTCGTTTACTCCCACTTTTTTTGACAAACTTCTTGTAAGGTGACCCTTAGACGAACAATTGGAGCGACTGACCGCCCCTAAATAAAACTTGTTTAGAATAATACCTTTATTTTTCGGTTATTGGTATAACGAACGAACTCGAACAGATTCCGTATGACTCCGGATTTTTAATTTGTCTGTCCGTGATGTCTTGTTTATATCTCTTTAGTTGACTTTTTTGTCGTAGTTGGGTTTTAGTTTTTACCTGACTACGGCGAAGCAAAAAGGAGGGTTATAATTTTGACCGGTTTCTATGTATTTATCTATGTCTGTTCCCACATATTATCTTCTAAAAGACTCATCACAATTTGACAAATGAGGTATCGTTGGAAGCTTCTTGATCGATATGAAGACACATTAAATTGAAAATTGCGCCCTCTAGGTGACATATCATGAACAACAAAAAATATTTTTTAATCATACCATGTTGGGTATCAAATGAAAGGTTTTAATTAGCACATTTCAAAAATATATATTATTACCCCAAAAAAAAGCAGCGACAATCAAGACGTATATTGCCATATGTTTATGTTAACGCGTGGGATGATAACTGCCGCTACACGCGCCGCCGCACCGTAAACAGAAAAAACGTCAGACGCGCCGCGTGACGCCACACTGCACGCGACGTGCCACGCCCCGCGTCTCCGTAAATGAGGCCTAAAGCAACTTAGCATGTTTTCAAAGCTACAATTTCAACAGTTACAAAGAGGGACCATACTAAACTTTCTACTAAGGGACTAGTTATAACAAGCGCCCGAGACGCGTATTTTGTACGCTGCGTTTCGGGCGCTCAATAAAATTGTATGAATTCCTATGTAACGAATTATATCAAGCGCTGCAGTCTAAGCGAGCGCCCATGCCGGGCGCCGTTAGGCCTGCACATGTCGCAACTTGCCACTCTCAACTTGCATCTCCGTTGTGCGATTTACAAATAAGACTTTGAGAAGGTATGCCGCGGGCATTGCTGCTGCGTGCGCCGCCGTGATGAAACGCCGCGTGTGACGCGGCTATGCCATTCGCGGGCTCCGCCGCAAAAAACGCTCCATTTCAAACAAACGCGTGTAAAATCGCGTCTCCGTAAACGCACTCATACAACGCTATATGTTTGAATTCAGTGCGAGCCGCGCCGCCCAAAGCCACGCGCGACTCCTCGCGTCTCCGTAAATGAAGCCTAACCGTGCCCTTGACGCTTGGACGCGAGTTCCTTTTTCACTATTTTTCCTTGTCATTTTCTCCGCATTAGTAATAAACTTAAAAGAAACACGGTTCAAAAGTTACAACAAAATGTGGAAATCTTGTTGCGTTTGACGAGCGTCCAAAACGCGCCGGGCGCGCGCCCAAAACACAGCGCAGGTACTGAGCGCGTACCTCGGGCCCTTGTTATAATTAGTCCCTTTGGTACTTTGGCTCTCATTTACATAGATGAATAGATGTCAATTCTTTTAGTGGTGAATCCGACAATCCTACATTTATTTCTTTTGTACAGAACCCGGCCTCTTTTTCACATGTTTCAAATATTTTCGAAGGGGATTGTTCGCGTTTGGCGCAGGAATGGTTTTCATGACACATGCCATATTCGTTGCACAATACAGTGCAAAATTCATTATACGAATATTATTTTTTACTTGGGTATCACTTTGCACGATCCTCCAAAGAGAGAAATCCACGATATAGCATTATATTTATTACTTGGTAACACAGTTTTCCACAAAGACGTCATTAGGTACAAATTGTACAAGGTCCTAAATAAAATTTGGTAACATTTAAATTTGAACTTTTTCACGTCAACATTGAGTTTCTAGTTCCAAAACATGAACATGATCTATAGTTCTGAATTCAAGCTTAGCGTATCGTATAAGCAAAATAAACTACAGAAGATTGAAATTCGAATTCTATAAACGCCAGACGAAAAGTTTCTGCTGGCGGGAAGGCATTGTGTTTTGTTTTCGTCGTGTTTAATGAGAGGGGTAGGTAAGGGTTGCGCGGGTGAAATATGATTTTTTGCTGTCAAACTACTCCCCCTTAAGCTACGCTTGCCGGAGTTGGTCCGTGGATGGGTGACCATTTTCACATATCGAGACTCCTCCGTGCCTCGGAAAGCACATTAAGCCGTTGGTCCCGGCTGTAATTTGTGGATCTTTGACAGTCGTTACGAGTCGTCAGAAGCACGAAAGTCTGACAACCAGTTTAACCAAGGGGTATCGTATTATCCAGTTACTGGGTTGTGGAGGTCAGATAGGCAGTCGCTCCATGTAAAATACTGGTATTCAGCTGCATCCGGTTAGACTGGAAGCCGACCCCAACATAGTTGGGAAAAGTCTAAGCAGATTGAGAGCAGGTTCTCTAGGCTTTCGTCAAGTTTGCCGAACTGAGCGTTTGCACTGGCGAAACATTCACAACAAAACATGTTGGCATCTCAATAAGCTATCGAAAAGTTTATGTCAGTCCTGCTGAAAGTCGTAGAAAAACGAAACGCTTTGGAAGCCATTGTCACTTGTCCTCAGGGCCCTCAGGACTCTATGACAGGTCTGAATGCCCAGGGTGCACGAGACGCTAATCTCCTATATCCTAACCCAGGTCATGGTCTACCAGTTTGCAAAATTTCATTGAAATCCGTTCAGCCTTTAAGAGGCGTAGAAAGGTAACAGACAGAATTACTTTCGCTTATAAAATACTAGCTTCCGCCCGCGGCTTCGCCCGCGTGGTATGTCGATAAAAAGTAGCCTATGTCCCTTCTCAGGCTCTAGACTATCTGTGCACCAAATTTCATTTAAATCGGATCAGTAATTTTGTCGTGAAAGCGCGACAGACGAGTTACTTTCGCATTTATAATGTTAAAGTAAGGAAGGATTAGTAACGTCAAAGTCAAATCAGTTTAGTATTTCAAAAGGCACTTAAAAGGTACTTTTGAACGTCAAAATTTACAAGAAAATCAATTGCCCCTTCTAAAAGGTAGTTTCGTATGGAGAAGAATGGGTAAGCAACTCGATAATTACTCTTTTAGTATAGAGGAAAATGTAACACTTTCACAGATTAAGGAAACAAAGAACATTAAAATGTATCAGAATATAACGACTCAGTCTCATTACGACTAACCCATCATTGTTTGGGACCGTTGACCTTACCAATTTAGGCGGTGCGACGTGTGACAGTAAGAGGCAGAAATACCACTTAAAATGTGTGTTGACAAACTAACGGACAATATTTGTTTTTGAGACCTGCTATCTAATTGCGGAACTTTTTTTCGTAACCGATTTAGGCTGCATTTCCACCAGAGATGTGCGACGATGCGTAGCGAGGGATATGTTTGTAAAGAACCAATAGAATCCC
The DNA here is from genome assembly GCA_947363905.1 of Lithophane semibrunnea. Taxonomy (NCBI): domain Eukaryota; kingdom Metazoa; phylum Arthropoda; class Insecta; order Lepidoptera; family Noctuidae; genus Lithophane; species Lithophane semibrunnea. Next base: position 4,527,258 of record OX376216.1, on the reverse strand, counting down.
TTCATTTACCTCGCCTCGGTCAGCACAGCTCTGGTGGAAACGGCTCAGCGGAGCTAGATTTTTGCGCATATAATACAAGCGAGGGATGTGTGCGAGGGATGTGTTGCGAGGAATGTGTGTTGAGAAGGATGTGTTGCGAGGTTTGCGCATATTGTACCAGCCAGTCCATCCATCGTCGCACCACATTAATGCGCGTTTTCACAGCTCCGCTACACATCCTCGTAGGCACATTTTCATCGCACAGCTTTGGTGGAAACCCCCACACATTTTCACAGCACAGCTAGACATCCTCGCCGAACATTTCCATCGCACATCTCTGGTGGAAAAGCAGCCTAAGACTAATTTGTTTCATTTTGACAGTTCAACAGCATTCATTGCGTGATTTACGTTGTAGAGCAGATTTTTTTTGCGAACAATGAAGCAATGGTTAGGCATTTGTTTTGTACCCATTCCGATTCTGATTGATTTAGAACTTTTTAGGTCATTCAAAGCGTGTTCTTAAAAAGATTTTTACTTATATTTTATTTCGCTTAATCTAAGTGGCATAATTATGTTATCTTAGTTTTTAAACATTAGTGCATTAAAGTATTGAAACGTTAGTGTTTATGGTTGTTATATAAATTAAGACAAAGTTAGTTAAGAAAACTGCAACTTCTTTTAAATTCCCCATACAAAAGTAGTGGGGACGTGTGTAGTGATGTGATGTAGCAACTGTTTTACACGTTTTGTTGGAAGTCAGTCTTCTGTTCTGTCCTTGGAAGTGGTTACCGCGATCATGGTGGGTGGATGGCTATAAATAGCCGAATGTAGGTGAAAGAAAGGCGGTAGGGGGAGCTACAGGCTGCCAAGTTGGGAGGTAGAACTGTTTGTGACATATTTTTCATATATAGAAATAGTAGGAATTGTTTGTTCTGCGGTTTATCCAATCTTATAGGTACCTAAAGTATAAGTATCTAGATCTTGCCGATCCCCTACTATAATATGTTGTAGTCAGCTTCCAGAATTGGATGAATATTTTTGTAGATATTTTACGAAATTAAATTCGGCTAAGCACTCCACGTAATAAAATTAACCCGGATGTCAGATTTTGGGCTACTGTTAACTCGTAAAGTTGGCTGATGTCCAACCATCCTGCCAGGGTTGCGGGAAAGTCCGAAAGGAATACCGGGCCCTTGGCAACAGGCAACTGAACGAACACGGGTGGGTTTTAGTCAGTAAAAGTCTGCACGCCCTTCCGCTCCGCCCAGAGCGGGAGAAGTCATTGGATGATATACAACAACCAAAAAAAAAAAAAATGTCCGGCCATCCATCCATCGAAGCCTCATACTCATAAAAACTGCGAGAACTATGACGACCGATCATGGTTGTACTCTTCTCAATTTTTCTTAAGTCCTTAATTAGTCCGTAATTTTCAATTATCGTTCTTTCTTATAATTTTCTTACGTCTTTCTCAATTTGCATAACAGCAAAGAAAAAACATATTGCTAAAGTTAGTTAAACGAATAAAAGCACTAAACTGCATAGACAATATCACAAACACATTTTAGCCACACTAAGGTAGCCGTACAGTTTGCATGAACGGAACCACCGGAAGCGAGAGGTCACAGACTGGCAAGACGAGGTCAACATTGTCGCACTTGTCATGCTTTCCTAATAGTCTGTGCCAATTTTGGCAGACGTGTGGCATAATCAGCTTATAACGTTCCCACTGCTAACACAGACCTCTCGGAGAGAGAGGGATTTCAAATTCAAGTATTTTTTTTCATAAACCTACATGGGCACTTATGAAACGCCAGACGCTAGCACAGTTCCAATTGTCCGTCTCCTATGGAGAAGAACCGGCAAGAAACTCCATGGTTACCTACTCTTTAAAAACTACTACTACTATTACACTATTAAGGTATGGGAAGACAGTGTAGGCCTGTCAACAAGTACCAGGTACTTAACAAAATAGAAACTCTTCAACAAATCGAAGCATCTATGAATGGGCTATAATCAGTTAATTGATTCAGGCGTAACATTGCGGAAATCCATTATAAAATACAATAGACGTAAATATATTTAGTAACCTATTCCGCTTAACTATTCCTCAAGAGTCATAAAGAACCCCGTAAGATATCGACACGTGTTTCACCTCTTAACAACCTATCCTACAGGATGACGATTGACCAGTCGCGAACCCGAACACGACGTGTTGTGTCGATTTCTTTCTCTTGAGGAATAGTTAAGCTGAATAGGTTACTAAATATAAATACGTATATTGTATATTTTTTGGGCTTATAATCCATCACGCGGGCCCAGTGCGGTTTGGTGGATGTCAATTATTTCTTCATGTGTTCAAATTATTGGTTCTTGGGCACCAAATCCTCTTATTTTGATTTCCTTTCCGTGTTTCTATCTATTTAAAGCCTGCCACGATTTCCTTATAAAAAAAAAATACCTGCAGTGCAAGGAAACGATTGAGTCAAACTTGGAGGAAAAAGTTAAAAATAGATGCAGAAAAGGAAACTGTGGGACGAGAAAATAGCTGTATCTAATCTAACTATTAATAAAAACGAAAGTTTGTAAGTATGGATGGATGGATGTTTGTTATCACATAAAAACGGCTGAATGGATTTGGATGAAATTTGGCAAACAAATAGTTTATAACCTGGATTAACACATAGGATACTTTTTTCCCGATATTTCCACCGGATCGAGACTTACGCGGGTGTAACCGCGGGGCTCAGCTAGTTATACATATAATAAAATCTTCGAAAGTAGCAACCAGGTTTATGAATATGCTCGTCCTGTATTATAAGAGACCTAAACTTTATTGGTGATGTTCTTCAGAAAGGTCAAGAGGGCCTAGACAAGTGACAATCGCTTCGAAAGCGTTTCGTATTTGTACAACGACTTTCAACAGGATTGAGATAAGCTTTTCTATAGCTTATGTCAGTCTTATACATTTTTGCCTTTTCGATCATTATAACGATGATAGAATGTCATTTTGTCTAGGGCCTCAACAAGTGACAATCGCTTCGAAAGCGTTTCGTCTTTCTACAACGACTTTCAACAGGATTGACATAAGGTTTTCGATAGCTTATGTCAGTCTTATACATTTTCGCCTTTTCGATCATCGTTATCGCTAATAGAGTGTCACTTTGTCTAGGGCCTCAACAAGTGACAATCGCTTCAAAAGCGTTTCGTATTTGTACAACGGCTTTCAACAGGAATGACATAAGCTTTTCGATAGCTGATGTCAGTCCTATACATTTTTGCCTTTCGGTCATCGTTATCGCTGATAGAATGTCACTTTGTCTAGGGCCTCTGGTGTTTAGTACTTGCAACCGGTGTGCGTTTAAAACCAGCACCGTAATTACGTAACACACGACCACTCAGAATTGTAATCGATTTGAAACAAATGTCTAATCCATTGCTTCATACGTTCGAAAAATTTTTTTGCTCAACAACGTAAATAACGCAATGAATATTGTTGAACTGTTGAAATGAAACAAATTAGTCATAATCGGTTTCGCAAATAAATAGCCGATATTATATGAACGTAAACGAACCAAAAAGAGTATGTAAGGATCGTAGCAGGTGCCGTTCTGTAGTTTCTGCCTACCCCCTTGGGAAGATGGCGTGAGTTTATGTTTGAATGTACCTAAACATAACTTGTGAAGCATATGGAAGCACTAAATAAGTAATAACTGGTGAAGCATAATGGAAGCACTAAATACCTATCAGATGTCTGGTTTTTGCCAATCTCTTGGCGTTAGTGATATCTGTACTAATATTATAAATTCGAAATTAACTCTGTCTGTCTGAATCTTACCATTTCCCGTCTAATACTAGTGAACAGATTTCGGCAAGGAAATAGATGGCATCCCGGGGAAGGACATAGGCTACTTTTTATCGACATACCACATGGGCGGGAAGCTAGTACTAACATAAACTCGAACGAACGGTCTTATTACAAAAAATTGGTGGTTACACCTTTTTTTTTTGAGGTTAGTAAATCATCAAGTGACTTCTCCCGCTATGGGCGGAGCGAGCGGGACAGACTTTTACTGACTAAAACCCACCCGTGTTCCTTCAGTTGCCTGTTGCTAAGGGTCCCGGTATCCCTTTCGGACTTTCCCGCAACGCCTGGCAGAAGTGTTTACTCCTACGATGCTTTTTAAATTCCTTACATTCCCTAAGACTGAAATTACGTCGCGAACCTTATTTAAGTTGAAGATTAAACACGTCGAATTTACGATTAAACACGTCGAATTTACGATTAAACACGTCGAATTTACGATTAAACACGTCGAATTTACGATTAAACACGTCGAATTTCCGTCGCGTAATTTTCGGCTGATGTGTCGCTGCGCTTAGCACAAATTACGACTCTGGGAACTGGGAATTTCCTAATTAAAATATCTTGGATCAGACCCACGCTCAGTCAGCATAAATCGAACTGGCGACTTTAACCACTATGCCAACGAGACAACACTTTTTAAACATATTTTTAGGGTTCCGTACCCAAAGGGTAAAACGGGACCCTATTACTAAGGCTCCGCTGTCTGTCTGTCCGTCTGTCACCAGGCTTTAAATTTTCACAGATGATAATAATATTTAAGGGGGCTCCCATACAAAAAACTTGATTTTTTTGCTCGTTTTTGCTCGATATTGATAACGGCAATAGGTGTAGACGCTTGAAATATTCACAGAATATTAAGTTACATATTCACTTTAAAAATAAATAATTTAATTAAAATAAAACATACAACAAACTTGATTTTTTTAGCCATTTTTATAGATAATGCTACGGAACCCTTCGTGCGCGAGTCCGACTCGCACTTCGCCGGTTTTTTTAAATCATATCTCTTCACTCAGTAACACTATAAACATGGCACATGCTTCACTATTTCAGTTTTTGTTCGAGATAAGATGAAATCTTTTTTTAACTAGAATAACATTGTTGTAAAAATGATTACGCAATGTTTACCTATATTAGTCATACTTACCTTCATATTTCTTCAGATTCAAGAAAAACATACCCGATTTTGAAGATTGTACTAATATTTACTGAATGTTTATTTACCATAATGACTTACTGAGAACCGAGAGGAGGTCGTGGCTAAGTAATAACAGCCGCACGGGTCGATCCATCAGGTTAAGCTACGCTTGCCGGGGTTGGTCTGTGGATGGGTGACCATCTTTACATGAAGAAACTCCTCCGTGCCTCGGAAAGCCGGAAAGTCGGAAAGAAAAAAAAACACTACGAAGTGAAGAATAACTTTAATTTCGGTAGTCGGTGGCAAAAAACGAAAATTGAATAGCAAAGACACCGACTTCCGAAATCAAAGTTATTTTTCACTTTTAAGTGTTTTTTTTTAGTTTTTGTCTTAGCACAAAAACACACAAAGCTGACATAGTCAATAAACGTTGCAGTTTTCAAAAATAACGCGTTATGCAAATTTGGAATCATCGAGGCTGAACTCAAATTTATTACTTTATGAATGTTCTCTTTCTACTTAGAAACAACAAAAAACTTGTTTATAAAAATGAGTTCTTAAAATTTTCTTTTATCCAAAAGAATTAAAGCCCTACCCTACCTCAAATTGCTTAGCATGATGTTCCGTTATGCCGAAAATGATGCAGCATTAATTTTGAAATTAATATCACACAAGGCTCTAAGTATAGTATAACACACCTTTCAATCTATAAAGAAAAGGATAATAAACGTATTACTGAAATCCTTAAATCAGTGTTTACTTTGGTGTCCAACCATTAACCCTAAAAGGTTATGGGTCAAGTGGTATGTTAAAGTTGAGGATTGATGCTAAAGTCGAATGATTAATTCACTGGAGTAAAATGACGGGTGCTAGCTGTCACCTAGTTACATAATAAGGTCCTATTTCTATTGTAATATTAGTATCACAAACGTTGAATTAACGAACAAGTTAGTTTAATCTAAGTAAGTTAAGTTTAATATTAAGTGTACAATCTAGAACACAATATTCCCATAAAATATTTTAAAAGTGACAGCTAGCACCTGTCATTTTACTCCAGTGAATTAATAATTCGACTTTAGGTCCTATGTTTGGCGAAAACAAGATTACATAAAATTTTGAAAAAAAAAAACAGTTCCCAAAGCTCCAAACCGAACTATAAACCGCTGGTATTTAAAAAATACCTCAAATTAGATTATGAAACTTAACATAATAACTGAACTAACTAGAAAACAGGTCTTATATATTTTTTTTTTTTGTTACTATTCTTTTCACCATAAAAAGCAACTATTCGAGGGTTGAGCCGCCAGCACGCTCTCACTCAGGCCGCGAGTAGTATGGAGCGAGCGAGATAAAATCTGAGGTAGGGTACGGCCTTAATAAAGGCTATGCAAATGCTTAATGCGTTTATTCACCCCTCAAAGGCAGCTGAATGGATGGATGTCTATGCAGTTAAGTATCATCATAAAAGTTTTGACAATTTTATAAGTACCCCAATATAATCCTTTATGTGTATGTAGAATGCAGACGACGCAATGGCATTTCGAATGAACACAATACATTCTAAAAGATCTAAAATGGAATCTATGTCATTCGAATTTTTTTATTAGAGATGGTTTTTATTACTTCTAGAGACGGCCTTAACGGTCTCAAAAACCAACGACCAACCTGGCCCCACGATATTAATTTCTCCAGTACAGTTCGATTCAAACTTACTGGCTGCTCGGAAGTTAGCTACTCGCTGCGCAGTACCCCACCCCTCATCCCCGCTGACACATGAAATTGTTACTGCGCAGCGACTCGCCTCATGTTCCGAGCCGTCATTACATTTGAATCGAACTGTATCAAGTAGAAGAATTTGTGACTGCGTTTATAAAAAAAAAATCATCTCACATACACAAACAGTCGAAATAACCATTTTCAAAACAACACATTTTTAAGAGACTGGTCATTTACTTTGCCAACAGACAAAAATTTTTTTTTTGTGCTTGGTAAATCATCAAATGACTTAGCCCGCTCTGGGTGGCGGGCGTTTCAGACTTTTACTGACTAAAACCCACCCGTGTTCCTTCAGTTGCCTGTTGCCAAGGGCCCCGGTATCCCTTTCGGCCTTTCCCGCAACCCTGGGCCACCCGCCAACTGTGCTGCTAAAATATAACTGAAACAACCCCAGAAACTCTGACAATATAATAATTGATGATGAAAAGTTACTGCCTTGTTGGTCTAGTGATCGCAAACGCGACGGGCTTAGGGTGGGTTCTTGGAGTTTGCCTTAAGGAAATTCTCAGAAGCAGCCCGGAGATTGGACTTGTTAGCATCGTCAATAGGCTCTCCCGCCCCCTATGACATAGTACTTAACATAACTGGGCGAAATATGCATGGGTGTACTGTACAGATGTGGGATTACGGGCTTGTTTGATTTCAGAAACTCATTTTTTTTTTCTGCTACAAAAAACTCATATTATTTTCCCTTACAGCCGGCCGTGGGCCCCTCGGGGGCCATCAGCAAGGTGCACAAATCAGACAGAAAGATCGGTCATCGTCGAGTCGGCGAGGGTGGCGAGATCACCTACAAGAAGATACAGTCCTCGCAGATTATGGGATCTATACAGCTCGGTAAGTCAATATAAACTTTGTAATTGTCTTTTGTGCAAAATAGTAATGGTGTGTGCAAAATAGTACTGATATGTGCAAAATAGGACAGGTATGGGCAAAATAGTACTGGTATGTGCAAAATAGTACTTTGTATATGCAGAATCGTGCTTGTATGTGTAAAATAGGTTACATGCAGGCTGGTGATTAAAAGAAATTATAAAAAAAGGAATAAGTATGTGTAAAATGGTCTTCGTGTATGCAAAATAGACGACATCGACATTATTATAGCATTAGGACGGTGCACGTGCACGTCGTGCACATATCAATACCTTTTGTCAGTGTATCTATTCATTATATTTTGTGCACAGTACCTTTTAATACAGAAATTTTATAAAGACACAAATAAAACAGTAGCATTAAACGAAAAGTCAAAACCAAAGACACCGCTTCCGAAATTAAAGTTAGGTTTTTCACTTTGTAGCGTTTTTTTTTTGGAAATCGGTGGTTTTATTAGGTACTTTAGTATGTGCAAAACAGACAAAACCCTAGGTTTTCAGCTGTACCGTATACTACCTCTATAAGTTATGCAAATTACAACTGTGAGTGGTGATGACTACTAATTTCCGACTAACTAAAGTCTAATGATAATGGCGAAACGTCATCAACCACATGTAACATCCACGTACATATTACGTGTTTGTATAGACTGTATTTACATGCTAATAGAGACCATTACACACCACATAATGTATCCTTTTAGTGAGCGGGTACTTATGTGATGACAGGCCAATCGCTGATTGGACTTTGTAGTACTTATTTTTCTGAGCAGAATCTGTTCGAGTTATTCTTCGTATTCCGTGACTTTGTTAGTGTTTAAAATTCAACCTTCATCATCTTCCTGCCCTTGTCCTATGTTACTTGGGGTCGGCGCAACACGTTTTCTTCCTCCACTCTCACCTGTCAACCGTCACGCTATCATTCACTCCCTTCTCTTTCATATCATTCCTGGCACAATCTATTCATATTTTCTTTGGCCTTCCTCTTCCTCTCCATTCAACAACATTCAAAATTCAACCTTCAATCATCGAAATAAAGTCGAGACATTATGTTTAGGGATATGGAGTCGGAAATGCTCGTAACTTCAGCCAAAACTACGGACTTTATGCATAGGGAGTAGACCTCCTGATCTCTCTCTCTTCGTGTCGGATTACAGTCCCATCGGACTATGAAAGAGTGCACCTCTCTGCGCACACACTTGTGCACTATACAATGTGTTTTTTTATATCCCATAATTCTAGGATATGATTGAGACCATATCAAAGAACCAACTGGCATATGAATTATTTTTCAATCATCATTTTTTTGTTTTCATTTTTCAAACAAAATAATTCGACAAAGTCACGATTATTAATGTAAAACACCCTTACGTGTAATAAGACAACGTCGCATTTTCTTAGCTTTAAATATGAATGATTGGTTTGAATAAAAATGAATTACTCTTATTTATCAATAAGACTTAGATTTATATTAGGTCTTTACCTATGAAATTGCCGTTTTGTATGAAAAAATTTAAACGAATTTTTTTCATGTATTTTTTATTTGTATTAATCGAAGTAATCACCCATGCAATCAATGCATCTTTGCCAACGCAGTGGCAGTTTATTGATGCCCTTCTTAAAGAAATCAGCTTCACGGGAGGCAACAAATTCTTCAAAGACATTTTGTACTGCCTCTCGGGTATTGAGATGTGCCAGCTTCTCCATCATTGTGTTCAGTTCTTCACAGTACACATCTGCAGTAATGCTCACCCCGTTTGGTAAGAAGCTGTGATGAATCACACCGGCGCTAGACCACCAAACAGTGACCATCACTTTTCTAGGGGTCAGTTTTCGTTTAGAGCAGTGTTTAGGTACTGGACCAGGATCCAACCAACTTGCTGAGCGCTTGCGGTTATCAAACAGAATCCATTTTTCATCGCAGGTAACAATGCGGTTCAAAATTCCTTCATTTGTGTGTCTGTTGAGCAGTGCAAGGCACGCCTCGACGCGTACTTCGCGCTGGCGATCATTGAGTTCGTGGGGCATCCATTTGTCAAGCTTTTTTACCTTGCCAATTTGACGCAAATGGACCAATATTGTTTTGACGCTAACGTCTAAAGCTGCTGCTAATTCAGCCGTAGATTGTGTATCATCAGCTTCCACAATCGCCTTTAATTCGTCATTGTCGACCAAAGTCTTCGGACGACCGCGAGGTTCATTTTTCAGGTCGAAATTTCCAGAACGGAAGCGAGCAAACCAATAACAGGTGGTGCGTTGGTTTGTAGTGTTAGCTCCGTAAACGTCGTTGATGTTGCGTGCCGCTTGTGCCGCGTTGCTGCCACGACGGTACTCATATTCCATAATTACATAAGTACGTAACGTATCCATGATGACGAAAAAGATTGAAATGCGATGAAAATGTAACACTAATCATTAAACAAATGACTTATTTTGAAAAAAGAATTCCATGTTTTTAAAATAAAATTAATTTGAAATTAGAATTCTTAGCCAAACAAAAATTATTTTGATTTGAAATGGCCAGTACTGCAGAACGGCAATTTCATAGGTAAAGACCTATTATAAGCTCCTAGTAATTTTTTGTAGAAAATGCTTACACATCGAGAGTCTATTTTATATCTTCGAAACTATGCATTTTTGGACCACCTATTAGGAGATTTTGAGTTCATCTATTAGTTTTGTTACTTAAATAATATAACCCTAGAGTTATGGGATATCAAAAACAACACGTTGTATATAATGTCTCCGTTAATATTGGCCGACATGGCCGAAATTCGGTCTGTAGTCTGGAGGACGGATTACTACTCTTCACAGACGACTATTCCAATATCATTGTAAATCGTTGCTTGTGGGTCTCGCCTCTCGTCAAAAACCGCAAAAATGATACCAGTTGATATTCTTTTTCATTTCACGGTATTAATAACGTAACCCATATTTAAAATGAACCGTTTTAGCCGGATGTTGACCATGCAAACAGTATTTTTATATTATTTCCAACGGTTTCGCGTTGACCTGACACATTTAAATGTTTTTCACACGCAACCGTGGGACTTATGTATGAGAATTAGGCACTTTAACGTGTATGACAACTATGTTACGGTCTCCGATTAAGGGCCTACCTTACCTCAAATTGCTTAGCATGATCCTCCGCTATGCCTAAAATACTGCAGCATTAATTTTGAGTTGAGGATTGATGCTAAGTCCTATGTTTGGCGAAAACACGACTACATACAATTTTCTCTATAGAAAAAATCCAAAGCTACCTCTAAACCGAACTATAAATAAAAGTATAAATCGCTGGTATTCAAAAAATACTTCAAATTAGATCATGAAACTTTGCATAATAACTGATCTAACTATAAAACAGGTCTTATGTTGTTTTTTGATCTTGGCATTCTGTAGTGTCAGCCTACATATTAAAACATACGGTAGTGCATATTTTGTCATCAGCCTCTAAAGCTTTTCCCAGTTTATGTTCCGTACCCAAAGGGTAAAACGGGACCCTATTACTAAGACTCCACTGTCCGTCCGTCTGTCTGTCTTTCCGTCTGTCACCAGGCTGTATCTCATGAACCATGATAGTTAGACAGTTGTTTTCACAGATGATGTATTTCTGTTGCCGCTGTAACAACAAATACTAATAAACAGAATAAAATAATTATTTAAGGGGGCTCCCCTCCTACAACAAACGTGATTTTTTTGCCGTTTTTATAGATAATGGTACGGAACCCTTCGTGCGCGAGTCCGACTCGCACTTGGCCGATTTTTTTTTTAACGTTGTTTTAGGCCCAAGGTGGATTCATGCAAGGCAAACGGTCCCAATTAATGTCTGATTCTTCATCTTTACATTCTAATCTTCTAGTACTTTCCATGCTAGTAGTACAAGTACAATTGAATGTCAATAAACAAGCGTGTAAAACCATTACGATGTTTATTTACTCGATTCGCCGATCCACCGTCACTTGTATTGATCAAGGCCGTGCAATTAATGGTTCGTATCATCTGATAGCTTCAGTAATAGTGATAGGACTGTTGAAAATACACTTTTCTTTTTTGTTTTTAGCTTTTTAAAAGCAATTCTAAAAGCAGGACGTTATCAAGTCGAATGTTTTTTTTAATTTTTATGTTTGTTAAGGCGTAACTCCGTTATTTAAAGACGGATTTGCAAAATACTTTTTTGTTTGAAAGGGTATACTTCCGAGATGGTCCCATTGTCATCAGGTGAGAATCTGATGATGGGATCCTGGAGAAATCGAGGGAACTCTTCAAATATTATAGGTACACACGGCTACACATCAAGCTATACATTTCCAGTTTATGCTGATCTCGCATTGAATAGGATTTCCGTACAATGCGAGGTCAGCTTATACTGGAAAATTATAGCTTGATGTGTAGCCGTGTGTACGATCAATAGAAATTAGGTAGGTAATTATGGCGATGTCGGCATTTTTTATAGTAACTCGTGCAGTTGCTCTCGGAACCAACCATTTCGTGAAGTAGAACTGACGATGAACATCACAGATGGCCACGCCAAAAGGTGATGAGCATTGGCCATTAGGGTATTGTAACTTAGATAAATTACAAACTGACACTAAAAAGCGAGAAATAAAAAACACTATACCTAAACTGAAAAATAAATGTCTAATTTGCAAAAATCACAAAGACGGCGACTTCCGAAAAAGTTATTTTTCAGTTTTTTTGGATGTCGGTTGTTTTTTTTTTTGTTGTTAGGCGAATATACGGTTCCCATGGGGGTGTATCAGACATAACATAATACTTAGCGTACTTTGTTACGCCATGTCTTCCCAGTTAAAGCACTAGGGACTGGTGATCGGCGGACGTTTTGGGGGACAGTCTTACTTATCGACGATGCACCATATTACGGACGAACACAGACAAGCCCGCACGACGCACCGTGGGAAGGTGTACGTGCGGGGTATCGCAGACATCGGAAGTTCCTCGGTGCGCGGTGCGTGGCGGTCTGTGGTCGTCTGCCGTGCGTGTCCGTCCGCAAAATCGCGGGTCGTCTGATCTCGGCATACCAAACAGACGGTTTACCGCCTATACGGAAGCCTAACCTGACCGTACTCTAAATAAGTGATTCCTGAGCGTACGGTCCTTGGATCTATCTTTAATCCCTATGTCCCTTGCTGGGGGTTTATCATCAGAAATACGTCAGTAGGTAGCAGCTAGTGTTGCCAGGTCCGATTTGTTTTAAATCGGGGCGGAAGGAAAACCAAATCGGGATTTAGGGTTGTAGGTTGGAACAATAAAAAAACAAGTTTTTTTTTAAAATTAATGTTTAATTATTGTTTGGCAACTAATATTACTAGTAAATCTGAATAAAAAAAAAAAACTTATGAAGCTATGGATGAGACATTTGTTTCAAACCAATTTAGATTGTGATTGATCGTGTGTTACGCAGTTAGGGTGCTGGACATGTATTGATTTATCGGGACATTTAGTGTCCCGTTCGGGTGCAAATCGGGACGTCCCGCGCAAATCGGTACACCTGGCAACGCTAGTAGCAGCCCATTATTTGTGCCCGTTTGATGACAACAGACCCACCCCGTATTACATGGGACTAAAACATAACTGGCGAAATGCGAGTGCATTATTACAACTCTGTATACTCCTTCGTGGAATACTGGCGTTATGTTATGTTATGTTAACCTTAACACTGCTACGTATAAAACAGATAATTTTCCGCTACAGTTACTAAACAGTTTATTTTGTAAACAAACCCGTAGGATGTTAGCTTGTGTAATGGTTAAAATTAGATCGCCGACTGTGGGTTCAGTTTCGGAGTAGGGAGATAATGGATGTGGCAATATTTGGAGAGATTCTTTTAAGGCCCTACCCTACCTCAAATTGCTTAGCATGGTCCTCCGTTATGCCGAAAGTACTGCAGCATTAATTTTGAAATAAATATAAGTATGTTACGTAAATTACATCGTGAGGAAACCGCCATGTCCTAGAACCGAAAATTCAAAGGCATGTGACATCTACCAACCCGCACTGGGCCCGCGTGGTGGATTACTCTACGAGAGTTTCACTCCCTCTCATCTAGGAGGCCTGTGTCCCAGCAGTGGGAACATTATAGGCTGATTATGCTATCGTTGCGTGTATGTTGGTTAAGTATAAAAATATTTACTAGAATTATCACAAATCACTTACATGCAAACGCATAAAAGATAAAAAAAGTATTAAATAAGACAACGTGTTCAGTTGCAAAACAAAGGAATAAATAACTTTATTTTTTTAAACATATAAGTACTCCACAGATCAGATGGCTAGGAACATTGTAGATATTTTTAACACCCCCACTATATCAATGTGGTTACACCCAAGGTACATTATTTAAACATGCTGAACACCCAATTTATTCAAAAAATAATAATGCTTATTAGCACATAGACTCTTAGTAAATAAATCAGCGGGCATTTCAGCTGTCGGCAAATATTGAAAGTTTACAATTTTATTAGTTACACAATCTCTACAAAAGTGATACCGTATATCAATGTGTTTGGTTCTTTTGTGAAAAACTGGATTTGCAGTCAGCTTAAGTGCACTCTGATTATCATTATAAATGTCAATAGAGTACATTTTCTGTGTTATCTCATACTGTAGGTTCCTTAAATAAACAGATTCTTTGCAGGCTTCAGTTAATGCCATGTATTCTGCTTCACTACAAGACAAAGCAATAGTTTTCTGTTTTTTAGCTTCCCAAGATATTACACAGCCAGATAATGTAAAACAGAAACCCGTGTATGATCTTCTATCAATACTGTTACTACCCCAGTCAGCGTCAACAAACCCTTCTAAAATTGAGTTCCCATTAGCAGTAAACTTTAAACCATGTTGTTTGGTATGTTTTAAATATCTTAGTATACGTTTAACATATGAGCAATGTTCTTTAGTATAGCAATTATTAAATTGACTCAAGAAACCAACTGTAAATGCTATGTCAGGCCTGGTAAGTACTGCCAGATACATGAAGCTACCTATTATTTGCTGATAAGGAAATTCATTTATAGAATTCTCATCTTTAGATACATCTAACTTAGTCTCCATTGGAGTCTTAACAGTTTTACACTGACTCATATTAAACTTATGCAGTAACTTATTAATATAATCCTCCTGACTTAATGATATAGTTTTTTCGGATCGATTTACAGTTACACCAAGACATTTTTTAATTTCACCTAAGTCTTTAATTTTAAAATGACCAGCTAAAACATCTTTTAAGTATTTAGTCTCTTTACTGTCATTGGAGAAAATAAAAAAGTCATCCACATACAGTGTGACAATAGTTTTCAACTTATCCTGTATCTTCAAATACATACATGGTTCTATCTTAGATTTATTATAACCAATTTTAAGTAAACATTCATCCACTTTCTTGTACCATGCTCTAGAAGATTGTTTAAGGCCATATATTGCCTTTTTTAATTTAAGAACTTGACCATTCTTTATCGTTTCAGAAAAACCTTCAGGTATTTGCATGTAAATATTCTCTTCTAGACTTCCATTCAAGAAAGCAGTTGTCACATCTAGATGCGTTATATCAAGACCTAGTTGAACAGACAGAGCAAATAATAATCTCAAAGTGGTGTGTCTCACTACGGGAGAAAAAGTGTCTGTATAGTCTACACCTTCGATTTGCGAAAAACCCTTGGCTACTAAACGCGCACGAAATCTAATATTATTTTCGCTATCGTACTTTTTACGTAGCACCCATTTGCACTGCACAACTCTACTGTCTTGTGGAGCATATCTCAACTCCCAAGCATCATTGTCTTTGAAACACTGTAACTCTTCAGTCATGGCCATCTCCCTTTTCAGGTCCGTTTAAAGCATCTTTTAGAGTCAAACCTACCGCATCATCATAGGTATCCTCACCCATACAAAGATTTGAAGAATGATACCAATCTGGCTTCTTCCTCTCGCGTGTAGATCTTAGAGGTTTAGGAGAGGTATCTTTGTCTTCATAATCACTGGGTTCATATGTCTCATCATTCACATCGAGAAATGTGTCATCCGAGCTTTCTGTGTTATCTTAGTACTAGAAAAAATCGTAAAAACAACGATGACTCACATTTGGTATGTAGATAGTTTCAACACATTCTATGTGCAATACAAAATTATATAGTTGACGATAACAACTGTTTTATAATGTACTAACGATTTAAATTATACCTTTTATGGTTTTCCTTGTCTTGGCACGGGTCATGTCATGATGGGTCAATGATTTATGGAAAAGTGACGCGATCAAACAAAGTTAATCCTAACTAATATTATAAATGCGAAAGTGAGTTTGTTTGTTACTTTCACGCTAAAGCGGCTGAACGGATTTAGATGAAATTTGGCACATGGGTAGACCATGACCTGGCTTAACGTGCTTTCTGAGCCACAGAGGAGGCTCGGTATGTAACGATGGTCACTCATCCACGGACCAATCCCGGCAAGCGAAGCTTAACCCTAGCCTAGACAAAGTGTCATACTATCAGCGATAACGATGATGGAAAAGGCAAAAATGTATTGGTCTGACATAAGCTATCGAAAAGCTTATGTCAATCCTGTTGAAAGTCGTTGTAGTAATACGAAACGCTTTCGAAGCGATTGTCACTTGTCTAGGCCCTCTGATGGATCGACCCGCGCGACTGTTCTTACTTAGCCACGAGCTAAACAAAAGTATATTTTAAAAAAAACTGTATCTTTTTTTGCTGGTTGCTGGTATGTGGAATTCCTGGCTTATTATGCCATATCCATATCTATGATATCCCTCCATGTCATAGTTATAACATTAACCCGAATTGTAATGTTATAGTTCATCTGTGTATTGCACAAGGTCGATTTAATTGATGGATGAGCGTACTTAAATATTCTCTACCCATATCACATTCAGCTGAAGTGTAGCTTGGCAAAATAGTAGAAAAAAAACCGTCTGAGATTGTAATAACCAACTACGCAGGAAATAGTGTACAAAAGTGTGTGCGCAAACACAGGTGCACTCTCTCTTCACTCTCATAGTCCGATGGGATGCCAATCCGACACAAGCGGAGATCAGGCGCAACCTCAAGGTATGATCCCGAAAAAATGCGGCGGCATTGTTGCCAGGACAGTGCTGCCTTTCGCGTGATTCCGAGCACCGCTGCTTGGCAGTGCTGTTCGTGATTTACTTCTCAACAGTTGTCAACATTCACGTGTTATCGCTGTGATGAACGCCGCACTACTGGGGTAGTATTATGAAGTATTAATGCCATCATTATTCCACTGCGAAAACGGGATGGTGCTAGTAGCCTTGTCTAGCTCCGTCGCTCACTTACACTGGAAAAATGGTGGCATAATACGGCACCTGGTCTGCCGCGCAGCTGTGCCGTCGCAGCAATGTCGCGCAGCATTACTGCAGTGCTCGGAATGTAATCTCATAAACCTAGGTATCTGAAATGTATGGGGACCAGAGACGCGGCACCTATGCCGCGTGGAGCGCTGTTCAGAATCATACCTTCACTTGCTGGAGTGTCCCAATTGTACGTTCACCTGCACTTTCTATGATCTGAAGAACGCCACAGACGCCGCAATTAACGTGTCCATCTTACGGGTTTAAAAAAATAACAAAATCAAATTAAAAACCATTGTTTTTTTTTGTAAAAAGTTTTTATTTTTCACTTTTTAGTTGTGGTACCTACCCCACACAAATTCGAATACCACTACCTGCTATGTAAATAACAGTGACGGAGTCTACTAAGATATAGTCTACAAAATACGTAATTAATGAAGCTTACTCAAAAACTACGCAAGCAAAGTTAATAAAATTTATATGGAACCACCTCTGAAGCATGACCTATCACACAAAAAAAAGAATCATCTAAATCGATTCATAATTGGCGGAGTAATCGCGTAACATATATACAAAAAAAATAACATACAGGCGAATTGAGAACCTCTTCCTTTTTGAAGAAGTCGATTAAAAAAGAACCTAGCCACCTGACTAGAGTAACGACGCATGTCAGTTAACTGTAGACCACAATAGTTACAACATGACAGCACGAAGGTCAATCATCAACGGATGTTCAATGCTCATTACTGATGCTATCAGTCATGCATTTGTTATATCTGACGAGTATTGTAAACAGTCGGCCGCACTTCTATGGGAACACTTGACCTTGAGCTGGCCTTGCGTAGCAGGGATGTTGCGGATTTCCGCATCCGCAACCGCGGAGCTTAACGCATCGATTTGGACATCTGCATCCGCAATAATTAATGCGGATGCGATGTCGCACCGGTCGCAACAAAAAAAGGAAAATAGGCGGGGCCGGAGACTGATACGTGCCGTACCCACGTGCTCATTGACCAATAATAGCGAAGATTTCGTTCGGAGAGAAGATTCGACGCGTTTGTCATGCTACGGCTATACTTCGCGTTATCGCGAACTTTTCTTCGTGCGCTCTCTGTTGTTCAGCGAGTAATCGAGGGGTGTGCGAGAGAGAGCGCACGAAGAAAAGTTCGCGATAACGCGAAGTGTAGCCGTAGCATTAATGTTCATTTTTTTCTTGTACCGGATAATTCCTTGTTCACTTCGTCGGTCTGTGTATATGGTCCGCACCCCGAAGGATGCCAAACGGAACCCTATTACTAGTACTAATGTCGGTCTGTCTGTCAGCGGGTTGTATCTCAATAACCGTAAAGACGCTCCCTCAC
Source organism: Lithophane semibrunnea (assembly GCA_947363905.1). Lineage (NCBI taxonomy): Eukaryota > Metazoa > Arthropoda > Insecta > Lepidoptera > Noctuidae > Lithophane > Lithophane semibrunnea. The sequence continues at coordinate 4,508,921 of OX376216.1, read as the reverse complement.
CGGGAGCATTCGCTTGTAATGTAACATTTCAGATTCGTTTTTGAGCATTAAGATCGTTACAATAATGCTCAAAAACGAATCTGAAATGTTATATTACAAGCGAATAATAGTTGACATTTTTTTTTTGACAGGTTCTGTATTACTCGTATTTGGCCGGTTTTTTTTCATATAGCTTCTTAGTATCCTGCCGGTCGCAGATACGCTACATTTTCTTTTACGACCATTTATACATTAACTTGCGCAGTACTCATGTAACTAAGTATTATCCTAAAAACGTAAACAAATCATAACCCTTCTTTTTGCTTCGCCGTAGTCGAGTAATTAAATTATACGAATGAGGAATGCCATATCTTTATCTATTCTATACCTATAATAAATCTGTAGACGAGGCGTTTCAGCACAAAGAAAAAAAAAGAAGTAGTTGGAGTGTCCAAGAATAACCAACAGATGCCATTTCTATCATTTTTTGAATTTTTGTCTGTTTGTGTTCTGTTGTTTGATTGTTCCAGTATCACTTAAAAATCGGAAACAATATGGTTAACCTTTATACTCAAATATTGTGTGTAACTCGATGTTTCATTTAGTTTTTACCCGACTACGGCGAAGAACAAAGGAGGGTTATGATTTTGACCGGCGAAGCCGCGGGCGTAAGATAGTTATTAACTAAATCATAACTATAAGTACTTCACCACAGAACATTGATATTGTATGAATCATCAGCCACAAAATATAAACACATATGTAACGATTACATTACTCATTGTATGTTACCTGATCATTCCTGCTATGCATATTATCGTGGTAAATAATAGTTTTATCATTGTTTTAATTTACTCTCGAAATCGGCTGTCGCAAATGAAATGAGTTCACCAGCAAACAGTGCGAGTACGGTGCCCCTTTTTTTTTCCTTGCTGGAAAATCCTCTTGGATGTCTTCCTCCATGGGGCGAGCGAAGAGGTCTGTCAGACTCATACTGACTAACACCCACCCCAGTGTTCTATATAGTAGTATCTTGTGTGCCTTCCACGATCCGCCACCTCAGGCCCGCGGGGGGAGTGAGGTGTAAGACTCCCCCGCGACGTCCAATAGGGGCGCGTGTGCGTGTATGGTGCCCCTGAATAGACTATGTCCCATCTGCTAGGGTCTCAAATGTCCGTTCACCTGCTCCTTTGACGATCTGAACTAGGTCCTGATGCCGCAATAAATGTGGCCACCTACTGTGTCCAAACAGTATAAGAAACATAGATGTACCTTCGGAAGAAAAGAAGAAGACCAGAGGGAGACAAGTGACAATCGCTTCGAAAGCGTTTCGTATTTCTACAACGACTTTCACCAAGATTGACATAAGCTTTTCGATAGCTTATGTCAGTCCTATACATTTTTGCCTTTTCCATCATCGTTATCGTTGATAGAATGTCACTTTGTCTTAGGGCCTCAGCTTATAAAGTACTCCTACCATTGAGACTCAACCTCTTTTCTTTGAAGTTTTGAGATTACTTCGTGCCACAGAATTCTTCAGGGTCTAACCATACGTTTACTCCAGATTCTTTGACCTCTTGTCTAGTGTCAGCACTCATCATCTGCCTAGCCTTTTCCCAACTATGTTGGGGTCGGCTTCCAGTCTAACCGGATGCAGCTGAATACCAGTATTTTACATGGAGCGACTGCCTATCTGACCTCCACAACCCAGTAACTGGGTAATACGATACCCCTTGGTTAGACTGGTTGTCAGACTTTCGTGCTTCTGACGACTCGTAACGACAACGTAACGACTCTTGTCTAGTGTCAGCACTAGCTATATATATTTATATCACTCATTTTGTTGGTAAGAGATAACCAGTCAGCTAAGGCGGGGCTGAGTGGACTGCCGAGGGTGCAATAGACGTCAGACACTTTCACTGCCCAAATCAGACTGAATAGTTAGGCAGTTGCGTCAACCCTGTTTGTTTCCCAAGATTGGGAAAGGGATCAGTGTTGCTACTCGTACAGGGGCTCTAGCATAATCATTCGCAGGACAGGTGATGTGCATTGTGCAGGACAAGTCAGGGTGACAGTTAACAGTTGGGGCACACGGTACAAATTCCCATGACCCTTCATTTGTTGTCTAATGCCGAGATCCGACGATCCGCGATTTTGCGGACGAACACGCACGGCAGACGACCACAGACCGCCACGCACCGGGCACCGAGGAACTTCCGATGTCTGCGAAACCACCCCCGCACGAAGGTGTTCGCACGTACACCTTCCCACGGTGTGTCGTGCGGGCTCGTCTGTGTCCGTCTGCAATATGGCGCACCGTCGTCGGCGACGGTATTATATTGACCTGCACCCCAATTGAGTAACACACTTTCAATTACAATCCGATGTATTTTTAAGGAAATTGCAAATCCATCGCTTCGCAAGTTTGAAAAACTCGTCTGCTCGACAACATAAATGACGAAATGAATGTTACTCAATTACCCCGCTGTTTAGTATCAGATTATTTTATAGCAATCAATACTATTATTCCACTACAGACAGTATTAATCTCGCTTCATAATCAGACACCGGGTTCCGGCATACCAATCACGACACCTTTGGACAGATAATCTTATCACTATCTAAAGATAATTTATTTGTTGAAACATGAGTAATATTATCATAGATTATCAGCACACGTCATAGAGTCACGACATGTGAACGGTCTACGTCATTGTTCGATATCTCTTGTTGATCTACGTCATTGGTCAGGTTCGTTATCAGAGGTCGATAATAAATGACATTTGACATTCAGAGAAGTGCGTAATGGGGATTCCGGATATCTTGCCATGCGTGAATCTATGTATCTATCGATCGACAAGTCCATTGCTACGTTTCTACCGGTCAAAAAACCCGGATGCAAATTAAAAGCACCCACGATGCAGCAACAATCCTATTATGCGCTAAGGATCTATTCAAATAAATATACAGTCATGCCAAAAACATTTTAGAGTATGACGTAAGTAATCATACTCTTCTATCCTAGCCTTTAATATCCCACTGCAGCTCGCGCAGCATGACAACCATAGGAACGGTTTTTCTACGGGTTTTGTCGACGGTAGAATAGACAAAATAACAAATTGTGATTGTTTATGTATCATTACAAGCTTTATATTAGCTTGCTCTGTTCGTATGTGTTTCCGGTTACTCCTTTTGTCATCAATTTTTCAAGCACTTCCTGTCTTCCGATTGAGCTGAAACTTGGCATACTTACACAGCTACCAAGACATTTTGAAAAAATGATACCATGTTGCTGGTCTGATGATGAAGCCGGAAGTTGGTCATAGGAACTCCTCAATCAAACAAGATAGCACCATCGTGTTTGGACTCATTGGTTCTGTATTAACAAGTGCTTCGACACTAGGTGGTGTTCAGGGTCTATGTTTACGTAAGTTAAATTTAGTACTTTTTAGTTAGTTAAAAGCTTGTTTTTAAAAAGATTTTTACTTACTTTTGTCTATTCTTCCGTCGACAAAACCATTTTCTATTGTGGTTTGTGGTCATGTTAAGCGTACTGGGCAAAGACCAATTGATTTCCAAACGGCACAGCTTTCTTTAATCTGTCCAGTTTGTCCCTCCATCGCCCCTATGCTAAATCCTACCATAGATTTGCAAGGGTGGTGATGGGGCAGGTCAAGGTGACAAAACCAGTATGACCTGGTCTCTTTTCTATTTAAACCTACGTATCGTACTACGTTAGGCCAGTTTAAGGTCAAAATGTTACCAAAAACGTGCGGTCGACTGTCAAATTCCCAAGACTTGACTTTCCTCTAACATTGACCATCTATAAGAGTAGAAATCCGTTGGATGCGGGAAGCACAGAACCGGTCGAAGTGACAGTGGTTCAGGGTGGCCTATGTCCAGCACGCTTAGCATGACCACAATATAAACGGGTTTAGTCTACGGAAGAATAGACAAAATGACAGATAAACAGTCACAATCTGTCATTTTGTCTATTGTTCCGTCAACAAAATCCGTAGAAAACCCCTTTTCTATGGTTGTCATTATCATGCTACGCTTGCAGCAGTGCACGTCTTTCGGCAGAAATTATGATTTTAAGAGAACCTATAATGAAGTTGAAAACCAGGTCTCCACAATAATTTTTGGCCCAATTAATGACGTAATCATCTTGCAATTTGCGTCTCCGAAAACCCAGTCACAATTCAAGAACTTGTTGTATTATTTTCGGTGCTGCGATGAGTCAATATTGAATTCTTTCCTGATAATAATCTGAGTCAGAGGAACCACGTGATGGGGGCATTCGCCAGCCAAATTCACGAGATGCATCGCATATATCCGTTTCCGATTGTCATTTTAAACGCTTGTGATCATTGTCTAAATTAAATGTTTATTTAAATATAAATATACTTTCATGTTTGAGCCACCTGCCCCACCGCCCGCGCCATCGAGAAGAAAGATAGATAGATAGACAGCAAAATAATTGTGATTGATTCCAAGATGGATATGGTCAATTAACATAGGTTTTAAATTGCTACAAGGGGGACGTTTTGATCATTGTTCTTTGGCACATGGTTTAGACCATGACCTGGAATAGGATACTTTTTATCCTGATATTCCCACGGCTTCGAGACTTGCGCGGCTGAAACCGCTGGGCGCAGCTACACATCAAGCTATACATTTCCAGTTTATGCTGAACTGGCATTGTATAGGATTTCCGTACAATGCGAGGTCAAGTTATACTGGAAATGTATAGCTTGATGTGTAGCTGTGTGTAGTGTACACACAGCTACTCATTAGGCGTGAAAAGGTAACAGACGGACAGAGTTTCTTTCGCATTTATAATATAAGTGAGTATGGATTTCACGTTTTCCACCGACTTTTTACAACCGTTTGCGTTTTCCCTGATACGTAAATAATGTTGGCAGGTTTAAGCTGTATCGGCACGGTTCCGGATCAGGGACTTCCGGTCGACCGGAAATGTGTGAACAAGTTCATATAAAATGTATGCAAGCCACGAAGCAAGCTTTATTTTCCCCATCTCTGAAAGGGTAGTGAACCCATGAGGGGCAGACTCTAGGAGGATTTGGGAGGATTAGGGTGCAGTTAACTTAGATAAATCTGGTGGTCAGACTGATATTTAGCCACTTTTTTTGAAATTATCGAAGTTTTATTTTTATATACCTATTAATTAACAAGGGAACGTAACATTTAGTTAATTTAGCTAGAAAACAAACAAACTCGGTGTGAACCGTTCAATTATCAGCATTTGTACTCAGTTCAAGGTTTTCCTAAGGCATTGAGCTCGTTTGCGCGTGTATGTTATTGTAATTATCGTTCGTTCAAATTAAACGACAAATTATTTATTTATATTGTAGTTGTATTTCCTTCATTTGAGGATAAGGGGTGGTACAGATGTTTGAATTGCCATAACGACGGACTCGGGGTCTCTTATTGACACATTTTCACGAAAGGTGCAGTACAAGCAGAAAATTATGAAAAAACCCGGATGGTTTGCCTGTCAGTTTCAAACTTTTAAATAGGCTCCTGAGATACCTACACTTCACAGAGATTTTAATATTTTTGAGGATTTATTCCCTTTATGTCGAGTCCCGTTATGTCGAGCCGAAAACCTTGTCTCGCTTCTATTACGCCTATGTCGAGCTTAGTTTTCTGTCCCGTTTCTATTCCCTATATGTCGAGTTTATTTACCACGCTTTTATTACCTTTATGTCGAGTTAAATAATATCATATTTTAGAAGTACAGTAACGTCCAATTAAATGTATACATGCAAATAATTCAGAATCAATTTTTACACAAAAAAGAATTTAAAAACAAATAATAACTTTAACCATACAGTACCATATATTTAAAATATACATGTTACCTAGATTGATACAACGATATAACGTAAATCAATAACGCTAATTTAAAAGAATTATTTACTTATTATAAAGCTATATCTTTTTTTATACATTTTCACTAATAGTGGTGATTATACTGTGATTTATTTAGATTAAGAAAGTTACTTTTACAAGAAGAAAGGTACTTTACTACTGGTATTCAGCTGCATCCGGTTAGACTGGAAGCCGACCCCAACATAGTTGGGAAAAGGCTAGGCAGATGATGACTTTTACAAGAAGAATTATTTTTTACTGTAAAACTATGCTGTTTAACATTTGCAACAAAAGTGATGATTATACTGTGATTTATTTAGATTAAGAAAGTTATTTTTTAGCAGAATTATTTATATACGTGATAATTAGACATCGGATTATATGCACTTTCAAAATTCCAAAATATGCATGCAAATATGCACTAAAAAAGGGTAAAATATGCATAAAATATGCACAATCAAAAAACATTTACAATTAGAATTTACGTTTATTAGTATAGTTTAGTAGTATAGTTTTTTGATCGCTTTGGTATTTTTTTGATGAAGGTATTCGCTTTTTGCAAACCTTGCAGAAAATCACAGTACCATTAATCGTAAATTGACCTGAGTAATTTTTTACCCAAGATTCCATTAAAATCTGAGTATTTTTTTTCGCTGGCGGCATTATTAAAACAAAAAGAAGATTCAAATACAGTGAGACAAAACCAATTGAATTGCGTTAGGCGCGCGAGTGAAGCAGTGAGAGCCGTACGTATGCCCCTCTCACGCACGCACACTGCATGCAGTGTGCTCGATTCGAGTGTCGACTACTTAATACAACATGCCAAACACGTGTACTATTCAAATAAGCACTATCAATGAAAAAGTACCAAAATATGCAATTACGCTATAAAAATAGAATTATATGCATTTGCATATGCAAACATGCAAATGCATAAAATCCGATATCTAGTGATGATTATACTGTGATCTATATGTTTAGATTAAGAAAGATTAGATATATATAATGAAAATAAGTAATAGAACAAATAATAAAACAATATTTTTTATACCATTGGCTTTAAATTAACATCCCTGACTGTACCTGTTCACCAAACTCGACATAAAGGTAATAGAAAGCGTAAAATATCAATACTTTGGAGAACAATAGACTTCCAGCCTCGACATAACGGGACTCGACATAAAGGGAATAAATCTTTTTGAGCACCTGTGAGCATTTCTAATACCGAAATCTCACGATCCGCGATTTTGCGGACGGACACCGACGAGCCCGCACGACGCACCGTGGGAAGGTGTACGTGCGGAGTATCGCGGACATCGGAAGTTCCTCGGTGCGCGGTGCGTGGCGGTCTGTGGTCGTCTGCCGTGCGTGTCCGTCTGCAATATTTCCGATCGTCGGATTCCACCATTAGACATCACACCAATTAGGGTTGCGGGAAAGTCCGAAAGGGGACCGGGACCTTGGCAACAGGCAATTGAAGGAACACGGGTGGGTTGGAGTCAGTAAAAGTCTGACACGCGCATCTGAATATGGTTTTGTGGTCAATGATACGTCAATGCTGCTCCTCCCTTTCAGTTTACGTATTCAAATGACGCATCCTGAATTGCCCATGCGTCAAAACTACTTGACAGCGCATCAGAAGTCAGTGCTTAGCCCTCTTCCTCTCTCCTAATCTTGTTGTGCCCGACAGGGTCCTTATTGACCTTTTAGTTTGATAGAACATCTATGTAACACATATGGAATGTAATAAAGAAAGTAGTATTGAGTAAGTATAAACATAGTCTTTTGTTTAATAGCCGCAAGCGCAGCTACCGAAAGCGACATTCTATCAGCGATAACGATGATGGAAAAGGCAAAAATGTATAGGCCTGTCATGAGCTATCGAAAACCTTATGTCAATTCTGTTGAAAGTCGTAGAAATACGAAACGCTTTCGAAGCGATTGTCACTCGTCCTCTGATTCCTAGTAAGGGCAGTGTTTTTTGATGAAAAATAATGAGTTGAATTCGTCTCATACCTTGTCATGATCTAAAAGTAAAACATGGAGGCGAATGAGGAATTCATTGTTACATCGAACTGGCCTTTTGTCGTGCGATTATGCAAGGTGCATCATTCGGATTTGTAATAGCAATCAATGACCATTTTAAATGTTTATTTATATTCCGTGACAACCTTATAAAAATATGACTAACTGTCCACCAATACAATACACTGGAATACGCAGTAAACACTGTTATTAAAGCCCGCTTCCCGTTCTAACAGATACTGAAATCAGTCAGTCACCAGTTGCCCATTAAACGGGACAAAATACAGTCATTCTCATCAACTTACAGGAAAATATACTGTATTAATCCAGCTGGTGGAATTTTTAAGGAAATAATTTGTGAATATTAACAGTTTTGTGCCCGTCGTTTCGCGTTATGGACATATTTATAGTGATTTAGTGCGAAATAGTTCAATTTAAATGGTGTTTTTTAGTGGTTTTGCAGTGAATTAGGTGGTCAAAATGGATTCTAAAAAATTAATGCATGATATTGTGTGGGGTAAGATTTAGTTGTTGAATAAAATTGTTGTATTGTTTTAATTTATGAGTATCTTAAAATGGTTATAGGTGTGGCTTTTAATGCGTTCAATTAATGTGGTTTTGTGTTAATAACATACATAACATCACGACTTCTTTCCCCTAAGGGTTGGGCAGAGGTACACCCAGAATACATAGAGTACATAAATATACTCGGTTAAATGACAAAATTTTGTGATCGTCAAACTTGAAACAAAGGAACAAACCTATTCAAAAGATCTAACCAGGCTTACTTAGGTAAATGTAGGTCACCTGATTGGTGTTTTACGCCCAAAATTACAAATGTAGAGGTCTCCTATCCTAACTAATACTATAAATGCGAAAGTGAGTTTGTTTGTTACGCTCTCACGCTTAAACGGCTGAACGGATTGGGATGAAATTTGGCATCTGGGTAGACCATGACCTGGAGAAGGACCTTTTCATCCTGAAGTCGCGGGCAGCTAGTCGAAACTATAAACATAAAGAAATCTCACTGAAATCGGGCCTTCCGTTTTGGAGCTACCAAGCCACACGCAGTCAGACGCACTTACAAAGGCTTCAAAGTTATACAACCCTTCCATTTGCTACGGGAGACTAAAGAAAGATGGACTCCTAAAACAGGTTATTAGAAAACCACCGTCAAACAGCATCTTTCTGGCAGTAATGCTGTAATAAACCTTTTGGCGCACGCGTAGCCGTGAGAACATTATTTTCCCTTCTTTATTTCACTTTTGTGTTTCACTGTGTCCAAGTAAACGTTATTCTTTCTTTAAAATTCGCCGCAAAACCGTTCCGCTAAATAAAGAAACAAAGCCACGTTATAACTCGAAAAAAAAGAGGAAAAACGTCAACAGCAGTCATGCTTCCTGTGGCGCATAGGAAACTGATATACATCCAAGGGCGCGCTATCGTTCAGTGCCAAGTGTGTTACAGCAACGTACGTCACGACTATATCCCCCGAGGGCGTAAGCAGGGGTATATATTGGGTCCCCACCTATGAAATTGGTGTTTTTTCTCACAAATAGAGAAGCTCGTCACTTTTATGAGTTAAAGTATTCGCCACTTGCTTGGTCGAATAATGACCATGATAGACAACTACCAATAGTAAAAAAACCTTATTACTTATAGTTTTCTAAACATAAAAAATACCTTTAAAAATTACTCCTCATTTTGTTTGGAGAAATGACCACAATTTTTTTTTTAAATTAGCCAAATCTTATTTTTGTCGCGTTTTATAGTTGAAGAGATCGTTCCGATAGATTTTCGTTATATTGCCAAGAAATTTGTATAACATCATGCCTGTAAGCGGAGGTGTAACTATATTACACCCACATTCGTGAAGGAAAACATCGAGAGGAAACCATGTCCTAGAAAAAATTCGAAGACATTTGACACCAATACCAACCCGCAATAGGCCCGCGTGGTGGATTACGGCCCACTCCCTCTCACCGAGAGGAGGCCTGTGTCCCAGCAGTAGGAACGTTATAGGCTGATAATGTGGGCACAAATCCAGACTCCGGGCTCCTACTGAGAAATTCAAATCCCTAATGGTTAAACGCAATAACACTTTTTCTGACCTCGGAATCGAAGTCAGGCCCTCATGGAGTGCTTCCGACCACTAGACCAACGAGGCTAATATAACTAGACTACCCTAACTTTTTTTTATCACCATTAGATCCATTACCTACGTGAGGAGAGGATACGGGAGGAGCTCGTGGCTTAAGAATAACAGTCGCACGGGTCGATCCATCATGTTAAGCTACGCTAGCTGGGGTTGGTCCGGGTATCTTTACATACCGAGACTCTTCCGTGCCTTGGAAAGCGCGCTAAGCCGTTGGTCCCGGCTGTCATTCGTAGATCTTTGACAGTCGTTACGGGTCGTCAGAGGCCCGAAAGTCTGACAACCAGTCTTACCAAGGGGTATCGTATTGTCCAGTTACTGGGTTGTGGAGGTCAGATAGGCAGTCGCCCCATGTAAAATACTGGTATTTAGCTGCATCCGGCTAGACTGGAAGCCGACCCCAACATAGTTGGGAAAAGGCTAGGCAGATTGATTCATTGAGATCCATTACCTGCGTCTGTAAAGTTTCTCTAGTTAATTTAATCTCTGTATAACAGTTTACTAAGTTTGTTTGACAATAAAAAATATGTCAGATTCACTGCAATTAAAATAAAAACAGTATTTTTCCTCCTACGCTTTTATTGTTTTGATTTGTCATCAATTCATCATAATAATCCTCAATACGGGAATGAACGAGTCCAGCTGTCTCGTGAATAATGGGGATACACTTACCTAACATTTAAAGGGAAAACAATCAATTGAATTAATTAATTAACTCATGGTTCTTGGACGCCAAATTGGAGGAAACCGCCACAACAAGCGGTCCTGCGCTTTTCGCACCTAGCGCGATTCCTGCGACCTTCACCACGGGGCCAAGTCTACTAATTTACAAACGTGTCAGTGGTCTCAAAATGATGAGTTTTTGACAGATATGCCATACAAAATCTGTCAAATACTCACTCATTGCGAGACCACTGACACGTTTGTAAATTAGTAAACTTGGCCCCCAAGTCCCGAACCCAGTATAGACTTCAGCTCTCACAAAGGTTTGAATCTCTTTGTAACCTAGACATGTACCAAAAATGTACCTTTTTGAGAGAAATAAATTACTATTACTATTACTGTGACTACTACTATTACTAATTTATTAACGATTCTTGGAACTGAAATTTGAGGAAACCGGCACAACGACGCTTCTCGCATCCAGCGGATTCCCGCGACCTTCACCAGGTCATCGGTCCACCTTATGGCTTGGCCAGGCAGTCATGTGCAAACTCCAGTAAATGTACCTATGTACCTCTTATTTCAATCTTAGCCCTGTAAAATGTTTGTTCCGAATATAGCTCGTACACAAGTAACTTCGTGAAGGAACTGAATCTTTCATTTGAAGTTTCGATCGCTACTTAACCGGAACAAAGCTATTTTTATAAGAACGGAAGTTCTTGAAACGTTTTTACTTGAATATTTTATAGCGCGTCTGAATCAGGGGGCTTATCGCTTACCATACACTCATAGAGTACTATAGGTCTATCTTCTTCTTTTCGTGTGGTTAGTGACCAACCAGAAGCCCTAGACTTTTTATTCCTTTTTTTTACTAGCTTATTTATTAATAGGTACCTAATGGTTAAAATATTTATTGGGTATGTTGAAACTGTTTGTACTTCCCGTCACTTGTCACTAAAGGTTCATTAGAAAACCAGCGTCAGACAGTACCTGTCTGGCATTAATGCTGAAATGAACCTTTTTGGCGCAGCCGTGAGGCGCACACTATTGTTTTCAAATTGTTTATTTTTTTTATTTTGTTATTTGTATTTTGTGTTTCACGAACTGTGTCCAAATAAACGTTATTCTTTCTTTCTTTCTTTCTTTCTTTAGACAAAGTGACATTCTATCAGCGATAACGATGATGGAAAAGGCAAAAATGTATAGGACTGACATAAGCTATCGAAAAGCTTATGTCAATCCTGTTGAAAGTCGTTGTAGAAATACGCTTTCGCAGCGATTGTCACTTGTCTAGGCCCTCTGGTGACAGAGTTTTAAAGCCGCTCATGGGCCTCTGACTTGGCTTCACATGCCGTCGAGAAATATCTCTCAGCCATGCTTGCTCACGGTGTTTTCCTTCACCGTTTTTTAAAGCTAGTGATAGTTATAGGTCAATAATAGATGAAAAGTGAAATGTCATGCGATTTTGTACCATTTGAGCAATTTACTCTCAACTTTACCTGCCCTGTAAATGATTACGGTAGGCTCCGGACAAAGTAATAAGTGAAGATTTGGGATCCCTAAGCTAGGATAAGCCGGATTAGGGAGCATCTAGCGGTTTTGATAATACCTGTCTGTAACTGTTTCATAGCAGGGCAAAAGAATTTCTTAATAATAGACAAAAAGCGAACATTGATCATCATACTTGCCTATAGTTCTATGCCTGATACGTTCATTATGGTTTCGGTTAGGTTACCAGGTAGGGCAAAGAATTATCTACGTGTTGTTTATTCCAAGCAACAAACAAGGCAACAGGCTTTGAAATGTGGGTGTCGTTCTATATGTCCTTTGTCTATCTGCATTTTGGAGGTTGTACTGAATTGAAATTGAAACTGTATTGAATGACTATTTCCTGAAATCATGACATTTGGCACTTATATGAACTTATGGAGTTGTATTGCTGATTCTAATGATTATAATTCTGTTAATCCATATATGTTACGGCCGCGAATTATATTTTAATTAACATACAACCTGACACTGACCTGAAAATTGCAAAAAACGTAAGAAAATTTGAATTTCGCGGGCTCCTTAGCGCATCCCCCTTAAAGTTACAGATAACTATGAAATCTCGATGTTTTGTCAAGTCGTAAAAACCGTGCAGGAGCGGGTCGCTAGTGTTGTATAAAATACCGAATACATAACCAGAAGTTAACAGAGTACATGTCTTCAATATTATGCAAATATTCATTCGTTTTCAAGGTTGATTTCTCAAGAGTAGCCTTTGACCGTGGACCCGTGGTGTTACTAACGGCTGAGCATTAGAAACGTAATAATATAATTATCGTGTCAACCATTACATTATTGTCTGTTTTGTCAGCAAGGCAAATGGAATGAATGAATGAATGAATGAACGAACACTTTTTTATGAGTTGAGAAGTTTTGGTTGCGGAAACTATGATGATTTTAGCTGATTTGTTCATTGACGTAGGTATTTTGTATGTTAGCATCTTGTTTGTATTCAAAAAACTAAATTGCACTCATTTGATAAACCAGATTTTTTAGATGTTTGCCTTAGAATCACCCTGCTACCCTCAACCCCCCAATGTTGTAAAACAATAATCAAACATTTACGCCCTGCCTATTTTCATCCAATTGTTGTCTGCAAGAAATTGCTTCTAGCGATAAGACCGTTATTTGTAACGTTATAATGTGTTTCCAGCAGTGGTGGTCCAGTGTGGTAACGGCCCCGACCCTATGAGACCAACTATGAAATGTCGAAAAAAATATCAGCTGTTTCATACAAAAATGCAATATTTACCTTAAAAAAATCAAGTAATAAAAACTAAAACCCAACTACGACTTAAAAGGTATAAACAAGACACCACAGACAGACAAATTAAAAATCCGGAGTCACACGTGTTAGGGCATAAATCGAACAGACTACGTGTGACTCCGGATTTTTAATTTGTCTGTCTGTGGTGTCTTGTTTATACCTTTTAAGTCGTAGTTGGGTTTTAGTTTTTATTACAAGATTTTTTTTTAAATTCTTTTGGGGTTATAATATATATATTTTTGAAATGTGCTCATTAAACCCTTTCATTTGATACCCAACATGATACGATTAAACCATTTTTTTTTCTTAAGTTCCTCACTTTATGTCCTCTAGAGGGCCCCATTTTTAATTTAATGTGACTTCACATAGCCTATAACCAGCGGAAAATCACGACGCTTCTAACGATACCTCATTTGTTTGGTTTGGAAGATAGGAGGGAACAGATGAACATACATACATACATACATACTTACTTACGTACTTACATACTTACATACATACATACCGGTCAAAATCATAACAAGGAGGGTTATGATTTTGACCGGTATGTGTGTACCGGTATGTGTTTTCTTCGCCGTAGTCGGGTAAAAATCACCATTTTATACTTACCGCCGTAACAACATCTAACAATTCTTCTTAAACTTCTTTTTTGTCTCTCACAGGAATCCAGCATGCAATCGGCGGGCTAGCATCCAAACCAGAGCGAGATCTCCTCATGCAAGATTTCATGACTGTGGAAACGACGAACTTCCCACACGAAGGATCCAATCACACGCCAGCACATCACTATTCGGAATTCAAATTCAAGACTTACGCGCCAATAGCGTTCCGTTATTTCCGCGACCTTTTCGGGATCCAGCCCGATGATTTCTTAGTAAGATTACTGTATTAACTTTTCTCGAAGCTTTATTAGATGTTCTTCTGTTTGGTGTTGTAGAATTGTAGGCTCGTTTTTATGGCGATTTAGTGCCAATTTTATCCAATGAAACTGAACGCGATTAGCACATCTAAACTCCGTTCAAGAGCTGTCAGTGTCAATATTCCATAACAGTACTGGCAGATCTTGAACGCAGTTTAGATTTGCCAATCGCGTTCAATTTCATTGGTGAAATCCGGACTTATGAAAACGAGTCTTTACGCTAGAGGCTGTGGTTTGCGACATTGTAGAGCGGAGCGGAAAGCGATAAACAAATGAACGTTGTGTGTCCACAAAGCTATGTGTCCAGGCGACTAATAATGTGACTACGAGGCTAATGTGTCCAGGGGGCTAATAATGTGGCGAGGCTAATGTGTCGTAGGGGCTAATAATATATCCACGAAGCTAATGTGTCCAGGGGGCTAATAAAGTAATATAGGCTAATTTGTCCACGATGCAAATGTATCGTGGGGGCTAATAATGTATCTGTCACCGGAAAATAACAAGAACCGCCAATTTATAAACTTTCGTAGGATTCTAAACGAGAGATAAATTGTATTATTTTACGGCCACATTTTCGCAAATTTATCAACTTGCGACGTCTCGTGGTAAATTTTTTCGGTGACATATCCATGAGGCTAATATTTCCAGGGGGCTAATAAAGTAATAATGTGTCCCATGGCTAATTTGTCCACGAGGCTAATGTGTCCTGGGGGCTAATATATCCACAAGGCTAATTTTGTCCATGGGACTAATGTGTCATTGTGTGCGAAAACGATTACCTAATACGCCTTAGGTTCGATCCCTGGGTCCGAGAGTGTCACCTGTAAATGGAAATTGGCATTCGAAATTCATTTGTGCCTATGCACCTTTCCCTACCCCTTGAGGGGAATACAGCATGATGTTAATATATTAACAAGAAAACCTTAGCTGTTGACTTATTCTCATACTGCTACGGATATTTATTATTCGCTCCGTTCCGCTCCGCTCTTCCGCTTCATCGGTATCGCAAGCCGCAGCCTAACAGTAGATGTGATAGTTTCCAAACTTAGCACCGATTTAGATATTTTCTTTAGAATGTCCTTTAATAAATTCACGTTGCTTTGATCAATGTGTTTAGCACGATGCATGTAAAATGTGTGGCACGTAACGTTTGATATAGTGGTCAGTGTCAAAAATATACAGGGTGTAAGGGTAAACAGTCTTGTCATTCAAACCATGGGTAGTTGACTTAAATATAAAAATAAATGACCGAACACAACAAAAAAAAAACGTCATTTTCATTAAATGATTTTAAAAAGTTTCTATCCGACATCGTGCTCTCTAGTGAAACAGCTGACTGACTGAGGGAGGGGTCGTGCTCGCGGCCGGTCAGTTCACATCCCGTACCCCCCGCCCGTGTTGAGACGCAAGTTCGTTGCTCTAGCGCATAGGACAACGAACTTGCGTCTCTTGTGGTAAAATGTAGAATTTAAAAAAAGAAAAAAAAGTTGTAATTTTCCATTGATTTTACGTTCTATAAATGAAACCAAACCACTGGTTGCAAGGATAACGGTGTTTACCCTAACACCCTGTATAGACGTTCAAAATGATCTGCCCAATTGAGAAAATCACACATCATCTCAACCAAACGTAGCCAGTCTTATTACCAAACCATATTTACCTTTAGACTCAGATTTAAACTATGGAGCCATTGTTGAATATCGAACTTTATTCTGACTGTGTTAAAGTTCTAAATACAAAAACAAATTTTTAAACCCGGGTTATCAATTTTGTATTTAGTACTTTACCTCAGTCGAAATAAGGTTCGAAATACAAAAAAACTGGCTGGATGATTTAAGCTTGGACCAAAGTGAACACAATACATGGCAACTGTCATTTAGGCCAATATTTGTCAAATTGAGATAAGTTTAATTTTCTTACTTGTTCAGATCAATTAGAACAGTTTGACGTTTCATCTTCTGATGCTGTCCCTATCTTCAGTCGAGTAGACCCCTGTGCTAGTTAGTTGATTATGATAGCATGAAAACGAAAAGATACAGTCCGCCCACACACATTTACTCTTAGTCCAATATAGGCAATGGAAATATAGGATTTAAGTAAGTGAAAAATCTTGTAGTAGAAAAGAGTATCAATTCACAATAAAACTATTTAGTAAGACAAGAGAATTTAGTCTATAGGAAAATACTGTCCTGTATGGCACTTGGCCATTTACTCTATCGGAATTAACTTGCTTAAACGGACCCGGAGCTCCAGGAAACGGTCAAATTCTCAAGGCATATTAATCTGTCAAAATAAAATATCCCCTATTTCAATTGCAATAAAGTATTTTTTGATTAGCAAATTATTATTCTGCCGCTTGAATATTCTCATAGATTGACTACGAAATAAATGATGTATCTACGCTCATTACAATATAATATTTACATACTAAGTTGACATGACTCTTTAATATATTTGTTTTGCGTGCAACTTTTTCAGAGTCGTGGCAATGTTCACATATTGATTTAACTGCTATGTTTAATTTACAATAATATTATATCTCTAGCTATTATCATCTGTCACGATTTTTCCTTAAAGGTGAATTAGCGATTTATTAATTTTTATATAATACAGGCTGTATTAGAAAGGTGTGGTCAAATTTAAGGGTGGTATATAGTGACTATAAAACTGAATAACTTTCTCTATGGGATCCATAAATATTCCCATACATTTGTGTCGAGTAGGTATTTTAGAGAGAGAGCAGTGGTGGCCCAGTGGTATCGGCCGCGACTTACAAGTAGTAGGTCGTAGGTTGGAACCTTTACAGGCGCTTTACGTTGTGTAAATTATTTCATCACCACTGCTCTCAAAACGGTGAAGGAAACATCGTGAGGAAACCGGCATATCCTAGAACCAAAAATTCGAAGACATGTGACATCTACCAACCCGCACTGGGCCCGCGTGGTGGATTACGGCCCACTCCCTCTCACAGAGAGGAGGCCTGTGTCCCAGCAGTGGGAACATTATAGGCTGATTATACATTATATACGTAGGTATTGTAGTTGAGTATCGGATAGTTGGTAACTTTTTAACCGACTTCCAAAAAGGAGGAGGCTCTATGTTCGTCTGTATGTATTTTTTTTTTGAGTATGTTCATCTATATTTTCGCCAATTGTGAACCGATTTAAAAAAAACTTTATCGTTTTAGTTCGAAAGGGTATACTCCCGAGGTGGTCCCATATAAATTTTATTAACTTTGCTTGCGTAGTTTTTGAGTTAGCTTCAATAATACGTATTTTTTCCACTTAGTGTATGTAGACGATGTTCTATGTGACTACGTCACTGTTACATAGCTGGTAGTGGTATTCGAATTTGTGTGGGGTAGGTACCACAACTTCTTCCTCAATCGGTCCCTCATTACTGAGGATCGTGGTCACTGGACCCCTTAAAAACGGACAATCTGCCTCTATCGAATCCGGTCCAAAGTTGCCATCACCACCTGCTGAACCTGCTGCGGTACCACAACTAAAAAGTGAAAATAAAAACATTTTCCAAAAAAAAAAAACAGACTTCCAAAAAATAACACAAAAAAGTGAAAAATAACTTTAATTTCGGAAGTCGGTGCCTTTTCTTTTTAGTTTTCGTTTTTTGCCATCCATATAGTAACCGCGGAAAAATTATCAGCCATCCCAAACATTTGTGTTGAGTAGGTATAGTAGTTTCGTATGGGATAGTTGGTAACTTTTTCGCGATTACGATGTTGTTCCCATGAAGAAAGTTGTTCAAGTTTTTGATGTCAAAGTATTTGATGGCCTATACCACACTTTTCTAATAAACCCTGTAAATGAGTTTCATCAAATCCAATATTTTTAAAGGTCAGATTAGGTGTGTCAGATACGAACCGGTATACACAAAGTATTTGGTAAACAAAACCTGATTCCCGTTACTAGCACAAACTAAAATCAATTGATAAATTATTATTTAAAGGACACTATGTTTTACATCTATATTTATAAAAATGAATCCCTATTTCCCTTGGTCACGCCATCACGCGTGAACGGCTGAACGGATTTGGATGAAATGTGGCACAGGGGTAGACCATGACCTGGAATAGGACATAGGATAATTTTTAACTCGATATTCCCACGGGATCGAGACTTACGCGGGTGAAACCACAGGGCACAGCTAGTTCATAATATTTATGATTTTTAGGAAAACAAGAATTTGGAAATTATTGTTACAAATGATTCAAAGCAAATAAAAGATGCGCAAAATGTTTTTGTGTTGCTAGAAACATCAATGCATAGTATGTGCAATGCAACAAAATCAAAACTGTAGCAATAAATGACACTAAGAATTCAGAAACTTATATTCGTAAAACGACATTTGTGAGAAACTAAAGCATAAGGGAATCTTACTGAGAATTAAATTGATTTAAAAACTATCACAGAAAAATCTAGAACCTACAGAAGAACATCACAAAAACTCATATAAAGCCAAAACATATTACTATAGCGCCATTCCAAACCATATTATGTTAATCGATTTCTACCAGATGTCAATGTGCAGCGCCCCGCTGCGAGAGTTGAGCAACCCGGGGGCGAGTGGCAGCATCTTTTACTTAACAAACGATGACGAGTTCATCATCAAGACGGTGCAGCATAAAGAGGGGGAGTTCTTACAGAAACTTCTGCCTGGATACTACTTGAACCTTGATCAGGTGAGCTGTTTTCGACCTTATTTACGTATAGTAGTAGAGCTCATTGTTAATAAGCTCGTGTGGGGAAGTACTACCATCATCTGCCTGGCCTTTTCCGAACTATGTTGGGGTCGGCTTCCAGTGTAACGGGATGCAGCTGAATACCAGTATTTTACATAGAGCGACTGCTTATCTGACCTCCACAACCCAGTAAGGGTAGGTAATACGATACCCCTTGGTAAGACCTGTGGTTAGACTTTCGGGCTTCTGACGGGACGGCCCGTAACGAATGTCGAAAGATCCACAAATGACAGCCCGGACCAACGGCTTAACGTGCTTTCCGAGGCACGGAGGAGTCTCGGTATGTAAAGATGGTCACCTATCCGCGGACCAACCCCGGCAAGCGTAGCTTAACCTGATGGATCGACCCGTGCGGCTGTTATTACATAGCCACGAGCTCGGGCGGGCTATTTAAACGCCCTTCATTTGTCGTGCTTGGTGTGGTGACGATACAGTCTATGACAACAAACAAACAAGTGTCAAGTCAATGTCAAACACCTACAAAACACATTGACATTTTGATTATTGTCATAGACTGTTACATCACATCCGCTCTGACCAATAGTGTCGCTTTTCAAGTGTTAGAATTTCCCACAGTTTTTAGGCACTTTAAAAAAAAAATTCTCGCTCAAAAAGAAATACTTATTATTCAAAATTATTGATGGAGACATAATTCTGAAGTAACATAGTTTATAAAAAAAAAAAATACTAGACCCTTATTGGAATCACATGCATATTTCCCTATTCGAGATTTAAACCCAGACCACTACTAAACCTAAGTTTTTTCATGATTTCAGAACCCACGCACATTATTGCCAAAATTCTTCGGCTTATACTGCTACCAGTGTAACAGTAAGAATGTTCGACTGGTCGCCATGAACAACATATTACCGTCATCTATCAAGCTACATATGAAGTACGATCTCAAAGGGTCTACTTATAAAAGGAAGGTATGTATCTTTATGAAGGACATCAGCAGGCGTAGCATGGCGCTTTCTATCTCTACGAAGAATAGACATAGCTTTTTATATACAAAGTGACAGTTCGTTTCTTCATTTTTGACATCCACCGTTGAAATCTTTCTACAATCTGTCATTTTGTCTTTCATTTCTAACGATCTTTGTCTAGGTCTTTTTTTATGTAGACTATTTCGGAAGAAAGTTTTCTATCCTTACTGTCAAAAACACACTGACAACCGTTAAATCCTATGACAAAACCGACAAAACAAAGAATTCTGAGTCGAATTATGTAAAAAGTGCAGTTGACTCTTTCTACTTTGCTGCCGTCTCGTACTGTCTACTGTCTATAGGGAACGTCATTTTTGTCTGCTCTTCCGTCGACAAAACGGTGCTCATGCTACGCCTGCAGGGCCCCTACCACCAACTCTTACAGCAGTATTAATTTAATATTACTTCAGTGTAGGAAAGAGATGAAGCTCTACAGGACGTATAGCTCCATCTCTTTCTTCTACTGAGTAAGATTTAAATAATACTGCTGTAAGCGGTGGTGGTAGGCTCCCTGACTCTTCGCTAGATTGATTGTAGAAATTATAAGATAGTTTTTCTTTGCCGTATATAATCTTAATCATAACTATCCTAACTTTAATATTATAAATGTGAAAGTGAGTTTGCTGAATCTAATGATTATAATTCTGTAAAGTCATATTTGTTACGGTTGCCAATGATATTTTTTTAACTTGATACAAACTTGCATATTGCAAAAAACGTAAGAAAATTAGAATTTCGCGGGCTACATTAGCGCATCCCCCTTAAGGCGAAAGCTTCAGGTAGCCCGCGAACTTTTAATTTTCTATTTATTTTTGTTATTTGCTGGTCATTATCAGGTTGTATATTAATCTAAATTGTATATTTGCTACGGTCGCGAATCATATTTTAATTAACATACAACCGGACACTAGCTTG
The DNA here is from genome assembly GCA_947363905.1 of Lithophane semibrunnea. NCBI lineage: Eukaryota > Metazoa > Arthropoda > Insecta > Lepidoptera > Noctuidae > Lithophane > Lithophane semibrunnea. The sequence goes on along the minus strand of OX376216.1, from coordinate 4,487,810 downwards.
CAAATTGCAAAAAAACGTAAAACAATTTGAATTTCGCGGGCGACGTTGGCGCATCCCCCTAAGAATTTGACGACTCAGCACACACAGTGCAATGTTTTAAAGTAGTTTAAAGTTATCTGCCTGTACATTTATCTTTCTGCTAGACTGTACTATACACTGTACTGTAATATATATTAAATTCTCATATTTAACTTTTTTCTTCTTCATTCCAGGCGAACAAAGGCGAGCGTCAGAAGACGTCGCCTACCTACAAGGACCTGGATTTCATGGAGCATCACACTGAGGGTCTGTTCTTAGAAGCGGACACGTACAACGCGCTCATCAAGACAATGCAGCGTGACTGTCGAGTGCTGGAGAGCTTTAAGGTAACTAATCTATCTACGTTAGCAGGAACTACAAGTTGGGCCCCTGGCAACAGGCAACTGAAGGAACACGGGTGGGTTTTAGTCAATAAAAGTCTGACACGCCCTCCTGCTCCACCCAGAGCGGGAGAAGTCATTTGATGACGTCCCAGACTCACAAATAAATCAATACGGCCCTTGTATTGACCTCAGAATGCTGAATCGCTGAAACACAATAACTACGCGTCCTATTCAAAAGCGATCATCGCGTGAATCTTATCGTCGAATAATCGAAAATCGTCGCGTCTGACATATAGACGATTTTGTGTTCAGAGGTTTTCGTTAGGTTCAGCAAAAAAAAAAGAAATATGAACGCGACCTCCGCGTCCTATTTAAAAGCGATCGTCGCGTGAATACGCGGTAGTCGGCCGCGTCCTATTTAAGGTCATATAGCCGCTCGCACCTCTACTCGCGGCCAGAGTGAGAGCGAGACGGAGTGGGGTGCTGGCGGCTCTTAGGGTGCGTTTCCACTGAAGCGGAGACGAGCGGAGCTGAGCGGAGACCTGCAGGAATCGACCAATCACAATGGTTGAAATCCATATCGCGTCTCTCGTCTCGTTTGTGATTGGAAGATTCCTGCACGTCTCGGCTCAGCTCCGCTCGACTCCGCTTCAGTGGAAACGCACCATTAAGCCTCGAATAGTTTAGGTAATTGCTTTTTACAGTGAAAACAATGGTAATTAAAAAAAAAAAACATAAGACCTGCTTTATGATTGCTATATGCATAAGGTATTATATGAAAGAGAAGGAAGTGAATGATAGCGTGACGGGGGACAGGGGAGAGTGGAAGAAGAAAACGTGTTGCGCCGACCACAAGTAACATGGGACAAGGGTAGGAAGATGATGTTTGACTTCACATAATATTCTTTTCACACCAATAACTCAAAACAACTAGTCGCTTATCATTTAAAGTGAAGGCACGTGAACATATGCGGAAGAAGTTGGCATTATCCCAGCGCTAATTTGCTGGATTCGTTTTTTCCTCTACCTGTCGTTATTTCTTTTAAATTTATTTTGTATAGATGTATGTATTAATTAGTATTTGTTATTTTTCGAGTTATATGTATAAAAAAAATCAAGTAATAAAAACTAAAACCCAACTACGACTTAAAAGGTATAAACAAGACACCACAGACAGACAAATTAAAAATCCGGAGTCACACGTGTTAGGGCATAAATCGAACAGATTACGTGTGACTCCGGATTTTTAATTTGTCTGTCTGTGGTGTCTTGTTTATACCTTTTAAGTCGTAGTTGGGTTTTAGTTTTTATTACTTGATTTCTTTTTTAATTCTTTTGTGGTTATAATATATATATTTTTGAAATGTGCTCATTAAGCCCTTTCATTTGATACCCAACATGGTACGATTACACCATATTTTTTTTTAAGTTCCTCACTTTATGTCCTCTAGAGGGCGCCATTTTTAATTTAATGTGACTTCACATAGCCTATAACCAGCGGACAATCACCACGCTTCTAACGATACCTCATTTGTCAAATTGTGATAAGTGGTTTGGAAGATAGGAGGGAACAGATGAACATACATACATACATACATACATACATACATACATACCGGTCAAAATCATAGCCCTCCTTTTTCTTCGCCGTAGTCGGGTAATAAACTACTAGCTGCCGCCACCAGCGGCTTCGCCCGCGTGTAATCTTTATAAATTATAGCCTATGTTACTCAGGGTGAATGTAGCATTCTAATGGTGAAAGAATTTTTGAAATCGGCGCAGTATTTTTTGAGTTTATTCATTAAAAACATACACACAAAAATACAAATCATGTCTGTCTCTGCATCACCCTAAGGTTGACTGGTAGACCTGTGACCTTTGTACAGTATTTTTTTTTACTTGTGCATAGAGTTTTATTAAATAAATAACAATAATTTTGCTGTCCCCAGATCATGGACTACTCTCTCCTAGTCGGCATTCACAACCTCGACGAAGCTCAAAGGGAGAAGACGGTAGCCCGAAAACGTACGGACTCCGGTCAGAGCGAGGGTGACGACGCCGAAGGAGAACCACGGAAAGGACTTAATAGAACGAGGTTGGTAAAGTAAAAGGATTTATTCAAAAGAAGATTAAGGGGCCCTAGACAAAGTGACATTCTATCATCAATAACGAAGATGGAAAAGGCAAAAATGTATAGGACTAACATAACCTAGCGAAAAGCTTATGTCAATCCTGTTGAAAGTCGTTGTAGAAATACGAAACGCTTTTGAAGCGATTGTCACTGGTCTAGGCCCTCTGGCCCGCTTGCACCAGAAATGATTAAATACATAAATACATGCAGTATAACTATTTTCTTAATGTCCCTCGGGAATAATCGCATTTCCGAATACAAACGAATGCTAATTTCCATGTCCATCAATTATTAGATTTATCGAGTATACATAATCAGCCTATAGTGTTCCCACTGCTGGGATACAGGCCTCCTCTCTGTGAGAGGAAGTGGGCCGTAATCCACCACGCGGGCCCAGTGCGGGTTGGTAGATGTCACATGTCTTCGAATTTTTGGTTCTAAGACATGCGGGTTTCCTCACGATGTTTCCTTCACCGTTTTGAGAGCAGTGGCGATGAAATAATTTACACAAAGTAAAGCGCCTGTCAGGGTTCGAACCTACGACCTACTACTCGTAAGTCGCGGCCGTTACCATTGGGCCACCACTGCTCTCATTATCGTGTATAATATGTTTGAATTCTTATCTAAGTACAGTCACGGACTTTAATTGATGAGCCACCTGGCACTGTTCGTATTTTAGCCGTGTAATACAAATCGGGTTTATTCGGTTCCCGACACGCAAAGTCATTTAGAAGAAGAAAATTATATTTCATATCTTTAGCGGTTGGCTAAACTGAGAGCAGAACTACAAACTTGATCGATGTCAGAGAAATTCTCTGACATCGATATTTCAACTGTCACTGTCTTCAGTTAAGTTTTTAGAATTATTGAGTTAATGAGCGATGATTCAAAGGAGGTCAGTATCAAATAGATTGGATAAACTGAATGCAACATTATACTTATTTTTATCATTAAGAACTTATTAGTCAACCTCTATGGATAAGACTGTTTCCGATTAAAAGTAATTTATTTGTCATCTTGATATTTCAACTGTCACTGTCTTCAGTTATGTTTTTATAATTATCGAGTTAATGAGCTATGATTCAAAGGAGGTCGGTATCAAATAGATTGGATAAACGGAATGCAACATTGTATTTATTTTTATCATTGAGAACTTATTAGTCAACCTCTATGGATATTTCCGATTAAAAGTAATTTATTTGTCATCTTGTTTACGAGCTTGCGATTTGAGTTCGTGTTTAATCGTGTAATCTCGTGAATGTATGAAAGTAAACAAGATGACAAATAAATTACTTTTAATCGGAAATATCCATAGAGGTTGACTTTATTAGTCAACCTCTATGGATATTTCCGATTAAAAGTAATTTACGAGCTTGCGATTTGAGTTCGTGTATAATCGTGTAATCTCGTGAATGTATGAAACTACAAAATTGAAAAGTTTGAAGGTGGCTCATCAATTAAAGTCCGTGACTGTACCTACTTTATTGTCTCGATTTCCGTGTGAAGTATATAGAGCTGTAAAACTATTTTCCTTGAACTATTTCCTTCCATTTTTTAAATAAATTACATTAAGTTAAAAACAACTTTATTTTTCCAAGTCGATTGAGAGCGTCCGGTCTGCACCAAGTGCAAAGGGCAACTGATAAAAATCCGACGACTGACGGAACACGAACTTTGCCGAGGGACATTAAGAATAAAGTTGTACTGGACCTAAACTCACTTATATACATAAACTCATGCCTTATATAAACAGCGTATTATGTATAAAATTTCCGACGAAACAATTATGAATAAAAATATATATATTTTCGAAACATTTGGTTTGGTAATTTAAAATGTTTTTAATTTCTTTTGTGAAATTAAAAACGTTATTTTGAAAACGTAACTTTTGTGACAGAGCTATCATTCGTGGATCTTTGACAGTCGTTACGGGTCATCATTAGCTCGAAAGTCTGACAACCAGTCTTACCAAGGGGTATCGTATTTCCCAGTTACTGGGTTGTGGAGGTCAGATAGGCAGTCGCCCCATGTAAAGTACTGGTATTCAGCTGCATCCGGTTAGACTGGAAGCCGACCCCAATATAGTTGGGAAAAGGCTAGGCAGATTGATTGATTTAAAACAGTTTGATTCTGATCCGTGTTAAAAAAATATGGCAATTTTTATTTTATTTTAAAATCTCGACGTTTTCTACCTTTTCTCTCGGTGGCGGTACTGTATCTTTTTTTATTATAAAACCATTTCAGATCGGAACAAGGCAGGGAGGATTTCACCGCGCAAGTCAAACGGACGCAGTACGATTGAGTTTTATGTTTTGAATGTTTCTTTTTTAATAATACGTATTATTATTTATTATTATCTAACGTTTTTGTATTATTATTCGTATGTATTTTTCTTACTTTTTTATTTCTTGGTGGTGTGTTGGTTACTGGTTTGTGGGGTTATTCAGATGTGGTTTTTAATTGTGATTTTCGTCCTGCAGGCGTACCATGAGCACCGTTTTGTCGACGGAAGAGTAGACAAAAATGACGTAGACAGTAGACAGTACGAGACGGCAGCAAAGTAGAAAGAGTCAACTGCACTTTTTACGTAATTCACTCTTATTTATAATTCGACTCAGAATTCTTTGTTTTGTCATAGGATTTATCGGTTGTCAGTGTGATTTTGACAATAAGGATAGAAAACTTTCTTCCGAAATAGTCTACCTACAAAAAGACGTAGACAAAGATCGTTAGAAATGAAAGAGAAAATGACAGATTGTAGAAACATTTCTACGGTGGATGTCAAAAATGAAGAAACGAACTGTCACTTTGTATAGAAAAAGCTATGTCTATTCTTCGTAGAGATAGAAAGCGCCATGCTACGCCTGCTGATGCGATTAGGATGAAAATCTTATTTGTGCCATGTTGATTTTTGTGCAAGTATGATTTATGATATACATTGTGCAAGTATGATTTATGATACACATAATATATTATGCATACAAATGCGTTTACTATAGCGCTTGGCCACTATTTGACTTGATTTTAAAAGTCCGTAGTGGAACACTGAATCGATTCAATAATCTATAAAGAAGATCTTTTTGAATGATTGCTTTAAGCAATCAGTGGAAAAACATAATTTCGTTAAAAATAATTATACTAAAATTGTTTGTTATATGAAAGTATGACCATCTCTCCGAAAGTATGATCAGTCTCTCCAAAACATTGTCAAAGAAAAACCTTTCAATTCCCTTCAGTAGATAGTCCCTGGTTTACATTGAGCTTTTAGCTAAAGTACACGGTGATTTTTAATTCACTGTTAACCTTTCAGTGGGTGAAAGTACTCATGATTATAAACAACATTCACTATGGGAACAAATAAGAAATAGCAAAAAAAAAAAAATCCGTTTCATACATTTTCATCTGGTAAGTATTGCATTTTTGTATGAAACAGCTGATATTTTCTTCGATGTTTCAGAGTTGTTCTTATAGTGAAAGTTGCTCTAAATCATGAGTACTTTTACGCCCTAAAATGTAAACAGTGAATTAAAAATCTACGTGTATAAAAATATCGACTAAGAATCGAATGAACTCGACTAACTAGTAATCTTCACACCACTACTCTACTCGTCATGTGATCTAATAGTTAGGTGTATTAACTCGAATAACTGGAGACAAACTATCTCTGTAACTGTATATAATTACTATTAATTATTATGCATGTTCTAACAACTAAAGTGAGGCTCCATTGTGAAAAGATCTCGTTAAAACTTTGTACAGTAGTTTTTACTTGTGCATAAAGTTTTAATAAATAAATAAATAAATAAATAAAAAAGTATTGACAAGTACACAACCTGTTACGTGACAATGAGTGCATACTCATACAGACAATGAGTGCATAAAATTGTTCGTTGTAAATGCCAGGCCGCAGCGGCCAGGGAAATACATACATAAGTATAAAATCACCATGGAGCACGCGCACCTGGCCGCACACAGCCAGCGGCCCCACCGACTATCTCGCTGGCCGCTGCGACCTGGGGTCATATTATGAAGTATTAATGCCATCATTATTCCACTGCGAAAAAAGGATGGGGCTATTGGCCTTGTATAGCTTCGTCTCTCACTCATACTGGAAAAATGGTGGCATTAATACGGCCCCTGGCCACTAGTGCGCGCTTACTTCAATTTCCGAAGTCGGTGTCTTTAGTTTTGAATTGTCGTTTTTTGCCACCGACTTCCGAAATTAATTTTTCACTTTTTACTGTTTTTTTTTGGAAGTCAGTTATTTTTTCCTTCTCAGGGCAAATTTCACCAAACTTTTGTACCGAGTATAAGTCTTATCCTGCGAATAAATTTTGAATTTTTGACAGTTTTTCCATACAATATCTGACTTTGGTGAAATCAGCCCTAAAAGTTTTTATTAGTATTTGTGATTTGAGTATAAAGATTATTTTATGGATTTAGTCGCTTCTCGGAAGCCACCGACTGACTAAAACCGATTCAGGTTGTATTCAGCGGCATCAGGTTAGACTGGAAGCCGACCCCAACATAGATGACATCTCTCATCAGTCGACTGCAATTTAATTTCACCTTTAAGCAATTTCTTCTCTTTTACTCTGGAGCCTTTATAACTGAATGTGTATGGAAATCTAAAAGCATGCATCTACATGTTATTGAATGCATTCGATCATTCAATGGTTCGTGTAAGGTTTAATAATGTACTGAAGTGTTTAATACAATTCTTGACCACTAACTAATTTGGTTTTAGCATGTTTAAGTTAACGAAATACTAAGCTAACTCCTGCTTTAAATCATAAAATTAATCATATTTGGGATGAGATGTTGTATTTGACACTTCAGAAATAATCATTTTGTTGCACTGTTCAAATATGTTTACAAAGATTTATCTGAACTTTCTGTCTTCTCGAAAATGCTTTCTGTATGCACAAGTTATATTTAAAATGAATAGTACAACTTTCTCATAGTAGCTTCATGTACATTTGCACCCAGAAAACAAAAAAAAAAACTGGGAATTTTTGAATATTTTGATATCTATTGTGGTTTTCGATCCTTACAATTGGATCGAAATGAGCACTATTCTATTATAATAGTTTATTATCTGCTTTATTTTATTAAAACACTTATAAATTAAATTTTTAAATATTTTTATAAAAACATTTAAAAATATATTTGTACATGAAAAAAACACAACACAGTACATAACATTCTATGTTGAGTATTGCCCTATTTTTTAAATATATTCTTACCCCCCATATCAACTTGCCTTTCATAACAGCATGAGTATAACAAATCTCATATCTTGGTGATATAATAACTATGTTGATAGTGTTGCCTTTATTTCCCATGAACACTCATCTTACCCTTACCCTTGTGCATACAACCGGCTCTTTACCCTTCCGTCCTACTAAACAAAGCCGTCTGTTCCAGATCTATCAACCGTCAGCGACTGGTGGCCCACTCCACCGCGATGGAGAGCATACAGGCTGAAAGTGAGCCTATTGATGAAGAGGAGGATGTGCCGTGAGTGTTTTGGAACTATCGTTTTTAGACTATATCAGTCTAAAACTATTTTCTGGTCGTGTGTGACGATCAAAGGCAATAATCTAAATGAACTGCATTATTCTATAGTTCTTCTTGGGTTCTACACTTCGTTTTAATTTCTTTCCTTATTTGAATGTATTTAGAAACTTGAATACTAAAGGTCGATTCACACAGTCATATCAGTGAAGCCACAGTTCCGACACAGTACCGGCACAGTGCAAAATATTCTTTCATACATTCTCATGCCGGTGTCGGCGCTGACACTGAGACACTGACACTGCCAAGTGGGGATGCGTTCATACAGAATGTATGAAAGAATATTTTGCACTGTGGCTTCACTGATATGTGTGAATCGACCTTTACTGTCATAGTATCATAAAGGGCGACTTTTACAACTGTCTCTTTTAAAAATGACTCCCGTTCTTAAATATTATGAGTGACGTGCAAAACCCGCCGCAAATGCATATAAAAAACTATTCTATAACACTGGATATAATATTACAACAATATTTCCTACTTTTCCCCAGTCCTGGCGGCATTCCTGCAAGGAACGCGCGTGGTGAGCGTCTCCTCCTGTTCCTGGGTATCATCGACATCCTACAGTCGTACCGCCTCCGCAAGAAACTGGAGCACACGTGGAAGAGCATGATACATGATGGGGTAAGTAAACGCGGCAAGGGTAACACAGGGTAATATTATCGGTGATTACGTACCACTGAAAACGAGTCGAAGAGAATTATCGACATGGATGTTGTATATCATCTAAATAATATTATAAACGCGAAAGTTTGTAAGTATGGATGGCTGGATGCATGGATGGATGTTTGTTACTCTTTCACGTATAAACTACTGAATGGATTTAGATGAAATTTGGCAAACAGATAGTTTATAACCTGGATTAGCACATACGAACATTAGTACGAACATTTTACAACAAAAAAATTACCTAATCAGTCCAGCCGTTCTTAGTGATGCGATTACCAACGATACCTTGCGCCAGATAACCCTGGAATAACAGACGTCGTGGCGTTCTACCAATGTATTCCAATATTTTAAAACGATACCAAAAAATGTTTAAGCAGTGTCGCTAACACGATCAAAACAAACATATCGCGGCGAGGCGTTCAGGCGCGTGCACGTGGCATGTTTTTAAAGCGAAAACTTCTTTAGGCGCGTTGAGCTCTTTTTGGGTGAACAAAAATCATGGAACTCGTGTCATCGTCACGCTTGAAGTGGTTTGTTTTCTTTAGCGCCATCTACCGTCTACCGTTTGAATTACGTTGAGGTTACGCATTGTTGCTTAGTTTTGACTTTTATCGGCAGTCCCCAAAACCTGCCTCGTATGTGTTTTTGTTTGCATTTAAGTTTCGAGACAAGTGGGGTCATTGACTTTTATTCGACTGTTATCTGGCGCAAGGTATAACAGCATTTTATTTTTATTAGGTATATAGATTAGTCAGTCAATCTGCCTAGCCTTTTTCCCCACTATGTTGGGGTCAGCTTGCAGTCCCAGCGGATACAGCTGAATACTTATTATTACGTAATGTATCAGTATCACAGGGTAATTTCTAGACTAAAGAAAATACAGTATGATAACTAACGAAAGGCGTTCCCGTTAACCTGCAATAGATTAGCGTCTACATGTTTTTATAGTGTAATATTCACAAAAAATATTAAATTGATAAAGAAAAGAAACACTCTGTACACGCACACTTGTCACACTTGTCTTTCTACGTTGAAACACAAGTGTGCGTGTACAGAGTGTTTCTTTTACGTATCAATTTAATAGTTTTGTGAATAATTATATCACTATGCTACTGCTAATTTTTTTTTTGCATTTATGCACGCTATACTATTGCGGGTTAACGCCCTTTGTAAGTTAACATACTGTATAATAAATTATGGTTATTTATTACAATCATTTAACATGTTTTTTTTTTCCATAATTTCAGGACACAGTTTCAGTGCATAGACCTAGTTTCTACGCGCAGAGATTTTTAGATTTCATGGCTAAGACCGTGTTTAAGAAAATACCTTCGTGTAAGTATTACTCTATGCTTTTCCTCAAGTCTATTTACTCTATGACCATAACCAAAGAGGTTCCTTTCACTTTGGTAATTAAATGTTGCCATCTACAATTTAGGGTTACTAGTCTAAATAATTTCAAGTATTTAAATTTTCTCTTTTTCTATTAAAATCCTGTCATTAGTTAAGCTCTTTATCATGTCGCTATCAATTCTCTTATATTATAGATATTTACCAAATATTATGTCCTAATGTATTTATGTGTTTCGAGGTCAATTTGGAGATGGGTTGGCGTAGTAAATAGAAGTCTATTTATGCGATAGCACTATGGCTGGTGGAATATCGCTCAATCATAGATAAAAATAAAAATATTTTATTCTTGAAATTAAGTTAAAGCTGTTTTTGTAAATTAACGTGAACGAATTTTAAGAATATTTTGTTTTTTAAATCATTTTAGTTATTATACTAATATTGCCTTCCCATCTTCATCTGAATCTTATATTGAGAAAGGTCCCATATGTAGATCCATAGTTACTATGAAAGTGTGAACACGAATTGTTCTAGTTATAGCTAAAACATACCAACCCATAATCTCTCAATAACTCAGTAAATAACGTCAAATTAATTCAATAAACAGTATTGTTGGTAATACGCCTGCAATCCAATAAGTGGATGTCGGAAAGGTCATTTGCAATCAAATTACCCCTATGTGACCCTTAGGTAGATATCAACCATTTTCGAGTAATTTGACATTTTATATTTTAAAATAAATGAAATAAAATATATGTCATTATTTAGTTTTAATTTCCACCAAAAACAGATAATTATAAATTATAAACTTGTTTTTAATAGATTTAAATCAGCTTAAAGGATGTCTTAAGATCATAAGAATTATGAACTCTTATAATAAAATAAGTACCTATATCTATTTATAATAAAGCCGTGTTCACACCTTTATAGTACACTCGATCTCCGATAGTTAAATGCTAACATTGTGTGTAACGTCTAAATGTTTCCTAATCCGTAGGGGGCGGTTTATCAACATAGTTTTAAGACTCCTTATGATTTTGTAGTAATTTTGAATAAATAAAACAAAACGCCAATCGCTCGTCCCAAGAAAAGTTCATCTCTAAAAAGTTCGTCCCGGGAAAAACTTGTCTAGTAAAAACTTTGTCCCGGGTGGTATGTTATGTACAACTATAACGATTTCTGATGCCAAGCATCATTCATAGAGTGCTCTAGAAATGGCGTACACAATATATTATTATAAATAAATTAATGGAGTCTTAAAACTATGTTAGAGAATATTCTACTAAAATCTTGTAGCCTAATGTGTTCTAAAACAAAGTTAAGAAACTTCCCCTTTTTATCAAAAATTACATTCTTGTTCTGTGGCGTGGCCTAGAGAACGGATTCTGGGAGTTGGTCTCGAGTTCGAACGTGGATAAAAGAAACATGAAAGTTAAAACGTAATAAAACTGAAATACAATCATTTAAAATACAGCCCGCGTAGCATTCGTTCTGGTTTAGATATTTAGCTGCTATATAAACTTCACAAAGCAAGGAATGGAATTGATTGAATACTGGATAAAGCCAGTCTCAGAATATATCTGGTGCAACTACGAATAAATTAAAGTCTTTGTATAACTTGGTCTAAACTTTCAACCAAAAACAAACTACACAATCTTTGTCGCCTCCATAGTCCGACAAACTTTTATATCAATAAAAGGTGGCGCTTGCAAGGGGAACAAGTAAAAAACCTGTCAAATCCAGTAAATTTCACGATACACGGCTACAAGGATCTTTTGGCGCCCGTGTAACGTTTAGCGGGGGGCGCTGACGGTGGCAACTGCTATCTGAAATGTATTGAAAAAACAAGATGGCGGCGTTAGTTCCGATTTTGGCCACGCGTCAAAAGAATCTTATAACGCTATAGTTCTTCTCTATTTGGCCTCGTTCTCCACGTTCATTATTATCTGTGTACGCTCTGGACCAATTCCCATCTCCAGGCCACTCCTTCCAATAAACTTACTAAACAAAAAATGTATGTGTTGCATCAGTGGACCTACCAGAGATCAAGGGGAACCATCGCAAGTTCCGAACGCTAGTCACCTCTTACATAGGTACCGTAGGGATTACTGTGTTACTTGTATATTATAATGTGTGTGGATGTGAATAGGGGGGCGGGTGTTGGTGTTAATTCGTGGAAAATGTAGTAGAGAACAAACACGAGAGTGTCCATGCAAAACTCATCTAAACAAAGTTTGTCCCGGGATAAGTTCGTTAGGAAAAAAGTTCTTTCCCATAAAGTTTAAATTTCTTACCAATTAGTCACTGTGTGAACTGGCTAAAAACAAGAGCTGTTTAGTCGGATAAAGTTCACATAATGCCGAAGTATGTTCGCAGTTTCAGTATATCGAATGACTAAGAAAAGATGCTGAAAAAAGTGCGCATAATGCAAAAAGAACCCCGCTATGCCGGGAAAAAACTATTCTATACTGAAAAAGATGTCCTTATGGCGATAAAGTAATTCTTATCATTTTGGGGTACTATTTTCAAGCCATGTTTATGATTAAACATAGGCAGTAGAGAAGTATATTGTGTGTTATTTAGATAAAAGCATGGTGTGTTAAATATTCCTAATATCTCATTTGTGCCTAAAAGGTGTTATTGACTACACAAAACTCAGTTTTATTTTATTTGTTGGCGTAGACAAAATATCCGTTCGATAGAAGTACTTATGTTTACGTTCCTATGTAGTGAATTTATATTTTAAAAATTGAAGCTACAGTAAATTTTATTATGAGAAGTATGTTTATGTAATAGTATAAAAATTGGCTTAATATGTAGTATATTCTTCATAGTTGTATCGTGTTTTGAGTAGAAACATTTTTTTTTTTGGGTTAGAAAGTGGAAAACACCAACACCTAAACCTCGTTTTTGTAGGAATTAGCTGAATAACGTGGTTTTTATTTAAACTAAATATTTAATTTCGTTTTTATTTAAATTAATTTTTCGTTCGGAGCAATATAATCAGGCATGTATTTAGACACTGTTCAATTTTATTTTAAATATTTTTTTAATTTAAAAATATAATTGGATGCAATATAGCATGACGATATAACGGAGATCATGCACGCCCTTGAATAATGTTGCCAGCCGAAAATAATATCTGTGTTTTTTCCATTTTTCTTCCCGACAATTGTCCGTAATCGGATACTCGCGCGGGTCCGTGGAGGTCTGAGTAAGTCCCAGTTGTTTTGGTGGTCCCAAAGCATGATGATGTGACCTTGTGACCCTGCCCCCCATTTCATGACCTTGACCCCTCGATGTTTTTTGGATTGTCTCCAGTATTTTGTATGCGGTGTTGTTGTAAATATGATTTTTAAAGGAGTTTGGGTACATTTCAATAAATAATTTATTGGAATTTATGGAAAAATTAAAAAGCTAGCCAAGAAACCAAATTATATTTGCTGAACAAGAAAAAAAAACTATTTTACCAAAATAAAAATTACCGACGAGGTCAAAAAACAATTTGTGTAAATAAATCCGATACTCCAATCATTATCTACGACAACTACCCGCGAATGTGTTGTGGTCTTGTACTAGTAAACCCCGACATGGCAAGTGGCTCCGTCTACCGAGCTCACCCCTCATTCATCCCCTACCGTAGTTAGCTACCTCTCTGTGGTTTCTTTCGACTTTCGACGAAGCACGTGTATCTACTCTGTCTGTTTCTTCTTTTTTTTTTTCGTTTGACAGATGTCATTTCGCAGTTTTTCTCCGAATTGAATTTCGAACGTTTTTTGTTTTCAAATGGTGAATGCGAAATGATGTCAGATGGAGTTTTATGATGACGTTATTAGTTATGAAAAATAATCAGTTTTTTTTATTATTTCTTTTTCTACCTTTGGGAGATAGTAAAATCAGATATTATCAATATTGCATTGTGTTATTATTAAATAAAATGAAAGTAGCATTAATTGCATGCAATTTTACTAAATATTGCAGTTTTATTTTATCAGTTAACAGAGTTTTTCTTTTAAAACTAATGTTATAATAATTTCTGATGTTACTATCCCCTCTAACATAATTTCACACAATTTTTCACTGTATTAGAATGCTTTTTGAGAACATTTTGACAATTATTTTGCGAATTTAAGCGTTCACGCTGATATGTTTTATTTTTGTGAAAAAAGAGCTTTTTTTTTCAATTAGTGAGCTGATGTTTTTATTTTAACTGTTTTTTTTTTAATTTTGTACATATTTTGGAATATTATTGTGGTCTGCGTAAAACTTAAAGAAAAAATACTTTAAAAAAATCATAAAAAATATAATTGATCTAAGTTTTTTCGTGCAGAAATTAATTTATTGCCTTTTTAGATAAAAAAAATACATAGACAGTAAAAAAATGGATCACCGTATTGATGGAATTTAAAATTGAAGTTATTAAAACAATAATAACTTAATACAGGGTGTATTCGAGCATGTTTTTTGTAACTTTAAAAAACGTATGATTGTCACCCTTATTAAAAAAAAAACAGCCACAAAAATGTTCCTTTCTCCTTCCATCACCACATAACCTAACCTCTTCATCTTCGTCTCCACAGCTCTGAAACACTCACCGTCGAAGAGGAAGAGCATCGCCAAGCCATCGAGACCGCAGGAGGAGATTGATACACCAGGTATGATAGAAACTAATGTTGTTTTTAGTACTCTTGGTATACCTATTTTTTTTTTGTTTTTTTTTGGAGCAATTTGATGGTATAATTTGTTTTTTAAACGTGAAAATGGAGGTTTCAGTCTCATTTAGAGTATATAATTATTATAATAATTGGTATTACAATTTTTTTTAAATTGTTAATAACAAATACTGTAAAGCTTATTTGCCAAAACCGATTATTAGTGAAAATTAAATAATTATTACGTCAAAATATTATAATACAAAAGTGTTTTTTTTACAAAAACGTTCTCTATACCTCTTAATTAAATATTAAATTAATAGAATGGAATGCCAACATTGAATTGTAATAACTGAATAATTATAGTAAATCGTCAACTCGCTCCAAATGAATGCTCGATTGTTCAAAAACTAATATTAGTTTATTATTAACCATTATAATTATTTTAAACAAAGTAGTTTTCACCCCAACTTACCCTAACATTGAATGCGAATTATGTTGGTACCTATATATTATTATACATTTCAGTTTATTTTATCCCCCACCCTTCCCCCCTTTCCGGTGTTTGTTACCCCGCTGTTGTGAACCGCCCTATTTTTCGTTTCCTTATTCTTGTAGACTTTTTTTTTCCAATTTTTTATACCCGCGTTTGACGTTTGACAAAAAAAAAAAAAAAATCTTGTGATGTGTTTTTTGTGCTAACGGTGTTGGTGGTCAACATGTTCAAAGCATGGTTTGCGACGGGGGAGCGAAATAAACTGAAATGTACCAAAAAAAAAAACGTCCAAACGATACAACCATTTTCACAAAGACGTTTTCTATTCAGGACGTATCTACATCGGCAGACCGATTAAAGATTACAACCCTGACCTCTTGAGGCAGTCGAGACTATCGCCCAGATCTTCAATAAGATCCAGTATGAGCGATTTTACTGATACTACAATATCTACTTGGAATCAGCGGCATGCGAGCATACAGCCGCCTACCGAGTACCCCTCCGTACTATCTGATAGACTTAAGATAGACAGAGACAGAACGTTCCCGAGACGTATAGAGTTCGATACTACGAACATAACCCGAGACCCTGGAACGTCATATAACAACAACGTATACAGAGCCTCTATTCAAGATAGAATGGATACTCTATCCGATCAATTGACAAAAGTTTTAAGCACAGGAGCGGGAAGCTCTCATATAAATGGTAGCTTAGCCGACAGTGGAATCCAAACGGACAATACAAGCACAAGTGTACCTCAAATATTCGTGGAAGCACACACCAACTTCCCTAAGAAAAAAGACGCAGCCGTAGACACGAGAAATGAAAACAACCTACAAGATATTCCCTTTATAGACGACGAAGATGAAGACAAATGGAAAAGACGATCGAACATTCTAGAAAAACATAAAAGTACGTCAAACATACCAGCAAGGATTGACGAGATTAAAGAGGACTCGAACGAGAGACTAACCAACAGTCTCAACAGAGCAAAGTCTCCAACATTCGTCGAAAAATTCAAGAAATTTTTCGTAGATATAGGCTTAGTGAAGACGGATAGCGTTTTAAATGCTGAAACATCAAACACTTTACCAAAAAGCTTAAATTCAAGCTACAGGAAGTCAGCAACGCCCAGTTTAGAGGCAAGAGAAACAGCGACTCTGCCCAAAGACATGAGATTTCGTAAAGTTAGATCCACACAAACGGTTTATATTAGACCTGAATCTCCAATTATGATGGAAAGGAATGTACAGCTAACCGAACATGTGTCCGTAGTACAACTGAACGGCGATGAACATATCAAAGACTCTGAATCGAAAGAAGAATTTATCAAAGAGGTTGTTTACATCAGAAGTATAGAAAAGGCTGAAATATATTCAGGTAACGACAGTGGGAGTACAATAATAGTAGTACCGCCAGCAGATTGAAGAAGATTACACAAGAATTTGGTATCACAAAAAATCGATAGTTTTGTCGACCGTCTCAAATATATCTGACGTCACATTACTATTGATATATCGATAAATTTTAGTGTATATATCGATAGAGAAATTACTGTCCTAAGTTATTGTAAGACAGCGTGTTTTGTGAATCGATGTTAAGAATGTTTGTCGATGAATGTAGTGATGAGTATTTGTGTATCGATATTTTACGATTATCGAAGTAGTTCAGTTAAAAGTAAAAGACATAGTTTATAATAGCTTAGTGTTTAATGCTTTACTAGTGTAATCCTTTATAACTTGTCTAGTATTTGCAAAGTCAATTTTTTTCCACATCAACTATCGATAAATTATATCGATAGATCATATTCATACATGAAATCTCAAAGGCCATTGTACTCGTCATTATGAACAGCTTTCTGGCTGTTCCCTCTTTACATTTATGTTCGCATAGCTCGTCAAAATGTAGGGAACAGCTGATTTTTTGTTCGCGATATTAGGATTAGTCCCATAGTGAAAGTTGTTCATAATGATGAGTACAATGACCCCTTAAGAGATGTTGTGTATGAATAGATACACTTTATATAGCAAGAAAAATTGACAATACATATTTAATAAATGTCAATGATTTATCTAAACGAAAATACAAGGCCTTAGATTTTATATCGATAAAAATAGACTGTATAATGATTGAAATCCCCAAATATGTGTACTAAAATGCTTATACATTTGCAAATTTATTATAATATCTAGTTGATATTATTCACAAACAGATGATAATTACTATTAATCATTACGGTAAATTGAGTTGACTTAACAAAAAATTTTGACATTTATCTTTCTTTCAAATCGCTGAACTATTTCGTCTTACTGAAACTAAATTGATATTCGGATTCGACTAAATACATAGGTAGTCGATTTAGTCTGTTTCGTTACCTATACTTATTCTTATGTAATATTTAATTTTAAAAGATGTAATATATGCAGTATTCTATATCGAACGAATGTATGTGCGATTGGGTTCATTTTGAGGTTAAAGCAGGTCCTATCAGAAATTTCTGTTGCGTCTAACTATTTATTAGAAGAATATCAATTTTGAAGTAAAAACTTCTTGAGGCGCAGTTGGCCATTCAGTTTCGTTCAGTTATGAACAGTGATCGAAACTGAATGGTCATGCATGTCGGTGATGCTGATTCGGGTATACTCGGCTCCAGTCGGTCGGTGACGCTGATTCGCGTGTACTTGGCTCCAGTCGTAAGTTTTTTTATTTTGTACACTGATCGAGAATATGTATTGAACTTCTTACAAATAACGTTCTTCTTTAGCATGAACTACAAGAATACTCTTCACCGACATACTCGCGCCGTAGTGCTGTATTATAGAATCTAGATGGCGCTTATACCAGTTTTAAGCTATCACTTCCGTTAATCGTTCGTCATTTAAAAAAAAACATGTATGTTTTTTTAATCATCAAGAAATTGTTATGATTTTCGGCCCAGTGATGAGAGTAGGTTTTTGGAGACTGCACTTCACATTTAAATAAAATAAAGGGTGCTTTTTGATATTTCGTTAAATGCTAAAATTCCAAGATGTTTTATTGATACGACACAAATATCAGAAAAACATATTGCGAAATAATTTAGGTTTTACATAACTATTGACAATGGTGCCGATTCTGTTGTTCACAAATTAAGAAAAGGACAGAAGATAAATAATTTAATTGACAGGACTAAACTAAAATTTATCTTCTGTCCGTTTCTTAATGAAATAGAAAGAAAAAGATGCACTGAACTTAAATTTAGTTTAGTTTGTAAACAACAGAATCGGCACCAATGAGAGAGAAATGAAGTTAAAATTAAATAAAGTACAATTTGTAGTACTATAAAGTACATTAAAAGAATAATTTGAACTGAAATAATGTATCTGGATATGATTTAAAGAGTTTGTATGAATTGATTATTTATTAGAGAAATATTATTTTTTATTGTTTTATCGTAATTTACTTGTGGTGTCTGTATTTTTATTTTTGGCGATGTTTGAGGTCTTTTCCTAACTGGTTTAGGAAAATCATTAATGTAAGTAGGTATTCGTGCAGGCTGCCATTCAATTTACGAATGACAGAATTCGAACAGATTCCGTTAATTAATGGTAATTCACATCCAAGTTATTTGATAAAAACAAGAATGACGTCACAAAGTGTGAACTGAGTTATTAAACTTTTACTTTATTACCACAAAACCGTGTTTATCAGTTGTTTAGCGTAAACACCTTTTAAACATGACATTTCTGTATGCAGTTTGACATAAAACTGACATTAAACACGCGTTGAACAAGTGTCATAAGTTTTTGTGGTAAGGCCCTTAGTTTTTAAATTACAACCCGTGTGCATTAACATGGCACCTGACTCAATGACATTTGTAACTCCCCCCGCTTCCCCGCACGGCGACGGCGGGTAGCGGGGGGAGTATTGAGTTCCGAGCCAGGTGCCATGTTAATGCGCACGGGTTGTAAATATTTGATACTTATGTCAGCTGTTTCGGGTATTATATTTAAAAAATATGTCTTCCAAAGTAAGTAATTGTATGGTACTTCTAATATGAAAACAATACTCCCATAACGAAGTAAGTCCGTCAGAGTTAATTTCGGCCTTGCGGCCAATCTCAGCGGTGACCTCGGGAGGTAAATGTACAAATGTGTGCGCAGACACAAGTGCATTCTCCCTTCCCTCACTCTCATAGTCCGATTACGGTGATAGTGTGGTTGATAACTTGAGTTATTAAAAACCCTCCTCTGAACAAACTTATCTTAGTTATACTTACTCCATTTGAAATAAGATTAGACATTTAAACAAAACTTTATACAGTCCGTTCAACTGATTTTGTCTTCTATACCGTAGGCATAACGATGGCATTACAAGCAAAAAAGGTTACACAATACCAACTGTCTACTGCAGCTGCCATTTGTCATGCCACAAACGCAATAGAAGTCAAAATCGGTTGAACGGACCGTAAAAAAGGTTTATTTAAATGTCTAATCTTATTCTAATACTAATCTAAAAAAAGAAGGTATTGATCGTGTCACAATTTGAATGCCAATCATCATTTAATATTTTATTTTCATTGTTAGTACCATTATTTTTTTATAACCATTAATTTAACAACGCGACTAGACAATATTCCGTAGAAGTTATTAAGACATCCTTCACACAATGTAATGAGATTAATTGAATGAATGTTAGTTTATTTAAATATTACGTTTTTAATGGCTGATTGACTTTTGTATGCGATTGTACATTTTTACAATTTTTGTTATAATTATTTGTAAAAAGTGTGATGGAATTGTAGCGTTTTGGAGAAGAAAAAAAAAGAAAATTACAAAAAAAAAATGTTTCGTTTTTTTGTACAGTCACGAACCAGTGTAAGTTATAGTATACTTGTGTGGTAGACTGTTAAGTATATTGTATATCGCTTGAGCTGTTTGACCAAAATTTGATGTATATACTATGGTAATAAATGTGAGTTTTTTGTTGGCTGGAATTTATTCGTTTTATTTACTATCTTTACTACACATTTGTGATAAAATTTAAAATACTAATAATTCAAATTTGCGAAAGTGTATTTATTACACAATGATCCCATACGTATGGTATATGACTCGAGTACTCGTCGCAAATTTATTAGAGTAAATGCAACCGCGAATTTTACTCCACCCCGCCATATAATTCAGATAAAAAAAAAACAATTAATTTTAATTTATATGTCTGGTATTTTTGGAAAGCTTTTATTTAACTGTCAGGTAAAAAATAACTAAGTAGAACCTAAACATCAGGAAGCACGGCAGTGCATCAACCAAGTTCGCAAACACTTTTTCAAAATTACCATTATATTTTTATGAAATTACTATTGCTCACGAATATGACGTAATATTTTCACGCTATCAAACGGATAGGAGCAGGATCGAGTGGTGTCGCGAGCGTCAAAGCAGGTGAGATTAAATGTCGTATTGTGTTTTGTCGTAATGTGACAACTATTTGTCGTTTTTCTACGACATATTTTATGAGATGATTTTTTTAAAATAAAGACAATGAAATCTATTTGAAATGCAAATATTTTTGGTGGGATATGAAAGTACAGAATGGAATCGACTGCCTCAGAGGTCGATGAAAAGAGTAATTGTATATTCCTTCAGTAATTTCTCAGTAAATAGTAGCCCGGAGTCTGGATTTGTGCACGGTCGATGGAATAGACTCGCTCCTTTTTAAATGGAACTTTAACATAATTCTACTTTAACATCTAAACTTCTGCATCTTTCGGGAAATACATTTTATGTTTGAATGACTGAAATCTAATTATATACAGTAGACTCTCACTTTTCCAATCTAATTATAAAAAAATGGGGTGCCGATTTATTAGAATGTTCGGATTACTGGATTGTGTAGAAAAATTCAAGATAAATAGAAAGAAGCCTTTCATGATATATCAGCACTGGACGCAGTGCGTCCAGCGCTCGTGTTCTGGTTTGCGACTGGTCAATCGTCATTCTGAGAATGCCTCGTTGAGAGGTGAAACACGTATCAATTTCTTACAAGGTTTTTTATAGGTTACTAAATATATCTCGTCTATTGTATTTTATACTAGTTTAATAAGGGAACATGTATTTATATACTACACATTTCTTTAAGACAATTACATATTTCACTTAGGTATCTAATTTATCTTTAAATAATCCTTAATTAGGGTCTGTTTCTTTGCAATTTGTAGTGTTTATTTAAAAATATTCGCTGGTGGTGGAATGTGACTTCTGGATGTGCCGGATTAGTGAGACTACTGTACGTTATAAAATAGTAGCCAGGCAATAAAAAAGCAATTCTGTTCTTTCATATACCACACAAAATTGATCAATGAATTTCTACTCACATGAAGTACTATCTATCTACAATAAAATATAACAAAAAGTGTAGCAAGGAGTACACTTTTAAACCTCAAAATAATTTTAAATAGAAAATATTAAATAAATAAAAAATATTTATTAAACTGTTCCCCACACTCATTAATCGCTTGAATCAATTAAATATTCAGAATTCATTGAAATAAACATTAAATCGATTAATTGGCTAAAGGTAGATTTAAAATTAATTTGCTGCTTAATCGTTAATGCCATTTTTTTTTTAAATAAATAAAGTCGCTTTTGCTTTAAATGTCGAGCCAGCAATAAATTGGCTTTCACGCGAAAATATATTACTCAAAATTTATTCGCACCTATTTCAAAATTATTATCACCATAATCAGTTTAGCGACCCATTTGAAAGGTCTGGATCCCTTGCTACGCTTTTTGCTTAGTAATAAAAGTCTATATAAATGATCTTCCTAAATGTAACTTATTTTACTACATTAAAGGAGAAACATAAGCTTACCTACCTAAAAAAAGATTTGTGTTTTTTGGGATAGGACCTAACCTAATTTCATGTATCCTTTTTGGTATTAAAATAAGTACATTTCTGGCAAGAAGTTAAATTATAGCCGTAAATAAATACTAAAGAATATATAAAGAAACTTATGGTCATGTTATCTCTCCTTTTTTCATGCTGCTGTGGCCTTATTGGAACTTTTTTCTTATTGGGTATACCATCAATCTTCGCTTTTCTGTTTACTCCCTAAATCTGCATGCTGTAATTTATTTTTAATATCTAATACATAAACTTGATGCACCAATAAAAAATACGTTATTTAAACGGTCAAGCTCCATCTAAAAAATATAAATTCAAACACGCCATTTTGGATATTTAACGATATTACGTAAAAACCCGTCTATAACTGTAACTACGCTTCCAATGATACACAAATCTTTTAATATTTTTATTATTGTTATAATCTGTTTTTCTAATGTGCCAAATTTTGCGTTTATACATTTTATTATTGTGTATTTTAATTATTAATAAACCTATACAAAATTTTGAGCGTTTTTGTCGATCGCCAGTTTCTTTATCGGATGTGACAGCGCATATAACGCCGATATCGGTGACGTCACCGGTCTCGACCGCAGCTAAAGTCACCATGTCGTCGGCTAAGACGACTATCGCCGTGTCAGAGCCCGACATCGCGTTCCCCGCCGTCTTGAAAGGCTCCCAAAAGCAGAGAGTCCCCCCTCCGGTCCCTCCGAGAGGGTCTCCTAAAGCTAAACGAGGAGGCGCGTCCTCCCAATCGTCTAGCATCGATACGAAAGGTGATTATCCGAATTTAAATATCTCTGTGAGTGACATCCCTCCGCAGACACCTATCACTAGCAGTGATGATGACTTCTGCTTTTACGGGCATGATTTTAAGTTTAAAGAACCCACTGCATGTCGCATCCCACCGTCTGTATCAAACAGTTCTGTTAAGATCACAAAATTAGTTGCTTCGAACTCTTTCCTAGACTTCGTAGAAGAAGCTGATAGTATCACGGAGAGATCTCATCCTGGTAACTTGAATGCTCAAACTTCAATGATGGCTAAATTCAACATCGATAAAGTATTGAGGGAACATTTGGACTCTGGAGATTACGATGACACGTCGTTAACTGAATCTAGTAGCGAAGAACGGATTGTTATTCAAGAAATACGTGAAACTGTTGAAGATGTTAGAGCTAAACAATCGAAAAGTCCGTCGCAATTCGTGAAGGATGTTGTAACACAGATAGGTGATAAATTGACCGGAAAAACTCAGATAAGCTTAGATTCCTCGAATGAAAAAGTGAGCGTTCACAATATTAAATCATCAGATCTCATATCAGCGGCCAGAACTTTGAGAAAAGTAGCTCCGGCTGATACAACGAAGATAGAACAGACTCCAAAAGTAGAAACAGAAGCTAAAGTAGAAAAGAACGGCTCAAAACCAGGAATAATATCAGGCATATCGAAAAAACTGAACTTTACTCAATCTAAAAGAGACAAAAACCGTTCACAAGAGAAAAAATCTAAACCAAAAGTAGAAATTAGAACGTACCAACGAGGAATGACAAAAGACGAAGTCATATGTCACAAGAAAGCTAAAACCAAGATCGACATGTTCCAAAAACATATATTTAAAGCCCAAACGGACTCTGATAGTTCAAGAAGAAGCTCTATATCGTCTTCACAGGATAGTAAACAATCAGAAAAGAATGTTGACACGCAAAGATTAGTCAAAGAAACTAAGAAAATGTTCGAACCGATAGAATTCACTCACGGTTTGACCTCTATTGATAAGAAGCATTTTTCGTTAGCAACAACAGCGATAAACCCAGTCGTTTCAAAATCAATAAGTGGTAATGTCCACGAGAAAATTAAACAGTTTTCAGAGACGCCATCGACGAAAACACCAAATAAGATACCGAGACAGAAAAAGAAGGGAAGCTTTAAAAGGAAATCTGATAAGAGGAAGATGATTATCAAGATGAAGAAAGAATTTGAAGAGATGCTATAGATGAAACTAATGAAAATTTATGAGAAGCTAAAGTCAAATTTCAAACAGAAGGAAATTATAAAGTCCTAAAAGTTGAAAACGAATTAAAATTACGAGACGATAATTTAGAAAGATGCGTTGAAGATATATTTAATTTAGAAAGATGGATTGAAGATATATTTCGTTGAGGCTCAAAGCCATTTGTTTTTAACTACTGTTGTTCTTAGTCAAGCATGTAGATATTTCTAGATTGTGTTGTGATCCGTAATTACTGCCATTTTTTCTATATTTAACTTTATAGTTGCTCGGTCGTTGGATTTTCATATTTTATTAATCTCCTTTTATCCTTAACATAGTGCATCCTTTTTAAATAACACGTTGACTATATTATTATCTATTTGTATGTATTTAATTGCTACATTATCAATCACTTTAGTATTTACTTTAGATTGTATGTTGATGTCACAGTCTCTTTTCATATATTTTTCTTTTCTATGATAATCTCAATTAGCAAACAGTGGGGTTCTCTCGCTTTTAGTCATAAATTATGTGGAAATTTGTTAACGATAATAAATGGTCTAGAACTCTAGACAAAGCAATTTCACTTATGAAATATTGTATTAAAATATTGGCTTTGGTCAAATAAATTATAGAGGGTTAAAACTTACCGATAATGTTTTTATGAAAACAAAGGACACACAGGAAAGGATATAATTATGTATTTGCAATACTTACTTCAAACTGGGCGAAGCTTCAAATTATATCTACGCAGTAGATATTCTCACTCTTAGAAGTTTTGTTATTTAAGACAGAAGAAAAATCATGCATTTTCATCCTGAATTTAAATTTAAATCCATTCGTTTTTATTCAATAAATATTATTAGAAGTTTGACTGTACAATTCTTAATAATTGTGTTCACAAATGGCATTAATTTTGCAGTTTAATAGATTTTGAATTCCACACCATCGCCATTACAATAGAAAACATTTATCGAAGGTTTTTATTTAAACAAGCACCTTTTTACATGCATACATAAATTCGTTTAAAATCTTACCAGCTAGAACTAGAATCAAACTTTGGAATTTAGCACCTAAATATTGTCCACAACTTGCCTGAAAGTAGAAATATAAGTAGCTTGAATCTTTTGAACTACCAGTAAACCAAGCTCACAGGCGTGTCAACTTTTGAATTGGGAATTTGAACTAACATTTTTAAAGTTGCGTTCATATTTGAGACATTTCAACGGACCGAACACCGTGGCCGCGACAAATACGCGTGGCATAAACAGTAATAGGTAATCTAAAGTCACAAAGCGAACCGTTGCCTTATAAAAATACACAAAAAACCGTGTTATTGTCACTGACTATTGTCTGTTAAAATGTCACACATGTGAGCGCAGCTGTAACAGTAACAAAGCCAATTCAAAAAGCTACGCTCATCTTCATCATCATTGTTACCTCCACAATCGTTACGCCTCTACCGACCAAACATCTAGCCCGCCTATCCTCTAAGACTGTTGTCTTGCTAGTCCAAGTAGTAACGCTAGCTTACCACCAGGCGGTGCCCCTCTCTCGTGTTGTTCGACGCCTCCACCACCTTTCGAAGAAGCTCCACCACCCAGGACAAGTCGCACGAACTCTTCATCAACTACATCGTCAAGTGCCTCTGGTAGACGCAGAGGCGCGTCTAGTGCGGCGAGTGTGATGACGACGTCTTCCGCGTCGTCTTTGGCGTTGACACCGGCTGCGTTGAGCAGCGCACGCAGTAATGATGCCAGGTAAAAATGCACTTTTAATGAGTAAATTTTGTCACTTGCTTGTTGGATTTTCGAATTCTCAACCTCCATTGAACGAGGTCCTTTTGAAACCTTTTGATTGCCACAGTAGAAAATAGATGACAAAACAAATTGTATCTAGCACGCTACGATTTTGACTAATACAGTTTCTCAGGTATTTTAACCAGAGATAATCTCAATGGTGCTCCTAGTTTGGTACTAAGTTAAGGTAGAGAATCGCTTAAATGGATAACTTGGTCGGATCAATGTCTATTGAGAGCTTATCTGAGGCTCTTAAGTGTTCATACAGTTGTCTCTGCCGTTGGCAAAGTGCAGCCCGTCGAAGACCGTGTCGCAAAAGATTTCTTGGACGTATTTTATCGTAAGTTAGATCCGTAAATTTTTGTTTTGTGTTTCCAGTGTGTGCTGGACGCCGCCCGCTTCTGTTGAAGGTTCCACTCCGACCTGGACGGAGGGCACGCCCAGCTTCACTGAGTCCAGTAGTAGTGAACAAGGTACGAAACTTATAATATGTGAATAATCAATAAGACGAAAGAGATAGTGCACTTTTTCTGAGTAAAACAATGTAGTCAATATTCTTCAGAAAATAAGAAAACATTGGACAAATCGTCCTACCCTGTTAGAGCATTGTTTAACATGACATAATGAGCCTATACTGTTCCCACTGCTGGGACAAAGGCCTCCTCTGGTCGAGAGGGCTGTGATCTACCACGGCCCAGTGCGGGGTTTCCTTCACCGTTTTGAGAGCAGGTGATGAAATTATTTACACAAAGTATAGCGGCTGTCTGGGTTGGAACGTGATGACTTACAACTCGTAAGTCGGGGCCGGTACAGTTCGATTCAAACTTAATGGCGGCTCGGAACATGAGACGAGTCCCTGCGCAGTAACAATTTCATGTTTCAGCGGGGGTGAGGGGGTGGGGTACTGCGCAGCGAGTAGCTAACTTCCGAACCGCCATTAAGTTTGAATCTAACTGTACTACTGGGCCACCACTGCTCTCATTGCAAGGACTGCGAGCATTGTTTACTGAGAGTTCTTCTAGCCCAGGAGGCTTTTACCGAAAGAACTTTGTGACTGTTCCACACGAGTGTAATTTCGTATAGCCATACTTAATAGTTTGTTGTTGGTAAAATTCCTGATGAAAGACATATTTCAAGTCAATAATCACTTATATACGTGGTTTTTTCCACAGGCTACCCAATAACTCCAGCTCGCGGCGCCACGCCGTGCGAGTCGCGCGAGGGGCGCCGCTCCCCGCGCCCCCCGGCGCCGCCCGCGCGCGCCCTCCCTCCGACCACCATCAACTGTCTGACCAGTGAAGTGGTGAGTGATTCATACGCTGTCTGATTGATTCAAAGTTGGGTGATTGGTTCAATTATGGAGAGACGGATTGATTGATTCATAATTGGTTCCAGAATTTTTTGTGATGGATACATTTAAAGTAGTTGTTGATCTTAGATATCTTAATTTTATTTGGTAGAGTTGCAGTATAATCACAATTTTTGACATTAGATCTCTGCTATTTCAATTTAAACGCATAAAATACCTTTAAAAAATGTATCAACCGTCTCTTCAAAATTCTAGTACTATAAACCAATAGGAAAGGGTAAGTAAATAATGTCACATGTTTGGTAAAGGAATATACTAACCACACTGACAACCATTTTACACGCTACAGCTTCTTATCCGACGCAAAAATGAACGGTAAAAATATATTTTGTACCGAACTTTGTCGGTGGCACTACCGTGCACCCAGTTTTACCTACAATTGCCACAAAACAACCGTTTTCAGATTAACAATCGAATGCATTTCTTTTTGTAAATGTTTCAAAATTTAAATATTTATTTGTTTTTTTTTACCGTTTATTTTGAACTCAAACGCGTTGCCAGAAATTGTTGATTTGTTTATTAACAAAAGATAGGAATAAGTGTGTTCACAAAAAAATAAATATTTAAATTTTGAAATAGCTTTTTCGGAAAACATACGCGATCAATCACAATCTGAATCATTTTGAAGGATATTGCTAATCCATTGCTTCATATGTTCGAAAAAATTATCTGCTCAACAACATAAATAACGCAATAAATATTGTTGAGCTGTCAAAAACTTGACATTCACCGTCCATACATTTTTGGGCTAAAGAAGAAAGTTGCCAAACAAAAAAAAAAGCTATATTTCGAAAGAGCACGTTTTTCCTTTAATTTTTTATTACTACAAGCTATTCCTTTAATTAGATTACTGTTAATTATTTCAACTACAAAATATACTAAAAACAGTATTTTTCAAAATCGTATAACAGCGCATGGAATCGCACTACAAAATTTGGCCCAATAGTGAAAACTGAAGAGAATAAATGCTCTAAAGTCAAATAATTTGTTTCAAATAGGCACATTAAAGGCACTTTTGAACGTCAAAAACAAGGAAATGGAACTGATTCTAGTTGTCCATTCCAAAAGGTAGTTTTCGTATGGAGAAGAATGGGCTAGAAGCTCCACAAAGTTCCAAATTCTGAAGGAATATACCATTTTTTTTATTTTACTTTCATAATTTAGCCCAACATGAATGATCTCCTTTGTCTGCTCAACATCATAAATAGCGCAATGAATATTGTTGAACTGTCAAAATGAAACTAATTGTGATTGATCGTGTGTTACGCAGCTAAGCAATAAATAATCTAAACAAAGTTTGATTGTGAAACGCGTTTGGTTATTTTACTGCTAACAATTTCTGGAACAAGACAAATGCCTACATACAACTTTATATTCTTACATAATATGATGCATACTTTTTTATTTATACAGGGTGTTAGGGTAAAACCGTTATCCTTGAAACCAGTGGTTTGGTGTCATTTATAGAACGTTGCAAAATTGCATTTTACCACTCGAGTATTTCACCCTTTCACCTATGCGCTAGGGCAACGAACTTGTGTCTCAACACGGGTGGGGGGCGCGGGACGTGACCTGGCCGGCCGCGAGCGCGACCCCTCCCTCAGTCAGTCAGCTGTTTCGCTAGCGAGCACGGTGTCGGAAAGAAACTTAAAAAAAAAAATGTAATGAAAATAACGTTTTTTTTTGTTGCGGTCATTTATTTTTGTATTTAAGTCATCTAGCCATGTTTTGAGTGACAACGGTGTTTACCCTTAAACCCTGTATATTTACATAGCGCATACGCCATATTAATGAATGCCCTTTTTCTTTGGACGCTGCTTACGGTGGGTTCTAGTTGCATCTAAAAGAAAGAGTAGAAAAGGATTACAAATGATTAAAATATCAATAAACATATTTATAAACGCTTATAACTCTGTTTTTACGACGCTAGCTTTTTAGGAACATTTTTGTCATGGCAATCTCAATATTTAATAAACACAAAATTGGGTGCTTCCATTTTAAGGAATGCGTAATAATAAATAATGCTTTTTGAAAAAAAAAATGGCGCAGGAATGTCTAATTTTTAAAATGAAATTAAGCAATAATAACTGTGGCGTGATTATCGGCTGGTGTAACTTAATTTTAAACTAAGTGTTGCCATTATCTTGTTGAAAAAAATATCGTAAATTGAAACGCTAGTTGATGAATGTTGTGCCGTGTGCGCCGTTTTCGAAATAATTAATAATTGCCAAAAAGAACGGACCCATTTTTTTAAAACAAAAAATGTTTTTAGACTATGTAACTTAGCTATTGTGTAGTAAGTAATAATTTAATATAATTTTTGTACTTTGGGACTTATTTTATAGTTATTTAGAAAACAAAAACAAGAAAAAAATAATCGAGTGATTTTTTATTATTATATTTAGAGATTTATTAAGTCTTCGAAAAACCTCTATTTTTGGCTAAATTAAATAGTAATGACAGTTTTTTAACCGTATAACAATTATAAAATTACTTTGAACCTATTAAATAAGTCCCAAAATAAAGGTTTCGACTGACTTCATCTAAATCATATTCAGAAATCGACTGATCTCGACACATTTTAGTGGAATTAGAGAAAAACAGGGTGTTATAATGAAACAAGTATGTGTGAATAACGTGATTATACGAATATCTATATAACACAACCTTGCACACCCTGTATTTGAATACCGGCTTACTACCGCTCAACGATAAAAAAAATCAATTTAATCTGTTGTCGTTTGTCATATACAATACGACAGACGATTAAACTTGTCAAGAAACAGATAGCCGCAAATAAAAAAACATGGTTGAAAATGAACATGGTCCCGGTATCCCTTTCTGACTAACCCACAACCCTGGCAAACATCGGTCCTAGTGGACCCCGCCAATTGTGCTGACATCTCTTTGAGGCGCGTGTGGAACACGACGCGCCATCGTCCCGGGCGTAGTCCTAATCGGACGGCGAGCTACCCATTGCTCGCCGTCCGCAAGCCCGCGTCTATGGTGGCCGGGAATCCGCCTGGGATTCCCGAAGCCCAGGCCGTCTCCAACGGCGGCGGTTAGGGGCGTGAGGGTGCAAACTTTGCTTCTCCCTCACGCGTTCCGCCTCCTCCTTCGCGAGCATTACTGCTTCGCAGAAGGAGGTGACTACTTCCCATGCCCTCTCGCTCCGTACCATGACCTGGACTAGGGCCGGACGCGAGAGGTCATTGCCGCCGATCGCCTCCACGAGGACACGGCGGGGCTCAGCCCAAGCACATACCTCCACTATGCTCCACCGTGTCCTCCGGGCGATCCACACAGTGATCACACAGATATCGACCTCCTAAGACAATGACTTTAATAAAATGATGCGCTATAAAATCCTAACATCCATTCAACTCAAATGAAGCCGGTATTGCCAGTAGTTTTTTCAACAACAGATAATTTAACAATTTAGTTTTTTGTAATTTTGTGATCTGCCGACTAGAGTATACGTATCCAGTCGTTCGTAAGAAGTCATATCAATTCGTTGCTAAAGTACAAAATTAAATAGACAATTGAAAAAGTCTTCATTGAAAAAAAAAACTGCCACGAGATCCAGTGTTACCAACACTAAGTCGACCAAAACTACCACTTTCGTATTTATAACTTCCGTTTAAATGTATTGCTATTTATAAAATGAAGGTTGTCAGTTAACAAAAGCAATTCGTTGTACGCTTTTGAAATAAATATAATCCGCTTTCATGTGAGTGTAATAATATTTATGAAACTGTATGAGATCTGTAAGTATTTTTACCGAAAAATAAAGTTATAAAATATTAATACATTTCCGACGGCTTTAAAAACTTACAATTAATTTATTTGACCATAAAGCTTTTAGGCAAGGCTCAGGTTTAAAGTATGCAATTTCTATTTAAGAAAATATTCGCAATAATACTGCATCTTAATCGAAAATTAAACAAAATGATAGTTATACAACTGACCATTTTAATGTGTAGAATAGATTTGTTCGTTATAATCAAATATTGTAAAAGTGCTTACAGATCAAAAAACTAAATTAAAACCTTTTTGTAAGTGGTGACCTTTCCTTGATAAGAATTAATTAAATAATACTTAATTAAAAATAAATGTGTTCATTGTAGGATCACTGGTACAGTACAAATTGTATATCTATTAGTGTAGTAGTATTTCAATTTAAATACACCTATTTTAATGTTAAAATGGACTTAAATTCATTACTTACGGTGTGAAGTTGATTTTAGTACGACGTAAATATGTGATATTCACATATTTTTATTAGAAATTCAAAAAAATTAAGAAATGAAGGAAAGGTTTTCTCTTCGACATTCGTGCAAGGTTAAATAAATGCTGAAATTTTTCCGGAAGAAATAAATTCAAACTGCAAAAGTACGGCGATGACAAATACACAATGATTTCAAAACTGTGGTACTTCATTATGGACCGGCAATGCACCTGGGTTTCCTCTGGTATAGCCGATGCCCATAGGCGTTCGCTTCGGTGACAACCTGCCATCAGATAGGCCGACTCCTTGATTGGACAATAACATCAAGTTTACAAGTAAAAATAAAAGAGTAAATATGTTGAACAAGGATTATGATGATATAGATTTCCGAGTCATGAAGTCTGGCTTATTATTGCAATTTGGAATTTACGTCATTGTCATAAAAAACAGTACTTCGTGAAATGGTCTGACTTTAGTAAGAAATACAGATCAAAATGATTTTTCTCCACCGGTCACCCTTACAAAAACGTAGTCTGGTGTGTATATACTGTTACGTTTCTCGTCGTTGTTACTATATATCAATATAATGTATATTTTGTTGTTGTTAACTATTTAAAACGACCGACATGTAGAATAAACATTTGAGAAAAAAAACTGAATATTTTTAATCCTTTTTATGACCGTAGTATGCACGACGACATATTGAGCTATCATTTTCCAGTATATTATACTTACATCTTATTGTAAGAAGGCCTATACAATGCCAGGTCCGATTATACTAGAAATGTGTAGCTTGGTATGTTATATTATAGAAAAAATTATTGCATTTCTGCCTTACTTAAATCATAAAATTAAAAAATAAGGCATTCATTACACATGGTTTTCTACTTTCCATGAGTGAGATTTTTGCCTTATTCAATAACAATTCTGAAATACCGTCATAGAATAAGCACTCAATACAGATTATTTTATGGCAACCCTTTCCTATTAACCGTAACCAAATTCACTTAAATATTTGAGAGTAGTTACCCTAACTAATATTATAATTAGGAAATTAACCATTTTAGTTGGGCTAGTTACATAGTTTAGACAGCAGAATTATTGCTAGAGAAACATACTCATAATAGTGAACTTATACTTTAATTAATTGCCTGTTCTAAAATTTCTACCATTTAGTCTTAGCATCATTAAAAAAATACTACTAAAATAGAAATCATGCTTAAAGCTTACCTATGGCTGGCTTAAAGCGGACTTCCCAAAACTTAGTTTAATATGGATAACTGCTTGCAAAAGGTAAGAATTTTATACTGTATAATATTATATTATAAGTATGGTTTAAAAGTCGTAGGCAAATTATACGAAGCTGTACAAATTGGTAGAAAAATAATTTAAACGTCTATCTTATTCTTCTATTGAATATTACTCAGTCAGCAAGTAGGGAGCGGGGCTGGTGGGGGCAGCCCAGGGTGCGTCAGACGCAAAAACATAAATTTTCACCCGAGGAGGATATTTCCCCTCGAAATATGACATTATTTTTAAGTCCTATTTAGAATTTCCCTACGACTTCACTAACATGGAATTAACATTAATTAAAATTCATTAGTACGTATTTTAGTATAGTGAAAATACCAATGAAAATACTAAAATTGATGCACCAGAGTGCCTCATTTTTATTGCACAAATTTATACAATGCGATTCAACTAAGAATAGGACCGTCAATTACCTCTCCTGTCAACTGTAGCTTTAAAAATACACCTGGCAAAGAAAATTTGTTATTCGTTTTTTTTTAATTTGCTGTCATGCTCGAAAATGAATAAACAAGGCGCTGTTTTGCTAACACTTTACGTTATGGTGCTGTAGGTCATTCCTATTCTTAGTTGAATCACATTGTTTATGGTCCCATTAAAGTAATGAGGTACCTACCGGGACTATGAACTTATTCATCATCATTATCATCCTAATACCCTTATTTATATAATATATTTATTGTCAGTGCAGCATGTCTTCTTTCATACATCATCAACCGTGATCTCAGAATGAATTAATGCAGTTTATAAATTTTAGGTGAAAAATAAAGTCACTTAAATTGCCCAGACGCATTGAACGCAGTGCAAACAAATGAGCATATATTTTGCAGGGCCCTTAAATAAAAATAGTAATAATTAAGTCACAAGTGTAATAATGAGTATATAAACTGATTATAACTTTTGGTAACAGGTGGAAATTACGCACTTAAGATCTGAAACATCAAGAATTAAAATATCGAGTTATGAAATACATACAGATGCAGACGACGAAGAACCGTGTTAGATTATTAAATTAAGCAGCTATTTTTGTAAGTTTATCGCAATATAATTCAATGAAATTATAAAAATATAAAGTATCTTTATAGAGATACGAAACTTTCTTTACAATTGAAATTATATTGCAATAAAATTATACAAAAAAAAACCTATTATCCTTGCTATTAAAATGTTACTGTTACGAAGCTTAATGTAAACGTTAAAATCAGTATTTTATAATTGGTGCTTTACCAATAAAAGATGGCTTTACTGGAGATCAAACACTAATGGTAAATGTACTTAATGAATCTCTGTTGTCCTAATAAAACGTTATATGGCAACTACTGAGTCTACAATATCTTAAAATATACTCATCTCATTTTCTCATTTTTTTTTTAAAGTTTTTCTCAGCTTTGCTGTAAAGCTTGGGCCGTACTATGAAGTCTGTGTAACTAAACAAGACGAATAGCAACATTCCATCCCTTTCGCAACGCAACATTGATGACTTTAAAACTCTCTTAACTGTAGAAGTGTTAAATTAAAAAGTGAATAAACAGCTGTGTCATAGTAAGCTGAATTAAAGAATCCCAATACATAAATTAAACGGGCTTTTAGAAAGCGAGTTATTTATTTTTGTTTTAATCTCTCCCAAGTCTTAATTTGTCTAAATAATTATGCTACCTAGTATGAAAATTAATATTAAGATCTCCAGTTACTATAAAAAGCCAACTTAAAACTTTTCTTAAAACCCCATGTAGCCAAATGTTCTGAAAAAGCATGAATGAATGTTGCCATCTTTATAGTAATTGTATCAATAAAATTATGTTAATCGATATATTATTATTAGGATAAGAATCTACCCACTGCCATTGTTGTTAATTTTAATATTATAGATAATCATTTATGGATGGCACTCTTAGTGACTAATAAATAAAAAAAAAAAAACTGTAGTACCTGATATGACAGTTTATTAATACACAATGAACGAATACTACAGTCGGTTTAGTAAAATTAAAAGACATTTTTTTTCTCATTAATTAAATCCTAATTATTCATAAATATATTAAATAATTACACTTATTTATATGGCTGAATAAAATATAAAATCGATTTCAAACTTAAAAAATAAAGTGCCATTCATAAATGCCTTAATAATTTACGTTAGTTAAGAATAAAAATACAGTAAATCAATTATTTGAATGAAGAAGGTGCAAAAACATTCGTTTTTTCTCTTTACTTAGTATGATGTATAGATCCAAATCAGTATTTTTTAATCTCATATTTTGGCAACTATATTTTCTTGCCTATATTATAATTTAACACACTGGCAGCTGGTTTGTTAGCCAAAAAGATGTATCTCTTTATATTATTCTACACTGTAAATCCTAATTATAATAATTATCGTCAATACTGCAGGCCAAATAGTCCTTCTCTTAAAAAGAAAAAAGCAACCACGCTTGTTTAATGCGCGTTGGCCATTTAAGACCAATCAATCAGAGACGTGTAAGACAACTGATGAGAAAAAAAAAATTGGTTTTCTTTTGTTCACTTTAATTGTATCTATATTATATAAATTGGTTCCTAAGTCAGGTTGCCAGTGTGTTGTTTAGCTATAATTTCGTTTATTTCGGTATGTTGGTTTTGTAAGATGTTATGTTATTATAATAAACTGTTATAATGTTCTATTAATTTTTATACTTACAGATCAAAATGGTGAATTTAGAGGCTTTTGCTCACAGACCTATAGATGTCTAATAAATGGAGCCATTATTCCTCTTATTTATAAAAAAATGTGCCAATGACTGATGAATGTGTATTCTCAATGACATTTTTTTAGAACATACGTCTTATGACCAATTCCTGTACATAAAAAAATCAAAAGTTCAAAGTCAAGTCGCAATCATATCTCAGTAACAATCAATGTCAAAAAATTGTCAATTAAGTCGGAAAATTGCATGGAATTAGTATGAAAATGAAAATTGATTGTATTTTTGACAGATTGCGACTGATATTGCGAACGTTCATAAAAATTCTGGAATCGCCCCTCTGATTTTTAAAAGCGTTATCAAGTCTGCAGTGTTATTGGTTATCTGATATTAACATCAATCATAAGATTTGATAACAGTTTAAATAAATGTTTTCATGAAAACGGTACAAATATTTGTCATCAACTATGTTGCTATGTCACGTTTATAAATAAGGGGGTAATATAACTAATAATCTATTTGAAGTGTAAAATGTTAATTCATGCAATTAATTGAGCCTGAATTTTACCTTTTTCTTCTAATTTCGTCAGCTTTTATGTTTTACTTTTTATTTCTTTTGATAGACTGATTATGTTAGATCTGCTTTTTATTATTATTTTACTTATGCAATGAAATCGGTTTTTACAAATCAATGATTAGCTATGATACAAAAACGGTAGCATTCTTTTAATTTTTAAGTAGACCAATCTTATATTAAGTAAATTATTATAATCATGCTCATTTTACTTATTTCTTTTCAATTTTGCAAGTTGCAAAATATTTTTATTATTTTGAAAATATCATTTTAAATAAGATAATTTATGAAGTAATATTTAATTGATTAACAAAAATGTATGGTACAAAATATATACATATTTGTGGTGGTATATCGTGCGTTGAAGCGCTTTTATTTTGTAGGTAGATGTGGAAATGTCCCTTTAAAAAATTAAATTATTCAGCAGTAAAAAAACGTTTAAACGAACGATAAGAACGTTTCTAAAACTTTTTTTAGAAAAAGAAGGAAGTTTTCAATTAACAAATTATTACACCGTCGAGAGAATGCGTTCTTGGCACTTATCAGTTTCATACTAACGAATATGTGTTTTGTGAATTTGATCCTTATTACTAATAGAAATTGTCCAACTGACAGGTATCAGGAATGTATTCTCGACGGTCGGAATGTAAGCGTAAGGCAACGTTAGTCCTTTTAAACAAAACAGTTTCAATCCAAATCACATAAGATGTAAAGCCTCCTATTTTTTTACTAAAATAGAAAGAAGGCATTCATGTCATGAGGTTAAATGGATCGCAAATTTTACGCGCCACACATTTCAAGGCACAAAATTGTATAATTCTAAAATCTTATAATGCCATATCTGCATGGACAAGCTACAAATTATGCACGGTCACACAATAGACTTTAACATGCTAAATACATTAATATTTTAGTGCTTGTCCAGAGTGAAGGGCAAACTCGGGTGTTGAACCTGTGTCCTCATTTGTGACATTTCAACAGACAATTCTTTGTGACACTAACGATACTTACAACGCTTACTTTGCACGGGGTTCGTGACATTATCTGTCGGATTTGCTGTGTAACATTGTGTCCGGGCTGTTGGAACGTTACAAATGCGGACTCAGCATGAATTCGTCATATAAGCCCTACGTTAAACGACTGAAGCATCGGCGTACATTAAAACCAACGGAGCTTTGTTAAAAAACGTGTATACATAACGACATGTGAAGCTATACATTTCCAAAATAAGCTGACCTCACATTTTTTATGTTTTCCGTACAATGACAGAACAATATAACACCAAACCTGTATTCCCCGAAGGTTAAGGCAGACAGAGGTGTACCTATAATACACCCACATTTCGACAGTTATGTTTAAGTCCCATGTAATAGGGGCGAGCCTATTGCCATCAACCGGGCACAAATACAGACTCCGGGCTACTACTGAGAAATTCGAGATGGAAAAACCTAATAAAACTTTACCCGACCCGGGAATTGAACCAGGACCTTGCGCTCAGCTGAAGCGCTTGCGATAACTAGACCAACAAGAAGCAGTCAGCTTATACTAAAAATGTATGCTTGATATGTCGCGTGATGCGTACATATTCAGTCTGCACGAGGTCCTATAGTTAAGAAAAAGAAAGTTAACTTTGCCTTTGATATTTAGATGTCTAACACTTTCATACAAACGCAATAAAAAGGTATGAAATGCCGTTTTATTACCTGTTTTACGATTCTCCGGTCAAATATAGTTTCAGTTTTATATTAAAGAGGTTTCTAATAGCTTATTTAGTCAATTATGTGAAAATCTACCGTGGCTTCGTGTTGTATTGTAAATTTTATTGTACCTATTCAAGCTCAGTAACTTGAATATAGATTTAAGTACTCCTGTCTTATCATCCATCTATGCACTGCGATGTATACAGGGTGTGTCGTAAATAATGTATAACCATGAAACTATTGATTGGCCAGATTTTTCTATCATTTACCCTACTTATATCGCCATTATGCCCATTTTGTATATTTTCTTCAGTTTTTTTTTGTGAATTTTTCCGATGTTTTAATAGTTATTCTGCTATTCTGGGCGGAGACAAATCCAACAAATCAAAGGTCATCAAAATCGGTCCAGCTGTTCTCCAGTTATAAGTGCTTGAATTTGTTTTATAAGATATAAAAAATTGAACAAAAAATTTTTGAACATGATAGATTATAATCTGGCCAATCGACAGTTTCAGGGTTATCCATTATTTACGCCACACCCTGTATATTTGAAGAATTTTAACAGACATTCAATTGAATACTCAACATGCAAGCTTTTTCTTCTTTGGGCTGCATATGAATTAGATATAAATTGAGAATGTTAATCAGATTTCCATACAGATTATTTTATCCTATAAATATTTTACACTGTAGATGTAAATATAAATAAAACATACCTATGTTATGTTGCAACGAAC
The DNA here is from genome assembly GCA_947363905.1 of Lithophane semibrunnea. NCBI lineage: Eukaryota > Metazoa > Arthropoda > Insecta > Lepidoptera > Noctuidae > Lithophane > Lithophane semibrunnea. The sequence continues at coordinate 4,449,299 of OX376216.1, read as the reverse complement.
TATCCGTAAAAATGTACGTAAATATCGTGCTTAAAAAGTAAGTACTTTTATCTGCTGCTATTTAATATCCATAAAAAAACGTAATATTTTTATCATTTACAAAATAGTTTATGCTAATCTTTTTCAAATGTTAAAAGCATGATGAGCCTCTTAACGAACATACGACATCTGATTAATTAATCAATACTGCATATTTGATTAATTAATAATTAATTAATTAATAATTTATTAATTAATTAATTATGATTAATTAATTGAAATTAAAATAAAATCTTATCCATTTCATTTATTCCACCGATGTTATCAATGTTTAATATAATTAGGAAAGGGTTCACACTCAGCTTACTTAAACATCTAAATATAATGGAATATTATCGATCTGACATATATTAATCGAAATCTGTGAATAAAATCGATGAATTTGTTGAGGTAGTCACAAAAAACTTTTTAATTCTTTTTCAATAGCGTAATATTTATTTATTTTTTAAATAGTAAAATGTAATCTTTAACATAGTATTTTTGTTCATTTCAGTCATATAAATGAAATAAAAACCAGATTATTTTACTCATATAATTAAATAACGTGAGCTAAAACTGAAATTGTTGTTATATAATGTAAATGTACAAAACTTTTGTTTCTACCTTTGTTGAACTTTGCTAGTGCTGTACCTACCATGTTTATCGATAAATGTATTTGTATTATCCTGTGTACTTATCTGTATATCGCGAGAGATATTTGAATTAAATACGTATTTCAATTAAGTGATTTTTATTTTTTTCTTGAATAACCCATAAAATTTAAGGAAATCAGAGGTACCATTTATTAAAACATAATAGAATTACACACTAATTATTTAAAAAAAAATACCATAAAGGCACACACTACACGCTACACGTTTGCCTCAAAAACCAATTAAATAATATACTTCGTGCCTTAGAATTCTGTCAATAATTTCTTCAGAAAGATTACACTTCGCTGATCTATTCTGTAAAAATCTTGAAAATAGCTGTCTATTCTATTTTTTAATAAATGGCAAGCAAAGCCGATGTCGATTATTCTGCCAATGTCTAAAGTGAGTTGGAAGAATAAGTGCGCAAAAAAATTTTTTTTTTTTAGTTTAACACATACAATTCTTTGATTGATACAATATTCCACCTGATGCTAGAGATTGCCACTATTGACAGCTCACTTCGCCTATGTTTTTACAGCATATACCAGACAGGTTTTAAAAAGCCTACGATTATACTTTTTGGCACAATCTATTAAGAGGAAACAGGTGAGGTCTTTTCTCTATACAAAAAGTCATAATTCGAGGTTCGGCTCTCGTCTATATCCTCCTCCAATATTGGGCACAGTAAATATCCTTCTTATTCAATTTATAAAATATCTTTCAAATTGGTCCAATATTGGATATTAGACGAGAGCCGAACCTCGAATTATGACTTTTTGTCTGGAGAAAAGACCTCACCCTATTTCCTCTTAAGGTTACACTGAAGGAAAATTCTACGGATACATTTCGGGCTCAAAAGGCAACATTTATACCTACTCTGGACTCAATGTACACTTTGGGCACAAAAGTCCACAATTATTCACATTTATTCGGCACTTTTGTCTATTTGTGTTAACCACTGGTGGTTGGTGATCTAAGGTAAGCCGGGTGTGTTTATGTTTATGTTGCATGTTTTTGTTTATGTTACCTTTAAAAAATATATAAGATGTGTGTTATACATTATGTTGTATTTTTCTTTATAAGGGCTATTTTGTCATATACAGGGTGTTAGGGTAAACACCGTTATCCTTGAAACCAGCGGTTTGGTTTCATTTATAGAACGTAAAATCAATGGAAAATTACAACTTTTTTTTTTTAAAAGAAAGTCTATATTTTACCATAGGATTATTTCACCACAGCCGCTAGGACAACGAACTTACGTCTCAACACGGGCGGGGGGCGATTTAAGCCCTAAAGTCTGAAAACCAGTCTACCAACGGGGATCGTGTTTTACCCAGTAACCAGGTTGTGGAGGTCAAATAGACGCTCCATGTAAAATACTTACTGGCACTACTACTAAATTACAGCATGCCTCGGGTTAGACTGGAAGCCGACCACAACAGACTTAGTTCGGAAAAGTCTAGGCTGATGATGAGGAGATAAAATAGTTATGCTTTATTTCACATAATAAATGTTTATTTTGTGCAATAGATAATTTAATTTAAAAAAAAATATGATTCCAGACTCGGCTGTAAGAAGACGGATGCAGTCCTAACTTCATGCCAAAGGAAATTATCTCAAATTGTATACTACTTAGAGCATTTTTTTAAATGCGGCTCCTATTAAAATTTATATTTTAGCTCAATGTTAAACATGATGTATACCAAAAATGATTCACCTACCTAATTATTTTTACCTACCTACCTAATTATTTTTAATTAATTTAGTGTTTTTATTAAGTACTTATTAAATAATCTTTAAAAGTATAGGTATTAGGTAAGGGAGGTACTGACTGATTACACGATGTTTGTAATATTTTCGTCATTTTGTTTAGATACAAAATATAATGGAGAAAGGAGTTTGTCCAGAGAAATAATTCCGTCCATACACGTCGTTTTACGCACGTATACGCGCGTTTCTAGAATGTATCTCGGCATGCTCATAAATCAGTAATTCGTCAACCACGGCTCCGTTAGGACGACTTGCAGAAAATCAAAAGAACGTCCTAAATGGGCCGTAGGCATGTAGGACGAGTTGCCGAATTACTCTCGTAAATAGCCTTAAATAGACAGGCTCTTAAATACAGGGCGTCCCACGGATATGCCACATGGAGGGAAAGTTCCTTGAATATTGTAGATGGAACATTTTACTAAAAGAAGAAAGAAAGAAAGAATAACGTTTATTTGGACACAGTTCGTGAAACACAAAATACAAATAACAAAACACAAAGACAAAAGACAAAAACATAAACAAAGACATATGTTATTTAGCAAAAAATAATCCTTATGATGATTATTTTTCTCATATAACGGGTTCGATTCCCGGTTCAACCATGTAATTATTTAAATATCTATGAATGCAGTTTAAATTGTTTTTAAAATTCAAATAATGTCTTCTTTCAGTAAAATGTTCCATCTACAATATTCAAGTTACTTTCCCTCCATGTGGCATATCCGTGGGACGCCCTGTATAGTAAAGCAGTATATAAGACATGGATTGGAGCGATATCGAGGTTATAATGTCAAATAATAATAATCGTAAAATTATAATCGAGTATTTTATACGAATTGAATGATATAAGTATACAGGGTGGTATAAGTATATGGGACAGCCCTCCGCAAATTAACACGGAGCATTCAGCATTATTTTGAATCATATTCCACCGGAAATTTTCTCAGGAAAGTTTTCATTTTTTTAATCGTTTTTTTTTTCTTTGTTTCAATGTAAAATTACATTCTCTGCACACAGGACTCCATTTATGTAAATAAAACAGCTAAAACCAAAAATCCAGCAATGGAGGCACACATAATAAATATGGTCTGTTTAGAAAGTGTCTGATGAAAATGTAAACAAATGTACTTATTATAAAACGTATCTGTGGATACCCAATGTAATCATCATCATCGTCATTCCAGTCGAAAGACGTCCACTGCCAGCAGTTTGCATTGAGGCTCTTGTAAATGATAGACCAGAGGACCTAGACAAGTGACAATCGCTTCCAAAGCGTTTCGTATTCCTACGACTTTCAACTGGATTGACATTGGTGCCGATTCTCTTGTACACCGAACTAAACTAACTAAACTATCACTAAAATTCCTTACTTTTTACTATGAGAATCTTAGAGCTATTCTGCCAAAAAAACCTCTAAATTTAAAAATTATTTTGACACAACTAAAATCGAATTTGACAATCGCGACTCCTCTTGGTACCTACATGTTTGCCTACCACGTGATTTTTTTTGAGCCAGAGAGGCGCGCAATGTGGCCGTCTCGACGTATTTTTATATGGAATTTTTAAATTTTTGGAAGAAAACAAAAAAAAGATTACCAACATGTTGAGTATTACGGGTTTGCAAGTTGCCTAGGGGGTCAAAATTTTCATTATTTTTGCGATAGGACACACCATTTTCGAGATATAAGCAAAAGAAAATAAAAAAAAGATACAGTACCGTTTGCAACTGAATTCGAGGTGTTGGTTTGAATTTTAGTTCATGACATATAATTTTGTTCCACACATTTTTAATCGTGATTAAAAATAGTCAGAGTTAGTTAGAGGATTAGATATAGAACAAAATTTTTGGTTAAAACGTCAAATGCAGAATAGCATTTTCACTAAATTAAAACTCAGTGCCATCTTAGTGCTGTCAAACTAAATTATAGTTAAGTTGTGTCACTTTAGTCTATTTTCAGAATGGGAAATCGTCGTTTGACAGGAATAAACTAAATTTTAGTGATATTTAATTTAGTTTAGAGAATTTGTGACAAGAGAATCGGCTCCATTAGCTTCGAAATGCGAAACGCTTTCGAAGCGATTGTCACTTGTCTAGGCCCTCAGTGCCCTGTTTATCAAAACTTACAAGCCTTGTATTACCAAATGTCATCATCTAGTTTACAAATACTTTTATTTTTATACTTTTATTCGTGATTTTGTTTATCAAAAAAATATTTGTAAGTTACAACTTGTAGAAAATCTTAGTAAATCCTGAGTGTCCGGCGACTCTCTATTCCGTCTTACAAGTTTACAAATGTCGTGCTTAGTAGGTACCGAAATAAATGCTTAAAATCGATGTTCTTTTTTAAAATGTGGTCAAAAGAGAGAGATGACCTGATGCGCGTGTCCCAGCAGTGGGAATATTAAGGCTGATTATGATTATGGAGATGAGAATTTAACGAAAATTAACATTCTAGACTTGTAACTTTTGATAAACAGGGCCCAGTTAGCATTGGTAGAAAGTAAATGCGTGTCTTTCGTAAGAATATGAGATCTTTATTTTAAGTAATTATTGGAGGAGCTCGTGGCTTAGTAATAAGAGCCGCACGGGTGCCCTCAGGTGAAGCTACGCTTGCCGGGGTTGGTCCGTTGATGGATGACCATCTTTACATATCGACACTCCTCCGTGCCTCGGAGAGACCTTCAAGCCGTTAGTAGTCCCGGCTGTTATTCGTAGATCTTTGACAGTCGTTACGGGTCGTCAGAAGCCCGAAAGTCTGACAACCAGTCTTACCAAGGGGTATTGTTATTACCCAGTTACTGGGTTGTGGAGGTCAGATAGGCAGTCACTCCATGTAAAATACTGGTATTCAGCTGCATTCGGTTAGACTGGAAGCTGACCCCAATATAGTTGGGAAAAGGCTAGGCAGATAGATTTTTTTTATTTTAAGCAATTATTATGATATCCTATTGATCTTACATTTTCTAGTGAATAGGTAGTTTTTAGAGTTCCGTACCCGAAGGGTGCCAAATGAAACCCCATTACTAAACCATAGCTGTCCGTCAGTGGGCTGTATCTCATGAACCGTTGGTGTAGACAGTCGAAATTTAAAAAGATTGCCGTTATAAAAAAATATATATCACCATTATACCCACCAATATACATATACCATACAATAAACGTGTTTTTTTTTTGCTAAATATTGTACGGTGGTACGGAATCCTTCGTGTGTGAGTCCGACTCGCACTCGGCCGGTTCTTTTTTAAATATAAATGTAATTTGTATTGTGGATTTATTAAAATACTTTTTTACTGATCTTGGTATTTTCATTTGCAATTCCTTAAGGCTGAGTCCTGAGTGACGGCACACCGCGCAGGCGGCATTCCGCCTGCGCGGTGTGCCCGCACTCAGGACGAGAGGAACGGCGGATAAAACAAATGTTCGAGACGGTTCGAGATGTTCGAACTTGTCCGGAGTGCGAGCGGGCCGAGAAATGCGCGCGCATTTCTCGGCGCATTTGACGTTCTCATTATACATGCCGCGATAACTTTGTATCAACGTATACGTAAGAGATCGAAAAATCAAATTCATAATCTTCATCAATTACTATGCCACTATAACAATGAGTATCATTCGAAAGCACCAAGTTTCACTTTAAATTGGAAAAATGCACTCAAGAACACGAATTAATCGTTGATTAATATTCTGACAGAACGTTATTACAATGTCATGTCTTTGGGTTCGTTGCTATTGCAACGGTAGTGCCATAGCAACTTACTACTGCGGTGCGCCGTCACTCAGGACGCCCACTAGACATTAGTCCAAGGAACATTAGCCATCTACACGGCGGTCTGATAAATCCGCTCCGCAATCAGCCTGCGCGGTGCGCCGTCACTCAGGACGGGTGATAGAAGTGCGAGCAAGTACGCGTACTTATATGGCTCGGCGAGCTTACTCGCCCGTCTGTCATCGCCGCGAGCCAATTTAATTTGACAATGAAATTCTGAGAAAGCTTCACGTGTGTCACCGACGGTGAGCCGAGTAAGGTCGCGAACTTAGAGACCGAAGTACGCAAGTTTATCACCCACTTTACATGACCGTTAAGGGTCTTAAATACTGGAGCGACTGGTCGCGCGACGTTTCGAGGGTTTTCGCGAAAATTCGTATTATCAAATCATCCTACGACATATACATCCTTCTGAGGCTGACTGTACTTCACCAATAGTTCGAGTGCCCAGGGCGAGGGAATCAAACAAAAACATAAAAAACAAAATACCGTATATTCCAAAAATAAGAACCTAAACAATCTACACAGATTCCCTTAAAAGACAATAAAAAGCTACTTTAGCTATCCATCACTATCTCTTGATAGCCATCATAATAATATTTTTTTTACAAACAGTTTTGTAGGTGTTGGTCGCCATAGCTTCGTAATTCGCCTGAATTTCTTGCTCTCTGTCATACACAAACTTTGGTAATTTCGCTACCAAATGCTCGCCGTCGTCCGAAACAGTTTTCTCTGTATAAATTTCCAGAACGGCTTTCTTGGCTGCATAAGACTGCAAGATGTCTGAAGCATGTATCCCTGTGTCCTCATCTTTTCGAGTACATGGATCACTGAGTAATAGGACGTTTTCTTCGTCTGATATACTCATAATTGCGTCTCTGTTGCGTTTTCTCATTTCGCATTCTCTGATATGACACCTTTCAGGAGAAATCGTCTTCCTCAAGCTCAACTGCCTGGAATCCACGTTTAAAACACCTGAATCTGCTTTTAACCCTTCCTTAAAATTGAAGCTACCACCGCCAATACTAGGTCTAATAGTGCTGTGTACTGACAAGTTGGTGCTGTTAATTTTGCTCGTCAAATATCTAGAATTTTGCGTTTGTACGTCCACAAATTCCGTTGTTTTGTAATCGATTTGCGTATAATCTGATTCCCTCTTCAAATCGCAAGTGATTTCTTCGCTTTTCTTGACTATTTGTTTAGCGGCGCAGCAACAGCCGCCTCCATCGCATCCGAGTCTTGCAGCTTGTTTCAATCTAGCAGCCACAGTACTGCACATGCATCCTCCTTTCTTCGATTCGTTCTCAGATGATAGAACATCGACACTGTGGACGCTGTTACTGCAATCACTATTGTTCTCTACTGCTGGGTACACAACTTGCCTGTTGATTGTTACTCCTGAAAGCACTGTTTTGCTATCCACTTTATAGTAATTATTCATGCTGTCAGTATCTCTAAAATAGTTGGGTTTCAAGGAAGCGTAAGTAACATCTTTAGCTAAGTCGCTTACCGGTACTTTATTGTCCTCATGATCACTGCTATCAGAAGTCAATATCACTTTAAGCATATCTCGTAGTTTTCTCATTCGAATTTTGCTCTTGTATTTAGTATCGTGTACTCTTTCCATCACGTGTTTTAACATTTCTTTCTTTTCGTCTTTAGTTTGTGGTTTGACGATCACGTCTAAGCTTTGTGATTTGTTTATTTCTGGTAGCGTGTCTGGTTCGTCGGTGTCTGTAGTGGACATGAATGTATCGTATTTTTTGTTAGGCTGTTTTTCCGTATCTGTCTCGGTATCATACTTCGGCGGGTCAACTTGTCTGTCCGTGTCCGTTTCTTCCGTATCGTATTTAATAGGTTTGTCTGTATCGGTGTCCTCATTATACTCATACTTGTGATCTGTCAGTTGTGTATCCGTTTCTTCTGCGTTCTCATGAATTTCTTTAGTATTACTGTTCTTTTGACTTAGATATGACTTCGTTTCGTTATCTTCACTTCTTTCCTCTTCCGTCGTAATGCATCTACATACAGAAACTTCAGAAGAGCCCATTAAAATTGCCCTTCCGGTTTCGTTTACCGGTTCGTTCATTATTTCCACGCTTCTGTTGCTGCGTATGCTTTTCTTGGTGAGCACGCTTTTCTTGCTGTGAATGCTTCTGTTACTGTGCATGCTTGTGTGGTTCGTTATAGTGTTATCGACAGAAGATGTTAGATCAACAGTAGCTCGATGAACTGAAAAAACTTTATCATCGTGAAAAATGTCACTATACCCAGTGGAGACTGTGTGGAATTTAGCAGAGATTTTTTTTGAAAAGTCGTTGTACTCCTCGTGTTTTAAATTCACGGATTTTTTCTTCCCCGATTTAGATTTAAAGTTTTTTATTAGTATGCGAATGTTAATATCGTTCTTTTGATCTGAATGCTCAGCTGGTCGTTCGTCTTCATTTTTTACTACGAAAACTTCTTGTGTTGATTTCATTCTTGGCTCTTTGCGCTTAATATTCTCTCCATTTTCTTTTTCACCGTCATTCGCTATATCTATTTCAGTCGTTTTTTCTCCTTGTGTGACTTTAAGTTTAAATTGAATTTCTATTAGATTTGCTATACTAGCATCGCTTGCGACTTCTTTAATTTCTTTGCGTTTGTTTTTGTCTGTTCCTATGGCTTGTGCAGAGTCATTTGTGGTTACTCTGCGTACTTCGGATGCCTTGTACATTTCACCTAATAAAGAAGGCTGCCTGTCTATACTGCAGTCTGCATGTTGCAGTCTGTAATCTTTTCTCTCAAATAAAGTCAAGCCGTCTTCATCTTGCACTTTTATATTAAGGCCTTCTCTTATCTCTTCTGTGCTTGGTGTTTCTTTTTTCAGTCGTATGGTAATTTTCTCTTTAGAATTAAGACTTATACTCCCGAGGTTGTGTTTTCCACTTCCCCAGGCTACGCAATCTTTAGAGCACGTTGGCTTTTTAGTAGAAGGCATCATTTTGAGAAAAAGCCCAGGCATTTTTGATTTGCTTTTGCTTCGGTCTGGGGGGGTCGACACTTTGATAGGTTCTGCGGGAGGCGATGGACGGCGGGGCGGTGGGGGACACTGCATCCCAGATATCTTAGTCAAACAGGGTGGTCGTGGCGATCCCGCATAACTTGGACAACTTGTCTTGCAATCTATTTTTTTTAAGGTTTTGAGTGAGGGTATCGTTTCACATGTCATTTTAGGCATCATTGGACAATCTTTCTTACATTTTCCATTTGACTCTGGATAATTTTTACTAAGCGATGTTCTCGAGGACTGATTAGACATCTGGTTTTTGGTTGGCCATGGGAAATCATCTTTAGTATTACAAGGTGATGTCTTACACTTCTTAATTTTTGGCTTCTTAGGTTCTTCTTCCGGCGGACAGGGATGAATGGGGGAATAAAAGAAGGGTGCGTCAGGATGGAGTGACTTATACGAAATCGATGATGTAGAATGCTGGCACGCTAGTGATTTACAAAAAGAATGTTTACAGGGCGTTGGTTTGCATGGGGATGAAGCTGGGCACATTTGCTTCTTTTTGAACATTTTCTTTAAACCACTTGATGACTTTTTGCAAGGTGGGGGAAGAGCAGGGCATCGATCAGGGTCGTTGCAACATTGCGGAGGTGATAAGGGGCAGGTCGGACCCTGTGGGCATTTTATAATTTTTGTAAAGCAAGGTGCAGGGCTCGGTGGGTTGTGTTGGCATGGCGGTGGTGAACACGGTGGTGAGTGTGGGCACGTCTGTGGTGGGCTCGGCGGTGGTAGGCACGGCGGTGGTGGGCACGGCGGTGGTGGGCACGGCTGTGGTGGGCACGGCGGTGGTGGGCACGGCGGTGGTAGGACCGGTGGTGGTGGGCACGGTGGTGGTGGGCTAGGAGGGCACTCCTCCGGGGGAGTATACGGTGGTGGGCAAGGTAGAGTCGATGGGCAAGGTGGTAAGTGTGAACATGGAGGGCCCGGCTTCTTTGGTGGTGGTGGAGCTGGCGCTGGCGGACAGAAACACGGCTGTTGAAATGCTGCTGGGTCAGGTGGAGTGGTATGACTTGCAGGCGGACACGCCACGATGTGAATGTGGGGGCACGATGGATGCGAAGGACAACGGGCTGGCTTTATACAGGGAGGGGGTGAAGGAGGCTGTATGCAGCAAGGCGGTGGGGAAGGTGGACAGGGTCGTGGCTTCCTACAGCAAGGTGGAGTTGGTGGGGGACAGGTCGGTGGCTTTTTAAGTGGACATGGTGGAGAATGGGGACAACTCGGAGGCTTCGGCGGACATGGTAGCTTCCTACAGCAAGGCGGAGTTGGTGGTGGACTGCAAGGCGGGCTTTCCGGCGGACATGGTGGAGAATGGGGACAACTCGGTGGCGGTGGACATGGTGGCTCTTTCGGCGGACATGGTGGAGAATGGGGACAACTCGGTGGCGGTGGACATGGTGGCTCTTTCGGCGGACATGGTGGCTGCCTACAGCAAGGTGGAGTTCGTGGTGGACTGCTAGGCGGGCTTTCCGGTGGACATGGTGGAGAATGGGGACAACTCGGTGGCTTTTCCGGCGGACATGGTGGAGAATGGGGACAACTCGGTGGCTTTTTCGGCGGACATGGTGGAGAATGGGGACAACTTGGTGGCTTTTTCGGTGGACATGGTGGCTTTTTCCGTGGACATGGAGGCGATGGACAAGGAGGTGTCGGTGGCGTTCTCGGAGTAGGTGGACAGCTTGGTGGTTTCTTTTTCGGTGGACATGGAGACGGCGGAGGGCAAGGTGGTTTTTTTTTCGGCGGACATGGAGGTGACGGAGGGCATGGTGGTTTCATTTTCGGCGGACATGGAGGTGACGGAGGGCAAGGTGTTTTTTTTTTCGGTGGACATGGAGGTGACGGAGGGCATGGTGGTTTCATTTTCGGCGGACATGGAGGCGACGGAGGGCATGGTGGTTTCATTTTCGGCGGACATGGAGGCGACGGAGGGCATGGTGGCGATGGAGGGCAAGGGGGTTTCTTTCTTGCCGGACATGGAGGCGACAGAGGGCATGGTGGCGACGGAGGGCAAGGGGGTTTCTTTTTCGGCGGACATGGAGGCGATGGAGGGCAAGGTGGCGATGGAGGGCAAGGGGGTTTCTTTTTTGGCGGACATGGAGGCGATGGAGGGCAAGGGGGCTTCTTTCTTGGCGGACATGGAGGCGACAGAGGGCATGGTGGCGACGGAGGGCAAGGGGGTTTCTTTTTTGGCGGACATGGAGGCGACGGAGGGCAAGGGGGCTTCTTTCTTGGCGGACATGGAGGGGACGGAGGACAAGGTGGTTTCTTTCTTGGCGGACATGGAGGGGTGGAAGGACAAGTTATAGGGCACGAGGGAGTCTTTGGTGGGCACGGTGGTGAGTGGGGGCATGACGGAGGCTTGGGACACGGCGAAGGCTTCTTACAAACCTTAGGAGTAGGAGGACCAGAGGCAGGAGACTTCGAACGCGACGACGGACATCCCGGTAGACATGGTGGACATGGCGGCGGACATGGTGGACATGGCGGCGGACATGACGGCGGATTTGGTGGACATGGCGGCGGATTTGGTGGACATGGCGGCGGATTTTCGCAAGACTGTTTAGACTCCGAGCAAGGCGGCTTCTTCATCTGCTCACACGAATCCCTGCAAGGGGCGCGCGGGATCTCACAAACGAGCCGTGTATTCACTTTTGCATGCTTAGGACAACAAGCAGGGCCCTTTTTCTTACATACGTCGCAACCACTTCCTTTGATTGCCAATATGCCTTCGGGCACCCTAGTGCTTAATTGCTTTGCTAGCGTATTGTTCATTGTATCGCAGTCAGGCAGAGACACATGCTTTTTGCAGACTCGTTTTTTTTTTTTAGGCTCTAATGGCCTGCAACAAGGCTTAATTTGCTTCGGGCACCAAGTTTGCGGCGTACTCGGCTCGAGCTTTACAGCACTCTCACAACTCGCCACAGTCGACGGCCCATCGAAGTCCGGATTAGGGCAAGTCCATTGGGACTTCATACTCGCTGCGTATATCTTCCTTCTTTTAAAAACTTCGATGGAATCCTTGGGTACTACTCTTCTATTAGGATCGGAGATTTTCCCATCATTTTTCTTGTTTTTTTTGTTGTTTTTACCGTTTTCTTGGACTTTATAGCACTGGCTACAAGACGACGCGCCGCACGACGAAACGATGGCTGACGTTTGGAACTCTTCGAAAATATTAGGACAGGACTTTGTTCCATCTCCCTGATTGTGGTAGCTAGATCTGGAGTGCTCTGAGGAGCACTTAAGCTGTGAATCGCTTACGCACCAGGAGTATAAGTCGATACCCAGAGGCGTCCAATGCCGATAGTATTCTTGTAAGTAGCTCTCAGCAAATTCGCATTTCTTCGTGCGGGGTTTCAAAAGGATATGATCTGATTCTTCATCGGAAAAGTCATCTTGGATCTTCAAGCTGCAATTAGTAAAATATCGTTTGTAATTTTAATAAAAATCCGGAGTCAAACGTATCTGTTTGATTTATGCTAACACGTGTGACTCCGGATTTTTAATTTGTCTATCTGTGATGGCTTGTTTCATAGCCAATAATCAGGGGACGATCAAGACACTTCCAACGACACCGATATTCATTTGTCCAATTGTGACGAGTAGTTTAGAAGATATGAGGGAACACATGAACATACATACATACCTAGCGGTCAAAATTAGTGACGACACGGTTGGCGCAGTGGCTGAGCGATGGACTGCTGCGCAACGTGTCGCGGGTTCGATCCCCGCACGGAACAAATATTTGTATGATCTGCAAGTAGTTGTTCCGGGTCTGGGTGTTAGTGTATGTGAGTCTCTATGTTTGTAAACGCACCCACGATACAGGAAGAAATTCTTAGTGTGGGGCAACGTTTTTAAAAAAAAAAAAAAAAAAAAATCATAACCCTCTTTTTTGCTTCGCCGCAGTCCGGTAAAAACATAACTTATGTAAAGTCTACTCTTAACACTTACATTGGTTTCCGTACTTGGCTCAACTCTCTATGCGTGATAATTCCAACTCCGACTACATCACACCTCTTCGGTATGTACACATTACTGCCTTGTACCACCACATCTCGGAGCGATGGCTTGTTAATCGTCGTCTTTAAAACGTCCTCTACACATTTTTTACTCTCCTTCACACTAACAGTAACTTTTATCTTATTTTGTTTATGATCACCTATGTTCAAGTTACGACTTGCTTTGTCCTTCTTCAAGTCACTGTCAGTCTCATATTCTACAATTTTAAAAACCTCTTCGTCACTAGACTGGTTCGTAGTACGTTTGTTGATTTCATCATTACTAGAATCAAGAAAGAATCCTTTCGGTATGTCAATCCTTAGATATTCTGAACTTTCTTCCTTATTCAGTTTACGGAAATTCTTTGAATGTAATACAACCTCTATTTTATGTGAAAATGCTTTAGATTTGTCTATAAACCATTTCTGATCAGAGATTCTAACTTCCATGTTATCTTTCCTGTCTTCATCTGATGTACAGGTCAGCTGTAGCTTTATTTGCTTAACTGGCAGCTTTACATTCGGTTTGTCTGTAATAGTTTTTGGAATCATCCAGGCTTCTATATTTTGTTGCATAAAGTTAACATGCTGTCTTGTATAAGATTTGTATGATGACTGAACTGTCATTTGACTTTTTGATCTGAAGACTATGCTGGTATCTTTATAGATATTGTCCATCAATTCGAAGACAGTACTACTGCTTGGGGCATAAGTTTTGTTATTCCAACGGACTTTGACACTATTCCGTGAATCAATTGAAGGTGTAAGGAATTTCTTAAGCCATGCTTTCCTAACTATTTCTTCATAATCATCAGGCTTAATGTCTGGTTCTTTCTCAATATCTTCATAAACATTACCGCCAAGTATGTTTATGACTAGTCCATCCCTTACTTCACATCGTCCTGCAGTAACGCCTTTCTTAGCCTTAAAAGGCTTTTCTTTGGTCTTCTTTTTATTTTTAAAGAAGAAAAACTTTCTGCCTTCTTTCTTCTCATCTATTTCTGTTTTACTACTCGTCTTAACTTGTACTTTGGGTACCATAGTTTTCTTCGTGGATCCTTTCCTTGCGGAGTTATATGAAGGTTTCGGAGTGCAGCGTCTTCTATAATGATCTTCTTCCAAGTTGAATTTCTTCCCCCATAACTTAAACATACCTTTGACGCCTTGGCTTTCGCTGTCGTCATCAGCGGCTTTTGAAGACCACTCTGCACTACCCCTTTCCTTTTTGTTGCCAGTTACAGACCGTCTATAGTGTGAAGATCTGGGATTGTAAACAGTTTTGTCTCGACTGTACCTCGTTGTGAAGGGACTATAAGGTTTCGTGTTGGAGAAAGATCTTCCTTCTAAAGATGGTGGATCAGAATTTATTGAGACGTCCTTACGGCTCCGTGCGCTAACCTGACTCGAAACTTTATTGACAATAACAGCTTTCTTCTTGGAGTCATCCTTCTTAGCCAAACTTCGCCGTAAAGCTTCAAATCTTCGTTTCAACGTTGAAGTACTCTTTAGATCAGAAGTGTGTGAACTATGTTTTGAATCTTTAGACTTGGACTTGGCTGTAAATATATTTCGGTATTCCATCTCCAGTTTATTCTCCATAAGATCTTCGGCCTCTAAGGTCATACGGCTATTTCGTTCAGCACTGGGATTTTCAAGATTATGAACATGTTGTAGCAATGAATCTGAGGAAAACCTTTTTTCTGCTCGTTTATGTTTCGTTTCCGCAGCTTTACGTGAATCTACTGTGATCGTTTTCATCTCTTTCGGATCTTCCTGAATTATTATTATTGGTTGTACTATATCTTTTATTCTCACTTCAGATTTTGTTCCAATGTCCTTTTTGCTTGAATTTTCGACTTGTGTTGTTGTATTTGTTAAACTTTTCACAACAGAACTACTTCCTATTTCTATGGTTTTATTGAAAGTGGATTCTTTGTAGCTCGTCGATCCTGATATAGTCTGTATTATAGGGGACAGTTTTTCATTAATGACGCAACCTATATTATATTCTAATATTCCTCCCACGCACTTTGATGATGTTCTTTTATTTTCATAATAACTACTTGCCCGATGTTGCTTGGTTCTTTCTGAAGGAAAAAAAAGTCAGCTTATTGATATTTTGTTCAAAAATCGTCTATTGGATGGGTAGGATAGATCTTCAAGGGGATACGCTTACGAAATTCAAATTTTCTTAAGTTTCCTGAAATTTGCAGATCTTAAGAAAAAATGATTTCGCCGAAAACCCTGGTGCTTAAGCCTTAAGAGAGTTTAAGTCTGAAAGTGGGCAACGTCGCAAATAGATGTCAAACATTTCGCTGTTTTGATTAATTTGGGAATATTACTGTATGGAAATATGAAATAGGTAAATATTTGAGAGTTATTTGCGACGTTGCCATCTTTGAGCGTAAACGCTCTTAATGTGTGTCCAAACATAAAGCGATAATCGTGCTCGACGGCCGCGTTTTTATTGGATGACTACTGCGCGCGAACGCTTTTGTCTACCTGCCGCGCACAAACATGTTTACCTAAGTAGAGTGCGCCAGAAATGTATCCTGCAAACGCCGCGTGTTGCTGCCGAGCTCTTGCTGCTCAATCTTTGAAGACATCTTGAAGTATCCCACAGCAAGATTCCCTTCGTTCGTCGTATAGCAACGATGTCAGACTGTCAGTCCTCAGTGTCAGTCCTCAGTCAGCAGTGATAACTATCACTACTTGACAGTACAATAATCTAATTATCGACTAACTAGCTGCGCCCCGCGGTTTCACCCACGTAAGTCTCAATCCCGTCGGAATATCGGGATAAAAGGTATCCTATGTGTTAATCCAGGTTATAAACTATCTGTTAGCCAAATTTCATCCAAATCCGTTCAGCCGTTTTTGCGTGATTGAGTAACAAATATCCAAACACACAAACTTTCACATTTATAGTATTAGTAGGATTAACTAATTTTATTTGCCTTAGGCCGTTGTTTGTTTAATTCAAAACAATAAATGTAGACTGCAAGGTAGGTGGTTTGAAATAAAGCCCTAAAATCTCGGAAGCTTAAATTGACAGTTGTGTTACTGGAGAATTTATGTCTATTGAGCTGGTCAGTCATCACCAAACAATTCTACCATTATCAATCATAACTTACGTAAGAAGTACGCAGACAAATCCGAACTACCGACTCCCCTCTCGATTGTCTCTGGTAGATATATCCTTTTCACTTTCTTCCTCTGCAGTGCCTTCACACTGCCCACTCCTATATCAGTGAAGCTCCTTGATCTTTGGTACGCGTAGATTTGTTTAGGCGATCCGTAGTATCTGAGCTCTTGTCTCCTTCTAGGCGGTGCCAGATACCTACAAGTGCATATCAGGTTATCCCGTTTACTATCGTACTGGCAACCCACTTCTTGGGTTTTCTGGTCATATCTTGCACGATCGTGCAAATATTCTACGTCTCTTACGACCTTGGTGGCGTAGAATTGATATTCCCTATTTAATTCTGCGTTTAAATCAAGTTTTCTCACATAAACAGCTTTACTCTCTTTCATTTCTTCTTATTTATCATAATTTATTTTGTGCACTTGCATTTTTCTTTACTTTTATTGCGTTTTCGATTGTTTGATTGAAGTTTTATCTGCAATTTAATTTTATGAAAACGTTAACTTTTTAAGGAATGCAAATCAGGGATGAGTAGAAAAAGGCTAATGTGTTGTGTTTTGTGTAAATAATTTCATCACCACTGCTCTCAAAACGGTGAAGGAAAACATCGTGTGGAAACCGGCATGTCTTAGAACCGAAAATTCGAAGACGTGACATCTACCAACCCGCACTGGGCCCGCGTGGTGGATTACGGCCGACTCCCTCTCATAGAGAGGAGGCCTGTGTCCCAGCAGTGGGAACATTATAGGCTGATTATGTTATGTTATGTAATGTTGTTTAGTACTGTATTCTTAAACTATAATTGACATAAACATGTGGGTCTATTTTGGATTAAATCTCAGTTATGCCTATTCCCGGTTATAAATTTTTCTAAAACTAATATATTTGTAAATATTCTTGTTCTCACAGGCTTGAAGCTAAAAGCTTTCAATTTTATAACATCACTTTCGGAATAAAATTTTAACTGTGAATTTTAAAATTTTACAAAGAATTTTTTTCGGAATCTTTCCCTTTGTTAGATTTTATTGACATATATCTTATTGTTTTTGAGGTGACAGTTTTTGGGGCATCCTAAGACAAAGAAGAATTTATCATAGACTTCTGAGAAGGTCGTTCAATAAGACCAGTCTTTTATTTTTGAGGCTATTCATCATCATCATTTTAGCCGAAAGACGTCCATTGCTGGACGGATACTCCCAAATTGGGTACGTATTTAGACGTGATAATGTCTCCCCACTCGGTGTGCAGGTAGTAAGTTCATTTTTCTGACAAAATAGCTGTTACATTTAATTTATATTTTAATAACAAGTAACAATGTAGGTCCTCAATAGCCGACTTTACACGACACGCGCTTTCACTCGCGATCGGAGTGTGCATGATTGAACTCGAGAAAGCTTGCACGCGCAATCGTGTGTGATTGTTTTTATCACTTTTTATGTGCCTCGAATTATGTTCGAAGCGCACAGACTTGAACGCATGAAAGCGCGAGCGGGCGGCACGCGCGTGTTCTCGTTCTCTATCTTTACACGCGCGTTCTTTCTTGCGTGAAACGCCTTTCACGCGTGAAAGCGCGTGTCGTGTAAAGGCGGCTATTATGTTAGTAACAATATTTCTTAACAACTATGGTAGTAAACTTAACCTAACATTACCTATTAGATAAATGAATTGCTTCAAGCTCAACACTGATGTAGAAAGATTGCAGCAACGATTCACACACAAACAGTCCAGTCTGCTCGCGACTCATTGTAGCGGGCTGGCCCGCACCCGGCGCACCAGAGGCGCATCTTTTTCGTATCGTAGCATAAGACAAGTAATCGACAAAAGCATCAGCTAACATCCCTGATGCGCTACAGAAGCGACAGCCCGATCAATACCCGGAACTGTACGATGTTTACGCGTATCTATGATATGCTTACACCTTTTCGTAAGGATATAAACAAGATAGACTTTTGCTATAAATATTCTTCTGTCAAATTCAAATATATTTTTGACATTAGCAAAAAATATTTAATTTTTTTATTGTGTTTTATAGATTTTTTTTATGAATTTATTCAAGAACATTTGCTGGGTCGAAATATGAAAAGGAATATAATCGTTCCTACTCGTGGAGTAAGATCTTTTTTGTAGTTAATGTAATATAATGTTACTTTTGCACCATATTTTCGAGTTGGCAAACACATGAGGTCCACAGTGAGGTGTACAGATCCGATGAAATCACCGGGCCTAGCTCAGGTCAACTTGAGGCGAATCCCGCACGGGATGAGGGCAAAGATGTGAAACGAAATTCGCTCGCCCGGTTTCTGGCAACTAACTTGTTTGGAGGGTTGGCTAGATAAGAATAGTCTTTACTGTAGATTACTAAACTATTGGCAGGTGTTATTAAAGATTCGTAAAAAATACGGCATGGAAATAGTACCTACCTTAGTTGGGAGGTTGGGACAGGCAACTGAAGCAACACGGGTGGGCCGTATTCCTTCAGTTGCATGTTGCCAAGGGCCCCGGTGTCCCTTTCGGACTTTCCCGCAGCCCTGCCAGGATGGAAATAGTACCTACAGAATAAATTGAAGAATCATAAACTTGAAGCTACATTCTTTGGGTTTATGAGATCGCTTAATAATGAAAATCCTAACTAAATCCGAAATTGAGTTTGTTTGTTTGTTACGCTTTCACGCTAAAACGGCTGAATGGATTTTGATGAAACTTGGCACACGGGTAGACCATGACCTGGAATAGGACATACGATACTTTTTATCCCGATATTCTCACGGGATCGAGACTTACGCGGGTGAAACCGCGGGGCGCAGCTAGTTTATTTTTATACTCTACTCAGTTCGAACACATTCATGTTGTGCGCTTCAAATCGCTCTTTGGTATTTCATGCAAATTTGTTGTCATTTTCTTGACATAGAAGGGCACAAGGCACATATTGCGTGCGTGTGGTTCACATACAGAAGTAATTAGGAAGGTACAGGGAAGCGAGAGACGCGGGAAAGACGTGAACTGTTTTTTCTGGGAATCGTAATTTTGCCGTTTACCATAGTTCAGTAATCTAGGGGTAATCATTACAACCATGTCGAAACCCGTGCGGAATTCACCAGTGCTCCTGCTTATTCGTCGATATATATTATCGTGGACAAAGGCTTTAGAATTCCAATTGTCCTGTATTGCAAGTTCACACAAGAGTATATTCAAAAGATTTTTAAATACCAACTTTTGAGCCAAGATTGAAATCGTTGGAATACCAAAGATTTAAATGTTGGCTTAAACCCTCTTATGCAGTTAGTCGTCGCCTTAAGAATGAATAGTAATTGTAGGTATACAATGTACATAAGTCTTCTATAATTTCAGAACTTCATATGATATCGGGAGCTAGAATAAAACGCATCTGTATACACATAACAACTTATAAAAATCGCGAGTATTTCCCTGGAAACAAAATGGAAGAGAAAGCAAATAAAAAATGCTGCAGCAAGGGCCATCACAATAAGCATGTGTGTGCTATATGCCTGAACCCGAAAACAGAGGCCAATTGCAGCGAATATTGTAAAAAAGTACCTAAAAATTGTCCTATTTGTCAGAAAAGTAAAGATTGCAGTGAAAAGATGAAAGAAAGGGAAAGATTAGTAGCTGAAAAAGAAACGTTTTGTATGATGAGAAATAAGACTAGAGATCGGATGGATAAAAGTCCTGTCACACAACACAAGTCTTCAGATTGCAGTGAAATCGTGAAAGGAAGAATGGAAGTAGAAAAAGACAGACAGAAAAAAGATCCAAATGTTAAGACAGTGCAAACTTCGGATACAAACGTCGCCCAAGGCTTAACCCTCCTAAATGAAGTGTTAACAGTCTTCCAAAATAACAAAGTTGATATCAACAAAGAGAAAGTTAGATCTGGACTCTTAAAAGACGTCGCCGTTTCCACAACTGACAAAGAAGATGAAAGGAGTCCCAAAGACAAACCTAGATTGTCTGTTAGTACCTTCCAATATTCTATCGATGACAAGAAAAATGTCATGGAAAACGGAAAATTCACACTCGTGAACTGTTGCCAGCCAGTTTATCTGAAGACACAAAATGCACTAGACCTAATGAAGCATAAATCGTGTTCCATACCTCAAATGAAGTTGGAAGAATTGAAATACTCTTTAAAAGAGAAATCGAGGTCGAAAGACGCAATCGAGGAAGTTAACAGAATGTTCGCGACTGTCAGGAAAAGTAGTAAGAACTCGGACTACTCTAACCGCCCCATGGTTAGAAATGGACCAAGAGTACTGCCTTTAGTTAAAAGTAATCCAGAAAAAAGTCAGAATTACTTTGGAGATGCACACAACGATAGCTGCAAGTGCTGCCAAACTTGCATGTCCAGTGGAGACACTATCGCGAAAAACGAGTGTTACCATGATACAGAAAAAGAAAAGTGCGACAAATGTGTCTATATGCTGTGTTGCCATTATGAGAAGTCACATAAAATGCAGACCGGGGTGTTGTTTTGCGAGCACTGTAGGGATTTGAATGATGAACAGTGTTGCCAGAACTGTGTCGATGACAGTGGGTAGTTCTTTTGCAACTCAGAACAATGTTGGTGACAGATTTTAGTTTCTGAAGATTTTATTTTGATGGTAGTTACTGTCGTTGTTTTATTTGTTTTATTTTTGCCTTTGTTTTTAATAAAACTGATTATTTTTTAACAAAACACTGGGGTCTTACTACAAAATCTTTCAACGTGTGTCTAATGTCAATCTTACGTTAAACTCCATACATAAAGCTCAAACACACACTAGGCAGGTGCGGGTCGGGAGCGGGTCGGGTCTTTTTCTTCGTGGGAACCGCGCCGCGCTGTCATCGTGTTCATAAACAGCGTGGTCGCGGATCGGCAGCGGGTTCGTCGGGTCGGTCGGTCAGTTTAATAGTTGTTTGTTTAGCCTAAATGCCTTTTAGGCTAAACAACTAAGGGCGGCCGTACACGGACTACTTCAAGCAGTTGAGACCGACTGCTTGAAGCCGCGACCGCGCGGTGAACTATATAGTCATTCATTCGCTGCCGTACACGACTGCTCGACCAGTCGCGACCGCTTCAAGCCGTCAACTGCATGACGAGAAATATCATCGTGCCGTCGACCGCTCGCGAGCGGTGGCGAGGCATACACCGACTGCTCGAGCGGTTGACTGCGCTAGAGCAGTCGACAGCCTCTCCGACCTCGTCAGAATCCATGACTCGACTGCGGTAGAAAATCAACTGCTCGAGCGGTTGGTAGCGACAGCTCGAGCAGTCAACAACCGTGTGATACTCCCTGGCCGCGCCACAGTGGAAAATTAAAAAGACATGTTTCTAGATAATTTGTACGCTAAATGTACTATACGGTACGTGTAATGAAAATAATTGTACCTCAACGAATAATGAAATATAATGAAGTTTATGTGGCGCGGCTGAGGAGTATACTCCCTGGCCGCGCCACCATGGTTCTTGTAAACTACTAGGCGCACCCGAATATAGTAAACGCTAAATAAATGTACGCAATACGTACTCCTCCGTACGCTATAGAGAGATTCGGAAATTTAATTACATTAGAAATGATAGCCTTGCGTATGTGGCGCGGCTGGGGAGTATACTCCCTGGCCGCGCCACAAAGAGTTATTAGGCGTACCTGGGCATGGTATGCACTAAATAAATGTACGCAAAACGTACTCCTCCGTACGCTATAGAGAGATTCGAAAATTTAATTACTTTAGAAATGATAGCCTTGCGTATGTGGCGCGGCTGGGGAGTATACTCCCTGGCCGCGCCACAAAGAGTTATTAGGCGTACCTGGGCATGGTATGCACTAAATAAATGTACGCAAAACGTACTCCTCCGTACGCTATAGAGAGATTCGAAAATTTAATTACTTTAGAAATGATAGCCTTGCGTATGTGGCGCGGCTGGGAAGTATACTCCCTGGCCGCGCCACAAAGAGTTATTAGGCGTACCTGGGCATGTTATGCACTAAATAAATGTACGCAATATGTACTACCCAAAAGTGTAACAATATTACGGAAAAACGTAATATCTTAAGAGAAAACAGACAGCAGACTCAGCAGACTTGCTGATCTTTGTACTTACTAGATGTGGCCTACAATATTAGAAGTACAGTGAGATGGTTGCATAGAAGTGCTAGAAATATGCAACACAATACGAATGTAAATGCTTTACAAGAATAATTGACCTTCAAGAAGAAGATAAGAAGTTGGTAGGTACTTTTTATTAGGTACTGTCAGCAAAGAAAGTCGTTATCACTGCTACTTTAACATGACATCTAAAATTACACAAAAGAAAGTGTGCCGCGGCAGCGGCCGGCGAGTGCTTCTTCCAAGGTGGTCGCAGTTGCTTGTCTATTTAGTCATTTTTGGACAGAATTTCATAAAACTCTATACGATACCGTTATGCTAAAAAATATTTCTGTTTCGCACGCCATTACTGTTGTTATGTATGACACAGAGCCACAAGCGACAAAATTTAGAACTAAAATCTTTAATCTGATGTTACCTACCCACTATTTTTTGAAAGTTAAAACGTTAAAGTAAGTACCTAATATAACCACTATTTTATCGCAGTAGAATGTTGAAAAATGGAAATATTTCTGTAAACTTCAATATGTTTAAAAATAGCTTCTTGTTTCTATTAGGTTTGGTTTTAGTTGCCCTAATTTTGTTACTTCGACGTAACGCTCGCCGGCTGCTGCCGCGGCACCGCTCTCTTCGCTCGCTCGGCTCGCGCTTAGTTGGTCACAGTTCAAACCTTTTTTTTTTTTTTTTTTTTTTTTTTTTTTTTTTTTTTTTTTTTTTTTCCGGGGTGGAAAATCCTCATGGATGTCCTCCGCCCTGGGGCGGGCGGAGGGGTCTGTCAGACTCTTACTGACTAAAAACCACCCCGGTGTTCCGACTCACACCTACGCCGGGGGTCGCGGGAACGTGAAAATCTTCCGCAACCGTCACAGTTCAAACCTAACCTAACCTAATTGGTCGAAGTGCCCTAATAGTTATATTACTAGATTATTATAAAATTATGATTTAATAATTATTATTACATTAACGACAGTTGATTGTGAACATGTGGTTTTTTTTTCCTGTAAGAAGCATGCAAACAAGCATACACCATGCATGTAGCAAGAATGCAGCATGCAGCATTTAAGCGAGCATGCAAGCAAGTATGCAGCATACAAGCGAGCATGCAACAGGCAGCAGGCATGGTTTCTGTCACGGCTCCGGCGCTGCGGGGCTCCGGCGGTCTCACGCGAGCTTATCGTCGCAGATGGTTTAACGCTCACTACCGCAGCTTCGTCTTGCTGGCAGGCCTGGCCGGCCAGCCTCAGCCGCGGCGGCGAGCATTACAACCACCTGCTCTTCAAGTCGCGGGCCGCCTCGGCCCTCCGCGTCTACACGATTTTTAATTACACTCTAGGGGTAGGGCATACAAGACTGCGTGGAGTCAGATTTACAGCGATTCGTTTGTGTCACTAAAACCTAATACTTGTAAGAATGCGGTTGGTACAAATAGCTGCCCAACGGCAAGCGGCGTAAAGCCCCGCTGGTACAAAATCGTACCAGCGGGTTCGCGCGTTTCGCGCGGTTTAAATCTCTATTTCTACTTATAAAGAAGGGTTTTTATCGTCTGTGGCAATTTAAGTCTATGGGCAGATAGATATTCTAGTCGACTTACTCATTAAAAACCATAAGTTCTTTTTTTTTTTTTTTTTATTGTTGAAGTTTGACGCGTGTATCACGTCAAAATTGCCGTGACATCTGTTTATTTTTTTCTGTTAATGTCATAATCTCTTATTGTTGTTAGATTACTTACGTATTTATAATAAAACCTACAAAAATTTCATAAAAATCGATCCAGTAGTTTTAGAGATACGGTCAAAACAAAAAACAAAGCCCACTACGTAACATTCTCTATTTGTCAGTTCTATTTTAGTTACCCGCTTATTGTTTATACATAAGTATGTGGTCTATTTATTCAAGAACCCAAACCAATTAACGATAATGAAGTGCGTGTAGTATTTCTCAAGTGTTTATGCTTTTTGTGCGAGCACTGGCGCGCCGCGCGCCCGCCGCTCGGCGGGGGGGGGGCTCCGGTACCTGCGCCCATAACTAAGTTTCGATAGCGCGCAGCTTCAGAGGGCAAATGTTCTAAGACTAACAATTTTATTATAAATGAACATTCGGAATAATAAACCTTATATAAACATATGACTTTAGTTCATGCAAAATTATGAGATTAAATTATTTTATTACTCGATATTATGACAGAATAGTTTTAGAAGTAAAGATAATTATGTAAAACTAAATTCCGAATTTTTGAACATTATGTTTACTGAGGTTTATACCAAACGTGTTATGGATACTTATTTTCGGACAAACAATATTCGTTAAAAAATAATTCTACTGTTTGAAATATTTGTTAAATAAAAAAATGTATTTATAAAATTCATTGAATTGTGTTTCTGTGAAGTATGTTTCATTCAAGTAAATAGTCGTTAAAACAATAATATTCGAAATAAAAATACAAGGACCAAATATTATGGGAAACATTTTCTGTGAAACGAAATTCTATGAAATTTCTGTCTGAGAAACAAGGGAACACCGTTTTACAAAACGGCTAGCCGTTTCATAAAACAGCTCCATTATGTTAAACGACGCGGTGACGTATATCAGTGAAGCTGGTCAACGCATAAAGGTTATGTAAAGCAGCAGGAAATGAAACGTCAGATTGTAGATTTTAGTTCTAAATTTTGTCGCTTGTGGCTCTGTGTCATACATAACAACAGTAATGGCGTGCGAAACAGAAATATTTTTTAGCATAACGGTATCGTATAGAGTTTTATGAAATTCTGTCCAAAAATGACTAAATAGACAAGCAACTGCGACCACCTTGGAAGAAGCACTCGCCGGCCGCTGCCGCGGCACACTTTCTTTTGTGTAATTTTAGATGTCATGTTAAAGTAGCAGTGATAACGACTTTCTTTGCTGACGGTACCTAATAAAAAGTACCTACCAACTTCTTATCTTCTTCTTGAAGGTCAATTATTCTTGTAAAGCATTTACATTCGTATTGTGTTGCATATTTCTAGCACTTCTATGCAACCATCTCACTGTACTTCTAATATTGTAGGCCACATCTAGTAAGTACAAAGATCAGCAAGTCTGCTGAGTCTGCTGTCTGTTTTCTCTTAAGATATTACGTTTTTCCGTAATATTGTTACACTTTTGGGTAGTACATATTGCGTACATTTATTTAGTGCATAACATGCCCAGGTACGCCTAATAACTCTTTGTGGCGCGGCCAGGGAGTATACTCCCCAGCCGCGCCACATACGCAAGGCTATCATTTCTAAAGTAATTAAATTTTCGAATCTATCTATAGCGTACGGAGGAGTACGTTTTGCGTACATTTATTTAGTGCATACCATGCCCAGGTACGCCTAATAACTCTTTGTGGCGCGGCCAGGGAGTATACTCCCCAGCCGCGCCACATACGCAAGGCTATCATTTCTAAAGTAATTAAATTTTCGAATCTCGCTATAGCGTACGGAGGAGTACGTTTTGCGTACATTTATTTAGTGCATACCATGCCCAGGTACGCCTAATAACTCTTTGTGGCGCGGCCAGGGAGTATACTCCCCAGCCGCGCCACATACGCAAGGCTATCATTTCTAATGTAATTAAATTTCCGAATCTCTCTATAGCGTACGGAGGAGTACGTATTGCGTACATTTATTTAGCGATTACTATATTCGGGTGCGCCTAGTAGTTTACAAGAACCATGGTGGCGCGGCCAGGGAGTATACTCCTCAGCCGCGCCACATAAACTTCATTATATTTCATTATTCGTTGAGGTACAATTATTTTCATTACACGTACCGTATAGTACATTTAGCGTACAAATTATCTAGAAACATGTCTTTTTAATTTTCCACTGTGGCGCGGCCAGGGAGTATCACACCAACAACCGACCGCTCGAGCAGTCGACGCCGACCGCTCGAGCGGTCCGTGTACGTCGCTCAGCCGTTAACTGCTCGAGCAGTCCGTGTATGGCCGCCCTATGTATTAAACCCGGATTTGTGGTAATAAGGTGTTATTTCTCAATGTTGTCTAAAGCATGAATTTCGAAATATCGCTTTATAATTTTGTGACAACTCAAAGGAATGTAGACTCAACACAGTATCGACACTTCAAAACTGAGCTACGTTTTCCTATAAAGCGGTGGCCGCCACATATCATCCGCAATTTACCGGCGAATGACGTCACGGAAACGTTATTACTGTATGCGTTTTCCTAGAAAGCATTTTTTTCCGCAGCCATGATTTTCATGACAGCCGTAACTGCGGCCGTTATGTGGCGGCACCGCTCTTCAAAGAAACCGTAGCTTAACAGAATGTAGAAATGTAGGTATTATTGATACAATCTAAAATAAAATTAAATAGCTATAAAATAAGGAATAGTTTATTGTTAAATATCTTAAAATTCTTCACAAATTATTATAAATTAGAAGTAAAAACTCTCGGATGAAAACTTCTTGTCGCCTCTGAAACACATTAAAATAATGACATTCTTACAGTGAGGACTACCAAACTGAACTTCGACAAAGGGTACTACGTCATGATTTTACTTCGTTCGACATTACGGAACTCCGACACGTCTTTACTTCGATAATACTTTAGTTCGACATGCCTGTCCGACACTACTCTACTCCGACAAAACTAGCGGAGTAGAGTATGTCGAAATTGAATGATGTCGAACTAGCATTATTGTCGAAGTAGTATGTCGTCGAAGTCACATCATTTCGTAGTTCAGTCATGTCGAAGAAACGTTTTGTCGGAGTAGAGTAGTGTCAGACTTAAAGCATGTCGAACTAAAGTATTGTCGAAGTAAAGACGTGTCGGAGTTCCATAATGTCGAAGTAAAATCATGTCGTAGTACCGTTTGTCGAAGTTCAGTTTGGTAGTCCACAATGAGATCCAAAGGTTGGGTTTTGTGCAGAAGTACGTTACATATATTAGGTCTTTACCTATGAAATTGCCGTTTTGTATGAAAAAATTTAAACGAATTTTTTTCATGTATTTTTTATTTGTATTAATCGAAGTAATCACCCATGCAATCAATGCATCTTTGCCAACGCAGTGGCAGTTTATTGATGCCCTTCTTAATGAAATCAGCTGGACGGGAGGCAACAAATTCTTCAAAGGCATTTTGTACTGCCTCTCGGGTATTGATTTTTTTTCCCGCCAAGAAGTTATCCAAATTCTGGAAAAAGTAGTAGTCTGTAGGCGCAAGGTCTGGTGAGTAGGGCGGATGACAGAGAGCTTCCAACCCCAGTTCTTGCAACTTGGAGACCGTCTGCTGTGCAGTATGAGGTCGCGCGTTGTCGTGCAGGAGCAGCGGAGACGAGCGATTGACCAATGATGGTTGGAGATGTGCCAGCTTCTCCATTATTGTGATCAGTTCTTCACAGTACACATCTGCAGTAATGCTCACCCCGTTTGGTAAGAAGCTGTGATAAATCACACCGGCGCTAGACCACCAAACAGTGACCATCACTTTTCTAGGGGTAAGTTTTCATTTAGAGCATTGTTTAGGTACTGAACCAGGATCCAACCAACTTGCTGAGCGCTTGCGGTTATCAAACAGAATCCATTTTTCATCGCAGGTAACAATGCGGTTCAAAATTCCTTCATTTGCGTGTCTGTTGAGCAGTGCAAGGCACGCCTCGACGCGTACTTCGCGCTGGCGATCATTGAGTTCGTGGGGCACCCATTTGTCAAGCTTTTTTACCTAACCAATTTGACGCAAATGGACCAATATTGTTTTGACGCTAACGTCGAAAGCTGCTGCTAATTCAGCCGTAGATTGTGTATCATCAGCTTCCACAATCGCCTTTAATTCGTCATTGTCGACCAAAGTCTTTGGACGACCGCGAGGTTCATTTTTCAGGTCGAAATTTCCAGGACGGAAGCGAGCAAACCAATAACAGGTGGTGCGTTGGTTTGTAGTGTTAGCTCCGTAAACGTCGTTAATGATGCGTGCCACTTGTGCCGCGTTGGTGCCACGACGGTACTCATATTCCATAATTACTCGAATTTTTAACGTATCCATGATGACGAAAATGATTGAAATGCGATGAAAATGTAACACTAATCATTGAACAAATGACTTCTTTTGAAAAAAGAATTCCATGTTTTTAAAATAAAATTAATTTGAAATTAGAATTCTTAGCCAAATAAAAATTATTTTGATTTGAAATGGCCAGTACTGCAGAACGGCAATTTCATAGGTAAAGACCTATTATAAAATAAGCACCCTATAGTCACAGAGCACGAAGACACCTCGGCGGCCACTGTAAGGCGCGATACATACACAAGAGGCGAGTGTCGCTCCTATTTTTCTTATGAAATGTGAAAGGAGCTGTGCAACGCCGGCGCCACACCGACTGAGGGGCGTTCCGGTTTTCCGAATAAAAAGTGACGATCACGTATACGCGTGAGGAGAATTTGGTTAGGCCGCGTCCTGTTTAAAAACGATCATCACGCCATTAAGCGATCGGCCGAGCACATATTTCACTTTTCGTTCGGAAAACCGGAAAGCGCCCTCTGTCGGCGCAACCACGCGTATTCACCGAACAAAAAGTTTGAACGCATGTGTACCTATTCACGCGATAATCGCTGTTAAAATAGGACGACAGGTTGTATAAGGTACAAATTAAATTAGCGCAACTTCATAGACGTGATGGCTGATAATTTCAAGTACCTAACTACAGCTGATTAAGGGGTTAACGACGTCATAAGCCTAGCCTTATCCCAACTATGTTGGGGTCGGCTTCCAGTCTAACCGGATGCAGCCACCACCAGTCTTAATTTACATGGAGCGACTGCCTATCTGACCCTCACAACCCAGTTAATAATGGGTGATACGACCGCTGCCGCTGGTGGTAACGATGGGAATGATGCGTATAGAAAATTAACTAACTTATTATTTTCACCATACTTGCTTCTGCTCCTGTCTATTTGATCGCTGTGAGCTCGGTCCCACATCCGTGACGTATTCCTGCTGCTTGATAAAAATACATTATTATTATTATGATACTACTAGCTTCCGCCCGCGGCTTCGCCCGCGTGTTATGTCCATAAAAAGAAGCCTATGTCCTTCCCCGGGACGCCATCTATCTCCATGCCAAATTTTATCGAAATCCGTTCAGTGGTTTACGCGTGAAAAGGTAAGATACAGACAGACAGACAGAGTTACTCAAAAAAATTCTATCCCTCAGACCAAATAAAATACCAATACATAGGAAGCACTGTCACTGCCAGGGTTGCGGAATAGTCCGAAAGGGATACCGGGACCCTGGCAACAGGCAACTGAAGGAACACGGGTGGGTTTTAGTCAGTAAGAGTCTGACACGCCCTTCCGCTCCGCCCAGAGCGGGAGAAGTCATTTGATGATTTCCCACCCAAAAAAAAGAAAAAAGGAAGCACTGTCAACAGTGACGTGAGGCCGGTTTCGTAAACATGTGTGCACTTAGCGAGGTGTAGTTTAATTGTAAATGTGTGCGTGTATGCACAGAGCGGAGGTGTCGTTTTGGCATGCTTCACTGTATTGTTCGCAGCGCTATGTCTTAGTTTTTTATTTGGTCTAAGTTCTATCCGTAATGTCACCCAAGCTAAAGATATCATACTTACTCCCCTAAGCACAAATCGAAGAAAGGCTGCTCACGAACATTATGCTTCGAATTCGAATCAAACTCTTTAGCCAATACCATCTTCAACGTATTAGAAGAGTCCACGAACTTGCACATGCATTCATTCAAAGTTTGCATTTTGCCCAAGAATTCCTCTTTATCACATTTCTCCAAAGGATACTTTATTAATTTCTCTAGTTCTGCCGTTATCATTTGGCAGTTATTCTTCAAATCTGGCATGTCTGACCATTGGATTTCCGTGTTCGTTGATGCATGCTTCAGAATTTTTATTTTTGGTGTCACAGTTTCTATGATAAATTCACCATCTTCAATCATTTCGTCTGGCAGCTTATAGTACGGTTGTCTTATGCCGTATAAGGACATTTTAGGATTTTCTTCAGATAGGCCATCTTTTGTTTTGGCCATGACTAGCTTGAGGAGGTTCTCGAGACCAATTTTGTGGTAGTTTAGGAGATGTCTATCTAGGACTGTTATTCTGTAAAGAAGACTAAATCGATTTCTGGGAAATTATGTCTGTGTTGGAAAACTATGCATTATGTAACGGGTTAGCAGTAAATGAACAATGATACCTAATGCGGTTTCCATTAAATTTAAAAAGAGCAAAACAACTGTTTCAGCGTAATTACATTGAGAAATAAAATAAAAATTAAATTACATAGAAAACGTGCAAGTTTGCGCCTAGCCGTTGTGTTGCTTGTTTCACACTGAAACTGTATCAAAGTTTGCCAGCAATACAAGGTACATGTTGCTGCAATAACGCAGTGCAATTTTTGTTTACCAATGTAGAAGTACTATAGTATAGTGGTAAGTTGTGGTAAGTTTACCATGAATAAAAATGTTTTTGAATAAAAAAAATGTTTTTTACCGATCAGCATCAAACTTGCACATGTGACATCGAAATGTCTCTTTCTCATCTATCAGCTGGCTGGTGACATTGACATCAGCTACACGGGATATCGAGGGTTCTGCTCTAACAGGTTTTGGAGAGCATTCGGTCCTCATTGATGTGTCCTGGTGGAAAAAAATAATATAATTTAGTGCGACGAAGTTTTAGCCGCTATCCAGGGCCGGATTTAAAGGTGTGGAGGCGCTGGGGCAACCAAGAAGTGGAGGCCCCTAAAATTTTATGGAAAATACGCAAAAAAAAGGATTTAATTCGGCTTTCGGTATCAAAGTAATTCAACGTATCATTTTTAAGACCACCAACCCAGAACATGAAAAGAAAATTAAAAAAGCTTCCTTGAATGAATATTGTTTTTTATTTTTTTTAATCATATTGTCGAGGTATTTTGTGGAGGCCCGGGGCCCTGTTGCCCCGCCTTAAATCCGGCCCTGCCGCTATCAGTGTTGGCCCTAGGTTTGCGGCTACGGATTTATGAGTTGCAACATTTTACTTTCTTAGAAGACACTGCTACAATATAACGTTGCTAGTTTTATATTTTGACGGAATCAGAAATGAGCCACGGATACGAAAAACTTTACTTTGATCTGCCGACTATGTTGGGGTCGGATTCCAGGCTAACCGGATGCAGCTGAATACCAGTATTTTACATGAAGCGACTGCCTATCTGACCTCTACAACCCAGCATCTGGGTAATACGATACCCCGAAAGCCTGACAACCAGTCTTACCAAAAGACTGGTTGTCAGACTTTCGGGCTTTTGACTACCCGTAAAGACTGTCAAGGATCTTCGAATAACAACCGGAAATAACGGCTTAACGTGCTTTCCGAGGCACGGAGGAGGCTCGGTATGTAAAGATGGCCACCCATACACGGACCAACCGCGGCAAGCGAAGCTTAACGTGATGGATAGACCCGTGCGGCTTTTACTATTTAGCCACGAGCTCCTTGAGATATAATTATAATATTTTTAGACTCATCGATCATTGTGCCAAAACATTCATATATAAATGGTTGTACCCCACATTTGGCCAATTATGTTTAATACTTTATAATATTCAAAAAATAAACAAATGGGATACTATCAAGTATCATACTTACTGTAGCTCCTCCAGAGTTCATAATAGTAGCAGCACTAGTATCCAAGTCCTCCTCAGGGTGTGAGAACAGTGTTCTGCTCCGACAGATGCGCGCACGCAGCTTGTCTAGCAGCCGCGTCGCTGAAGATGTGCGGCCTAGCGATATACTCTTTAGTCCTAGCGCTGTGGGTAGTTGTAAAAACAGTACATAAAAATACACAGCCATATCGCAAAACAAGGTTTATCATTAGACCCAAGAGCTATTTTTTAATTTTGAACTTTATTCCGGCGAAATTAAAGTTCAAAAACAAAAAATGACGTAAAGGAATAAAGTACAAAATACACATTTTGATTAAATATTTCGCTCAATAATAAAAAATATTGAAAACCAAACTTTTGTCGCTGACTGCACTAAAGTAATGCCGGAGGCTTTGCATTGCGTTACGTCGCGGGCATGTGTTGCCATTAAAAGCAGCTGAGGGACTAGACAAATAGTATATTAAGCAATTAGTGAATAAAGAACGGATTTAAAGCGAGGGCCATAGATGAATCAGGAGCAAGTGAAGGATTCTAACGACTTGATTCAAGTGTTAGAATCCTGAAAGACGCGAGCGATTCATGGCCCTCGATGTAAATCCGTTTTATTCTAGAGTTGCATACTATACTTTATACCATGACTACGAGAAAAAGAACTTGCAACTTCGAGTATGTTGTTATGTCAATGTTATGCCTTGTTTTTATAGTTACTACACCGAAGCATAGAATACATACTCCATAATGTCGATGACTTCTTTTTCTTCGACAACTCAATAAAATAAGTTAGGAAAACAGACTCTGAAAATGTGCTCAGCTTGATTTTCATTTTTCCATTTACAAAACTCATCGTAGGCTTTGATGTAAACCAGCCGTGATTTGTTGGGTAGCAAGCTTTCTACTATATCGGCCGCCCTCTCTTTCATAAACTCAGGTGTTAACACATCTTCATCACTTGAATACATTTTCAATCGATTTAAGTAACACTAAACTTTTTGTTCGTACAACTTACAATATTTAAAATAGCGCCAATTTACTAATGACAGCAAAGAACACAAAATAGTTTTTGTTCTAATGCTAAACTCCTGTTCGAAAATCAAGTAGGAGTTTGTATAGCATTGAGATGGAGTTCGAATATATTGGTGTGTTCTAAATTCAAACACCAAAACAGTGATTAAAAGTGTAAAAAAGTAAAGTAAAAAAAGTAAAACTTTTTATTCACTGTTTTCAGTGAATAAAATAAGCTTTTTAGAGGGGGCATGGTATAAATGACATTCTATCAGCGATAACGATGATGGACAAGGCAAAAATGTATAGGACTGACATAAGCTATCGAAAAGCTTATGTCAATCCTGTTGAAAGTCATTGTAGAAATACGAAACGCTTTCGAAGCGATAGCCACTTGTCTAGGACCTCAGAGGCCCTAGATAAAGTGACATTCTATCAGCGATGACGATGATGGAAAAGGAAAAAATGTAAAAATGTGAAAAGCTTCTATCAAAGTCGTTGTAGAAATACGAAACGCTTTGGAAGCGATTGTCACTTGTCTAGGCCCTCGGGCCTCGGGTATTTTCACAACAGGTTCTGTAAAAACTATTGACTCCTTCCTTATTAAAGAAATACTTACATTTCGTGTCTTGATCAGTTTTGCTATTATACGTTGGGCTCAGTGAGGAGGCTCGGGGAAGCGTGCTGGACTTCTTCTGAAAAACACAATTTTATGTGTAGAATAAATTGAAAGCTACTTATTTTTGTTTATGAAGACAGGAACCTCTACTAAACGGTTAAAGACCAGTTTAAGGTTGAGGTTTGCCAGCGAGCCATTGGTCAAACTTGAGCTTTGCCAGCGAACAATAGAGGGCAGCATTATTGGAGTCAGATTAACGGACCGTGTTGGGTACACAGTGCTGCGCTCCAAAACACAATTTGCCGACTTCATACAAAAAGCAGTACCACTACCAACTGTCGATTGGCCTTCTAATGGCCGATAACAATTAAAATTCTATTGTGTCTCGTTAATGACAGGTGGTGGTTTAAGAGGGACTACTGGACCGGACATGTTTGCCGCATGTCGTATGAGTCATGGGCCAAATCTACTATAATGTCCCAGAAAATGAACCAGGAGAAGATGGCGGGGTGACCTTGATGCCTACAGACAGCATTCGTCCAGTTGATTGATTCTGGCGTGACTTTGCGGAAATCCATTATAAAATACAAAACACAAGCGGAATAAGTAAGCAAAGTAAGTAATAGTTAAGGGGAATAGGTTACTAAATATATCTACGTCTATTGTATTATTTTGCATTGGTCCACACTAGCTCAAGACAGAGAGAAATGGAAAAGAGAAAGAAAAACCTAGCCCTGCAGTGGGACAACATAGGCTCAAAGTAGAAAAACATAAAATAAAATAAGACAGGAAGATCATCTCGACTGTCGACGGCCCATAAATTTCGTAAGGGACAACATGTTTTTCAAGTACAATGTTAAGTTTGTTCTTGGCATAAATTCATCCCAAGTACGGATCCCTTCATTGTGCGTGGTTCGCCCGCACTTGGCCGGTTTTTAATATATCAACGGCCAAACCCTATAGAGCCACCCCCCTGGGGGTCACTAGACGCCCCCACTGGTTTGGAACCCCATGATCTAGCTGGAGGTCCCAAATACCTACGCTTGCCGATAAATAATTAGTTTTTGAAGTGAAAACTTCTTTAGGCGCTTTTAGGGTGAACAAAAATCATAGAACTCGCGTCATCGTCACCGTCACGCTTGAAGAAATGGTTTTAGCGCCATCTACCGTCTACCGTTTGAATTACGTTGAGGTTACGCATTGTTGCTTAGTTTTCACTTCATAGTCCCCATAGACTGCCCTGCATGTTTTTTTTTATTCTTACCGCTGTCAATTTGTTTGTCTTGCTGAGCACCGAGCAATTGTCCTTGGTATCATGATGCAGTTGTTTGTGCATCTTCAGAGCACTCTCGAATTGAGCCGTGAACGTGCAATGTGAGCAACTGAAACGTGAAATGAATAATATAAATAAACACATAATTAACATCAGGCCCATAATCCACAAAGTGATAGTCAGAGTTGTATGTCCGCACTGTCTTCTCATACCATTGTAATATGAAACCGTTTTATCCAATTATTTTTAAAAGAGTAACTAAAGTAAAGAGTTTCTTGCCGGCTCTTCTCCATAGGAAAAGACCAATTGGAACCGTGCACCTAGCTTCTGACGTATTGCCCATGTAGGCATATCACTACATAGTATAAAACAAAGTCGCTTTCTCTGTCCCTATATCCCTATGTATGCTTAAATCTTTAAAACTACGCAACGGATTTTGAAGCGGTTTTCACTAATGTATACAGTATGCAAGGGTAAACATCGTTGTCACTCAAACCATGGGTATTTGACTTAAATATAAAAATAAATGACCCAGTAACAACAAAAAAAAAACTTATTTTCATTAAAAGATTTAAAAAAGTAAATATCCGTCACTGTCCCGATACTCATGGATACGCGTTCGATAGCGCTGCGAAACAGCTGACGGCCGGTCATGTAACGTCCCGCGCGCCCCGCCCGCCCCCGCCAACCGCCGGCCGCGGCCGGTCGTTGCCCTTGCGTGTAAGGTGAAATATTCTTGTGGAAAAATGTAGATTTTCTCTAAAAAAAAAAGTTGTATTTTTCCATTGATTTTACGTTCTATAAATGAAACCAAACCACTGGTTTCAAGGATAACGGTGTTTACACTAACACCCTGTAGAGTGGTTTGCGAGGAAGGTTTTAGTATATAATAACCGACATCCACGCGGGCAAAGCCGCGGACATCAGCTAGTGTGAAATAAAATATTTTGATTATAATTTTGACACACATATCTCACCAGATAAGTTTATGTCCCATGTTATAGGAGGCCGAGTCTGCGAACCGACCATGACATCGAACCCTGACCCCGCGTCTAGCACTCGCTTTTGCTGCCAGTTGTCCATTAGACCAACCATCAACTCGAGATAATCTTGTAGTAATCATATTATATTCTGAAATTTCTCCGTAGCAGCCCGGATTTAGGATTTCTGCCCGGTTGATGGCAATAGGCTAGCCCCCTATTACATGGGACTTAAACGTATCTTGCAAAATTACACCTCTGCATAACCCTTCAGGGATTATAGGCGTGATGTCTATATAACTTAGCAGTCCTGAACTTCGCGCAGAGGGCTGCGTTGGTAGTAACATTTTATTGAAACCTAATGGTGACATGAGGCAAGTGTGAGTGAGAGGACATGCGCGACAGTTCGGAGACTCTATGTTTGGACCTGCCAAGTTATATCGGCCGTATTGTAAGATATGATCTTATGTGCTGTGCTGCGTAAGTGCGAACATCTTGCTGCAGGCGCTTGGCAAAATTTTTGAAGTGAAAACTTCTTTAGGCGCGTTGAGCACTTTTGGGTGACCAAAAATCATGGAACTCGCGTCATCGTCACGCTTGTAGTGATTTGTTTTTTAGCGCCATCTACCGTCTACCGTTTGAATTATGTTGAGGTTACGCATTTTTGCTTAGTTTTATCGGCAGTCCCGAAAGACTGCCGCGCATGTTTTTTGTTGGATATTTGGATGGCTAACACGCTTAAGCATGACGGCCCACCGTACTATAATAAGTGGTCAGGTCACACGTATTCTGTAAAAAAATTACCCTAGCCACCTCATCTGCCAAGCCTTTTCCCAACTATGTTGGGGTCGGCTTCCTGTCTAACCGGATGCAGCTGAATACCAGTATTTTACATGGAGCGACTGCCTATCTGACCTCCACAACCCAGTAACAGGGTAATACGATATCGCTTGGTAAGACTGGTTGTCAGACTTTCAGGCTTCTGACGACCCGTAACGACTGTCAAAGATCCACAAATGACAGCCGGGACCAACGGTTTAACGTGCTTTCCGAGGCACGGAGGAGTCACAATATGTAAAGAAGATCACCCATCCACGGACCAACCCCGGCAAGCGTAGCTTAACCTGATGGATCAACCCGTGCGGCTGTTATTACTTAGCCACGAGCTCCTCTTTCCCTAGCCACCTGTTACGGCTAACAAAATACAGCCCTGTTTTGAAGGATTGACGGACGGTTATGTACGCTTCGTGTTCATGACGCCGAAGCCGTACCGGAGCGGCGGCGGTGCGGCCCTGAACCGCAAGATGAAAAAAAAACAGAACATTTCCGTATGCAAATGTAAAATCTACGCAGCGCCGTTGATGCGCCGCTGCCGGTGGTGCAGCGCGGCGCATGGGCCATATTCATTTGCATAAAAATTATCGCTGCGTGCCTTCAAATTATCGCCGCGATGATATCGCCGTGTGGAGATTGATTCATAAAGTGACTATTGAATTTGATGGCACGGTTTTTTTTTTTTTTTTTTTGAGGGTGGGAAATCATCCAATGACTTCTCCCGCTCTGGGTGGAGCGGAAGGGCGTGTCAGACTTTTACTGACTAAAACCCACCCGTGTTCCTTCAGTTGCCTGTTGCCAAGGTCCCGGTATCCCTTTCGGACTAACCCGCAACCCTGGCAGGATGGCACGGTGAGCCTCGATGCGATTTTCTTAGCCGTGGAGATGGTGCCACAGCCTTACAGTCCATTAGACAGTTAAGTATATTACTTCTGATTTTGCATCACTGTCCAAAACACAGTGATCTCTATTTTGCAATAATAGGGCTCCGCTTATAAAAATAAACTAAACAAAATCAATTTTTAAAACTGGCCCAAAATGACACACTCGTCAACGAATGCCACACAATCAATCATTTATTTTAAGTATTTCAATCAACTTTGGATCATAACATTAAAACTGAACATTAATAATTACTTACGAATGGGTCATTATAAATAAATATTTAAATATTGAAAATATTTGTAAATGTTCAAATTAATGATAGCTACGACAGCAGTGTCAAAGTGTCAACGAAAGGAGGACAGAATAAAAAATATGACATGTTCTCTATGACGTGCTATCAAAGAGTTCGAACATAATTGAAGTGGTCAAGTGTGAAAAACTTACCTTATTTCCACAAAACCGTGATGTTTTCATTTCCAGCACGCGTAGCATGACCACGATAGAAACGGGTTTTGTCGACGGAAGAATAGACAAAATGTCAGATAAACAATCACAATCTATTCTTCCGTCGCGTCGTACCCGTTTCTACCATCATATGCCTAGCCTTTTCCCAACTACATTATGTTGGGGTCGGCTTAAAACCCGTTTCTACC
Organism: Lithophane semibrunnea; assembly: GCA_947363905.1. Classification (NCBI taxonomy): domain Eukaryota; kingdom Metazoa; phylum Arthropoda; class Insecta; order Lepidoptera; family Noctuidae; genus Lithophane; species Lithophane semibrunnea. The sequence goes on along the minus strand of OX376216.1, from coordinate 4,410,896 downwards.
GTGGTCCTATTACGCGTGCTGGGCAAATCAATCAATCAATCAATCAATTCATTTATTTCCAGGTAAATAACACCCATTGCCAGACATAAAATAATAGAAATCACAATAGAATAAAAACAAATAAAATCAAACATTAAATTAAATCCGATTAAATAAAATCAAATCAAAATAAATCAATAAAAACAAATCAAATTAAAATAAAATAAATACATAATCAAAACGTTAAAATAAATTATAAAATAATTAATTGAACCACATAATTAATAAATTAATAAAATTAAAAATTTTAAAATAAATATAGGTATATATACTTACTCCTAATAATACTCCCGCCTCTGAGTCATTTGTTTGTTTGTCATTACATTAACCATATAACAATGGTTAATGTACTGACAATCAAACCTGTTCGCAAATACGCTCAGGATGGTGTTGGAGGCGCCCCGGAGCCTGCGCCCCAGAGATGTGCACCGCTTTCGCATCGTCGTGTAGAAACAGTCGACACGGGCGTCGGCGAACATCCCCGACGCGCTACAGTGCCGGGGCAGCCCCAACAACACCCTGAACGCATTATTATACTGGACCCGGAGAGCGTTGTAGTGCTTCTGGGTGTATGACACCCACAGGCTGGCCGCATATAGGGACGTACAAAACGCTCTGAAAAGAGTTATTTTAACAGCCCCCGAGCAACGAACAAACCGGCGGGCGATCATATTGGCCCTTACAGACAACGCCCTCCGCTCCCTATCGATGTCCGCATCGTCTCTCAGGTCAGAGGTCACGATATGACCGAGATATTTGAACTGTTCAACTCTTTTCAACTTGACTCCGTTCAATGTAGTAGGTGGAACAGAATCCGGGCATCTCCGACCCCTGGCCCGAAAGACCATGCATTCACTCTTTATAGCGTTATAGAGCAAACCGTGATCCAGCGCATAACGCTCGCAGATGCCAAGCAACCTGGACAGACCACAAACCGAGGCGCTCAGCAGCACCATGTCGTCCGCATAACTAATATTGTTGACACAAACACCGTCAATATGGCAGCCGACACGGGTGCTGCTGAGCTCCTCTATCAGTGCGTTCACGTACAGGTTGAAGAGCTTCGGCGAGGTCAGCCCTCCCTGCCTCACCCCGCACTCCAACCTGTATGGCTCCGACAGAGCACCCGACCATCGAACGACGTTGACCTGGTTAAGATACCAGTACTTGAAAATTTCTATAAGTTCGAGAGGCATAGAGATTTTATTCAGTTTTTGCCATAAAATGTCATAGCTAACCAGGTCGAATGCCCTGGAGAGGTCGAGAAAACAGGCATAAATAGGTGTGCTCCTATCGGAGTAGTACTTGACAGTTTGCTTCAAACACAAGATCGCTGACTCAGTAGACAGTCCCGGTTTAAAGCCAAATTGATTGTCATGAGTGTTTACATACCGGTCAAGCTGTGTATTAAGCAAACTGTCAAGAACCTTAGCAAGCACTGTGGCTAGTGAGATTGGCCTGTAGTTGCTCGTGTCGCTCAGGTCACCGGTTTTACTCTTCACAATTGGTACCACCACGGTCCTCATCATCTCTGCTGGTAAGTAAGCATGTTCTATACAAAATTTATAAAACATGGCAAGAACTCTGGACAGGTGGACGCCGGCATGCTTTAGATGCTCAATGCTCAGGCTGTCATGGCCAGGAGACTTACCACGCGACATTGATTTTATAACTCCCCGAACATCCTTCGCTGTGAATCTGGTGTTTATCTCCTGTCCATGAGACCCCTCCACACTGAATGACCGTGATGGTCCCAATGGCGATTTTACCATAAACTGATCCTTAAATAACTCCGCAATACATTTCGGTTCACTCACACCGTTGACGCTCACGGGTAAGCCCGGCTTATTATTTAGCCTACTCGTCGTTTTCCAAAAGTTACGAAAGTCATGCTTCGAATGGTGAGAAGCGAGGATATCCATCTTTATCTGTTCCCTATTATTTTGGCACCACTTTAGGCGTGATTTAAAGATTCTACGACTCTCCCGCATCTCCTCCCAAACACGTCCTTCACTCGGTTTACCCCACAGTACCCATTCCACAAATTTACACCGAGCTACCCCGTGAGCGTCCCGCACGTGCTTGTTCCATCCGATCACCGGTTGTTTTTTCCTCGGTTTAACAATAGTATGACTCTCAGAGGCGGCTGTACACAATGCATTAACAATCTTATGATACATACTGTCGATTATACGCAAGTGGTCACGGTTATCACAACATTTATCACTACAGTTACTGAATTCAGGCGGAAAATCAATTTCTTTTAAACTATTATTACACAATTTACTATATAAATCTATTTGTTTGACGTTTCTATCCCCCCATTTTATTTCATTACATTTAAAATTGTCTTGCAAAATCTTTGGTTTTACATTATTTACATTACATTTAATAATGAGTGGCAAGTGGTCCGACCACACCGGATCATACTTGATGTGTGTATCGACCACCGTTTGAAAGGCCGAATCAGTTACAACACAGTGGTCTAACCATCTTAGCGCACCATTAGCGTCACTTATAAAACTATATGTGTCAGATAATAAACCTAACTTAATTATATCGGCACATTTCCAATCCAAATCGTTACAAAAATTTGAAAGTTCATAATAAAATTGCTCACCCGGGTGGGCGTTGAAGTCACCGAGCATGTAAACACACTCAATACCTTCATCGCCCACTACTGCACTCAGCGTCCCCAAACAATCCGCAAACTCGACTAGATTCGCCGTGTTATCAGTCGGCATGTACACACTGAACACTAAGAATGACCTTTGCCCTACCACAACTTTAATACCGCACACTCGAGTATTATCACATCGCACTACAGAAACATTATTAAAGATTTTCTTATTCCACAACAATGCAACTCCACCCCACGGTCGTCCTGAGATCATCCCCTTTGACGTGTCCATGGGTGATACACCCGTATAAGCGAAGTCATCATCTATACAACTCAGGAAATGAATGTCGTGCGGCAGTAGCCAATGTTCTTGCAAGGCAATTATGTGGGATGTTCGACATAGCTGCCGTACATCATCTACTGACCGTTTCACATTCTTACAGTTGAAACTTACAAAGTTGTATAATTCCTTATTTGCCATATTCATTTTAATTTTTGATCGGCCGACACAGTATAATTACCGTTCGTATTCCTTGGTCGAAAATTTATATATCGTCTAAATATGACTCCTTCTGGCCATAAATTACTATCTAAGAAAATAGATAGCTTCAGCTCCGATACAAAAAACTTAAAAGCTTTATGATCCTTCTCTTGTTTTATCGTAATTTCTTCCAAAGTTATCCTCTCCTTCGTCTTTCTGTATCCATGTGAATCTTTGTTATAAATATCGGAACTCTTTTATCAGCAGCTTTGAAGCCCCCTTCCATATCTCTCGAAATCCCGGATTTCCCATGATAACGGTAATTAAATTTCTTGCGTCTCGATACGGTCTTCCAGCCTTCATTATCATTCTCGATCGGTTCAGAATCACCTACTGTGTTTACTGCGCTGTGGCAAAGCCTCGGATTTTTCTAGTTCAAAATACTTACAGATTGCAGCTATGGAATGTGGAAGTAACCAAATCATTGTTATAAAACTGTCTTGTCATGCAACTCCTTTCTTTTCGCCGTTAGCCGTGACATTTTACCCGACAGCGCGGAGATGTAGTGGCAAGGCATTGTAAGGTAACGAGTTGGAAATATGTACCCTTTTTTTACATAACATCACGTCTTTATTCCGCAAAGGGTTAGGCAGAGGTTTACCTATGGTACATCCTCATGACTCATGTGGCCAGTTTGTCACACATTGCGTAACACACTTACAATTAATGACAGTTCAACAACATTCAGTGCGTTATTAACGTTGTTGAGCAGGCAAATTTTTCGAACATAATGAAGCAATAGATTAGCATTTGAGAGGTCTATGGAACAGGGTTTAAAGTTCACTCATCCTCTATAGAAAACGGAGGATCCTCCGACCAGACGGGTGTTGTGTTGGATTCTTGTATATTTATGTCCATCGCGCGGTAAACTCTAATAGCGTGATGCAGGATTTATGTGACGTCAGGATTTTTGTGTGACGTCAGGTCTTTGATGCGTAGTTCGCACGTGGCGATGTAGATGCCGCCACAGCAATATCCTTCAAAATCATTTAGATTGTGATTGAAAATGTGGGTCAAAGGTGCAATTAGGGACCCGGTAATCAATAGCGCTTGACCAACGAGTCTAGTGCAAGCAATACTACACAGCGTGGGGTCCGGGGTTCGATCCCCAAGTCTAAGTAATGAAAACTGGTCATAAAATCAATTACTTTATTATAATACTGTGGTCACAGTCTTCATAAAGCCTCTTATCAAAATGTAACTAAGCATGTAAAATTAAGCCTTTCACTATCTTATCTTGTACACACGGCTACACATCAAGCTATACTTACATTTCCAGTTTATGCTGATCTCGCATTATATAGGATTTCCGTACAATGCGAGGTCAGCTTATACTGGAAATTATAGCTTGATGTGTAGCCGTGTGTACACTGAAATTACATCACAGGGTGAATTACACCAAATCCTATGGCAACAGTAGGTGCATTGACACTATCTTATATGAGCTCTTGAAGGGCCTACCCTACCTCAGCTCAAATTCACTTTTTATCTCGCTCACACCATACTACTCGCGGTCTGAGTGAGAGCGAGACGGAGTGGGGTTCTTGCGGCTCCAAGCGTCGAATAGTTTATTTAATTGCTTTTTACATAATGGTAATTAAAAGGTAAATAATGGTAATTAAAAAAAAAAACATAAGACCTGCTTTATAGTTACTTCAGTTATCATGCAAAGTTTCATGATCTAATTTGAAGTGTTTTTTTTAATACCAGCGGTTTAAAGTTCGGTTTAGAGTAGAGGTATGTACCTACTTAACTATTGAATTACGTTTTTAAATTAAATTAAATCTCAATTTGAATTACGATGACACTATGTTCGATAGACGCACCGGTATCTTAAAAAACGCTGGTTTACAAATAATATTTAAGAATATAAAAGACATGATGATCTCCATACAATCCTCAATAAATAGTTACATTGAAGATACTTTGACCTATACACCTGTTGACCCTAACCATCAAATGACCCAAAATGACCCTATACTACAGACAAATTTTAATGACGCGGGTGAAGTTATCGACTATCGCAATAATATGACATTTCGTTAATACAATAAATATTCTTTATCAAAATATACAAAGTATAAAAACCAAACGACATTTAATAGAATCATTAAAATACGATAGTAATGACATAGAAGCTTTTTGCTTGTCAGAAACATGGATATCAGAAACAAAAAAAGATTTGCTACGACTAGAGGAATATAACCTAGCAACCGCCTTCTGCCGCAACCAATATGCGGGCGGAGGCGTATGTATATTCCTTAAAGAAAATTTAAATTTCAATGAAAGGCAAGATATTAAGGACTTGGCAGTTGAATTCATATTTGAAACTTGTGCAGTTGAAATACCCCATTTAAACACTTTATTAATAGTAGTATATTGGCCACAATGTAATAGGGAAACCGAAATATTCTTTGGTTGTCTAGAGAAACTCTTACAAAAAATTAATTTAAAAGACAGTAAGAAACAAATTATAATCGGTGGAGATTTAAACACAAACATTTTTGGAAAGAAACCAATCTCACTTACCTTACTGAATACAATGAATAGGTACAACTTCCGCCAACGAGTAACAGAACCTACAAGAGTAACTGCTACCAGTTCAACGTGTATAGATCTTGTATTCACCAACTTTGATAATCAGATTAAAATTGATGTTAAAGAACTGGGACTATCAGACCACAAGGGAGTCCTAATTACTCTACCAAATAACAACATACAAACAGAACGAACAAAAATACGTTATACGAAAAAGAGACTGTATAATTCCCATAATATATCATCATTCAAATCAGAACTCGGCAAAGTAGATTGGAACCAAATCATCAAAAACAACCAAAATATAAATGAAAATTACGCATCCTTCCATAAAACCATACAAAACCTATTAAATTTATGTATACCAAAAAAGTGGATAAAGGTCAAAAACATGAAAACAAAATCATGGCTAACTACGGGCCTAAAAACAGCTTGTAAACATAAGCGTGAACTAAAAATATTAATCAATACTACTAATAACCATATACTTCGTAGATACTATAAACATTACGAGAAAATCCTCAAGAGGGCAGTAATTACATCTAAAAAACTAAATTATATAAACCTTATGAAAAAATCGAGTAATAAAACAAAATCCATGTGGCACATAATAAGAAGTCGTACTAACAAACAGATTAAAAAAACTAGTGAAAACATAAAACTTGACATAAACAATATTCTTGTTGAAACGGTCGCAAACGCCTTTAATGACTATTTTGTATCGGTAGGAAAAACGAACGCTACGAGATCTGACGAGAACCCACCAGGTCGACATGTCGTTACCCCTTGCGAAAATTCCATATATTTGCAAACAGTTGATCCAAGTGAAGTAAAATTTATCATTAAAAACTTAAAAAACAAGCAAAGTTTTGGTCATGACGAAATACCACCAATACTTGTTAAATCATGCATAGACGAATTAACAATTCCTTTGACTCTTCTTATCAATCAATCATTCATGGAAGGTGTTGTCCCAGATCTATTAAAAATATCTAAAGTAAAACCTATATATAAAAAGGGCAAAAAACATGACGCAGGAAATTATCGCCCAATTGCATTATTATCTACATTTTCAAAAGTATTTGAAACTGCAATGTCTAAACGACTAAATAATTTTTGCGAGAAGTATAAAATCTTTAACAACAGTCAAAATGGATTTAGGAAAAATAAGTCTACAACATTGGCAGTATTTAATTACGTCCAAGAAGCATTAAAAATAATAAATAATAAGAAATATGCAGTTGGGCTACTGTTGGATATGAGTAAAGCCTACGATCGAGTATCATATAAAGTACTAGAAAATAAACTGTACCAAATAGGTGTGAGAGGTATCGCGTATGAGTGGTTTTGCTCGTACCTAAAAGATCGCACACAATATGTTGAAGTGGAATATTTTCACCCGGACACTGGCATAGTGACCCACGTTAGATCACAAATGGAGCATGTAACTATGTCTATACCACAAGGCAGTGTTTTGGGGTGCATTTTATTCCTAATCTACATCAACGATTTGCCGAGAGAAATAAATGTTCAGAGTGTCCTGTTTGCTGACGATATTTCGATAGTGTTTCCGTGTGACGACGGTAGCAAATTAAATCCAATACTGGACGATATACTTACAAAAATAGTAAATTGGCTAAAGGACCATAATTTGGAAATCAATTTCACCAAGACAAAACTTATGCAATACAGACCTTATCAAAAACGTTCATTAAATATTAGTTATTCATTCAATGACATACCACTCCAATGTGTCGATGAATTTAGACTCTTGGGTCTGACAGTTGACACTAATATAAATTGGAAGGCACATATTAATGTTGTGTCAAACAAACTTGCAAGTTTCACTTATGCTTTAAATGAGCTAAAAAGATCAACCGACTTCAAAACGGCGATGACAGCATACTACGCCTACGCCTACTCATGGATTACATACGGCATTATAGTGTGGGGAAATAGCGTAGACGTAGAAAAACTCTTCATTTTACAAAAAAAATGTATGAGAATTCTTGCGAACATAGACCAAATGCAGAGCTGTAAACCTTATTTTATTAAATATAAAATGCTCACCCTAACAAGCATTTACATTTTGGAAGTAAGCAAGTTTGTGAGAAACCATGCGTCGTTATTCCCTTTAGCTAAAAGTCAGAGGCCGCTGCAACGCTCCTTAAGAGTAAAAAATGAATTAGCATTGCCAAGTTCAAAACTGGCTATGTATCACTCAGGACCTCTTGCAATGTGCATAAAAATTTACAATAAATTACCAAATGAAATTAAAGACATAGAATTTGACAATAAATTTGTAAACGCACTAAAAATGCACCTAATGCAGAAGTGTTATTATAGCCTAAATGAGTTCTTTATTTAACATTTCACTAATAATTATAAAATATTATTTGACAAATTGACATTCTGATAAATTAATGAGGTAGATTTTTTGAAAATTGACGCAATGTAATAAAGACATCCAATAATAAATTAATGAATAATGAAATGATAACAATAGACATTAGAAATTGGAAATGTAATATTATACTTTTAAATAACTTTATATAAGAATGCATGTAATTATAAATACATACTAATTGTTGCGGTGCCCTAGCAGGGTTCATGTACGAAACTTTTAAAATGTAACAAGACCTTGGAAACGACATGAATGCAATAAATAAATAACTTTGGTTTTATTTTCTATCGAGTTTTTATGTAATCGTGTTTTCGTCAAACATAGGACCTAGCATCAATTTTCAACTTTAGCACGTTATGTACGTACAATAAATTATATTAACAAAAATAAAAAGAAAAAATAAAGGGGGCTCATTGGGCATCAAAGAATTTGTACATACATAACGTGTTTGTATAGTTAATTAATTTTATTTAGGATTTTATTTATATTATTAAAGAATTAATTTAAGTACTTAAGGGCGGGTAGTAAGCAAAATTGCCTGTCTTCAATTTGATTTTTCATGAAATTGATAAGACTTAGGTGTAAAATAAAAATAGTATGAGTAACTACATGATATTTCCAAACTTTTTGTGGAACAGAAACACAAAATATTAAAATTTTCTCGATAAAAAAATATCACGAAGTTACCTCTAATTTTCACGTATTTTCGATTTGTACTTAAAACGCTAATGCCTATTATGATAAAAATTAGATGATTATATGTATTAAAACAAGGCAAAAAAAATTGTGTAGGCTTTTTTTTTTATTCCTTTTATTTTTGGTTTTATTACGAATCGAAGCTTGTAGGACTTACGACGTTCTTAGTTCGTGGAAGAAGCCATCTTCCGTCGCACATTACGGGAACTTCAAGCATATTTTTGTTTCACAAATCAGTCGGCGTCGCTCTGTTGAGACGAGAGGACTACGCTCAAATTTTTAGCTGCGCTGACATATTATTTATTTTCGTAAATAATATTTTCGTAATTTATCACATTCCACAAAAGAAACTGAGACATAGAAAACATGAAAAAAACACTAAAACCACTTCCAAAACGAATATTACAAGTGTTATTGATTGATAAATAAATAAATACCGAGTCTAAATAAACATATAAAATTCAATGTTGATATTTGAAAACTCAAGATGACATACATTTTATTTGACAGATTTTTGACTGGTATAGTAGCACGGAGTATAGAAAGAAGTAGGTAAAACTAGCGCCATTGCTCTGTATTGCGGTGAATTTTCTTGCGGAGAAAATTTACAACATAGCCAACGAGCCCATTTCACGTTCATTTGAAAGTTCGCACTGGAGATTAAATCTTATTGCGATATACTCAGGATCCAAATTCGTTTACTCCCACTTTTTTTGACAAACTTCTTGTAAGGTGACCCTTAGACGAACAATTGGAGCGACTGACCGCCCGTAAATAAAACTTGTTTAGAATAATACCTTTATTCTTCGGTTATTGGTATAACGAACGAACTCGAATAGATTCCGTATGACTCCGGATTTTTAATTTGTCTGTCCGTGATGTCTTGTTTATATCTCTTTAGTTGACTTTTTGTCGTAGTTGGGTTTTAGTTTTTACCTGACTACGGCGAAGCAAAAAGGAGGGTCATAATTTTGACCGGTTTCTATGTATTTATCTATGTCTGTTCCCACATATTATCTTCTAAAAGACTCATCACAATTTGACAAATGAGGTATCGTTGGAAGCTTCTTGATCGTCCGCTGGTCATAGGCTATATGAAGACACATTAAATTGAAAATGGCGCCCTCTAGGTGACATATCATGAACAACAAAAAATATTTTTTAATCATACCATGTTGGGTATCAAATGAAAGGTTTTAATTAGCACATTTCAAAAACATATATTATAACCCCAAAAAAAACCGCGACAATCAAGACGTATATTGCCATATGTTTATGTTAACGCATGGGATGATAACTGCCGCTTCACGCGACGCCGCACCGTAAACAGAAAAAACGTCAGACGCGCCGCGTGACGCCACACTGCACGCGACGCGCCACGCCCCGCGTCTCCGTAAATGAGGCCTAAAGTTATAATGCAACTTGGCATGTTTTCAAAGCTACAATTTCAACAGTTACAAAGAGGGACCATACTAAACTTTCTACTAAGGGACTAGTTATAACAAGCGCCCGAGACGCGCATTTTGTACGCTGCGTTTCGGGCGCTCAATAAAATTGTATGAATTCCTATGTAACGAATTATATCAAGCGCTGCAGTTTAAGCGAGCGCCCATGGCGCCGTTAGGCCTGCACATGTCGCAACTTGCCACTCTCAACTTGCATCTCCGTTGTGCGATTTACAAATAAGACTGGGAGAAGGTATGCCGCGGGCATTGCTGCTACGTGCGCCGCCGTGATGAAACGCCGCGTGTGACGCGGCTATGCCACTCGCGGGCTCCGCCGCAAAAAACGCTCCATTTCAAACAAACGCGTGTAAAATCGCGTTTCTGTAAACGCACTCATACAACGCCATATGTTTGAATTCAGTGCGAGCCGCGCCGCCCAAAGCCACGCGCGACTCCTCGCATCTCCGTAAATCAAGCCTAACCGTGCCCTTGACGCTTGGACGCGAGTTCCTTTTTCACTATTTTTTCTTGTCATTTTCTCCGCATTAGTAATAAACTTAAAAGAAACACGGTTCAAAAGTTACAACAAAATGTGGAAATCTTGTTGCGTTTGACGAGCGTCCAAAACGCGCCGGGCGCGCGCCCAAAACACAGCGCAGGTACTGAGCCGCGTACCTCGGGCCCTTGTTATAATTAGTCCCTTTGGTACTTTGGCACCCATTTACATGGATGAATAGATGTCAATTCTTTTAGTGGTGAAGCCGACAATCCTACATTTATTTCTTTTGTACAGAACTCGGCCTCTTTTTCACATGTTTCAAATGTTTTCGAAGGGGATTGTTCGCGTTTGGCGCAGGAAAGGTTTTTATGACACATGCCATATTCGTTGCACAATACAGTGCAAAATTCATTATACGAATATTATTTTTTACTTGGGTATCACTTTGCACGATCCTCCAAAGAGAGAAACCCACGATATAGCATTATATTTATTACTTGGTAACACAGTTTTCCACAAAGACGTCATTAGGTACAAATTGTACAAGGTCTTAAATAAAATTTGGTAACATTTAAATTTGAACTTTTTCACGTCAACATTGAGTTTCTAGTTCCAAAACATGAACATGATCTATAGTTTTGAATTCAAGCTTAGCGTATCGTATAAGCAAAATAAACTACAGAAGATTGAAATTCGAATTCTATAAACGCCAGACGAAAAGTTTCTGCTGGCGGGAAGGCATTGTGTTTTGTTTTCGTCGTGTTTAATGAGAGGGGTAGGTAAGGGTTGCGCGGGTGAAATATGATTTTTTGCTGTCAAACTACTCCCCCTTAATAAAAAATACTATCATACTTTAACATATACCTATTTACTTCAAAATGAATGCTGCAGTATTTTCGGCATAACGGAGGATCATGCTAAGCAATAGGGAATATGCATGTATTTTTTTAATATTTTTATTCGATAGTTTACATCGTCAAATAATAGTAAAAAAAAATTCGACGGCACAAAAGCAATTTAAAGTAGTTAAAAAAATGTTTTAAAATGTCCAACCGATCCGGGCTATTTAAACGCCCTCCATTTGGCGCGCTTGGTGTGGTGACGTCACAGTCCGTAAAAACAGACAAGCAACTGTCAAGTCAACGTCAAACACTCCTTTTTCTATGAGCGTTTGACATTGACTTGACACTTGTTGATTGACTTGACATTGACATTTTGATTGTTATATCGGATTGTTACGTCACATCCGCTCTTAGCCTTTTTAACCCCCGACGGAAAAAGAGGGGTGTTATAAGTTTAACGTGTGTATCTGTGTATCTGTGTATCTGTGTGTCTGTCTGCGCCATCGTAGCTGCCAAACGGCTGAACCGATTTTGATATTTTTGGTTTTGTTTGAAAGGTGACTTAATCGAGAGTGTTCTTAGCTATGATTCAAGAAAATCGGTTCAGCCGTTTGAAAATTATCAGCTCTTTTCTAGTTGATGAATGGATGTGAGCATCTTCCACAGGTCTAATCGATTGGAAAGGAGAATGCCATATTGTCGTGCCAACAAAGGAGCTACAGTGTCACAACCAAATGTAGTTCATAAAATTACTCCTATTTTTTAAATCATATATACGATTTTGTTATGAAAACGATTCCCGGCTTTCGGACACCAAATTAAAAGTCTTTTTTTACTTTTGTGGTACGTATTTTCCGCTTATGTCACTGACATTGCACTTCATTTCCGAATGTTGCTACTATGTTAAAAATATAGGTACCTATCTGTCAACGAACATTAAAAAATGAAGAAGATAATTGTAGCAATTTGCCATTTTATATTAGGATACAATATCTTTTTATGTGTGTCAAAAAACATCTTTAAGTAACGCGTTACATCGTAATAATTTATTATTATTTTTTTGGAATACATTGCAAATACATGCATTTAATTAAAAGAGGACCTATTCAAAAAGTAAAATGTCATTTGTACTGTGACGTATTGCAATAATTATTCTGTGGCGCCGTCATGGATGACGTTACTTTCAATATTGGTTTCATCTGAACTATTTGAATAATAATTTGTAATACTTATTAACAAAAACGGGGGCTCAGGTGCGTTTTCATAACGTAGTCTTTGTGTGATAATCCTTAGCGATGTCCTCAACTAGAGTAAGACATCGGCCAGCAAGTTAGCGTCGCCGACGTATCCTAAACCGCTCACTAGTATTGTTAGAACAATTTAGAATATATTACATAGAAAATATATCCGTGGATATGATCGTGTTTTAACATCATAGATTGTACCGACGCGACGCCTGTAAGTATTACCTCACCTAGTAGAAGCATGTATATTATAGTTAGCTTCTAAAGTACCTACCTACTTTCGGGACTATTTATTCAATTTAAGGATTAAAAAACAGTTTTTATGCTTTCAGATCAATCCTGGTAGGTAGTTCCTATTCATAATGTTACAAATGTTTCGCATTGATACAAGAAAAACTCCCTGAGATTCCGAACTGATACCTGAACTAACACTTGGTCACAATGTGGAGTGATGTGGACAGTCCATGCTACGTGTTGCAACAGTTGCAACGCGCTCCCGAGTGCCACCCAATTGTCCTACCTATTGTTTTATTTGTATATTTCTTTTCTCTGTCCTGGTAGCGGTCGAGGTCATATACGTTATGTAAATATGAATATATCTTAACTGCGTTTTTCATTTTTGATATAAGTGCCTTATTAGGTACTAACAACATTATCACCTTATTATTATTTACTAACATGTGAAGTTCGAGAAGTGGGTGTACTATATAGTAAATACAACTCTGCCTAACTCTTCTGGGAAAACAGGCCTGCTGTTATGTTAAGATTTCAAGATATTAGGAATCAGTAAACACAGTACTAAATTGATTACTTATTCAGACTACCAGCTGCACATACTATGAGTACCTACCTACATGATTATTGATATCCATTATCATTATATATAAAACCTGACACCAAGAATTATTATTGACTATCAGTGATGTATTGTATAATCATCCATCAGGAAACAAGCGCCAAATCAAGAATAAAAAGCAACCGATATTAGGTACCGCTTCATTTGTCATCAACTTCACCATTTCGAGCCTGTCACTTTCTCGAACTTAACCTCAAAATATGAAGTAGATAAATGGTTAATAAATACGAATTGCGGGAATCCATGTAAAAAATAGTTAACAATATAAGAAGAGCATTGAATTCTCCTCTAAATACACTAGGTTTGGTTGTGACAGGCGGACTTTTCGCTTGGTACAGGGTGCCCTACATTTCTGGTCATTCTCCTTTAGAATTCTCTTATTTCAATGATATGAAAAGAATATATGTAGTAACCTTGAGCTGATGCTGCAGCATCACCTGGAATTTGCAGGATACCCAACTCCCTCAAGAACTTACAGCAGAGGTATCGTGTTTGTACTCATTGGAAAGGTCTCAACAAATAGGTTACAGATAGATGGTGATCAAAGTCTGATGATGGAGTAGGAAAGATGAATGAGAGTGAATTAGTAGGTAACAAGCTTCACTGGGGCAAAAAACGTACAGCTACGCAGATTTCGGCGAGCTGCGTCTTGATCGTAGCGTTTCTACTAGTGATATAATATAAAATTTAAAAAGCTGGAAATAAAATTAAATTAAAAATTAAAAAAACCCCCGACAAAAACAAAGCGTCTAAAAAGTAAAAAAATAATATCATAAAAGTTGTAGGTAATATTTTGATCCAAGCGTCGTCGTGTCGGGGGACGGCTAATGCAAACGCCAACACACACTAGGCATAATGAATGTATGCTGTTGTAGAAAGGATAGCTGCTGTTAACTTCCTATTTTCATTAGCCGTCCCCCGACACGACGACGCTTGGATCAAAATATTACCTACAACTTTTATGATATTATTTTTTTACTTTTTAGACGCTTTGTTTTTGTCGGGGGTTTTTTATCAAGTATTTGAATTACCCACAGCTTTTTTGGACTTTAAAAAAATTAATTTCTCGCTCAAAAAGAAATTTTATTCAAAAATATTGATGGAGGCATAATTCTGAAGTAACATAGTTTATAAAAAAAAATATTTGACCCATATTTGAATCACATGCATATTCCCTATTTGAGGTAGGGTATGCCCTTAACGCTTAAATTAAAAGATGTGCTTATGGGCCATATTTTTAGCTTAAAAAGTAATGAGCAGTTTGCTCACAACCACCACATTCTAAGTTCAAATGCACTCAATTTAAAGTAACTTAAAACTAACTTCAAATAAATTCTATGAACATTCCAAGAGTCACTTTCTAACCCTTTAATGAGCAACGGATATTATAAAATCAATATCTAAACAATAACGTTATCGTTGTAACGAAAGAAAACCCGTTTCTATTCTATATTTATGTTTTCGGGGGTAACATAAGAATGTTATTGATATAAATATGTTCTTTATTTTAAATGTCATTGGAGTGTCAAAATGAGTCATTCTAAAATTGTGTGTCAAATTACGTATGGTAGTTAGGTTCATCTAAGGATTATCGAGTACAACTTAAAATAAACGTATAATATTGTATTTTAAATTGGATGTGGTTCTAAATTCAAAATGAGGTTTAAATCGTTGTGTTTCGCATACAGCGTATCCGTTACAAGTCTTTAGTATTTATGCAATGCAACTGGGAACGAAGCTACCTGCGGGTCACCGTTTACCACCTGTTTTCGGTATTGCCAAGTTATAATGTTTGCCTGGTTTGTGGGTAATGTAGAAGAATAATTGAAGGTGGATGCCGTGGTAGGTATTTTTACGAAGTGATTTTGTTTTTGCTGTGGTGATTTTATATTTTCGTATTAGTAGATATTTTTTAAATGTGTGTTGGATAAAATTGTGCATAGTATTAATTTTATTTTTTCTTCAAGTTTGATGTAATGAACACAGCCAAAGCGGTCACAAATTATTTTACTTACGGTTACCACATGTTGCGTAAAAGAGTGCATTAGTGTAGCATCTACGTGGTGTCTACGCAGCCTCTAAGCGACGACTGACAGCTTCAATGATAGGTACGTTAACGACTACGTAGGGTACTTAGGATATGACATACATTTCGATTTAGTGCGAATACTAGCTTCATCTATAAACAATACTTTGCACTTTGACAGGTGTGCGACAGTTTCAATTAAATTTAGCCAAAGTAACGTTTATAGAAGAGGCTTTAGTGCGCAAATACTATAAACTGTTTGAGGAAATATGCCAGCTATGGTGATGTTGTTTGAATGCGAGCCAACGTTCGCTTGTCTAGACTGAATCTAAAAAAAAAAACGTGTTCACTCGGTCAAAAGTAGCCAGAACTGTGCAGATTACTGAGTCAAATCGCGACGAAGACACGAAGTACCGTATATTGGTGATTTTGGTAAAGTTATTTCCAACGTTTAAATTAGTAGAAATGCTTCGATAGATCTATAGTATTTTCCTTATTACGAGTTTTTCTTACCTCCAAAATGCTTTTAGACCAGCCAGCAACAACTTCTAAAGTGAAAAATTCGTTAAAAAAAATGCTACCTATAAAAAATAGGTGTATAACAAAGCATTCAAGAAATTTAAGACTGGTTTTTTAATAGTTTAGTGTCTAGGTAGTGATTTGATTCGGGCAGTCATGAGTTATTGTATGGTAGCAGATGACAGCAAAAAATACCATAGTTAATAGCTGATTAACTAGTTTGAAGCCCGCAGACTCAGAGGCAAAAACATGTTATTAAGGTATAAAGATTAGATAGCCTTTTTGCGTCTAAATCATAACAAAATGGCCATTAAAACAGTTTTAGATACTAATTATCGAGAACAACTATCAATTTTCTGTAGTTAAACAACAATTAATGAATAATTAACTTATGAACACATGGAACCGGGCTGAACGTGTGAAATCTTCATATTTTTTTCTTCCTTTAATGTCATTCAATTATGTGTTTTTTATTCGTTTTCAAAACGATAAAATACTCTTTGTACGCGTTCTATCACGATTATGATGAATAACAAACTTTTGTTTTCATGAAAAATGAGAAGATTCAGATAATATTGTACCTTATGTCGGTACGTTAAGGAAGTTACAGATTTTCCGAAATGGTAATCTAAGTTTGTATTGGAGCAAAACCTTCTTCGTGCACTGGTAACACTACTTGAGCTGGAAGTCAGTTGTGTGCGGGGGGTCGATGCGATCGCGCGTTTTGTACCTTTCTCCATTTTTATTTCAACACGCCAACAAAAATTTCATTGTAAAACAAATAAATAATATTGACATACTAATTCTATAATTAAACAAACATAACTGTGAGTTTCGCAAATCAGATTCTAATATCTAAACTCGTAAAAACCGGTTGTAACTATAGGAAGTAACAGTTATATAAAAGTTAGTTTTCTTTTGCAAGTATACGGTATACGGCGAGTTTTTGTTTGTGATTTTATATAAAAACAGTTTTTTATTGTTGTTCTGAAAGTGTATTTGAGAAGTTTAGTCTGTGAAATCAACGACTACTGATACAGGTGAGGTTTTTTTATCTAGAGCAGTGTTTCGACCGCTTTCTCTTGTTAGCGGCAGGGTTGAATAATTATCTGTTACTTTAACTACTCTGCAAACTATTCACTGTTGAAAGAAACTGCGTTCGTGTTTACTCAGTCCTGTGTATAAATATTGGGTAACAACTTGCGTAACTTACCGGTTTTTTAAATGTAATCAAATAAGATTGTTTTCGCATAGAGATTGGCGTGTTAAATTGTGTGTGGGTAATTATTTTTAGAAGGCATTACTTCCGGCTGTGTGGGGCCCACAAACGGCCGTAAACAGCAAAAAATAAATACGAATGTTCTATCGTGGCACAAAAAATTGCCAATGGAAAAACATTGACTGGTGATTACTCATTCGTAGACAAAGTAACATTGTTTTACCTACCTATAGAGAATGAAGACATACTTACATACTAGGCAGGACTAAGGCATAACAATTGCAAAAAAATTCCAAATGAAAAAAAAAAGAATGAAGTTTGTCTACCGAAAAATCTATTGTAAAATTCAATCCGTTAGAATCCTAATAATCTTAAAATTTAATTGAGAAATAACACTAAATTGTTAGTCAGAAACGGTATCTAGAAATCTTAACTGTAATATTTACAGTTTCTGTGCTAGTAAATTATTGATTTTATTTATATCTTATAACTTAACAAAAGTTTGTTAACTTAATGGCCACATTGAAAGCCGTTGCAATTCCATTAAAAGAGAAAACAAAAAAAGGAAATATGTGGGTACTTCAGCACGCGTAACAAGAACCCATAGAAACGGGTTTTCTGCGGGTTTTGTTGACGGAAGAATAGACAAAAAGACAGATAGTTATTGTTTATCTGTCATTTTGTCTATTCTTCCGTCGACAAAACCCGTTTCTATTGTGGTCATGCTAAGCGTGCAGTACTTTTCCCTACTTATGTAGTTTTTTTTACCGAAAACTATTTATTTTTTGTAAAGTAAACAAGTCCACTCCTTTGTGGTCGTAGACAGAGAATGCTATGTCTACGTGTGTGGTTCTGAATTCTAGAAAACTCGCATTAGCCACTTCTTTTTTCAAATTGCGCGCCATTCTAAAGTTTTTATTTTCGTTGCAGCCATTTTCTGATTCATACTGTCATTTTGTGGTGAAAACTTAAATAGGCATTGCTGTGTAATGAGAGGTTGCTAACCCATCGGTTACCGGCTCCGCGGTTACTTTTCCCTGTGGATTTATGATTGACTTGGTAGGTATTATAAATAGCTTGGAACCTACTTACAATCTGCCCGCTTCGATTAAATGACGGGTCTTTAGAAATTGAGAAACTTATTGGTGGCCAGTTGTCAACATCCTAGACGGCTTTTTCGTTTCCACTTTTAACTAATGAATTTGAAATTGGAATGGCTATGCCACGGACAAGCAAAAATCAATTTACCTAGCCTTTTCCCAACTAAGTTGGGGTCAGCCATAGATTTTCCATGGAGCGACTGCTTATCCGACTTCCACAACCCACAACACAACCCAGTAACTGGGTAATACGGAAGTGCTATGAAGATTCGAATGACGTGGTATCGAAACACGCTATTTAAAAAAATATTGTGAGTAGTACGCCCTGGGGGCCAAGTCTACTAATTTACAAACGTGTCATTGGTCTCACAATGATCAGTTTTTGACAGATATGCCATACAAAATCTGTCAAAAACTCATCATTGCGAGACCACTGACACGTTTCAAAAACACATTGAATCAAAAACCGCTAAAACGAATGACGTTATCGCGAACACGCTAATCCGAAAACCTTTTTGAATGGTATGCTAGTATCGAAATTCAGTGTTGCGTTAATTTGTCTAGGAATCGAACTCACGACCCCGATGAGGCACAGCAAGCCTCGTCCTTGGGTGGGTTTGGGAAACAAGAGCAGTATTTAAAGTTAACTATTTACGAACGGCGGGTTATGAAGGGAGTCTAATATACCCGCATCGCATACGCATCGCAAAACCATCTGGCCTCTACAATGTCAATCGAAGTGATTGGCTCACAGAAATAATAAAACAACTGCTAATAAAATCGTTTGATAATGACATGAATGTCACAATCTGTCAGCCAACTCTTAACTAGCCTTTTAAAAACCAGCACAATCCGAAGGATTTTGAAAGAAATTCATAACCCATTGCTTCATAATCATCATCCTCATCATTTCAGCCGAAAGACGTCCACTGCTGGACATAGGCCTCCCCCAAGCACCGCCACTTCGACCGGTTCCATTGCTTTATAATATTTTTGATTTAGGCGTGACTTTGCGGAAATCCAGTATAAAATACAATAGACGTAGATATATTTAGTAACCTATTCCGCTTGATAATTCTTCAAGAGCCATAAAAACCCTGTAAGAAATCGAAACGTGTTTCACCTCTCAATGGGGCATCTTCAGGATGACGATTGACCAATTGCAAACCAGAACGCGACGTGTTACCACACCGAGCGCTGGACGCAGTGACGCAGGGTTTTAATGACTCTTGATGAATAGTCAAGCGGAATAGGTTACTAAATATATCAGCGTCTATTGTATTTTATTTTTGAATTTGTCTGCTCGAAAACGTAAATCACGCAATGAATATTGTTGATCTGTCAAAAGGAAGGCATTGCGATTGTGAGTGTGTTACGCATTTACCTCGCTGTCGTTGGCAGTATGACATTTTCAGTGAATTAAACTATTAGCCGTAGAACCGATGACCGTTGGGGTAGACGTGTTCATGAGTGGAGACCGCGAATCGGCAAACGTAAGGTAGCTCCACCTAGCCTGAGGGCTCAGGCTAGGTGGAGCGACGAACTTCGCAGGGTGGCTGGTAGCAGCTGGATGAGAGTTAAATAGAGTGAAATTGGAGAGGCCTATGTTCAGCAGTGGACTGCTGTAGGCTGATGATGATGATGAAAGACTACAATTACAAGACAAAGGCACCACGTAATAAAATTGAAACCAGAAGAACTTACACTGGGAATAATTGAATTGAATATATCATAAAGATAATGCTGCATGCGTTTGCATAATCATTAATTCAAATTACATCTGTAATAATTTCCTTGTTTCTCTCGTTTTCTTGATCCATAAAGGTAACTTGCTTTTCAACCTTGTAGCATTTAATTTAAAGGTTATTGATTCGAATTTGTGTGGGGTGGGTACTTACCACAAACAAAAAGGGAAAATTAAAAACTTTTTACAAAAAAAAAATACAACCCACTTCCAAAAACAACAATACAAAGTAAAAAATATCTTTAACTAGCTGAAGCCCGTGGCTTTGCCCGCGTGGATGTCGGTTATTATGTACTAAAACCTTCCTCGAGAACCACTCTATCCATTGGTGAAAACAGCATGAAAATCGATGCAGAAGTTTTCGAGTTTATCGCGGATAGACAGACGCGGCGGAGGACTTTGTTTTATAATATGTAAGGATTTCGGAAATCGGTGGCAAAAAAACAAAAACAGGTGCTTAATAGGTACATAACCAAAGACAGCGACTGAACAGTGTAGGTAGTACATATCCCTAACTAAAGCCAGATTTTAAATAAACCGAAAAACCCAAACGCAAATACCTCTAAACGTCTTAAAATCGACAAACACAGGTGCATAACAAAATACTACAATTTTCGTTATTTTCTGCATAAAATAAAAATTAATGCTAAAACCAGATTTGTTTAGAAAACCTGTTTGCAAGCAATTTTAATGGAAACACCGTTTTTGGGTCTGATCAGCCAGTTTCGAGCTTCGGAAATACTAAAAACGATTTTATGTTGGAAATTTTTGACAAGGCGACATTATTGAGTACTCTCAATAAGTCGCCTTGTGAGAGAGTGCTCTACTCTACTGAGTAGAGCACTCTCACACGCTGAAGTGAAGAGAAGAGTGTGAGTGTGTTTGTGTGTGTGTGTGTGTGTGTGTGTGTGTGTGTGTGTGTGTGTGTGTGTGTGTGTGTGTGTGTGTGTGTGAATGTGGGTGTGGGTGTGTGTGTGAGACGTGCAATGCAATTGATACATTTACTCTAAATTAACAGATATCTTTCAATCAGCCTAATTATTCAATTATTAATCTTAGGCCAACACAAAAACTGTTTTATCACATATTAATAAATTGGTGTTGTATCCTGTGAAAGTAGAATAACAGAATGGTAACGAAGAAATTTCGCTCAGGTGTGGATTTCCTTATCTCAGACCAAATAAAAAACCAAGACAGAGCGCTGTCAACAGTGACGTGAGGCAGGTTTCGTAAACATGTGTGCACTTAGTGAGGTGTAGTTAGTTTGTAAACGGTTGGAAATGTATGCGTGTCAGCGTGTATGCAAAGAGCGGAAGTGTAGTTTTGGCATGCTTCACTGTATTGTTCGCAGCGCTCTGTTTCCATAAATTTATTTCAGCAGTTCTCTCAATAGTTATACCCTTTCGTATCGATAATTCGATGTCATCATGAATCGCCTGGTTCCAAAAACAAAAGTATTCAATTCAAATTACTGTCAAACCTCATGAAAAGTGATTTGAAGTAGCCTTGAGAACTCTGGGATATCGTTCTTTTACATTTTTTGTGTAAGTATAAACCATAAAGGGAATGTCAAAATGTAAAATTATGATCAACCATCCATCCATAACCAACTAACCTATAGTGCTAACTATTCCTGCTGACCCCACAAATGTGGCAACGCGATGAATGGAATCAGCTGCTGGTACCACAACAACAAAATAGCTAGAATTCAGTTAACGGTAAACCAAGTTTATTGCGAACGCGAGATCAATAACAGTGAGAGAGAAAGAGAAGGCACGACTGTTGTCGCCGCTCAGAATGAGCTTAAAATTGTCGTCTCCGGTTGTTTTGCTGATGTTATTATCTTGACTCTTTAGATTAGGACAAAACGGTGCGGGCCACTTTAGTACGATTGAAGCCGAGTTTGTTTGAATTTGGACGAATTTTAGACATGATTTACTAGGTTTTAATATTACGATAGTATGTAATTATCTCCCTGCAAACTGTTTACAGAGCAAGCATCAAGCATCGATTACGATCCGTCAAAACCAGGGACGAATTCAATTTATCGGATGGGCAAACAACAAAAATCGGATGGGTAAGGACAACTGTCAAATCCTGTTGTCAAAGATCGCGCTCAGATTTAATCTCAGATTAGAAAGGCCCGTAACTTTGCCAGCATCAACGGATTCGTGCCTTGAAATAAAACAATAAAAACAAACAATAAAACTAAGAAAATCAATAAAACAAGTGTAAAAGGAAAAGAAAACCTGTGCGAGGCCAAAAAGGCTCCTATCTCAGCATAATGCTACGATATTTAGCATAATGCTCCGATAAAGGAGTTCCTAGACCCTCTGATACAAAATACCTAGTCATCGTAGCCAAAATCGGCATGGTATGATTATGGATGGTATCATAGCTGTAGCAATAATGATAACTTTTGCAACCATTAAACAACGTAATTGTGTGTTGATAGACCCTCTGATACAAAATACCTAGTCATCGTAGCCAAAATCGGCATGGTATGATTATGGATGGTATCATAGCTGTAGCAATAATGATAACTTTTGCAACCATTAAACAACGTAATTGTGTGTTGATGATAAATGGTGGAATAGCTAGCAATAACAATACGTATTTTACTGTCTGTTTTGACCCGTTCGACCTTACAACTGCGAAACTTGGCTATGTGCTAAAAACAGCTGTGTGGACAGAGTTTACACTTCTGCATGGTATCGACACGACTAGCAAATAATCTGCATAATATTGGTACATCCATCCATACGCTTGGTATCTCCAAAAGGGGTTGGTGCCGGCTGTCATTCGTGGATCTTTAACAGTCGTTAGGAACGGGTCGTCAGATGCCCGATAATCTGACAACCAGCTTTACCAAGGGCACAGATATTATAATACTACGTACAGATACCCAATCCCATACAAAGAAATGGCACCACCCTAAGTCTGGCTATTGAGCTGGCTATTTTCTTCCTCTTTTTTTTAACAGATGGCAGCATCAGCGACTCACTAATTGCCAGAGACTATAGTTTTACTACGCCATCTAGGAGTTTTACCTAGATACTACGTAAGACTCCTAGATGTTTTTCTTCCTTTTTTACGTTTTTTCTTCCTAGGTGTTCAATTTTTATAAAAAAAAATGTTGTTTGATTTTCCTTAATGAAGCGACTTAAACGCAAGTTGAAAGTGACCCTGTCATCACTTGAGTAAAACGCCATCTATTGCAAAGACCTCTCGACAAAATGATTTACAGATGGCTATTTTAGCATTATAAGAGTTCGAATTGAATTAATTGAAGTAAACGGCTAAATTTAAGTTTTTTGTTGTAAATACGAAATGTATGAGTGTAAATACATAAATCAGCATTAAACAAAGAAGTTTTGATTTTTACTAATATTACCTCAGCCAAAATTTGCCGTATAACGCTTTTTAGTGATTGTTAATTTCATAAATTGTTACTTATGCTGCCATCTATGATTTTTTTTCAAGACTAATTATAATTTGTTCGAGTTGAGACCCCATGCCAAGGGGTATCGTTTTACCCAGTTACTGGGTTGTGTAGGTCGAGAGGCAGTCGCTCCATGTAAAATATTAGTATTCAGCTGCATCCGGTTAGACTGGAAGCCGACCCCAACATAGTTGGGAAAAGGCTGCGCAGATTGATGTTTTAGCCTATCCGAAAAATTGAATATACCTCTTGTTTTGACGGATCAATTTCTTTCCGACGGGCGTTATCTTAGTTGTCGGACTTAGAGAGAGATCCCCTGGCCCAAATGTCTTGATGCATCATATACTTAAGTGTGACCCGCCCAGTCCCATTTCAGCCTCGTAGAATCATCGCCAACGTTAACTTTTATCTACGATAAATAAATAATAATACAACTCCTTGACCTGCCGTGCACGTCACCTGCCCCACAAATGACCATTGTAGGGCCCCCTGATCTACTATTTACAAAGCTCTAAAACCATAAGCTTTTAAGTCAACAAACAATAAAATTGTCCTCTAAAGCCGTCCAGCGACTCTGACGTCATTGTCGACCTGATACCTACGCTGCACTTACATACTAAAGTCATGACTCACCACGCAGCCTTTGTAATAAGCACAAAGATATTAAATTGTAGGTTCTCATTTTTAAGGTGCTATCACAGGGAGCATTCCCCTGTAATGTAACGTTACAGACACATATTTTAGGACATCGCTAAGCGATTGGTCGACTCTTCACGTGACTAGAGGGCTGGCCTATTTTTAGCCCAAAGAACCAGCATTGCCATTCAACGTGGCAATGCTGCCAGCCTTTTGGGCACCTTTCCCATTGACAGCGATTCGGACGAATTCTTTGATGGCCAATGAGCCCCTCCCCTTTAGTGTTTCTTTATAATTGTACATACATAATGTGTTTATATTTTGAACATTACGTTACAATATTGCCTCCCTGCATTTACACAAAACCTTAACGCTCGGTTCCTATAAACAAAAATGAATCGTTTTGCTTACCAATGATAGCCTTTTTTATTGCCAAACTGAGCAAATAAATAAATTCCTAAGCTAATTTTACCTGTGATATCTACTTCCAAATGGAAGGGTCTACTATGCAAAACTATGAGGTTTTTGCTTCATTATTGGTAAAGATACAAGAGTCTTAATTTTAACCGATAACGGTTCGTTAATTATAGGAATCGGCCATTAATGAATTATACACCTTATCCTTTCTCATGATTTCATGAATGACTCCGTCCATTGGTGAAAACCGTATAAAAAATCCGTTCAGTACTTTTTGAGTTTATCGCGTTCAAACAGACAATTGCAGACGCGGGGGGAACATTGCTTTTTAAAGCAAAAAAAAAAAAAAAAAATGCTGAATAAAGGGAATATTCAGCAGTGTTCTGCGAAGGACGTTATATCTTATACTAGCTGGTGCCGGCAGCCTCGCCCGCGTGACCCTTCCTCGAGAACCACTCTATCCATTGGTGAATACAGCATGAAAATCGGTGCAGTAATTTTTAAGTTTATCGCGAACAGACAGACGCGGCGGAGAACTCTGTTTTATAATAAACTAGCAGCGCCCCGCGGTTTCACCCGCATAAGTCCCGATTCCGTGGGAATATCAGGATAAAAAGTATCCTATGTTTTAATCCAGGTTATAAACTATCTGTTTGCCAAACATCCAAATCGGTTAAGTAGTTTTTGCGTGAAAGAGTAACAAACATTCATCCATCCATCCATCCATACTTACAAACTTTCGCGTTTATAATATTAGTTATAATTATTAGATTAAAAGTTAGATAGTTAGAAATTATACTCCATTTGAAATAAGATTAGACGTTTAAATAAACCTTTTTTACAGTCCGTTCAACCAATTTTGACTTCTATTGCGTTGGTCGCATGACAAATGGCAGCTGCAGTACACAGTTGGTATTGTGTTATCTTTTTTGCTTTTAATGCCATCCTTATGCCTACGGTATAGAAGTCAAAATCGGTTGAACGGACTGTATAAAGGTTTGTTTCAATGTCTAATCTTATTTCAAATGGGGTATAGACGTTGTTGATATCCCCAACTATAACATTAAGAGCGAATTTCACCAAACTTTTATACCGAGTATAAGTCTTATCCTGCAAATAAATTTTGAATTTTTGACAGTTATTCTATACAAAAACTGTCAAACGTCAATTTTATTCCATGGATAAAAGATATCTGACTTTGATAAAAATCAGCCTTAGTTGATTGATTGAGATTGAATCACCAAAATACAGGTCGATGACGATATTGATGATAATTGTGATGATTATAATGCGCGCACGCAATTTGCCAACGTATTCAGAGTTTTGACCCCATTTAATTATAAGCACTTATTTCTTATGCAAGGTCTCAACAACCTAGATTATGTTATGATGCGCAGGCGCTGACCTGACGCTGTTATTGTGTATTGTACCTTTATTACTTGAGTTGACTAGTAAATTATTTATAATATATGCGTTGACTAGCTGTGCCCGCGGATATGCCTTTAAATTTTGTCGAGTTTTGAGATATTCTAAATTCTTTTTTAGAAAACAGCCGTGTCTATGCTCAGCTGCATCCGGTAAGACTGGAAGGCGACTCCAAAATAGCTGGGAAAAGGCTAGGCAGACAGATTATGATGAATTGATGAACCGTGTCTGTGGCTGTTTTTGCCAAAGTATCCTAACCTAAATCTTCTAACTAATATTATAAATGCGAAAGTGAGTTTGTTTGTTTGTTACACTTTCACGCTAAAACGGCTGAACGGATATGGATGAAATTTGGCACATGGGTAGACCATGACCTGGAATAGGATATAGGATACGTTTTATACCGATATTCCAACCGGATCGAGACTTACGCGGGTGAAACCGCGGGGCGCAGCTCTATAAAAACGGCAAAAAAAAAATCACTTTTGTTGTATGGGAGCCCCCTTAAATATTTATTTTATTCTGTTTTTTAGTATTTGTAGTTGTTATAGCGGCAACAGAAATACATCATCTGTGAAAATTTCAACTGTCTAACTGTCACAGTTCATGATATACAGCCTAGTGACAGATGGACAGACAGACAGACGGATGAACAGCGGAGTCTCTGTAATAGGGTCCCGTTTTACCCTTTGGGTACGGAACCCTAAAAAGGCCGAAAAACAATTGTAAACTTATGATATAAAGAGGGACCTTTGATTTCAAATCTATGTATTGAAATGTCAAGTTTATGATTTGGAATGCAATTCACGACCTACCCGACAACATAATGTTAGCACACTATTTATAAGATAATGCATTTTGCTTAGCGGTCTTATGTCACGACTGTTTAACATAACATCACGCTTGCATTTCATGAAGGGGGACGCAGAGATGTATAATACTGTAACCTTGCATTTCGTCAGTAAGGTACCAGGTGGGCCAAAAGAAGTGAGAGCATTGGAAGATGCTCTCATTTTTGCAAAAGGCCGCCAATGTCAAATCTGTTTTGACATTTGTGGACTAGACAGATGCAGAGTACAAGTGAACACGCCATGGAGCGATACACTCCTCAAGAACGCGGAATAATCGTGTCTATTTTGGTTATCGGGTCGCCTCATCTCTCGTTTTGGCGATTTGCACTGGCCCGCAAGACGCAAGATCGGCCGAATTAAGCGTTTCAGACTTTTTTTGTGGGTTTTTTGATGTCCCGTGTTTACGTGAACAAGCCCGAGACTCTGGAAGCCCTCAAGCACAACATTCGACACGAGTGCGAGAATCTGTCACCCGAAGTTCTCGCCGAAGTGATGAAAATGCCATAAAACGAGCCCGTATGGCAATCAATTGTGACGGCGCCCATTTGTCCGATATAATCTTCTCGACTTGACCAATAAAATTCTAAAGGTTCAAATAAACATAATCGAAGTTTTTCATTTAGAAAAAAAAAGAGAGCCAAACAACATCGGATGACTTTTTTTGGCCCACCTATGCTTATAGCTTAGCATGATGCTCTGTTATGTCGAAAAAACTGCAGCGTTAATTTTGAAATAAATGTAATTGGTAAAGTTGAGGTTTAATTTTAAGTAGGTACTATGTTTGACGAAAACATGATCTCATATTTACTCGATAGAAAAAAAACAAAGTTACCTCCAAACCGAACTAAAAACCACTGGTATTAAAAAAAATACTGCAAATTAGATCATGAAACTACATAATATCTGAACTGAAAGCTAAACTTTAAAGCAGATAGGTATCTACTATATTTTTTTTCACGTCGCTTTTTATACCGTCTTTTTATACCGTCTTTTTATACAGTCTTGGTGTTTTATTTGGTCTTAGTCATTCGCTCAGCATTCGAACTTGCGACCACCAAAACTGTCTGTTTAAACTCAGTATAAAACCACAAACTAGGTCACGTCATGACAGTTTTGTCTGTTTAGAAAACAAAAAAAAAGCTACCTAGCGTAGCCAGCGAAAGTCAAAGTCATAGACAATTAGAGAAAGCAAACGATTGTCGTCCGCCATTACGCTCTGACCAATTACGGGTCATAGTTAGTTTGTGAAGCCAATCACGTGCGTCGAAAGTGTACAGCGCCAAAATTGGCGGCCGCTGATTGGGTGGCGCGTTGCAAATTCGAATTTCTATTCTTTTTTTGAAGTTTTAATTGTGGGAACGTTGTTTTGTGCATCCGTTATGGGAACGCACTCGATTGTTTATTACGTAGGTTCTCGCCAAAAATGGCCGCTCAGAAGCAAGTTTTACCTGGGGTCTTGCAACTATGTTTACATTCGCACTTAAATGGCACCTCCATACATGGAAAGATCAATCTGAACCTAAACAATCTGTTCTGATCTGATCAGACTGACCGGATGCTGGCCCAAAACGATCAGACCGTAATAGCAGTAGTACAAGCTCTTTATGGAAGGGCTCGTACGTGGAAGTAGGTCATTATCATCATCATCAGCTGCAGTTTAGGTCCTCTCATCCAGGTCTTCCCCATAATCTTCTGTAGGTCGTCCACCCACCTGTCTATTGGTCTTGCTAGCGCCCCATCTACCGTTTCATCACCATCAGCCTATAGCAGTCCACTGCTGGACATAGGCCTCTCCAATTGCACACCATTTAGCTCGATTCTCGGCAACTCTCATTCAGCTGCTACCAGCCTGCGAAGATCGTCGCTCCGGGAAGCCTAAGGGCGTCCTACCTTACGTTTGCCGATTCGCGGTCTCAATTCAAGAACACGTCTGCCCTAACGGTCATCGGTTCTACGGCTAATATGGCCGGCCCATTGC
Source organism: Lithophane semibrunnea (assembly GCA_947363905.1). NCBI lineage: Eukaryota > Metazoa > Arthropoda > Insecta > Lepidoptera > Noctuidae > Lithophane > Lithophane semibrunnea. The sequence goes on along the minus strand of OX376216.1, from coordinate 4,381,815 downwards.
CACAAAATATCGACAAATTTGATTCTTTGCCGGATCACCTTCTACCGTTTACTACCACCGTATCTTTTTCTGCCCCGTTTTTGACTGCCCCGTTGGTCTCGTGGTCGCAAGCGCGACTGCAGAGCGTGGGGTCCTGGGTTCGATTCCCGGGTCGGGCAAAGTGTTATTCGATTTTTCCATCAGGTATTTCGTAGTAACAGCCCGGAGTTTGGAAGTTGGCGGTGTGATACCCCCGTGCCTCGGAAAGCACGTTAAGCCGTTGGTCCTACGCCTGATCTCTCTCCGGTCGTGTCGGATTACCGTCCCATCGGACTATGAGAGTGAAGGAAGAGAGAGTGCACTTGTGTCTGCGCAAACACTTGTGCACTATAATATCTCCCGCGCCGAAGGCTAGTCTCCGTTGAGATTGGCCGCCGTGGCCGAAAATACGGTCTGGAGGACTATATATATATCTTTTTCTGCCGCCAAACAGCGTTGCTCCGTTCCAGGTAGCCCTGTGCTGGTGTACTTACAAGGCACATGAGACATTTCGGCTTTATCTCTAGGATAGCGATACACCCACGATGCCTCAGCGTGTTTAGCATGACGCAATAGAAACGGGTTTTGTCTATTCTTCCGTCGACAGAACTAGTAGAAAACCTGTTTCTATGGCTGTCATGCTAGGCGGGCTAGGCGTCCATAGGCGGCGGTGATCCTGTCATCAGATGGAAATGCTTAGTAACAAAGTACGATATTTTGATTATTTGAAACATTTGATCAGAAATTATCTAGCAATGTGAGCTTTCACAATTTCGTAATCACAGCGATAATGTGAAGATAGATTATACCTTTACCATAGATTATTACACACTTTCATTCATAGACACATCAAGTGTCAATCATAGTGGTTTAGAAGCTTGATAGTCTATGCACGTATCATAAATGTAGTAAGTCTATGACACGTACAAGTTTCACTGGTCTATATCCGTTCTTGTTACTTTATAGTAAGTACATTTACTGTCAACTGTGTTTATTAAAGTCCTATGGTAGCCAAACAATCAATCTGCCTAGCCTTTTTCCAACCATGTTGGGGTCGGCTTCCAGTATAACCGGATGCAGCTGAATACCACGCTACATGAAGCGACTGCCTATCTGACCTCCACAACCAGTTACTGGGTAACACGACTCCAAGACTGGTTGTCAGAGTTTTAGGCTTTTGGTTACCCGTAACGACTGTCAAAGATCAACGAATGACAGCCGGGACCAACGGCTTAACGTGCTATCCGAGGCACGGTGGCGTCTCGTTATTTATGTAATGATCACCCATCCACAAACCGACCGTGGCAAGCGTAGCTTTGTTATTATTTAGCCACGAGCCCCTCAGTCTGGTAATAATATAAACCGTGATCAACAAGAATCCATCTTTAAACTGTTTTGATAAATTGAACCCTACAAAAGACCTCGACTCAGCACACGAGATTGTCGACATGTGGAATGTGAGCTCGGCTATCATTGTGCCGATTGTCGTAACGGCCAATGGCCTGATGGCCGAAAACCTCGACCAACATCTCTCGAGGCTCTCGTAAGGCGGTTGGATCAAGGGCCTGATTAAGAAGGCAGTACTCCTCGATACGGCTCGCATTGTGAGGAGATTCCTGTCTCTGCAGCTCTAACCACCGGTAGCTTTAACCCTGCTCCCGACACCGGTTACTTTTTTTTTTTTGTCATTGGTAGGTTCTTCTTCAAAACGACTTCTTATCCTAATATTTTCTACCCCGCCTCTATGACCAACTTTCATTTTGCCCTCAATAGATAAAAGTTCACGCGATAATTCATCAGACAGTAACGAATACTCCGTCTTGCGTTATTAAAACCTTGACCTATGCCACTTAATACCGATAACTATCCGTTATCAGTTCTACCGAGAGGGCATAATGCTATCGATGTGCATTTTCAAATATAGGTACTTTTATTCCCAGAATTTTAGTAGGACATTCCTAAATTGCAAAAATATATTGCGTTTTTTACAGCATTAACAAAAAAAAACTGCCTAGCCTTTTCCCATCTGTATTGGGGTCGGCTTCCAGTCTAACCGGATGCACCTGAATACCGCGTACCGGTATTTTACATGGAGCGACTACCTATCTGACCTCCACAACCCACTTACTGGGTAATACGATTGGTACCCATTGGTAAGACTGGTTGTCAGACTTTCGGGTTTCTGACGACCCGTAACGACTGTCAAAGATACACGAATGACAACCGGGACCACCGGCTTAACGTGCTTTCCAAGGCACGGAGGTGTCTCGGTATGTAAAGATGGTCACTCATCCACGGACCAATCCCGGCAAGCGTAGCTTAATCTGAACGATCGACCCGTGCGGCTGTTATTACTTAGCCACGAGCTCCTCTACATGCAGATGTCCATAGGGGGTGGCGGGTGGTCTGTTTGTCTGCCAACAAATAAATAGAAAACAGTTTATGTCAATGATAAGCCGTTTCGTACAAAATATTGTTGTTTTTCTCATATTGTGTCTGATAATAAAGCGGGGAAACAGTATTTTCAGGCCTTTCCGATGTTGTTTTGTTTTTGTTATCATTTCAAAAAGCTGGGAATTTTTATATAAATTTTTAATCCAGCACGAGTAGCATGACCACAGCAGAAACGGGTTTTGTCGACGGAAGAATAGACAAACTGACAGAATGTGATTGTTTATCTGTCTTTTGTCTATTCTTCCGTCGACAAAACCCGTGGAGATAGTTGATGATAATAATATTATCGTTTCGTGGAATTACTTAAAGCTACACGATTAAGTAATGTGACTAATTTATCACTAAATAAAGTTGTTAATTTAGAAACTTAGAAATAAATTCACTCTATGGCTTTTATAAATTTTAACTGAGTACTTATTTTTTTATTAGAGAGATAGAGATTGCCTTGTTGGTCTAGTGGTCGAAAGCGCTACTGCTGAGCATGGTCCTGGGTTCCATACCCAGGTTGGGCAAAGTGTTATTGGGTTTTTCCGCAGGTATTTCGCAGTAGTAGCCCGGAGTCGGAGCCGGAGATTTGCGCCCGGTTGATGGCAAAAGGCTCGAGCTCGCGGCTAAGTAATAACAGCCGCTCGGGTCGATCCATCAGGTTAAGCTACGCTTGCCGGGGTTGGTCCGTGGATGGGTGACCATTTTCACATATCGAGACTCCTCCGTGCCTCGGAAAGCACGTTAAGCCGTTGGTCCCGGCTGTCATTTGTGGATCTTTGACAGTCGTTACTAGTCGTCAGAAGCACGAAAGTCTGACAACCAGTCTAATCAAGGGGTATCGTATTACCCAGTTACTGGGTTGTGGAGGTCAAATAGGCAGTCGGTCCATGTAAAATACTGGTATTCAGCTGTATCCGGTTAGATTGGAAGCCGACCCCAACATAGTTGGGAAAAGGCTAGGCAGATTGATTGATGGCAAAAGGCTCGCCCCCTATTACATGGGACTTACATTTGGGTGTGCTATAGGTAGACCTCTACCTAACCCTTTGGGGAATACAGGCGTGATGTTATGTAAATCCGAAATAAAAAACATAAGACCAGGGGGCCAAGTCTACTAATTTTCAAACGTGTCAGTGGTCTCACAATGATCAGTTTTTGACAGATATGCCATACAAAATCTGTCAAAAACTCATCATTGTGAGACCACTGACACGTTTGTAAATTAGTAGACTTGGCCCCCTGCTTTATACATAGTTCAGTTATTATTATGCAAAGTTTCATGGTCTAATTTGAAGTGTTTCTTGAATATCATCAGCGGTTTATATATAGTTCGGTTTAGAGGTAACTTTGGATTTTTATTCTATAGAGAAAAGTTTATGTAATCGTGTTTTCGCCAAACATAGGACCTAGCATCAATCCTCAACTTTAACATATATTTATTTCAAAATTAATGCTGCATTTTTTTCGGCATAACGGAGGATCATGCTAAGCAATTTGAGGTAGGTCAAAAAGCCACAAGCCGCTCCACAATGCAGTCATAGCTAGCTGAAAATCATGTTTATCATGATATCATGTAGGTATACAAGAATGCACGTAAATGCTTATATGACACGTTACTTGCCAAGAATTCCCGAATTACGCCCCCGTTCTTCCTATCAGTGACAAAAAATACCAGGAAAGTACGCCCCTCTAATGTTTTGCGCGGTTTTACCCGAAAAACGTGGATGACACGGCGTGGTACAACACGGAGATTACTAGTGACGTGTTGGATGGGCTTATGCGATATGGAACCAGGAATGTAAATGTTTAAGTATTTATTTTTGTTTTTATCTGAACAGACAGGTGTGTTGCTGGACAGTTTGTTGCGCCACTTTTTCTTCCCAGCTAAAGCACTAGGAAGTGGTGCAGGGCGAGCGTTTTGGGGGACTGTCTTATGTAGGTAATAATAGGTAATAGGTAAAACGGGCTGGTATCCGCAACTCCACGTCAAAGCGTCTGTCTCCACTGTCTTATGTAATTTTGACATTCAAAAAGTGCTGTTTCTTAGCCAGTTTGAATAAATTACTTTTTGTTTTGTTTATCTTTGCGGTTTTTTTTTCGGATGGTCTATGAGCCTTGTCAAAATGGCAAAAAAAACTGGAGAAAATTACAAAAAGGTTTTGAAAAAAAAATTGTCTCGTCAGGAACACAATTCTTAATTCGGTGTTCAGTGAAAACACCGAACAGAGACAATGCTAATTTTATTTGGTTGAATTTGATTGGGAATTCAGAAAAAAAAATCTACAGCTGGGTTTTTAATGACATAGGTACCTTGTTTACAGAATATTGATGAACAAACAGGAAAAATATTAACGTAGAGGGCGTAACTTTTTCCTAATAAGATGAAATGTAATTAACGTATTTTGAAATTATGATTCAAGGTTTTGTATGGAAGATAAGTAACTGGTTTTAAAAACTTGCTCATACCAATATCGTAGTTAAAACAGGAAAACACTATTTAGAACGCTGTTTAGGTATTTATTGTATTCGTTATTCGTGTTTGACTATTTACATTATTTTGTAAATATGACCGATTTTCGATCCAGAAAGATCAATCGAAGTTACAAACACAGTTGTTTTATTATTTAAAAAAATCAGCTGTTTACATTTTTTTACCTTGTTTACTGCTTAACAGGAAAATAGCAGATAATATGCTAACTATCGATTCAGGAATACATAGAACACAATATCCAACATCATTAAATTTTAAATCAAGAAAATTAATTAAAACTAGGTAAAATCTTGTTAAAATGTCAACAGGTTTTCCGCTACGGATTATTTAGCCAATACATACACAGTTTGACGTCAACAGAATTGAAGTATTGTTTGCGAGTTAAAATAAAAACATTCACAGTTATTTCAACTGTTATATTTAGCCTCAACAATGATTTAAAATCTGTATCAAAATTGTCTAATTATTAATTCATATATGCCAAATGAATAAACAGTACCTAAGTTTGTAACAGCCTACACGTCAGTGAAAATGAAGTCGTAAAAAGTTGCGTTTATTTTTAATTTTCGCTTTCATTTGTTTTTGTATGTGCATATTTAAAAAATACTGAGATTACTGGAGCATCGAAAGTAAGACTAATATTTCCTTTCAGTAGAAATAATTTAGTAATCTTTTAATTATAGACCTCCAACTGTCACTAACAAGAGACAATAGAATTTTAATAGTTTTCGGCTAAATCAACGGTTGAGCGGATTAAAATGACCGAAAGGGACGTATCTATGACCTTTTGATAGACTTCCATGAGGACTTATCTAGCTGAAAATATTTAAATGTAATCTAGAAGCAAACGGACAGAAATGGAATGGAATTTGAATATTACGATGATAATGAAATAAATGGACATAGAGACTCTGAATCCAAAAGTGATGATAGAAAGAAGAAGGCTTTACGAATGTAGGTTAGAAAGGAGTTGATGTACGAGAACGATACATGATTATAGGTCAGGTCCTTGATTATAACTATGAGTCAGTATGAATCTGGGTAACTACAATAGGAAGATAGACCAAAGAAAAGAAGGAAAGATTGTGTGAATGGTGATTTGAAAGAAAGCGAATTCTGAGATGACGAATGATAGAGATATAAGTACGGAAGAAAACTCCAGTCAAAGAAAATAATGAAAGATTGTGTGAAAGGTGATTTGGCTGGAAAGATAGCGAATTCTGAGATGACGACTGATAGAGATATAACGGAAGGAAACTCCAAATAAATTGGGATAAGGAAAAAAGACTGCCAAGCATAATGAGAACGTAAGAATGTCAGCACGTGACGGTCTAGCTACAGTTCCTACTAACCAACTATAAAAAAAACGCCGTAAGATTATGCACGTAATGTGTGGTTACGCCTTCTAAAGGTAGATTTCTGAGTACTGCAATCGAGGTATCGACGAGCGATATCACCGGTTTGTTTTGTTTAACACAGAGCTGCAGTGTCGCGCGCCAGTATGTTCTGGCTATCGTTGTACTTACTAGTATTGAGTGCGGGAAAACCCGCTATTGCACTTTTAAAACTAGTAGGTAAAGGCTTACTTGGATCCATATTTTGTATTTTGTGACCTTTATTGGGGTATTATGTATCTTAAAGGATTGTGTAGAATGTATTCAAAGTTATGGCAGTTTATTTTCCTATTCACAGGTTATTTTGGATTGCATAATCAGCCAACAATGTTCCCACTGTTCACTCAGGCCTCCTCTCTGTGAGAGGGAGTGGGCCGTAATCCACCACGCGGGCCCAGTGCGGGTTGGTAGATGTCACATGTCTTCAAATTTTTGGTTCTAGGACATGCCGATTTCCTCACGATGGTTTCCTTCACCCGTTTTGAGAGCAGTGGCGATGAAATAATTTACACAAGGTAAAGCGCCTGTCAAGGTTCGAACCTCGTAAGTCGTGGCCGTTACCACTGGGCCACCACTGCTCCCAATTTTGGATTGTCCTGCAAAAATTCGATGGCGGAGAAAGATTTTGCAGTCTCTAGACTCTCCTATATAGCGTTCCCAGGACTAATATTTTGCAGTGGAATAGTTGAATTTGTAATAATACTGCTGACGATTCCTTTTTCATGCAAGAATTCCTTTTTTGGCCATTCATTACGTCTGAGTGGCTATAACGCGATTGTCAATCGTTTTCTACCTCACAACACGTTGAGAATACTAACAACCAGCTGCTTAACTCGTCTCACTGTTTTCTTAATGACATATCAATCCGGAAATACGCATTATGCGTCTGTGTGTGTGTCTTATTACGTGAACAATCACTTAGGCATACACCTACCTAACATATTTGGTTACCTGTTTAAGTAATACATTAAGTAGGCCAATATAGTGGGTAGACAACTATTGTTTAAAGAAATAAATACTGATCTGTACTTGATTTTACTGGTGGTACTGGTTTGTACGGGGTTTTAACAGGAAGTAGGGTCGTTGAGTAGCGTTAAAAATGGGGCACGAGTCTTCTCTGAAGACTTGCAAGCATAACTCAAACTCAAAACTCAAAGCATTTAATGTTATTCATTCACAAGAACTTTTGAATTGTCAATGAGTCGGTCAGTCAACAAATTGAAGCTAGTTGCCCATTTCAATGCGCAGTAGGTTCGTATGGAGAAGAACGGACGTACAAAAGTGATCAATTGTAAACAAAGAAACGCAACAAAGACATTTTTATCAAAGAAGTAATATAAGAGTTAATATTTATGATTGTGATGCTGTGGCATGCGTCAGTTTTGCATAAACCAATCCAATTATCAGTGCCACAACATCGTCCAGCGGCCATCACACGTTATCTGTGTATGAGCGTCCATCATTATATTAACATCAATAAAATAATCGTAGAATAGAAACGTTCAGTGCATCGCCGAACGCCGCGGAGACGGGTCGTGCGCGCAAAAACTGTTACGTTATTTACCTCAACAAAAAGTAATTTCGCGTTTTAATAAGTGTTTATAGTAAAATGGCAGAAGGCGACGTGCCTTTGGTTACAAGTTTTGGCGGCAGTGAAATTGAATTTGGTGGAAACGGATCTAAAATGACGAAGGCTAATTCGAGGTTTGTTTTTTTTTTTTGGCTTAGGTATTTTGTTTCTGAACTGTCATTGTTTTTTTTTTGTGTCACTGTAGAAAATAGTAGTGTCTGGGATTTTCCCAATTGTTTTTTGTTCTAAGCACAGTGTTTAATAGATACAGTAATTATTAAATAAAAACAACGCAAGCAAAAACCTTGAATCGTAATCATAAGTTGACTTAGCAAAACTTTATGCTCACTTTGTGTTCAATGCTAAATCTTTGTTTTTCTCAACAACCTTTTTATACGATTCACGACTTTAAAAGCATAGTATAACTAAGATATGTATCTATATTTACATAGATTCTCTTGGCAAGTTTTGTAAATATACGAACATCGGACGTGCACAATCATTTTAAGATGAAAGGACAATGTAGTCATATCAAAACAAAGAGCGTATAATGAAAACGACTAGCGACAGTAAATAAACATACATAGGTACAGAGTCACAGGCGAGGCATTTCATTTTTATCTAACTAGCTGACCCGAGTATCCGACAGACGTTGTCCAGCCAAAAATCCCTTAGAAAAAGGAACGTCTTTCCCGAAACTTTTCCACTTCCAATTTATCTTTCCATAAAAACCTAATTTGGACCAAAACATTTTAAAAGAAAAAAATAGGTAGCCAAATCGGTCCATCCGTTCTCAATGTAATGCGTTTACCAACGAACAGCATTTCATTTTTTTTATTATTTTTAATATAATATACCTACATAAATAAAAATTAATGCTGTACCTACGCCACAATAATTCTGGTTTGGATTTTCGTTTTTTTTTGCATAATGCCATCCTACCTTATTCGTATCAAGTTCAAAGAACTTTATTTTTATTTGAGTTTCGAATTTCGGATTTAAAACAAAAAAAACTCCGCCTTTTTGTCGACCCACTGACCAAAATGTCTTCTGTTATTAATTATTATACATTGTTATCACCTCCATTTATTAAACCTTATTAAATGATTAGTTTGTTAAAATGTGTGAACAATAATGTAATATCTGATATCAGCTGATCGCGAATGACGGGAAACCGCTATCAACGACAAAAGTGTGCTGTATTGAAGTCATATGTACATATGTTTTATGTGTACCTACATAACGTCATAGTAGGTATACCAGGCTTATCCACTCTGACAGAACGCGCCCCACTACTGCATTAAGTCCAGCTTTGCCAATGCCTATTTTCCAGATTCCCCAAAATCATTGGTGAATTTTTTAGATACCCATACAAATTCGCATTGCCGTGTACGTAAATGCGGTACATAGTGAGGCGCGTCATTTCAAAGTGCTCAAGCAAAATACTTAGTTACCAACCTACATAATAGCTTTAATAATAATAAACGAGCACCGACAGAAGTGGAAACTTAAAACTATGAAATAACAGTGCTACAGATAAATAGGGTCACACGTGTAAACTAGATTGGATAAGTGTAATTAAGTTGGAAATTAAATAATAAATATATATAAAGTGATGAGAACAATAAGCATTGCAAGATAATATAAAAAAGGATAGCCGGTTCGTACTTACTGTTAACATTAGCATATCGGTCGGTGACTAACTCCTATAGGTTTTTTCCCTAAGTACCAAATCACTCGACGCGCCTAAAGGAGTTTTCACTTCAAAAAAACATTTATTGAAAATGCGACATTCTAGGGGCGAATTTCAAATTCAAATCTTCATACAATCATGGTTCAATTCATGGTTTTTTCTTCATTCAATTTCAGCAATGAATGAAACTGAACCACACTGAACTGAACACGTTCTTTAGCTGTCAGTGTCAAAATTATTACTGACATTGACAGCTCTTGAACGCGGAGTCTATTTTTTAATCTCCATGGACACCTATAATATAATATTATTAATGAAAATATTAATTACATCATAAATGTTGAATTTATAATTATTAATTTGGGAACGATGTCAAAAAACAGTACACGCTAAAACGCATCATAGGTACCACAAAAAATAGTCCTCAATTTATATAAAAAATGAGCGGAACTACTATACACTGTCAGTTCATTGATAAAAAAAAACAATAAATAATTATTGTGACAGGCTATCAACTCCTGATAATGCAAGTCAACAAACCCAGTCTATTTTTATAATGTTGCAAATATAAATGATAATTTCTGATTTCTCTTATTATACAAATACGAGTTAAAGTAAAACCTTAATAAAAAAATTAATTGGGCCATAATTATAAATAAAATTTATTAAAAATATATTTTTTGTTTGTGTTTGATATGCTTTCACGCTAAACCAGCTGAAGGGATTTGGATGAAATTTGGACCATGACCCGGAGAAGGACATAGGCTACTTTTCATCCTGCATCGCAGACTAAGTCTCGGGAAACAGCTAGTCTCTAATAATTCCCATTTTGTGCTCCCCAAAATATGGTTGAACACTCTAATATAATTATTTAAATTTTATTACGTTTTTTGCAATTTGCAGGTTAGTATCAGGTTGTATGTTGATCTAAATATTATTAGCGCTCGTAACAAATATGGATACAGAATTATAAACATTAAAATCAGCAATACAACTCTCTAAGGTATTGAATGACTATTTCATGAAATCATGACATTTGGCACTTTCATGAATTTAGAGAGGTGTATTGCTGATGCTAATGTTTATAATTCTGTAAATTCATAGTCGTTACGGTCTAAAAAAAAGGGTAAGTAGCCGCATTTGTACTGTGAAATTGATGGAAAACGTCCCTAACATATTCAGGAGAAGGTTATTTTTTAACCGACGAAAAAAAAAGGGAGGAGGTTCTCAAGTCCACACGTGTATTTTGCATAGTTGCAACCTTTTACAGCACGATCAGTTATAAAAGCATTTTTCCTTACACTATCCTTGCATTTTTAACTCATCTAAGTATCTAAGCAGTTTTCCCCTTCATTCCAAAATAGAACTAGTGATGGGTTTATGCCCGGGCATTGAGGGCATAATTGGGCAAATATTCTACGTGCTCAAATTGCCGGATGATCAAAACTTTCGAATTTCGAAGTGATTTTTGAAGACTTCGCTATACTGACAGCTGTCAAACTTACGATCCCGCGATTCGAACGATTCATCAACTGAATTGAAAAATAGCTCTTGGTCGCAAGTAGGTCATCATGGTCGCCCCATTGACTACGGACTACGACCAGTAGGCTACCGTTGACGGTAGCCCGGAATCAAATGATTACAACTAAACTACCCATTTTGTTCCTCGAATCAAATGGGAAGTTCCATGTTTATCATTTAACTCCTAGAATTTATAATACAGAGTAATGTAATTAGATAAAAATGTTGTTTGTTTCTATTAAATGATACTTTTAGATGTGTGTGTTTTAACGTGTAATGTTGTGTACGTCATTTAGTACTGTTTTTTCTATTTAATTAAAAAAAAGGGTTAAGTATTATTATTTTTAAGCAAACCAAAAATAAATACACTTTTGATGCGATGTCACGTCAAAAAAATACAAGGATATGTGGCACACATCTTTACTCAAGTTTTAAAACTAAAAGGGGGGCAATATTTTCGGTTATTTAACGGTATAGTTTTGTGAGAAACTACGCAACGAAGAATTCATGAGTTTTGATACTATACCGGTTGGAACATTAAAAGATTTACATATTATTATCTAGTAAGGTCGCGGTCGTTTGACGCAACCAAACATATGTTATTTGGAAATACATATTGGATTTTTGCTGTTGTTTCTTCTTTTTTTTTCGTTATTTTAAGTAAGATTTCGTAAAAGTATCCTTGTTTGTTAGTCATAGGTAAATAAAGTGACAGCAAAATAGTGTCAGATTATTTTATATATTCTTATATATTGTCTATATTGTCTTTTCTTTTATTATTTCGTAATCTTTTTAGGGTTCCGTAACCAAAGGGGAACCTATTACTAAAGCTCCGCTGTCTGTCTATCTGTCCGTGTGTCACCAGGCTGTATCTCATGAACCGTTATAGCTAGACAGTCGAAATTTTCACAAATGATGTATATCTGTTGCCGCTATAACAACAAATACTAAAAACTAGAATAAAATAAATATTTAAGGGGGCTCACATACAAAAAACGTGATTTTTTTGCCGTTTTTATAAATAACGGTACGGAACCCTTCGTGCGCGAGTCCGACTCGCACTTGGCCGGTATTATTTTTAATTATTTTTGGATATATTTTGTGCAATATGGACTATGTGACTCGATGCGGCTTTTTAATTAGAATTACTTATTTTATTGCATTTGAAAAATAGGGATCAATATCGTTTTATTTCAAATTAAAAGCGATCTTTGGCTACGGAAGAAGATCTTTGCTCATGCTACGGATTTTGCATTGAATATCTGTAATTTTATTATTGTTCAGGTTCACAGGGTTACCTGTTCAGTCTCGTCGTGTTTGCCCGCTATAACCTAGCTTATTTGTCCTCTTACTCAAAACACACACATGGTCATATGAATGTAATTTTTAATCGTTATATTCTAACAAGTGACACGCAAATTAATTCATTTGTGTATGTGGTCTAGATTCCGTGCGTTGTCTGAACTTGTCTGTGGTTTATTTCCCGCCTAATGTGATTGTGAATAGTGATTTTAAAAAAATGTTCAGGCATAGGTGTTCTGCTGTATCTGGTCTATGCGTTCCTACTATGAGGTGAATTTTTTTTTTTTTTTTTGTTTCTTAACTTTGGCAAAAGTTTTTTTTTTTTTTTTAATATTTGCTCATTTTTTTTAGAAATTTTATTGTTGCCATAATATTTGACAAATCTTAAAAATCTGATCTAACCAAAAATAAATTTTGTTTTTCATGCTTTGATTTGTGTCCATCATGGTCCAATGTGCAAATGGAATAGAATCATTCGGTCTTGAGTTTTTTATGTGTTAGAAATAATATTACGCAATATTGTGTTTATTATAACAATCGTTAGGTATACTTAATTACGTCTCATGACATTAACAACTTGCTAAATTCATAATGTCGTCAATATGAATTTAGCAAGTTGTTAAACTCGATTTTAAAAGTATTTCTACAACTGTATGATTCATTTCGAAAGGCCAAAAATACAGAGGTCTCGTTTTATCTGTTTAAATAAATAAAAAAAAACAACTACCTTTATCTTTATTGTAAGAAATACATTATGTATTAGGCATCTATTAATTATATTAAAAATAACAATCTTGTCTTTTGGAGAAAAAACAAACAACCTGCCATTCTTAAATATTTTTATTTTGTTTAGTGGACTTGTGGCGGACTGGCCAGAGCCTAAATAGCTTGTGACTTTTTTTTTTAATCATTCCAAATAAATAAAATCATTTCCATAATGTGAGTTCAATGTTAATACCTTGTTTACAAGGAAAACTGCCCAATATGTTGAGGCTTAATTTATCAGTAAATAAAATACCAACCAATAATATTTTGGTAACAAAATGCCTATAGTCCTTCTCCAGTCAGTCTATTTAATGAGCTGTCAATAGTGGCAATCCCTAAGTGGAATGACAGCTTACTTCACCTAAGTGTTCACGGTGAGTTATATGCATAAATGTATATTAGAATAGCGATCTATACATATATCAATGGAAAAGTACGACTTTCTTAAATTACATTTTACCACTGGAGTATTTCACCTATCCGCTAGGGCAACGAACTTGTGCCTCAACACGTGTGGCATGAGACGTGACCTGAACAGCCGAGAGCTCGACCCCTCCCTCAGTCAGTCAGCTGTTTCGCTAGCGAGCACGGTGTCGGATCTTTTAATTAAAATAACGTTTTTTTTGTTGTTACTCGGTCATTTATTTTTATATTTAAGTCAACTACCCATGGTTTGAGTGACAACGGTGTTTACCCTTACACCCTGTAATATGTCGCTGTGATTCATGTATCATATTATTATCTGTATCACTAACATAATTATGTGATAGTGTCTCCCTGAAGCTCGATGTGTCATTCATTATTAATGCCCGGGCACATTATAATATAATTATTATAAAGTCATGGAAATAAATCATTTATGAAATAAACTACCAATAGAGTCTGGCCAAAGACAGTTGAGACTGAAAAAAATCGTGGTTATATTAGAAATTTTATTTTATTTTATTTAAATAAAATAAAATTTCAAGTATCAACACGAATGATTGCACTATGTACACACGGCTACACATCAAGCTATACATTTCCAGTTTATGCTGATCTCGCATTGTATAGGATTTCCGTACAATGCGAGGTCAGTTTATACTGGAAATGTATAGCTTGATGTGTAGCCGTGTGTACAAGGTTACCCGGTCTTGTTTTTTTTATTTCGCGCCTTTTTTCAGTCTCAGCTTTCAAATTTTATTCAAATCACAACCTTCATTCTTGGACGGTTGTATGAAATGAGTTTAACATCGCCAATTACCCGGAATCCTCAACCACAGAGGAACTGGCTATCTTGCCTCTAACTGCCGAAACACAACAATGCTGTTAACATTGTTGTTATGGCGACAGACTTATACTCCATTTGAAATAAAATTAGACATTTGAATAAATCCTTTTACAGTCCGTTCAAACGATTTTGACTTCTATTGGTAGCATGAAAAATAGCAGTTGCAGTAAATATGTAGTTGGTATTGTAACCGCTTTTTGCTTTTAATGCCATCCTTATGCCTACGGTATAGAAGTTAAAATCGGTTGAACGGACTGTAAAAAAGGTTTATTTAATGTCTAATCTTATTTCAAATGGAGTTTAAGTAAGATGGTGGTAGACTGGTAGCTAGCCCTGCAGACTTAGAACAAGTCCTACCACCAACCAAGCCGAGCAGAAAATATATATTTTATTAAAGCACAGTAGAAGTATTTAGTTATTTACAAAAACTCGCGTGTTAATACGATGTATTCGACACGAAGGTTACATTATGGAGCTGAATGAAATCAATCATTCAAGGATTCCGTAGGCTTGTATGAAATTGTTAAACATTTGACAAATTGGTCATGGTTGTATTTCCGGTTGGTTTAATGTCATATTTGATTTATGATTTTAATGTCACTTCGGTGTTCTATGAATGATTCGGTAGGAAACAGCTGATTGTTTCAGTTACCTCGAGTTTCTAAATACCTCCTAAACATCGAGATATAAGAACTAACGTACTAGAGAAGCTACGTCAAATAACTGAATTGTCCTATTCTTCGTATTGAATCTTTAGTTCGCTGCAGCGCTAAAATAATAACTATTCGTCTAAACCGTACCTAATTTACCACAGTGCTAGATTTGCTGCGGAAGTGTATTTATTCTCGGCAAAAAGGTCTTAAGCGCCATGTAAATCACGGCACTACGCGTTTTCTTCGACAAACTGCGGCGCGATCGTCGCAGTTGAACGAGACAAAGTAGGAATTTACGGTGTCTTCTCTAGTACGTTAGTACTTATATCTCGATGCTCCTAAAGAATACTATAATTTCTTGTGGCAAGTTTAATATCTGGTAACGCTAGCACTGCGAAAATCAGCCACCGCTACGACATAAAGTCGCTATCAAATTGTTACACAGATGTGCGATTGATTGTACCTAAAAACTTTGTATTTTTTAGAATCCATTTAGTTAAAATTGAAATTGGGTACCTACCTACGTACATTTTGCAAACAGATCCCAAATTCACAACATGATATAATTTTAAAACAATGAACATATTCGCATATATTTGCCATAATTGCACACGAAAACATTGAATTTGCAAGATTATGAGGTTATTTTCGTACTGTACAAGGTTAATTTTAAGTGTTACATTTATGCGGGTCAAATGTTTTAGATTGATTGTAGGATAACACGGACATTCGCGTAAAATAAAGTAGAACATGTAAAATTAAAGATCCTCCCCGAGGGACGTACCTACTTAAGTTCGTGGGGCAACTTGGGCAAGCCGCCCCACTTGCTGTGTGTCTAATCCTTGCACTCCGATTTTAATTTGCGCGCTCCTACACGGACACTGCATACTTTTTACAATATTCATACATACTTTTATTAGTTATTTATGCAACTACAGTTGCATACAAGACTTTATCTACACCCACGAATATGAATCCTCTATAAAATTTGCAATACTAATATCGAAGAAAAAAGGAGGGATTCGACGTACGTGAATTCGAATTTTTCGAATTCGAATATCATTTAAATTACAATGCTTTCTTTGTTCGTGAAATGCGCCAGCATGACAATGTTCTCTTTTTGAAATGAGTTGCATTATGAAATTTAGTACAACATTATAACACCCGTTTGGATAATATTATGGTTACTATGACACTCGTTGTTTTAATGTTGGAAATAAGCTAACTGTTTCAGGAACTTTTATAGAGGAATTATAGCATGGGTGCACCGAATTTTATCGCCGATTTTGTGACCGACGTTTTGTGGGACGTGTGTCGATACATTTGGAACTCTAGTGTTCATTTAGCTCCTACAAAAATCGGTCACCGAATGTATGTCATTTGCTCATAATGTAGTTTTTCCGAGTCAGGAAAAACCACAAGATCACTTCGACCTCAACTCAGCTGTTCAATGTTCATATTATGATAAATGACATAAGTGCTAATAAAATAAACACATCAAATGCAGTGATGTCACATTTAGAACATGTTTTATAAGTGGTTAAGTACTTTAAGCTGTAGGTAGGTACTGTAGCGTACGTAACTTGGGCTCATGAGCGAACGTCATCAAGCTAAAGTTCAAGATCATAAAATAAACGTATTTTGCGACAATTATGTTTCGAAATGAAATTTGACATAATTATCTTTTCTTTAATCGCCAAATCAACAATAATGGACATAATTGCGATAGTTGAATTTTGAAATGACATCGATGCTAAAACATCACATTTTTTTTCTTTAATGGCCAGATCACCCGGTTAGTCCCCTCATCTTCTAGACCCGCTATGCTCGACTCGAAAAATACCTACTAAAAAGTTTCACTATGCACGAAATTCTTCGATTCTTCGTAAACAATGGAAGGTACCAACAATATTTTTACAATTTTAAAATAAAAATAAAATTGGCCTAAAACATACATAATAAAACATAGAGATACCGATAAATTATTAAAAAAAAAAAAAAAAAAATATTGGAATAATAGGTGATTGGAAGAACTGTTGTGTCATTCGCCATTTTGAACTCTATTAGTATTGAAAGTAAGTTTGACAAGCAATGTTCCCAAAATGACGGCAAGGGAAAATAAAATACTGAATACAAACTTAGTCAGGCTTTCAGAAACCACTGGCTACACAATTAATTTTATAATTAAAGATGGTAATCAAATTAAAAATTAAATTTAAATTTAAAAAACGAAAAACATCTCTATCCGGTAATTTTTCATAATCATACTAAAATTAACTTAGCAAATGAGTAGGAAGGTCACCTGTAAAGCGAAAGTATCTATCTACATCCTCTAATGACGTCACCCAATGTCAAGGTATCTAAACTTAAAGTATACAAACCCTTTGCTGAGGTTATAACTGTATTTACACCTTATTACATAAGTCATCATCATCATCATCATCATCTGCCTAGCCTTTTCCCAACTATGTTGGGGTCGGCTTCCAGTCTAACCGGATGCAGCTGAAAACCAGTATTTTACATGGAGCGACTGCCTATCTGACCTCCACAACCCAGTAACTGGGTAATACGATACCCCTTGGTTAGACTAGTTGTCAGACTTTAGTGCTTCTGACGACTCGTAACGACTGTCAAAGGTCCACAAATGACAGCCGGGACCAACGGCTTAACGTGCTTTCCGAGGCACGGAGGAGTCTCGATATGTAAAAATGGTCACCTATCCACGGAGCAACCCCGGCAAGCGTAGCTTAACCTGATGGATCGGCCCGAGCGGCTGTTATTACTTAGCCACGAGCTCCTCCTCGATTACATAAGTATCAGAGTTTAAAATTCATTGAAGGTTATACTAGGATACTAGCTTATGTAAACAATATTCTTACATCCAAGAATATTGTTTACATAAGCTTGATTAAGTTCAATTTTAAGTGTTTGTAGTTTATAGTGTAAGTATTAACCAGCCTAGGTTATTGCAGAACTAATCCTAACTAATTATTATAAATGCGAAAGTGAGTTTGTTTGTTTGGTACGCTTTCACTCTAAAACGGCTGAACGGATTTAGACAAAATTTGGCACACGGGTAGACTATGGCCTGGAATAGGACATAGGATACTTTTTATCTCGATATTCCCACGGGATCGAGACTTACGCGAGTGAATCCGCGAGTTCGTTTATAATACTTAATTCAGTTAATAAAATTTATTTTATATTCTGGCCAATTTCATACTTAATCTGTCCATGCATAGGCAATTTGCCCAATTTGATAAAGTTATTTAATTCCCACGGTAAGCCAAATGTTGACGCTTTTAAGGATTCCGTACCCGAAGGGTGACAAACGGAATCCTATTACTAAGCCTCCGATGCCCGTCCGTCTGTCTGTCAGCGGGCTATATCTCATGAACCGTTTAGGTAGATAGTTGTTTCTATGTATACACAGAATACTGCTACAACAAAAGATAAAGTAAAAAAAAAAAATATATTAAAGGACCCCCTTTAATTTTTACTACTACGTTAAAAAAGGAGAGTCTATGTTCGTCTGTATGTATTTTTTTTGTATTTTTATCGATATTTTCGCAAATTGCGAACCGATTTAAAAAAAATCTTTTTTATTCGAAAGGGCTTTGACAGGACTAAATTAAAATTTATCTTCTGTCCTTTTCAATTTAATGAAATAGAAAGAAAAAGATGCACTGAACTTAAATTTAGTTTAGTTTGTGAACAACAGAATCGGCACCAATATCTACTTTATGTATTGTGTTGTAGTTTACCTCAACACAATACCATTTTGTATAGAATTGCGGGTGCTGCTTGCTACTCGATTGAGTAACCAACTTTCTCGTTTACTATCATAATGATGAGTTCTGTACCATAACCAACGAAGTATATTTGAATTATATTTTTCTGTCTATCTTTTGTTTCAACATTTACAATAGGAAAAAATAATAAAGAAAAGAATAACTCTAAAAAAGAAATAAATTAAAAAAAATACTATATGAAAGAAATTTAAAAAATAAAACTAGACAATAAATAAATTAAAAAAAATACTCTATGAAAGAAATTTAAAAAATAAAACTAAACAATAAATAAAAGAAAAATAAATTCCTTGAAAGAATTTTCCTTATTCTGACAGTATTTTTTTTAAATCTGTTATTTAATTGGCTGTTGTTTCAGTAATTCCATCATCATTATTCTCCTCCATATCCCAATTTACTTGTGGTCGGCGCAACATGTCACATACTTCTCTATTAGTCGTCATCTCGGTAGTCACCCCCTTTCTAGCCATATCATCTTTCACACAGTCCAGCCATCGTTTCTATGGTCTTCCCCTTTACATGGAATTAGTAAGTACGACACCAATCATAACAGCTAACATGAGACAGTAGGTAGTTAAAATTTAGATTAGATTGTTGAGTAGTGAATAAAGACATTTTGTTTAAAATTATTATCAAAGTAGGGGTTTTGTATGATTCATAAAATAATATATAAACATCCTATTTCTTTGTCCAATAATCCAATACATTCACCATTTTGCACAGATAACCTAAGAGGTCAATACGCGGACTTCCATTGTATTTTATAATCTATTTTTAAAGCTGCCCATTCACTCGTTTTTTTCGCGCTCAGACTTTTAGAATCAATTTGAATTTGCCACGGCATATCTAGCTAGACTTGGACTTTGACAAATATAAATTGTTTGTGAGAAAATGTTATTTCTTTAGATTTTCGTTTATATTTTGACCATTACGGTCGTTGATAGCTGCAAATGTAAGTTTGTCAACTGAATCGAATGACTCGCTTTCGAAAGAACCCGGAAGGAGTTGAATCATAAAATATTATTGTGTAAAGTAATAGTTTTGAAGTATTTTTACCGACTTCAAAAAAGGAGGAGGTACTACGTTCGGATGTTTGTTTTTTTTTTTTTTTTTTTTTATGTATGTTCACCGATTACTCCGCCGTTTGTGAACCGATTTTAAAAATTCTTTTTTAGTTCGAAAGGGTATACTCCCGAGATGGTCCCATATAAATTTTATCAAGTTTGCGATCGTAGTTTTTGAGCTAGCTTCAATATTACGTATTTTTCCCACAGTCTATGTAGACGATATAATTATTAGACTCCTTCACTGTTATTTACATAGCAGGTAGTAACTTGTGTGGGGTAGGTACCACCACTAAAAAGTGAAAAATAAAAACTTTTTACAAAAAAAAACAACCGACTTCAAAAAAAACACTTAAAAAGTGACAAATAACTTTAATTTCGGAAGTCGGTGGCAAAAAACGAAAATTAAAAAGCAAAGACACCGACTTCCGAAATTAAAGTTATTTTTCACTTTTTAAGTGTTTTTTTTGAAGTCGGTTGTTTTTTTTTGTAAAAAGTTTTTATTATTTGAACCAATTCCGAATTTTATTATTATAGGTTTCCTGCGTTGAATTTATGCGATCTGTTTGTGTAATGCCCGTAAACTGAATAACTATAGTACCTATGACTTAGTCGACCAAACATTTGCGGTGGTATTTAACTATTTTTATTCTGTCATTTGATTTGACTACTACTTTCATAACTTGTTCACAATTTTTCATGCAATTATCTGACTGAAATTTATTTTATTCGAAGTAAATCTTGCTTGAGATAGTACATCTATCGTTTTGCGATGTTCAAATACCTTTTGGCACTTTGTTTAATGTTTCTTTTGTTTTAGTAATAATCAAGGCTGCCAAAAATTACTTACTTAGAATAAAAATTAGATTATTTTAAAGTATTTTACAGCTCAAATATCAGCCTGTCTGAAATAGCCGTTGCAGTTCAATGCTAATACCCTTGAATGTCTATCAAAAATTCAAGTGGTACCGTTCACTTTTGGTGATTTTGAAAGTACTTATTTAATATTATTAATACCTACCTAGTGTTATAATTGATACTTATTTCATTGTTTTATTATAATTACAATCGTTCGTCTAACGAGATCTTAAAGGCCAAGATGTTTTCATATAAATTGTTCTACACAGGTCGCGTCGCGCTGTCACGTTGCGCCTGTCTGCCTTTAATTATTATTTTCTCTTTTTTTCATGTGGTTAGTCAATGTTCAAACTCAAAGTATTCCTTAATGCTATTTATAGAAATACCTTTCAAAAAAATACTTATTTATTTATTTAATACTTTAAGCACCCATGCCTTTAATCATTATTTTCTCTTTTTTTCATGTGGTTAGTCAATGTTCAAACTCAAAGTATTCCTTAATGCTATTTATAAAAATACCTTTCAAAAAAATACTTATTTATTTATTTAATACTTTAAGCACCCAAATGTACAGAGGCGGACTTAATGCCATAGGAATTTTCTAACAGTCAACCTTTGAAAAAAAAAATCTTTGATGACAATAGCTGATTGATTTGATAATACAATGATGGCAATAGGCTCGTTCCCTATGAGACTTAAAAATAACAAGCGTAATACTGCCTGTTCCTTTGCAATAAACAGTTGATACTTGAAATTCAACTCTCGTAAGAAAAATACCTGCGAAATAGACACGAAATTACTAATGATCAAGTTATTATTTATAATAACTCCAGACAATGTTATTGCATAGCGATTGTTATCTGAATCCTAGAGTATTTTGCAACTCATACTTACTCACTATAAATGCAACTGGATAATAATGTGTGTCAGCCGCTCAGCGTTGTTCTAATAATATGTGGCTTTTGCTGTATGTCTAGTCTAGGTAATGTTATGTTTCCTTTCCAGTATTAGCATTGGTTACACGAGTTGGTTTTTTGTTCGTCAGTATCATATAGAATCTAGGGGGTATTGGGGGGGGGGTGGTTTAGGGGTATTGGGAAATGGCTAGGCAGATAATGATGATGATATTTATTGATGATGATAGATTTATTGTAACTAAGTGCCCGCAATTTTGTCTGCGATACAGGATGAAAAGAAGCCTAAGCATGTCCTTCTCCAGGTCTACCCATGTGCCAAATTTCATCCAAATCCGTTCAGCCGTTTCAGCGTGAAAGCGTAACAAACAAACAAACTCACATTCACATTTATAATACCTACTAGTACTATTCGTTAGGATTCCAGTAATCAGGTATCATTTGCGATGTTAAGACTATGTTGTCTTGTTCCCAAAGAATCTAGGCTCCAGTTTTGAGTCAAAGCTTTTATTTTAGATTCTCGTTGCTTTTGAGCCATGTTTGAAAACGGCAGCCTTGATTGTGGATATCTTCGGGACCCTATAGCCAGCTGAATATTGAGAAGTCTGCTTGAGACCTACCGCCTAACAGGCTTCATCAGTTTAACTATCATCGAAAGCTACCTCTATCACCATTCTTATCATGTTGAAATACATCCTAAATACACTCTCAAAATGCATAATGTAGTTGTTTCAATTGTCTTAATTGCGTGGCGTCCGCCTCGCGTCCTCCTCGGTTGAGTTTAATTCTCTCATCGAGACCAATATTTGTGGGACCTAATCATGTTGGCTCTGCGTCTGAATAAATGTTGTCTGTTGAATGATATCCATGTTCATAATGCGTCCAAAGGCGTAGGATATCCTTGTGTCGAGATGAGTAGAACAACTTGAGAGAGCTACTTACATCTTTTAATGAACGGTAGAGTTTTGCCAGAATTATCGCTTTTGGCAAATTAATTCATTTTATCGACGATGTTGCTACAGAGTAGGAGGAATGAGGATACTGCTTTCTATAAAATAGTATTAATACTTAATTTATTAATTAACATATATAATTCAAATAGGCACTAAAAAGGCACTTCAAAAGTGTCTTTTATGTTACGTCAAAATTTACTAAAAAAATAAAATTGATCCTAGGCGACCCTTCTAAAAGTTATTTTCGTTAAAGAAGAATGGGCAAGAAACTCCACAGTTACTCTTTTAAAATATTCTACAATATTTTGGATACATTAATTACATAATTATTATATCCTGGTGACATAATCCTTTACAAAAATAATTAAATAATAGAAGCGATCGTATTTTTTATGTTACCGAGGAAACGTTTAGCTGATCTTTTACCAGATTTTTATTAAAAAACGTCACTTCGTTGAAAGTAAATTACGACTTTGACATTGCACACATTATTTTTCACAAAACGTTCGACTTCAGCGAGGTCATAATTACAATTTGTGTTCTTGCAAGCAGTATTGAGCAAGCCTCATATGTATGCATGATTCTAATTGTTACAACCCGCGACTTCGCTTATGCAATACATTATACAAACAATTGCCTGAGCATAATATTTGCAGCACAAAGAATTTTCGCTATTTGTTTTAATTATTCCGCTTTTGTGTGACAAAAGCCTAAGTAAATGACTGGGTCTGTCTGTAAGTAACTAATAAATTGTTTTGAATAATAATTTGCATAAATTGTGCAAAATTTCTAGTGCATGACGTCAATTGGTAAAGCGTAAGTAAATAAATAAAAACTGCTTGTTAATCACTGGTTGTTAATCATTGCGTATGAATGGCAGCTGATTTCATAGGTCAGACAAATGTCATGACTAGTCGTAATAGCTTGAGAAGGAGGTCTGGGCTGGTGAAAACAGAAAAACAAGCACCGCTTTGTTTACTATTTATTTATGATAACTTTAAGAGGAAACGCAGTGAGGACTGTGGTCGTTGAACGTTGACATTCATACCATACTAACATATTCCTGAGCACTTATTTTTGTTCTAAAATAAATAGTATTTCGCCAGAAAACCAAACATTGCAGTGGTAGATATAATTACTTATATCGTAAAAAAATATTGGAGTATCTAAACCAGGGAGAAAACAGGAATACGTATGGTATGAACGCCAATGACCACGTGATCGCGTTTCCTCCTATGTTACGTTCTAAAGTAGTAAAGTGTCGTTTGATAATTTCAGAGGCTAACAGTTCGCCCATATTTAATGCTAAAGGCTAATATTATGATCAATTTCATTCATTATTTCTCCAATCCAACGTTCATTTATTTATTTAAAACTTCAAGCACCTGTGATATATAGAGGCGGACTACGTTGTTCTTGTCTCTCCAATGAACACGCGAATGCGATTTACAATATTATTGTAATTCCTTTATCACGTAAAGAACCGCATAGATAAACAGCAAACGAAAACAAAGGGTGTTTTATCGCTTATACCCAAGACAAATCGTCTTTGTCGTATGTATTCTCTTTGTTGGCGGCCTCATACGGAAGTCGACTTATTCCGGAATCGTACGTGAATGGGTCGCTTTATATCTTCAATTTGAAGTGACGTTCTAAGAATTTGATTGCGACGATGGCGCTAGTGTCGCGGAATGTTATCGAGTATAGAGTGACCTAGTTTTAATTAGAGGTTATGTTTATTTTCGCGCGCAATTTTAATGGCGTCGATTTAAATGTCACACCGTGCACCGGCGCGAAAGGATTGGTTCGAGCCGGTCAGCAACCCGCTTGTTTAATGCGTTGACTACGGTTATAATAAATAAATATTTTAATAGTTTTTCAGTGGTATTTAACTTTTAAAGAGTCCCGAAAGACATCATCGCTGGACATAGGTCTCCTCCAAGCACCGCCACTTCGACCGGTTCTGTGCTTCTCGCATCCAGCGGATTCCTGCGGTCTTCCCAATGTCATCGGTCCATCTTGTGGGAGGCCTTCCAACTCTAAGTCTTCCGGTAGTTGGTCGCCACGACAGTCCAGAACCTTTCGGCCATCAGTCGTACACGACATTATTTTTTACAAAAACATTTAAAATTCTCGCGAATAATCTTGAAGTCAAATCTGACTAGCCTTTTCCCAACTATGTTGGGCCTTCCAGTCTAACCGGATGCAGCTGAATACCAGTATTTTACATAGAGCGACTGCCTATCTAACCTCCACAACCCAGTAACTGGGTAATACGATACCCCTTGGTAAGACTGGTTGTCACTTTCGGGCTTCCGACGACCCGTAACTACTGTCAAAGATCCTCGAATGACAGCCGGCTTAACGTGCTTTCCGAGGCACGGAAGAGTCTCGATATGTAAAGATGGTCACCCAACCCCGGCAAGCGTAGCTTAACCTGATGGATTGACCCGTGCGACTGTTATTACTTAGCCACGAGCTCCTCGCGAATAATCTTGAAGTAAATCAGCTAAATCACCTTTTTCTGGTCACTTCAAAACACAGGTCAAAGCAACTTCCTGTTCAGCCTACTCGTCCGCGTCAACCTTGAATGGGGGTACCTTATTCCGACGTAACCTTGTCAGTGCAATCTTAAAAACCGATATATTGCTTTACGTGACTTAGAAATGTAATTGTTTTACGAACATTTTGATAACGTTTAATTAAAATTTAACTCCACACATAATTTTTGCGTTATCGTTACGGTACGTGTTACGCGAGGTCGTAACATTATGAGCTACATTATCATACGGTACTCTTATGAGTTAGTGGAAGAAGGGTGCAAGTCTTCTTTTTTTTTTGAGGTTGGGAATTCATCAAATGAATTTTCCCGCACCGGGCGGAACGGGAGGGCGTGTTACTGACTAAAACCCACCCGTGTTCCTTTAGTTGCGTGTTTCATCATCCGCCAAGCCTTTTCCCAACTATGTTGGGGTCGGCTTCCAGTCTAACCGGATGCAGCTCAATACCAGTGTTTTACATGGAGCCACTGCCTATCTGACCTCCGCAACCCAGTAATTGGGTAATACAATACCCCTTGGCAAGACTGGTTGTCAGACTTTCGGGATTCTGACGACCCGTAACGACTGTCAAAGATCCACAAATGACAGCCGGGACCAACGGCTTAACGTGCCTTCCGAGGCACGGAGGAGTCCCGGTATGTAAAGATGGCCACCCACCCATGTAAACATGATTCACATAATATTTAAGTAAGTTATCCTGTCGGTTAAGCTATCCAGATAGGTTACTATGTCGTTTTTCCTCAAGATAAATAATTTTAACTACATATTTAAGGGTATAACCAACATGCAGCATGGTTATTTACGTTACTAAGTAATAACAGCCGCACGGGTCGATCCATCAGGTTAAGCTACGCTTGCCGGGGTTGGTACGTGGAAGAGTGACCATCTTTACATACCGAGACTCCTCCGTGACTCGGAAAGCACGTTAACCCTTTGGTCCCAGTCGTCAGAAGCCCGAAACTGACAACCAGTCTTACCAAGGGGTACCCAGTTACTGGGTTGTGGAGGTCAGATAGGCAGTCGCTCCATGTAACATACTGGTATTTAGCTGCATCCGGTTAAACTGAAAGCCGACCCCAATGTAGTTGGGAAAAGGCTAAGCATATTGATTGATTGATTTGAACGCCTCAGTTACAAAAGGACTAGCCGTACCATCTGGTACCATCAGTGCATTCTGTTATCTAATATGGCTCCATCATGACCCAATTCATTCGCTCCCGTTTGTTTTAATTCATCAATAGACAAAATTGATAACACACTGACCTGTGTGTAACCTTTTCGTTATAACCTTCGTTGTAAGTGGGTTACTGTCTTTTAATCGTTACAGTTTCTAAATATAGCGTGTACAATAAAAGGAAACTAATTATAGAATAATAATGTTATTAACAAAGATACATTAAAGTATATCTACTTAACTATACTCCATTTGAAATAAGATTAGACATTTAAACAAACCTTAATAGAGTCCGTTCAACCGATTTTGACTTCTATACCGAAGGCATAAGGATGGCATTAAAGCAAAAAAGCTTACACAATAACAACTGTCTACTGCAGCTATCATTTGTCATGCCACCAACGCAATAGAAGTCAAAATCGGTTGAACGGACTGTAAAAAAGGTTTATTTAAATGTCTAATCTTATGTCAAATGGAGTTATGTACGTAGATCATAGGGGGAGAGAAAATTTCTAGATAGACAGTGAAAGCTGTGAAATCGTTGAAAAAAATAGCGTCTAACTGCTGGCCTCTAAGTCTAAATGCACGCACACTAGAAAAGCAGAAATATAGTACAATTACGTGTAAGAAAACTTAGGTGAGGTGAGCTGTAAAAATCCATACCATCTCAGGAGGAATGACAACTGAATTTTGTGTAAAAAAAAATCGATGTCATTTGGTCTTTTTTTTAAGTATTTCGCCATGTTGCCATTGATTCGTCTGATTCTATTAACAACATTTATCAAATAAGTACCATGTTTTTGAAAATAAAACCACCTGAGTTAACCTGACCCATTTAATGGCTGCCGTTATAACTGCGCACTACACAAACGCATGAATTTGCGTTTGAATTAAATAAGGCTAGGTATTGTTCTGTCAAAGGGGCGTTGACCGTGCAGTGCCGTCTTGTAAACATCTGTGTTTGAAAATCGAAATGTTTTGACCTGTTGCCACATCTTTTTTTAATCGACCTCATTACACTCCAGCATGGCTCTCGATGAACGTGGCGAAATAAGGAACTAACACGAAATATACACTGCTACGAAGATCATTTGGTTGTCGATAAAAAATTGAAAAAAAAACAAGAAGGCGCGCTAGTTCCGCTTTTGGGCATACGTCAAATTGTTCATATTTGGACAGGTGTTTGACATATTCCTTGATAAGCAGCGCCGCCATCCACGGTTATTTAGAACCAAGTCGGACTGTCTCTCGTATTAATCACCATCGTCCTTTACCAGTCCAGGCCAGGGCTTAAGCTACGCTTGCCGCGGTCAGTTTGTGGATGGGTGACCATCCATTAGGTACATATCGAGACCGCTCCTTGCCTCGGAAAGCCGTTGGTCCCGGCTGTCATTCGTACTGTCGTGACAGTCGTTACGGGTAGTCAGAATCCCAAAAGTCTGACAACCAGTCTTACCAAGGGTATCTTGTTACCCAGTAACTAGGTTGTGGAGGTCAGATAGGCAGTCGCTCGATGTGAAATATTGGTATTCAGCTGCTAGGCAGATTGATTCTATACACAGGTAGACGTTGTCAAGCAATGAACTGTCATTGCTTGACAACGTCTTTCCAATCGGACCTATTTTAACTCACCTCAGCTACTCTCATCCAGCTGCTACCAGGCAGCAGCCCGTTCTAACAACATATTATTGAAGTCTGCAATTAATTTGTCACACCCACTACCGTTTTATTCTGTAGCTTTAAGATTTAGGAGGTCCATACTAACCAGCAGACGTTGATATGACCATAATCAACCTGTCCATCCGTATGCACAAATTAACCTCAGAAACGGCTACGGCTGTCCCGCCTGAATTACAACAGCCTTGATTACTTGAACGGAGAGCATCCTTATTGTTCAAATTGCATGAGTCACGTTCAAAGATAGATGCTATGAGTTACAGGTAACCCGTTCATCTTCGTTATACTTTTGCTGGTTAACGGAAACAGCTGCCCGCAGTTCCTAGCATAGCATTTGCATGTTATCGAGGTAAAAGTTGAAGGGCATATGGTACAAAATCGTATGACACGTCTACCTGCTGTAGAGGAGCTCGTGGCTAAGTAATAACAGCCGCATGGATCGATTCGTCAGGTTAAGCTACGCTTGCCGGGGTTGGTCCATGGACCATCTTTACATATCGAGACTCCTCCATGCCTCAGACAGCACGTTAAGCCGTTGGCTGTCATTTGTGGATCTTTGACAGTCGTTACGGGTCGTCAGAAGACCGAAAGTCTGACAAACAGTCTTACCAAGGGGTATCGTATTACCCAGTTACTGGGTTGTGGAGGTCCGATAGGCAGTCGCTCAATGTAAAATATTGGTATTCAGCTGCATCCGGTTAGACTGGAAGCCGACCCCAACATAGTTGCGAAACAGGCTAGGCAGAGATGAGCTATCAGAGTAGGGGAAGACCAAAGAAACGATTGTGCTCTGGCTGAGGTTGCGAGTTGTAGGTCGTGGGTTTGGCAGTCGCTTTACTTTGTGTAAATAATTTCATCGGCTCTGCTCTCAAAACGGTGAAGGAAAACATCGTGAGGAACAGGCATATCCTAGAACCAAACATTTGAAGACATGTGACATCTACCAACCCGCACTATACCCACGTGGTAGATGATAGCTCACTCTCTCTCGAAGAGATGAGGCCTGTGTCCCAGCAGTGGGAACATTATGGGCTGATTATGCTAAAGGAGGCGTGCAGCGCTGACTTGTCTTGTGATCTCTCTGATCTTGATTTCCCTTCCACTGATAGCTGTCGAACTACAGCAGCTGTCAAAACATAGTTGACTGATGCTCTTCGTACCGCGGCAGTCTATTGTCCAACTTTTTTGAGATTATGTGTGAAACTAAGCGCCCTATCTCTTTCATTCTTGTGGTATAGTGACCACGAAAGACAGCTAGCAATAAAACACGCCATGCTACCAACATTGCACAGCAGCAAATTGAAAGCATGGCACAAAGAAATTACTGCAAGTGCAAGGAAATGTTTAAACCTTCTAAAATTGCTTTGTTAGAAACTAGAATTATTATTTAAAGCAGGTAATACTACGGTATTCGCTATTTATAACCGTTGACTCAGCCTCACAGTAAAGTTCTTGCGTAAGATAACCTACTCGTATAATCTTAACTAAGCTGCTCGTATAATCTTAACGTATATTAGTTTAAGTTATCCACTGGTTTGTGTGCCAAGTTTCTGACTAAAACATTAGAATCTGTGCATTAACGGAAGTTTAGCAAGAAAATGTATCGTAATTATTCCGAATATTTTCGGCAGTAGGTACTCCGAAAAGTTCTTATAATTCGAGGGAAAGACAAATTATGATAAGTTAGCGCACATTTTCTTGCAAAACAAGCTTATGTGAATGCGTGTTTTTGGTAGTTCGGATGCGACCGTAATGTTTATTTTAATTTATTGACTATTTTTCGGAGAAACCACCTAAGTCCTGCAGGACTATACGGTTTCTGTCCTCAATCTGCCTAGCCTTTTCCTAACTATGTTGGGGTCGGCTTCCAGTGTAACCGAATGCAGCTGGAGCGACTTCCTATCTGACCTCCACAACCCAGTTACTGGGTAATACGATAACCCTTAGTGAGACCGTATACGGTTTCTGTCCTCACGTGACCCGGAAATTACCTACGCTAAATTTCACGCGCGTAAAATGCGTAGTTTACAAGTAAACTGATTTATAGCATAAACTATGTATTAATGCGTAATATCTTTACGCTGAAGTATTACGAAGGAGGAAGAAGCTGCTAACAGTGCGTGTGTTTAAAGTTTAATCGATAATTTATCGATTATTAGAATTAACTGATGAAAAGTATAAAATAGTTATTAGAATTAGTTGTGCTATTCGATAACAACCATTTATTTATTTTGTAAAAAAATACCATCGACGAAAGCCGCAAAAGTCCACTGACATGCAAAGTCCAATCAAGAGTTGAAGACTTTTGACATTGTTAACTATTTGGCAGCAGTTGTCAAAGTGACGTTTCTAGTTGGTAGCGGGGCTGACTGCCGAGGGTGCATTGAACTTAGCATATTGTACTTACAATGAATCTTTATGCATTGACATTGAAAAAGTTGTCTGAAAATAAATCCATTGCTCAAATTCTTTTCTTATTTTCCGTACAACCTTCTCAGGTAATATTTTTATATAATCTATATTAATGTGTTTATTTTCTGTTTATTTGCAGGTAATTTCTTGTTCAACGTTGACCTATTGCAAAGGAGTTTTGAAGGTAACTTTTGTAAACCCCTTATGAATAATACGTACGCATTTTTGAAACAACTTTATAGTTACTTACAGTTTTTTCTAAAACCAAACTGTTTTATGACCTCTTTTGAAATTCGATTGGATAACTCCAAAGTTACCACATCAGTATTTAAACTATTAGGTGCATGTTAACCTAATCATTTAACTGTTTAACACAAGAATCGGTTACGTAGTCAAGAATTTACGTCAATTATTAAACAAAATACAATAATAAGAATTAAAAACCTGCGCGAACCACAACTCACCCAAGGCCCAAATTGAAAATCGAACGCGTTACAATTTTTTAAACGGCCAGCAACATCTTGCATGGGTATGACACATTCATTCGGCCGCTAATCGATAACGGACATCGATATTGTTTCATCGGTATGACTAAACGATTCATTACATTGTAAAATAATGTTGTTGATATTGTAATGTCATCGAGTTAAGCAAACAAATATTTTTGTTTGTTTTTTTTTAAACAATGTGTTACATAAACATAAATGTTACGTGACACTGACATGACATGACACAGGAGTTAGCCTGAACTTTATGTTGCAAGTGATGTTTTTTAGGGTTCCTTACCTCAAAAGGAAAAACTGGCCAAGTGCGAGTCGGACTCGCGCACGAAGGATTCCGTATCATCCTATTCTAACTAATATTATAAATGCGAAAGTGACGTTTGTTTGTTACGCTTTCACGCTAAAACGGCTGAAGGGATTTTGATGAAATTTGGCACAGGGGTAGGTAGACCAAGGCCTGGAATAGGACATAGGAAACTTTTTATCCCGATATTCCCACGGGATCGAGACTTACGCGGGTGAAACCGCGGACAGCTAGTTATCTATAAAAACGGCAAAAAAATCACGTTTGTTGTATGGGAGCCCCCTTAAATATTTATTTTATTCTGTTTTTTAGTATTTATTGTTATAGCGGCAACAGAAATACATCATCTGTGAAAATTTCAACTGTCTAACTATCACGGTTCATGAGATACAGCCTGGTGACAGACGGAAAGACAGACATACAGACAGACGGACGGGCACCGGAGCCTTAGTAATAGGGTCCCGTTTTACTCTTTGGGTACGGAACCCTAAAAAACCGAACCCTTATAGGATCACTCATGTGTCTGTCTGTCCGTCTGTCACAGAAAATTTGCTCCGAATCCAATGGACCGATTAATTTGAAAGGTCAACATATTATATGTATGTATACGACTCGGTCCACAATTGACGAAAATATCAATGGAAAACATAAAAAAAACATACAGAAGATAGAATCCTCCTTGTTGGAAGTTGGTTAAGCTAGTTTTACATCGCTACAATGGCCCATCACTACACACAGTGGGCCAATCTTATCCATTTAATGGTCCTAGCATCACGTTTGCAAAGCCAATTGCTTGTCAACATTGCAATACTAAATACGAAGATCTGTATTCATGCAATTTACTATAATCGGTGGCTACTGCACCGGTCCAGAAAGAAAAATATATTTGATCTATTTGTATAATAATTGTTGATAAAATTTCAATACGCCTAACCCTTTCCCTACTATGTTGGGGTCGGTTTCCAGTCGAACCGGATGCAGCTGAATACCAGTATTTTACTTGGGGCGACTGCCTATCTGACCTCCACACCCTGGGCAACGCGATACCCCTTGGTAAGATTGGTTGTCATACTTTTGGGCTTCGGACTACCCGTAACGACTGTTGAAGATCTACGAATGACAGCCGGGACCAACGACATAACGTTCTTTTCGAGAGACGGAGTCTCAATACGTAATGAATGGTCACCCATCCACGTACCGACCGCGGAAAGTGTAGCTTAGCCTTTGATCGACTCGTGCGGCTACCAGCGAGCCCCTTCACTTCAATTATAGGAACCCACAAGCATTTAAAAAAAAAAGTTCCCCACTTAGTTATTTTTTCAAACACCTAATTTCTTACGTCATAACATAGCCGAGGAGTTACGTATATATTTAAACATATCATCGACCCAGTTGTCTATCCGTATGTCCCTAGAAAGAAAGTTGGTCGAGCATTACGTTAAATACAATTTCTATTCTGGCTCCGTGTCATTTGCGTTAGTCCGCCATGTTTATGCTAGGCGCGTTGCGAATATAAGACTTGTTTTTAAGAAATAGTATGATAAGCATCATTTTTGACGTTGGAGACAGCTTTCAGTTCTAACAAGATGCGGCATGCGGCTGAATATGGTCTACTTACAAAATATTGTGACACATTAAATAGAAAATAAAGAAAATCACAAATAACGTTGATTGGATTTTTGATGATTGAAATGTTTATAATTTTGTTTTTTTTGTTTATATCTCTGAAACTACTAGCTAGTATGCAGCATGGACTTTTTGGTTGAACATAAGCTATTATTACTATTTTCTTACGGACACAAAGGCGACAGCATTTTTGGAATTTGGATTACGTTTACGGCCCTCTCGTTCACACACAGAGAAGGCCTTTGCGTGAAAATTCCACCATTGGGAACATTATTAGAATATTTTTTGTGTCCGTAATTTGTCCTACAACAAGTCACAGTCTTCATATCGCTTGCTCAACATTTCAGGCCGTTAAGTCCAAGTTTCTTTGCCATTTTTCCTTCACCGTAACTGCAATTAGTAAGTTACATTGAGGCTGACACAGAAAAGTATCTAGCGAGACAATGACGGAATGTAAATACAAATCTGAGTAATTACTTTAGCGTAATCTCGCCATATTGTGTATAAAAAATCGTAATGCCTAAGTACTTATTTATAATCAAATAGCATATTGTTTCCTGTATTTCTTTGAGGTTCTTAAAATCCATAGACAAGTACCTTATTTTTCTAGAGCTTACATAGGGACTCTGTACCAATGTTAATCGTAGCCAAATTCCTCGCCAGCTCACTGTACGGTGTACGCACGGCTATGAACATCTCAATTTTCACAAAGACAAGGCAAGACTGAGGGCAAAGACTTTAAGAATCTCTTTGTAACTCAAACGAGGTTTCGTAAGGAAAAAGACACAATTTTTTGAAGTGTAATAAACTTATATTTTTATTATTGTCCAAGTTTTTGTGATTTTGTGTTATTTTTCCGTTTTAAAAATAAGAAACTGCAAAAAACATCCATAAATAGTTACAGATTGCTATCTATATTTGAACGCACTTGACCGGGAAAAACCAAAGTACCTACCTGCAATGTTGATAACTGAAATTATTCACCACATAGTTTCAGACACAATAATTTATAATGATGCCAGCAAAAAGCCACGACAAAAACATTATGGAAGTACTTGTTTCGGAATGAGTCATAAAAAATAGATTCATTCAAAAATAGATTGAAGAAAAATAGATGCATTCAAAAATAGATCATCATTTAAAAATAGATTGGAATCTACTTTTATATGATGTCTCTTTGACTATTCAAGACACAATCTACAATCTAATTGCGTAACACAAGATCAATCACAATCTGAATCATTTTGAAGGATATTGCTAACCCATTGCTCCATATGAATGTTCGAAAAAATTGTCGGCGGTAATTTGTGGATCTTTGACAGTCGTTACGGGTCGTCTGAAGCCCAAAAGTCTGACAACCCAGTCTTGGGGTATCGTATAAGTATAACCCAGTTACTGGATTGTGAAATAGGCCGTCGCTCTACGTAAAATACTGGTATTCAGCTGCATCCAGTTAGACTGCAAGCCAATCCCAAAATACTTGGGAAAAGGCTTTGTCTTGGTATTCGTAAGTCGAGAATCGACGCATTATATCACAGCATAATAGTGTAACAGTATTATATCTCAGCGATGACCTTGAAATAATTAGGTACCTACAGCCGCTCGCTCGGTAGATAAACCTTCCGCATCCGTACGTAACTGCCATGTACTCGATACTGTTGCCTACTGATATACGGTTTCGGCCGTTTTCTATGAAGACATAATACCTACTGATACTCATAATTATGTACACTGTGATTGAAGATTTGTAAGCAAATATGTATTTAGAATGTACGATTAAGTATGTTTAGTTTCCCCCCATTTCTGCAACAATGAACTAAAACCAACAGCTTTAAAGTAATCCAATACTAAAGCGATTAATAGCAAAAACTGTTTGAAGTACTGAATCTACAAACACTTTCCGATAAATTTTAGACCCTATCTCCTAGACTATACTGTTAAAATTCTACTACTCAAAATATAATCGCCTTACCAGTAAGCTCAGTAAAATTGCAACTCTATGACAAACATTTAAGGTTGAAAGTTCAACGTAAGTGAAAACTAGATACTTTCGCTTATTCAGCCGTGTAGACTGTAGATATTGGATACTGGATATTCATACTTTACGTTTAAAGTATTTCGTTACTTTTATTAAAAGTAACACGAGAGGAGTCCATTTCTCTTTAGAAAATTGTGAATCATTTTTGCAACTCTTAGGTGTTAAATGTAAAAAAAATACTGTTAGAAACGGCACAGAATAAATAAGAAGCAGTATTATACCTCGGCAGTGATCTTGAATGACTTACCTGCTACGGCTGTTCAAAAGATAGATCTGCGTCCGTTCGTTAGTAACTGCCGCGCACTCGATAGTATTGCGTACTGATTTACAACCGTTTCGGCCGTTTTTGATGTACTTATTTATACTGTGGAAATGGGTTACACTACAAAAATATTACCAAGAAAATGTCTGGCCTGCTTGCTTAAAAGATCTCTTTAGTCTAGTAGTAATTTACGCTCGACTGCTGAGCTTTTTCAATCCCCAGCAGGCGTAGCATGAGCACCGTTTTGTCGACGGAAGAGTACCTAGACAAAAATGACGTTTCCTGTAGACAGTAGACAGCACGAGACGGCAGCAAAATAGCAAGAGTCAACTGCACTTTTTACGAAATTCACTCTTTTACATAATTCGACTCAGAATTCTTTGTTTCATCATAGGATTTATCGGTTGTCAGTGTGATTTTGACAGTAAGGATAGAAAACTTTCTTCCGAAATAGTCTACATATAAAAAGACCTAGACAAAGATCGTTAGAAATGAAAGACAAAATGACAGATTGTAGAAAGATTTCTACGGTGGATGTCAAAACGAACTGTCACTTTGTATAGAAAAAGCTATGTCTATTCTTCGTAGAGATAGAAAGCGCCATGCTACGCCTGCTGATCAGGCAAAGAGTTATTGGGTTTTCAGTAGCAAGCCGGAGTCTGTATTTGTGCCCCGTTGAAGGCAGGCTCGCCCCTGGAGAAATGTGGGTAAATCCTGCCGTTCCATTGTAAAAATCTCACTAAGAAAACTTACCTGTCAGTCCAAATTGACACTATTGACAGCTCGTTTCGAGCACACTTGGGTGATGATGAGTTATTTTTATTTTACTCTACAACTTCTGTTAATAACCTTTTTTCCAACACTACAATATCAAGAATGTCTGACAAATTCTCATGCTAACAATAGAGGGCGTGATCTCTTTCACTTTTAACCTCAAACGATTGCCATTTTCGCGCCATTCTGTCCGCCATGTTGTTTTACGTGACCTTTTTGCCGCGTTCCTGGATATGATCTAGTGTTTTAGTAATTAAAAACTTCTAATAGCTAACTAGGTAGCTAATTAACGATAAGTATTTCTGTTGACAGTAAAAAATACTGTGTTTTAAACTTTGAATGTGAAATGAATACGTATCAATGTATACGAATACCTTTGACCCTAGTGTCTCAAAAATTTGTCAAAAATTCAAAGATCTAATATAGTCAGCGCCTAAATGACAGAGGGGGGCGTTGTTTGGAAACATTGTGTTTTTTTTTACACAACAAGATGGATGCTGCCAGTCCATGCGCCAAAATCGACCCGAGTTTAGCGCTGTATTTTTCTTCATAATATTTTGTCTATGGATATTTTTGGTTTAAAAAAAACGTTGTCATTCCATGTAGGTACCTATAACGGTGAGGTTACACTGGCCCATTTGTTTTTCTTGAAAAGTAAAAGGAAAATAATAATTATTCTAAATGAAAAGAACCTAAGTACCTACTAAAAACTTAAGTCCGCCTTTGCACAGTATTTATTTATAATAGATATAAATAAATAAAAAGAGTAAGGCCGTTTGTCCACTGGCACCGTCAACGGGACGAGAACGAGATGACGAGAACATTTCTTAATTAATACCTACTGGTATTATCTACGTAGGTTACTAGGATATTCCCAAGCAATTTGTTGCAAATTTCAGTAAAACTAAATTACTTTTATAAAACAATTAGCTGCAGTACTTAACATAAAATCTTATTAATTTTATTAATTTTGTGAGAAACCAGAACTTATTTTGTCGGTATCTAGGTGATATTAAATCTTAAACAATGGATTTTGATGAGAATAAGTCTTGAAGATATGTCAGACTGACTACAGTCTGACATATCTTCAAGACTATGTATGTTTTTTATACTATTTTGATATAAAAACTACTAAGTTTTTATATCAAAATAGTATAAAAAACATACTTGCTTTTTTAAATTACTAAAACTGTGAGATATAAAAAGAAACGTGTAAAACAGTTATGAAAACCAAATCTTTTGATAAAAGGAACAAGCATAGATCAGCTACAATACCGGCCCGAAGTTAGCGCAGAAGGCTGCGCAAATTTAACATTTTTAAGGATCCAAATGGTGACATGAGGCGACTGAGACTGAGAATGACAGGACGTGCGCGAAAGTTCGAAGAGCCTATGTTCCGACCGGCCATGATTCATCGGCCGTATTGTACCTACGTAAAATACAAATCGAGTGAACACACAATCATTACACAGATATCCATTAAAATTAATGTCTGTAAATTGCATAGGAATTTACTAATTAATGATTTTAATTGCACACAGAACTCAGACAAAAAAATACAGGCACCAATAAAAAAAACCTTTTCTAAATTTAAACTTCCCTGAACGAAGTTTTAGCATTGTTGTTTTTTTTCGCACTGTCATTGCGTTTAGCCTTAGCACACACATGCGACTGTCAAAGTCTTGACTAATTGATTTAGTTGTGTCGTGCAAAGTTAATTATTGTTGTAGTGTAAGGCTGCCTTCTAATTTTGACTCACTGTGATGGTAATAATTGCGTCCATCGATCCTGTCAACGTAGTCTTTC
Source organism: Lithophane semibrunnea (assembly GCA_947363905.1). Classification (NCBI taxonomy): domain Eukaryota; kingdom Metazoa; phylum Arthropoda; class Insecta; order Lepidoptera; family Noctuidae; genus Lithophane; species Lithophane semibrunnea. The sequence continues at coordinate 4,343,961 of OX376216.1, read as the reverse complement.
ATTATTCTCAGTTTTTTTTTTAAATTAAGCAGCTGTCAATTGCTTTTGTCACCTGGTAATAGGTAAGTATCTCTAAAAACTAACTGCTAAGCTGAGCTTTATGGTTTACTCCACTTAAATGACCTTTTACTTAATTCAAATTAAACTGTTCATATGTCTGTCTTTTTATGTGGTTGTGTGTGTGTGTGTGTTTGTGTGTGTGTGTGTGTGTTTGTGTGTGTGTGTGTGTGTTTGTGTGTGTGTGTGTTTGTGTATGTGTGTGTGTGTGTGTGTATGTGTGTGTGTGTGTGTGTGTGTGTGTGTGTAAAGTAATGTCAAAGGTTTTTGTGACAGTAATTTTTTATTACCTATTTATTATTTATCTGTAAAACTGTAGCTGAGAGCTGTGTAACTGTAACTGAAATAAAATACTCAAGAGGCAAAATTTGCCTGTAACCTCCTTAAACGATGGCTCATATCCGCAAAATTCTACCTTATGATAGATAAAACGGTTTTTCGAATCGGAAATATTTGTAATCCTGTGGGTTGAATTGTTGCGGAAATAACGATAAGCCCCTTCCTATCACGGAATAGTGGGTGTTCGATGATTCAGTGAAACTAGCGTGATGATTGTGTTGAAATTATGAAATAATTACTGTAACATAATGATCATCATCAGCCGGTCTTGTCTTGTCTAAATAAATACGGTTTGATATCACATATCAGAAACCCTTCTGACTACTGTGTGTTGAAAAGTGTTTGCCTATAGTTTTAACCACAAGAATTAGTCATATTGTTTTAGCCATTTAGAATCACGCGAACCTTTGACGTTCAGTCATTGACCGAAGCTTGTGACCTACAATAGGTAACTTAAAATTAATATTTCTGGTCGTTAGCCACGGAAAAATCCTACAAATGAAGTTCAGGGACGTTGTTATGGCAAATACTCATTAAGTCCATACATAATAGGTAACAATATGAGTCAAAGTTATTTGTAAGTTCGTGTTAAACAAAACTGTTTTAGGGCATAAAACTTGGCTTTCTCAGGTTGGTACACACGGCTACACATCAATCTATACATTTCCAGTATAAGCTGACCTCACATTGTACGAAAATCATGTACAATGCGAGATCAGCATAAACTGGAAATGTATAGCTCGATGTGTAGCCGTGTGTACCAGTTGATCGACAATAACTTCGAATGTAAAGTTGAGCAGATTTACTTAACTGTGAACGCTCTTTTAAGAGCAGCCTTCGCTTTTAGTTGGTCGTTTTGTTACTTAGGAACTAGAATGTATGTATAATCAGCTAACAATGTTCCCACTGCTGGGACAGTCCTCCTCTCTCTGTGAGAGGGATTGGGCCATCATCCACCACGCGGGTTCAGTGCGGGTTGTTGGAACTAGAATGTACTTTTTATTATTCCGAATTGCCCTATACATAATCTTCTCCATTGTTAAAATTCCGGATCATTCAGGCAATACCGAAATGTGAATACATTTCTTTACGTTTTCTATTCTCGCCGCCATCTTTGAGTCAAAAGCCATAAAACGTCATGTCAATAAATCATTCAATGAATTCACACCACTAAACGGTAATGCCATTAAAATCATGCATGTACTACTAGCCTTAATATTTGTATTTCACGTTAGCACCTTACGTCTTCTATTAGCGAATACTGAGCGGTGACCTAGACACACATTGTGTGTACTGTGCCTTACCTTTACAATGCATTAGACGTATTGCCAATGCCGGTCGGTCATTTTAAAAGAAAAATAAATATTGTTTTTGGTCCTCCATTTTTGGTAAAAGAGGTTTTTTTGGTGATCGTTTGACATTGTTTAGAGGCTCCACTAGAACTTAAGTTTACAAGAAAAAAAAAATTAGTCCGCACTACCACCGAAGTCCGGTGGAAAAAACAGCAATTTGATACAATGACAGACACTAGCGCCGCGCGACGCGTCTGTCGGACTCTAAATGATTTCTGATTACCTACTTATTAATATCATTTATTTTATTTTCGTATTTATAACCTCAAGAGTAAAAGATATTTTATCCGCAGTTAAAATTAAATCTTCTATCAATAAAAACTATTATTTTTATCTATTTATATTTTTTTGCCAATTTTTTTATCTCGCGTTCCGCTGCGCTGAGAGAATGGAGTTTCGCTAATTTATAAAAGCAAAAACGTTGAATAACCAACAATTCTTTTATCCATACAATGATGTTTGTTGCAAAAAACTAAATGACAAAGTATTAGTACCATTACTACCATTTGACAATGGACAAGAATGGGCGTACCAAGGCTGAATGTCAAAATGGCGGTAGTATAGGTACCACAACAAAAACAACATGGATTTTGTAGCATGACCAGCAAACAATTAAGTTTGTTTTAGTCCTATGTAATAGGGGGCGAGCCTATTGCCATCATCCAGGTAAAAAATCAGCCAGTAGTGACCTTGTTAGATATGTTCTCCAGAAAGGTCAGATGCGTAGTGCACTCGCAACTAAGGTGCATAGCTCATGGGAAGCGTGCGGTGACGATGACTCGAGTTCCATCATTTTAGTTCACCTAAAAAGTGTTCAACGCAGCTAAAGAAGTTTGCACTTCAAAAATCTTATCATTATTTCTCAGTAGCAACCTAGAGTCTTGATTTGTGCCCGGCCCGGTTAGTGGCAATAAGGCTCGCCCCCTATTACATGGGACTTAAGGGGGAGTAGTTTGACAGCAAAAAATCATATTTCACCCGCGCAACCCTTACCTACCCCTCTCATTAAATACGACGAAAACAAAACACAATGCCTTCCCGCCAGCAGAAACTTTTCGTCTGGCGTTTATAGAATTCGAATTTCAATCTTCTGTAGTTTATTTTGCTTATACAATACGCTAAGCTTGAATTCAGAACTATAGATCATGTTCATGTTTTGGAACTAGAAACTCAATGTTGACATGAAAAAGTTCAAATTTAAATGTTACCAAATTTTATTTAGGACCTTGTACAATTTGTACCTAATGACGTCTTTGTGGAAAACTGTGTTACCAAGTAATAAATATAATGCTATATCGTGGATTTCTCTCTTTGGAGGAACGTGCAAAGTGATACCCAAGTAAAAAATAATATTCGTATAATGAATTTTGCACTGAATTGTGCAACGAATATGGCATGTGTCATGAAAACCTTTCCTGCGCCAAACGCGAACAATCCCCTTCGAAAACATTTGAAACATGTGAAAAAGAGGCCGAGTTCTGTACAAAAGAAATAAATGTAGGATTGTCGGCTTCACCACTAAAAGAATTGACATCTATTCATCTATGTAAATGGGAGCCAAAGTACCAAAGGGACTAATTATAACAAGGGCCCGAGGTACGCGCTCAGTACCTGCGCTGTGTTTTGGGCGCGCGCCCGGCGCGTTTTGGACGCTCGTCAAACGCAACAAGATTTCCACATTTTGTTGTAACTTTTGAACCGTGTTTCTTTTAAGTTTATTACTAATGCGGAGAAAATGACAAGGAAAAATAGTGAAAAAGGAACTCGCGTCCAAGCGTCAAGGGCACGGTAAGGCTTCATTTACGGAGACGCGAGGAGTCGCGCGTGGCTTTGGGCGGCGCGGCTCGCACTGAATTCAAACATATAGCGTTGTATGAGTGCGTTTACGGAGACGCGATTTTACACGCGTTTGTTTGAAATGAAGCGTTTTTTGTGGCGGAGCCCGCGAATGGCATAGGCGCGTCACACGCGGCGTTTCATCACGGCGGCGCACGTAGCAGCAATGCCCGCGGCATACCTTCTCCCAGTCTTATTTGTAAATCGCACAACGGAGATGCAAGTTGAGAGTGGCAAGTTGCGACATGTGCAGGCCTAACGGCGCCCGGCATGGGCGCTCGCTTAGACTGCAGCGCTTGATATAATTCGTTACATAGGAATTCATACAATTTTATTGAGCGCCCGAAACGCAGCGTACAAAATACGCGTCTCGGGCGCTTGTTATAACTAGTCCCTTAGTAGAAAGTTTAGTATGGTCCCTCTTTGTAACTGTTGAAATTGTAGCTTTGAAAACATGCCAAGTTGCTTTAGGCCTCATTTACGGAGACGCGGGGCGCGGCACGTCGCGTGTAGTGTGGCGTCACGCGGCGCGTCTGACGTTTTTTCTGTTTACGGTGCGGCGGCGCGTGTAGCGGCAGTTATCATCCCACGCGTTAAAATAAACAATATACGTCTTGATTGTCGCTGCTTTTTTTTGGGGTTATAATATATATTTTTGAAATGTGCTAATTAAAACCTTTCATTTGATACCCAACATGGTATGATTAAAAAATATTTTTTGTTGTTCATGATATGTCACCTAGAGGGCGCAATTTTCAATTTAATGTGTCTTCATATAGCCTTTGACCAGCGGACGATCAAAAAGCTTCCAACGATACCTCGTTTGTCAAATTGTGATGAGTCTTTTAGAAGATAATATGTGGGAACAGACATAGATAAATACATAGAAACCGGTCAAAATTATAACCCTCCTTTTTGCCTCGCCGTGGTCAGGTAAAAACTAAAACCCAACTACAACAAAAAAGTCAACTAAAGAGATATAAACAAGACATCACGGACAGACAAATTAAAAATCCGGAGTCATACGGAATCTGTTCGAGTTCGTTCGTTATACCAATAACCGAAGAATAAAGGTATTATTCTAAACAAGTTTTATTTAGGGGCGGTCAGTCGCTCCAATTGTTCGTGTAAGGGTCACCTTACAAGAAGTTTGTCAAAAAAAGTGGGAGTAAACGAATTTGGATCCTGAGTATATCGCAATAAGATTTAATCTCCAGTGCGAACTTTCAAATGAACGTAGAATGGGCTCGTTGGCTATGTTGTAAATTTTCTCCGCAAGAAAATTCACCGCAATACAGAGCAATGGCGCTAGTTTTACCTACTTCTTTCTATACTCCGTGCTACTATACCAGTCAAAAATCTGTCAAATAAAATGTATGTCATCTTGAGTTTTCAAATATCAACATTGAATTTTATATGTTTATTTAGACTCGGTATTTATTTATTTATCAATCAATAACACTTGTAATATTCGTTTTGGAAGTGGTTTTAGTGTTTTTTTCATGTTTTCTATGTCTCAGTTTCTTTTGTGGAATGTGATAAATTACGAAAATATTATTTACGAAAATAAATAATATCTCAGCGCAGCTAAAAATTTGAGCGTAGTCCTCTCGTCTCAACAGAGCAACGCCGACTGATTTGTGAAACAAAAATATGCTTGAAGTTCCCGTAATGTGCGACGGAAGATGGCTTCTTCCACGAACTAAGAACGTCGTAAGTCCTACAACCTTTGATTCGTAATAAAACCAAAAATAAAAGGAATAAAAAAAAAAGCCTACACAATTTTTTTTGCCTTGTTTTAATACATATAATCATCTAATTTTTATCATAATAGGCATTAGCATTTTAAGTACAAATCGAAAATACGTGAAAATTAGAGGTAACTTCGTGATATTTTTTTATCGAGAAAATTTTAATATTTTGTGTTTCTGTTCCACAAAAAGTTTGGAAATATCATGTAGTTACTCATACTATTTTTATTTTACACCTAAGTCTTATGAATTTCATGAAAAATCAAATTGAAGACAGGCAATTTTGCTTACTACCCGCCCTTAAACATCACCGAGGAAATGTGGGTGTACAACAATAAATCTATTTATATTAGTGGATATTATTGCAGTGTCTTACGAGTAAAAAAAAAAAGTGTCCGTGGAGTTTCTTGCCCGTTCTTCTCCATAGGAACCTACTACGCTTTGGAATGGGCAACTAGCTCATTTATCCGACTGACCGACTCCTTGACAATTCAAAAGTGCCTGTAAATGGTTTAATTGAAATAAATGCTTTGAGTTTGAGTTTGAATACGACTTCAAAGGGAACGAAGTCACGGGCAGAAGGTAGTAGAAGAGAATTGGTTCTTTGTAAGCCTGTTTATAAAACATGCGTATAATGTGCGATGGAAAATCAACAGGTACGTTTTTATGTTTTTTTTTTACCACGTGTGTGATACATAATTATTTACGTTAATTATGTGTGGCACACACGTGTTATAAAAAACGTAGTAGATAAGTATTATTGTTTTACGATCATGTGGGTGAAATAGGATGGAATATTATACATACATGTATGATAATTACAATGAAGTTTTCTTGATAGTAACAATTCAGATTCGGCTTCCAGTCTAACCGGATGCAGCTGAATACCAGTATTTTACATAGAGCGACTGCCTATCTGACCTCCACAACCCAGTAACTGGGTAATACGATACCCCTTGGTAAGCCTGGTTGTTAGACTTTCGGGCTTCTGACGACCCGTAACGAATGTCAAAGATACACGAATGACAGCCGGGACCAACGGCTTAACGTGATTTCCGAGGTACGGAAGAGTCTCGGTATGTAAAGATGGTCACCCATCCACGGACCAACCCCGGCAAGCGTAGCTTAACCTGACGACCCGTAACGAATGTCAAAGATACACGAATGACAGCCGGGACCAACGGCTTAACGTGATTTCCGAGGTACGGAAGAGTCTCGGTATGTAAAGATGGTCACCCATCCACCGACCAACCCCGGCAAAGGTAGCTTAACCTGATGGATCGACCCGTGCGGCTGGTATCACTTAGCCACGAACTCCTCGACACCACCTACTACTCACTATTCTAAAAATAACTGAGGTTATATATGAAAGGACCCTCGACCTTCCAACACCCGGTACTGCCTCGAACGGAACTGTACTTTAGACGTAACGACCAACAAATTGTCCCTATAATATTTGGACAACTGACCCGTAGATGACCCTAATAGAATCATCGTTGAGAGGGGAACAAATTGCTTTGGAACGTTCACATGACTTGTGGCCGGTTCCTATAATCAACGAATGGTTAATCTTACCGATCGTTGTTGTCAGGTGTTGTAGAGTGTAGAAGCTGTCAATTTTCATTGTCATCTGCACTCTACGAGACGTTTGTTTTTCTCAATTTGGCTTTGAACCTTTTTCTAAAAAATGTATTTTTCTCACATACGGTCGGAAATTCAAGCATTATTTTGGCAACCTCCTTCGAGATTAGTCGAAATTGCTTTATGTAGGCAAGTGACGATGCGGCCGGCAATGTTACTATGAAAATCCATATCTGTCGTGTTTTGCGGCCAAATAAATTACTATAAAAATTCATAACAGTCGTGTTATTTAAAAATTGAACTAACTTTTTACTTCAACACCATGGCAACCACGGCGGTAACTAACTTGTCAATGATTTTATTTAAATTTCGATTTGGCTTGCTAATATAACTGTTTAAAGTAAAGAAGAAACAAATGAACATATTGGCGCATGAAAAACTATAGTTGTTCGCCATTGATTCTGGATTTTTATTTAATTTACTCAATTCCCACGCATTATTTGAGAAAAGTACTTGCCGCAATCAGTAACAGATAGCCTATATATATATGCCTCGGCTTCGCCTCGGCCCACATTTTCACGATCGTCCATAAGACCCCTTATTGCTGGCCGCGACAGTAATGTACTATTTACACGTTTTTATACGTACCTAATGCTTATTTTGTGTCACTGATAATTATCTCAGTACGCATTACCGTTCATTATTTTCTGTTTTACCAGTTTTTAAACATACCAGTAACGATCTGTTAGTTATACGTATAATCCATCGTAACTCGTAACTCACAGGTCGGTAGTGACGCACGATGGAACTAAAAATAGATGATTCTCTACGATAATATAACAATGAACTGTATGATAGTCACTTTGTCCCATTGATAGAAATCTACTACATGCTACTACTAAATAAGAACCGTGCAAAACCAACCGATATCAACCTTACATAGGGGTGGTATTAGCCTCAAGATCGACGTAAGTAAGTAGTAAGTAAGTAAGTAAAATGTAATTTGTTTAAACATGGTGTACATGATACATTGCATGCAAGATAATACAGATACAGAAGTTCTAACATGTTCAGCCGCATATTGTGGCGTACAAATTGGTGGGAAGAGATGGTACATAGACCGTGATAATATTCATCAAAATTACATTACATTACATGACGCCGCATCGATGCCTAGGAAAACGTCGATCGCGTAGGTGAAAGAGCTAAGATGATCCATGATTAGATTACCTACGGATTTCAAAATGTCAGTTCAGTCACTTAGAGCTCATTCACACTAGAGGCACGCTTCAACGGCAGATGCAACTGCAGCCGTCGACACGTCTACTACGGCTGCCGTCGACAACGTGCCGCTCGGATATTTGGGCACCGTACTCAGTTGCCTCTGCCGTTGACGCGTGCCACTCGTGTGTATGAGAATGAAATGTATAGAATTGACAGCTTTCAATGGTCATGCCGACGATGCGCCACCTATCGTTAAAAAAATGGCAGTACAGATCCTCATTAGGGGTGCAGGTGTTATTCATCTAGGAGATATTTAGTAAATTAAAAATAACTCATTTGTCCTTACTCAAAACAAAAAGGAGGTTGCGTAAATGTGTTTTTTCGTCACACCAATGAGAACCATTGTCTTTGGAACAGTCGCAGAGTAGTCAAGTCGTGGGAATACTATTTATAATCTGTGCATTTTAATTGGTGCCAACACCATTGTTCACTGGAGAGAATTTTTGTATTTTCGTTTGTTTTTTTTTCCTTAGCTGCTGTTTTAAATGTGGTTATTACTAGAATATTTTTAAAACTTTATTATAATTTGACTGGTCTAAAATGTATACCATTTATACCCTAATTCCAATTTATTTGACCACATATCTGTTGGTCTGAGTCTGTATGACGTCATCTCAATATTCGCTCCCCTCTCTACCCAATCATTCATACAATCCAGTTATATTTTTTTTGGTCTTCCCCTAATCGTATAGCCATTCACATTCATAGTTATACTACATACTTACACACAACTTTCGTCTTTGAGGGATAACATTTGTTCCATGTTAAAAAGATATAAGCCTCTTATGGCCCCTTCTGCAGGGTAAACGCCTCTTTTCATACAGAGAAGGCAAGAGCATTGACCACCACGCTTGCTGTAGGAGGATTGGCGATTCCTGACTTATGTTAATTATAAGTCCAGGGGGCTTAAAACCCAGGGTTGCGGGTTAGTCTGAAAGGGATACCGGGGCTGTGGCAACAGGCAACTGAAGGAACACGGGTGGGTTTTAGTCAGTAAAAGTCTGACACGCCATTCCGCTCCGCCCAGAGCGGGAGAAGTCATTGGATGATTTACCAATAAAAAAAATAAAAAAAATGGGCCTTAAAACAGTCACTTTGGCAGAATCATAATAGGAAAATATTATGAATCATCGTAAAATGTCACAAACAGACAATTCATTATGATTTGCGTGTGATTCATATTACGAAATAATTCATCTGTTTGACAGTTTTCTATGGAGATTCGTAAAATGGTCCACACATTATGAATTGCTTTTGTGTCAAATTAGAGGAATTGCTAATGACAGCTGGAAATTCAGGAAATTAATTACTTTTAGAGGAATTGCTAATGTGGCGGTTTTAGGCCCCTAGGTTCCATTTGGTTCCTCGTGAAAACCCCGATATTCAGCATTTACAAAGGTGCTCGCCATTTATTTTACTTTTAAAATTCAATCGCTCGTCGTCGATGACGAAATGAAGCCAAAACACAATGCTAAAGTGAAAGGAGTCAAGGAAACTGAATTCAATTGGAAGGTATATTTGTACCAAATAAGATGCCGGATAGTTTAGGTTAAATATAACATTACATTACGTATAAATTCCCCGAAAGGTCAGGCTGTGGTGTTTAGTACACCCATATTTCGCCAGTTACCTTTAAGTCACATGTAACAGGGGGCGAGAGAGCCTATTTGCCTCTAACTGGGCAAAAGTCAAGTGTCAACTTCTGCGATCTTATTACGAAATGTGCGTTAAACCTGATTTTACCCCGATCTTACAAGACTTGGTCTGATTTTTAACTGATTTTTGTTAAAGTTCTGCAATGAAAATAGGTATGATTTGTCTCAAGATAACTTAGTTTTATTTAAGTAATCATGCCGAGAACTGGGCTAAGTGCTCCATAATACACTAGCGGCACGTTGTCAACGGCAGCCGCCGACGCATCGACGGCGTCGGCTGCATTTGGACGCGTCTGCGGCTACCTGCGAAACGCCTACGGCTGCCGCCAACCAGTGTCGACGGCTGCAGTTGCCTCTGCCATTGGCAATGTGCTCCTCGTGTATATGGTTACTAATGAGCTTTTAGGCTTCGCTTTCTTAGGTATATTTACGTGGATAATGCTCTCTTAAAGACTCAAAGTAAAGATAGTCGCTATGTTTTCTCAACTAGGTATAAATCAAGTATGGGAAAACCGTCACCATTATCGACTACATTCCATTACACGATCACAACACATGATTACAGTTGAAAATCATCATAATTAATCTACAGGTATGTACAACAAAGGTAAAGACATTGATACACACATTACCTATTATTTATTTATGATGTTTAACATTCAACACGTGTTGCCGATTAAATATTCATATTATGATATCGATAATGAGGTGGTGCATCACTATTGCGCAGTGCGCTCAGCTGATTGCTGTTCGTGTGCGCCATCTTGGAAATTGCTGGATCGATTATATTACACTTTAACAATAAAACTTTCATCTGTCACCCAAAAATCAAAATCAATCTACCTAGCTTTTTCCTAACTATGTTGGAGTCGGCTTCCAGTCTTACCGGTTGCAACTGAATACTAGTATTTCATATGGAGCAACTGCGTATCTGACAACCCAGTTACTGGGTAACACGATACCCGTTAGCAAGACTGGTTGTCAGACTATTGGGCTTCTGAATACCCGTAACGACTGTCAAAGATTCTACGAATGACAGCCAGAACCAATGGCTTAACGTGCTCTCAGAGATAGTGAGCCGAGATTATTTAGCCATGAGCTTTTACTATAAAACAATCCAATTAAAAGACGGATGTCTTTTCCTTGGTCTGTCTTTGTCTCTAAGTGCTCATATACAGCGTTTTAACTAAACACCGTTATCCTTGAAACCAGTGGTTAGTGTCATTTATAGAACGTGAAATCAATGGAAAATTACGACTTTTTTACCACTTGAGTATTTGACCCTTTCACCTATGCGCTAGGGTAACGAACTTGCATCTCACTCAACACGGGTGGGGGGCGCGGGACGTGACCTGACTGGCCGCGAGCGCGATCCCTCCCTCAGTCAGTCAGCTGTTCCGCTAGCAAGCATGGTGTCGGATAGAACTTTTTAAAATCTTTTAATGAAAATAACGTTTTTTTTTGTTGTTACTCGGTCATTTATTTTTATATTTAAGTCAACTACCCATGGTTTGAGTGACAACGGTGTTTACCCTTACACCCTGTATATGAACGGCACGCACGCGCCAACGGCAGAGGCAACTGCAGCGTCGGCGGCTGCCGTCGACATGTCTACGGCTGCCGCCGCCGAGATTTGAAACTAGTTGCTTCTGCCGTTGGCATCGTGTCGCTCGTGTATATGAGCACTAACTCAGGCAAAAAAGTGCCTATCCCTTCCCGGTTTGACAATAGTTAGCTCTAATGACTTCTTCTACAAAAACATGTTCTCATGTGAAACAGAATCACTTTAATTATCTAACAAAGAGAAATACAAGAAAATTTAGACTAGCGCCCCAATTTCGCCTTTTACGAAATTCATTACTAGTTCATAACACACTGGATTTTCAACTCTATTCTCGTTGATAAAGGTATATTTTTCAATGTGTGTGAAATTGGGTTGTGATTTCGATTTTGCAATACGCTTCTTATATAGTATTTTCGCGGTTAGTCGCAATTTGAAGATAGTTAAATCTAAGTAGGGTTTGGTAACGTAAAATGAGGTTTGTATGAAAATTGATGTTATAATACAGTAAACTATTTTCATAATGTGAATACAAACGAATGCTCATTTCCATGTCCATCAATTATTAGATTTATCGTTTTTAATAATTTGAATTTAGAACTAAGTACTTTATTGTTGTTTTGTTTTGATTTGCGTTGCGTGTGAACTATATAGAGCTGTAAAACTATTTTCCTTAAACTATTTCCTCCTATTTTTTAAATAAATTACATTAAGTTAAAAGAGTATTAACAACTCTATAATTATACTTCCAAGTCGATTGAGAGCGTCCGGTCTACACCAAGTGCAAAGGGTTACAAATAGAAATCCGAAACACGAAGTTTGCCGAGAGACATTAACAACTTATCTATTTCTTCCATACTTCTCTATTAGTCGTCATCTCGGTAGTCACCCCTTTTCCAGCCATACCATCTTTAAATCTTAATAAATATTTTGGAGGAGCTCGTGGCTACGTAATAACAGCCGCACGGGTCGATCCATCAGGTTAAGCTACGCTTGCCGGGGTTGGTCTGTGGATAGGTGACCATCTTTACATACCGAGACTCCTCCGTGCCTCGGAAAGCACGTTGGTTCCGGCCGTCATTTGTGGATCTTTGACAGTCGTTACGGGTCGTCAGAAGCCCGAAAGTCTGACCACCGGTCTTACCAAGGGGTATCGTATTACCCAGTTACTGGATTGTGGAGGTCAGATAGGCAGTCGCTCCATGTAAAATACTGGTATTCAGCTGCATCCGGTTAGACTGGAACCCCAACATAGTTGGAAAAAGGCTAGGCAGATGATGATCATCTTTTGCATCTTTCTACAAACCCATCTCCTATTATACGCAATACTCTGTCGACCCCCTTCTGGAATAGAGGCGAGATGTGATATTACTAAAACGCATTTCAGTGACCTTTGTATCTGATAAAGAAATGGCGCATCAAATTCTAAACGCTTCGAAAAGAATACCAATTAATTACACTAATTAATTCTCATTACTTTCAAGAGTTAGATAACCCAATTTTTCTGCTACAGGTCAGTAGGTCAGTAGGTACATGATAACCTTTCTCTGGTAACGCCGACAATGCGCAAAAAGGTTAGGTCAAAATAGATAGAATAAGTAATAATTAGTAATAATTACATTTTCTTGACACGAGATTTCAAATAGGGTCATGTGATAATTTTTGTCTGGATGTCTAAATCAATCTGTCTAGCCTTTTCCGAAATGGGTCGGCTTCCAGTCTAACTGGATGCAGCTGATTACCAGTATTTGACATGTAGCGACTGCCTATATGAACTCCACAACATAGTTACTGGGTAATGCGATACCCCCTTGGTAAGACTGGTTTTCAGACTTTCGGGCTTTTGACTACCCGCAGCGCCGGCCTTAGCCTGGTTGCATGTTAAATTCTTATCCTACTAATATTATAAATGTGAAAGTTTGTGTGTTTGTGTGTTTGGATGTTTGTTACTCAATCACGCAAAAACGGCTGAATAGATTTGGATGAAATTTGGCAAACAGATAGTTTATAACCTGGATTAACATATAGGATACTTTTTATCCCGATATTCCCACGGGATCGAGACTTACGCGGGTGAAACCGCGGGGCGCAGCTAGTATATTATAAAAAGTCCTCCGACGCGTCGGTCTGGCGTCCCGCGATAAACTCAAAAACTACTGCACAGATTTTCATGCTGTTTTCACCAAAGGATAGAGTGGTTCTCGAGGAAGGTTTTAGTAGCAGTCAGATTTAGCTTTTAAAAGAAGGCTGTAGATCTAGGAAGTTTTTTATCTAAAGGCAATCTACGGATTTTTCTGCTCCACGGACCGGTCTCGGCAAGATTGAACCAGGGGTACTACCACCACCGCTTGCAGCAGTACATTTTAATATTACTTCAGTGTAGGAAAGAGATGAAGCTCTACAAGACGTAACTCCATCTCTTTCCCCCAGCTGAGCTTCTTACATCCAAAATTACATAAGTGTCCATCCAATCCATGTATTTCCTTTTATCCATTCATTCCGATTCTAACGGAAACTCGATCTAGATTAACGACATATTACGTAAAAAATAAAGTTTATAAACGTAACTTAGTAAATTACGTAAGGACACGTAACCGAGGCAGTTAAAGTTAACCGATACGAAATGTTACCGTTTAATATTTTACAGGCGTGAGTCATCGCAGTTCTTTGTTGGGTTTATAGAATGTTGATGACGATGAGATTAGAATGGGAATTGCCGATATCTGCACCCTTATTCCGTAATACACGATCAACCACAACCTGAATCGGTTAGAGACAAATTGTTAATCCATTGCTTCATAACTTCAAAAAAAATTATCTGCTCTACAACGTAAATATCGCAATGAATGTTATTGAACTGTTAAAATGAAACAGATTAGTCTTAATCGTTTACGAAAATAAGTAACGTAATTAGATAGCGGGATCCTATTATACAGGCTGTAAGGGTAAACACTCTTGTCATTCAAACCATGGGTAGTTGACTTAAATATATAAATAAATTACCGAACACAACAACAAAAAAACGTTATTTTCATTAAAAGATTTTAAAAAGTTTCTATCCGACACCGTGCTCGCTAGCGAAATAGCTGACTGACTGAGGGAGGTGTCGCGCTCGCGGCCGATCAGGTCACATCCAGCACCCCCAGCCCGTGTTGAGACCAAGTTCGTTGCCCTAGCGCATAGGGCAACGAACTTGCGTCTCTTGTGTCAAAATGTAGATTTAAAAAAATTTAAAAAAAAGTTGTAATTTTCCATTGATTTTACGTTCTATAAATGAAACTAAACCATTGGTTCCTAAAACCCTGTATATACCTATATAAACTTTAATTTGCTTAGATGAGGCAATACAGCATTCAACTAAAACTTATCTACTGCTGAACATGCAGGGCGTCCCCCACGGAAAGTTCCAACGGGTATCATGGCACCCGCATCCAGCTGTTTCCTCCTACCATATATCGTCGGTCCACCATGTGTGGACCCACGCTGCAACTGCAAACTGCAGAACTTTACGCCCCATCGGCCATAACTTCAGCGAACAATGCCAAGCCCTACCCTATGCCAAAATTTTGTAATTCTTTATTTTAATTTTAAGCAATATTATTTTATTTTAAACGTATGTATTGTATCAAACTCAAACTCAAAGCATTTATATCAAATAAACCAATTACAGGCACTTTTGAATTGTCAAAGGGTCGGTCAGTCAGAAAATATGAAGCTAGTTGCCCATTCCAAAGCGTAGTAGGTTCCTATGGAGAAGAACGGGCAAGAAACTCCACGGACACTCTTTTAAATCAGAATATTGTTACAATATGTTGTTTACATCATTCATGTTGGAATCATACATGTGAGTACAATGTAGAAAAACGTGCAGGTTAAAAGAGTCCGTATTTTTTATTTTTATTTTATAAATGGATTTTTATTTTAAGTACACTATAACATTATATTTTATGAAAATAATAATTAACAAAAAAAAAAAAAAAAACTAAAACTAAAAGGACTTACTAATAGATATAAAAACAAAGGGGCGTCAGGCGTCGAAGTATTCGTCCGCAAGAGTCCGTAAATAAAAGATAAAACGATACAAAACAATTCAAAAATTAAAATAAATCAAAATAAGCCGTGGCAGCTAAGAGATGACCAGTCCCTACTGATGGCGCCCGTTCACGAATATGACGCATGGATCAGCACCATTCAGCTCAACCATTTTGAAGGGAACTTAATGATCCAACACATCCAGTATGCACTACTTTCCATGTTTTGCACATTTTCTACAATCAATCTGCCCATCATCCAGTTTAACCGGATGCAGCTGAATACCTGTATTTTACATGGAGCAACTGCCTATCTGACCTCCATAACCCAGTTACTGGGTAACACGATAACCCTTGGTAAGACTGGTTGTCAGACTCGGGCTTCTGACGACCCGTATCGACAGTCAAAGACCCACGAATGATAGCCGGCACCAACAGTTCAGCGTGTTTTGTTACGTGATGGATGGTCACCCATCCACACACCGACTGCGGCAAGCATAGCTTAACCTGATGGAGCGACCCGTGAGGCTGTTATTACTTAGACTAATTCTCTACAAATCCATAAATATAAAAAAATGCCTGACTGACAAACAACACAAGAAGAAGATAGATAGATAGAATACTCTTTATTATGTACACCATAAAAATTACAGACATAAATTAGAAGAAGTAAGTATCCAAATTATGAATCTCGGGAATCCCTATTTCAAAGCATATCGTGATATTTACGAACAAAAACAGTAAGTCCAAACTCTAAATATTTATGGTCTAACATCATCTTGCAATCCTATGAATAGAACCGGTCAAGCATGTTTTTATTGGATATACGATGATTTTGACTCTATACCGTTATTTTAGTACGCAGAATTTTAAGTAACTCACTCGACTTTTTCGAGGGTTTTGTCAAGACTTGGTCGACTATTTACGGAGTCCAATGTTGAATTTGCGCCCGCAGACTTAAGAGGAAATAGGGTCGGTCTTTTCTCCATACAAAAAGTCATAATTCGAGGTTCGATTCTCGTCTATTTCCTCCTCCAATATTGGACCAATTTGAAAGATATTTTATAAATTGGTTAACAATTTCGCGGACAGTAAACGACAATAGACTTAATAACAATAAAACTTCAATTGTGTCGCATTCAGTTTCCGCGAAAGTGTTAAGAAAGATATTTACTGTGCACCTATGTTTATTTTTTTTCATTAATAGTTGTCAAATTAGTACAATAAGCCTCTGATGACAGCGGTCTAAACAGGCAATTTAGAGCATTTTCTGAGGGTTCTAGTGCTTCTACAGATAATGTATCATCAAAACGGAAAACATAGGGGCATAGAACTAGTTGATATATAATTACTGTAAAAAATCATTGCTCTAACTCTAAGGTCATAAACCAGAGAGAAAAAGTGATTCGTCAACTTGTCCTACATGCCTACGGCCCATTTAGGACGACTTGAAGAAAATCAAAATAAATAATATTTTCATTCTGCAAGTCGTCCCACGTTTGTTTTTGTGTGGAACTTTAAACTTTATCAAGGTTTGGTACAGTCAGTAAGACAAGATAATAACAATACTTTTTAAAGAATTTTTAGTTTTACTTTCGTTTGTATGCCAGTCTATGGCGAAAAAACCCTAAAAAGTCAAATAATATTTTACTAGCAATACTTCCAGTTCATTTCTGTTTTCCTGATAGTTATAGGCATAGGAACAGTTATAGGTAAGATATAGGACAGTTTTAAGACTTATATCGATATAGTGAATAATAACGAATACTTTAAATTCCTCTTTGTGTTTAATCATTGTTGCACAACTTAGTGAGATCGTTTAGGCGTCTTTTTCCTGTTCATTTCTGCTACCCTGGTACGTTTCAAAAGAACAAATAATTTAGTTTCAAAACCTGGATTTTTACCATTATTTAGCTAAGTAGTAAGTCGCACCTAGTTCCTGTTCATTTCTGCTTTCCTGGTAGTTTTAATTAATAAAAAATTAGGGCAGTTGAATTTTAAAACGTCTATCGATATCATTTATTACGAATCCTTCATGCTTTTCTCTATGTTTCAAAGTTGGTGCGCTTCGAGGAATACCCCCGAAAATAAATATTTTATAACAAATTCTTTTTTTTTTACTATTCCCACAATAACACTTTTGCTGCTGATTGTACCTTTCTCATTTTGATAGTAACGTGGGACGAGTTGCAGAATGAAAAATATTATTTATTTTGATTTTCTTCATGTCGTCCTAAATGGGCCGTAGTAGGCATGTAGGACGAGTTGACGAATCACTCGAGAGAAAACAGGCGAGAGCGTTTGTATGGAGAGTCCACCGAACCTATTTCCTCTTAAAAGAAATGAGTTCGCTTTCGAATTGTATGCGGTCACTTGAGAGAGGTTCGAAGTGAAGTTTACACTTACAGAATAATACACAGCTGAGGGAAAATCAAGTTGCAAGATACTATCATTACAGAAATAGTAACAGGTCGAGCATTCATAGACAACGCTTCAATGAAAACAAAAGTGAAACCATGGGAACCTATTTGATCTAAAACTTCACCAGTGCACTTTTTCTACATTCGTTAAAAGAGGGTGCTTTGCGTGATTTACAGAAGTGTTACGTTAAAATAGCGGATTAGGTAACTGATTGCATTATAGTGCAGTTGTCTGACTTTTGTCTGCGGTTTCGTCTGACGAAATTGTTCAGTGATTAATATTTATTTTATTCTATTAGTTTTATTACTATAGTATTTGTTGTTAAAGCGGCAACAGAAATACATCAGCTGTGAAAATTTCAACTGTCTAACTATCACGGTTCATGTGATACAGCCTGGTGACAGACGGACAGACAGACAGACGGACGGACAGCGGAGTCTTAGTAATAGGGTCCCGTTTTACCCTTTGGGTACGGAACCCTAAAAAAAGCAATTTCCGCAACAACTGTATGACTGTGTAGGTAAATATTCAAAAGGGCGTTTTTGCATTAAGCGCCATTTTTTTTCCTTAGTGACAATAACAACGATAATAAATATTAGATCATGTTTCTATAATTTATGATTACATCAGCGATTATAAATGGCGTGGGAATAGGCATTGATATCTGATTCTCGACTTATACTGCGTTCGCAATTAATTTGCCAAACATGTAAACAAACACGAGTTTTAGAAAAATCAACTGTAATGCCAACACATACGGTTCAGTTTGCGCTACAACTTCATATTTTTTTTAATGACTTTTTCAATATTACTAGTCAATCTAAAATCAACTTTATTTTCACTTTCATAACGTAGATGTTTGTTTAAGTGATAATAACATAAATTGGAAACAAGGATTTAAATAGACCTTAGAGCAAATCAGTGAAGATAATAGGAGCTTGTTCTAAGTCAGTCGTTTGAAGGAATTAGGTCAATCAATCTGCCTAGCCTTTTCCCAACTATGTTGAGGTCGGCTTCCAGTCTAACCTGATGCAGTTGAATACCAGTATTTTACATTGAGCGACTGTCTATCTGACCTCTACGATACCCCTTGGTAAGACTGGTTCTCAGACTTTAGGGCTTCTGACGACCCGTAACGTCTGTCAAAGATAATGACAGTCGGGACCAACGCTTAACATGCTTTCCGAGGCGCGGAAGAGTCTCGGTATGTAAAGATGGGCACCCATCCACCGAACAACCCCGGCTTTTTACAAGTTTTACATTAGCTTGCTCTGTTCGTATGTGTTTCCGGTTACTCCAATTGTCGTCCATTTTTCAAGCACTTCCTGGCATCCGATCGAGCTGAAACTTGGCATACTTATATAACTACCGAGACATTTTGAAAAAATGATACCATTGAGCTGGTCTTATGATGGAGCCGGAAGTTGGGCATAGGAACTCCTCAATCAAACCAGATAGCACCATCGTATTTGGACTCATTGGCTATGTATTAACAAGTGCTTTGATACTAGGTGGTGTTCAGGGTCTGATGATGGAGCCGGAAAGTGGCCATGGGAAAGTCTTTTTTAGTTCATTAAAAGCTTATTTTTAAAAAGATTTTTACTTAATTTTATTTTAAACTTTTAATTCATATTCTATACTTATGGCACCTCTTTCATGAGCTATCCGAATACCTAAAGCCCTGGTGTGAAAATTGATTCGCTGTTACAATGTACCTAGTATAGATGCTAAATGCAATGCCATAATGCATACTTGCTACCACATAATACAAATCATTTAACAGTCATTTTTATTTCATCAGAATCGGTCAGGAAAATTTATAAGGATAATGTTTTATAAGAACACGAAACAGAAAATCCATTTAGTTATTCTTTTTTTATTGAAAGACGTCGCGTCGCTGTCGATCGTCTTTTGTCGTTTATTGTGTCTGTCAGCGGGCTATATCTCATGAATCGTTTTAAGTAGACAGTTAAAATTGTCCAGCTTGTGTATTTTCTATTGCCACTATATCGAAAAAAAAACAATATATATAAAGTTCATAATTAAAGGCCCTATACAAAAAATGCTATGTTTTCGTCGTTTTTTATTTATTTATTTATTTTAATTTTTCGCACTAAAAAAGGTACAAAGGCGGACTTAATGCCTGAGGAATTCTCTACCAGTCAACCAAGGGTGGTGAAGAGATTAGATGGCAGGTGCTCTAATTGAGGGGAACAAAGAGAAAAAAAATAAATAATAATATATCATATTGCATTATAGATAAAGCAGGTTTACAGTACAAAATAAGCTATAAACTTATGATACATATACTTACACATATATTTACTATAATAAATACTATAATATATATATATATATAACATACAAATTCAAGGGTGAGAGGTGATGACATGACTCGATTTTTTGCTCTTAAAACGGTACGGAACCTTTTGTGTGCGAGTCAGACTCGTACTTGGCGAGTTTTTAAATACATTTGAACTTTTGCACAAAATGTTTACCAACAGCCTTTTTTTTTTTGAGGGTTGGGAATCATCCAATGACTTCTCCCGCTCTGGGCGGAGCGGAAGGGCGTGTCAGACTTTTACTGAGTAAAACCCACCCGTGTTCCTTCAGTTGCCGTCAACATTATTGGAGCACTAAAATATTCTTGTAACAGTGCACAAGTACAATATAGCTATGCAGTTGTAAATTATGTCGTGGTAAAAATATTAGAGAGTCAGCAAGGTGGAAGCGAGACTGACTGTCCATTTTAATGCTTACCTGTGTCTTATGTAGGTAAGATATAATGTTCTATTAAATATTTATAAAACACAAGATGTAATTCAAAATATGCGGAATTCTATATACTACATATTATAACAAGGCTGTGTGCGATTTCTTAACGAAACTAGAATCTAATTAAAAATGTTGACTTTGCAACGTTTCTTTATAGTAAATAACTAAAATACTAACATAGTTTCTATGCGGAATTAATATTGTAAGTATAAGTAATTTTAATTAAAATACATCTGAAGCATTTTTAATTTATTAGTGTATGACAAAGCTGAAATGTCATACGTGCCTGTAATGACATCGGCAATCACTGCAACCAGGAACATAGCAACGATATAAAATATAACGGCAAAAATGACAGCACTTGTCAAAATATTGAGCGCTCTATGGCTTCTATTTTATTTGTTTATTAGACAAAGGTATACATCCATACAGCCATGTTGCAACCTAAACCCACTAGTCTAGCGACAGAACACGGCATGCATTGGTTTATCTCACGATCCTAAAACGTTCCATGCATATTTAAAGGCTGAGTCACTATGTCAACACACCTTTTCTCTATTTTAGTCGCTTATCCCGCATTGTTCCTTATACAATACAGTTTTAGTACTAAAACTGCAAAATGACTTGCAACTTTAAGTGGCAATGAATGTAGAACATGGAATTGAATAGCTGTCAAAGTGAGTGGTTTCGCGCGCAAATCGTGTATTCGAATTTAGAATTTAAATAACATACGGGTGTTCCGTTTAGGCAATCGTGTTTTAAGTGATGTGTTCTTTATTTAAATTCATTGATTTGTTACCAAATCTGTCAGCTGATTCAGAACCTTATGATAATTATTATTTTGAGATTCGATTTGCAGACAACGTTTTTGTGACTTCATTCGACGCCACTGCTGTGCACTGTCCTAAGAAACCGTACGATCGAACCTCAAATAATTCCCATTTGCTTTTGCTATTTAACCCTCTAATATAATACATGCGCCTCTTTTTGTGAATCTCGAATAACCTACCCTAGCTTAGTTACTGAGACTGTGAGAAAAGATAAGAAAGGGCTAATTTTTTTTTAAAATGCAAAATTTACCGTCGAAATTCTAAATTGAGGAAATCCTTCGGTCCTCCTATTCAAGTTCTTTAACAATATTCAAAGGAAAATTTACGAAATCAACCATATAAAATAAGATTTTATCCTTGCAAAAACAATCGACGTTTTACTCTGGGTAATAGACAAAAGTTATTTTTATTATAAAACCTGTTTGCTTGCGTATAGTTTACCTACAAAAACTCTATCGTACTAAAGAGTTTGAATGTCGACGAAATTATTAATAAGGAGGAATTATATAGGTTCTGTACAATATTCACGTCTTCCTCCACAGAAGATAAGTACCTACATATATTATGCAGACAGGAGAGAGTCTTTTGACTGGTCGTTTGTCTCTTCTGTGAACTTTTAACGTTCTTCTTGACGATTAAATTGCTGATTTTCCTGTGGATTTTAGAAAAATGAGCCATGAATAAGCATGTCTTCTTCCAAACAGCAGGTTGTCTATCAGCTGTAATTTCAGAAGTCACCTCCTTTCTAGCCATATCATCTTTCACACAATCCATCCATCGTTTCTTTGGTCTTGCTTTAATCTTAGAGCTATCTACAATTCTACATTCATATTCAAAACATTCATAAAGAAAATTAAAAAAAAATTAACAGTGCTTCTAGGATCTCTAAAAATAAATGCTAAGTATTTCTCTTTATAAAATTCATCGGAATCAGAGTAGGAAAATTTATAACAGCTATCCGCAATGGCTATTTTTGTCAACAAAAAAAAAATCTCTTGATTATTATTTTCCTTGTAACACTTGAGTCACTTCAGCTTTATCTCCGGGATGGCAACACAGTCGCTTTGCTTCTAGTATGGCATTCTTAGGTGGTAATGACCATCTACCATCAGCTATCTAATTACGTAACTCACACATTTTCGTAAACGATTAATTTCATCCATGAAACTGAACGCAAACAGCACCTAGACTACGTTTATGAGCTGTCAGTGTCATTATTTGACTTACACTGACAGCCCTTGAACGCGATAAAGATGTGCAGAGTGCCAATTCTGTAGCTTGTAAAACGTTCACATTCAAGTCGCAATCTGTCAAACTTGTCAAAAATCTTGGTAAATTTATGGTTTTTTGACAGATTGCGTATGTGAACGTTCTAGGGAATTGCTAAAATTGATCGCCTTCAGTTTCATTGGTTAAATTCGTCCTAAAACTGTTTCATGTTGACGGTCCAACAACATTCAACACATATAAAGCAATGGATTCGCAATCTGTTTCAAAACGATTCACATTGTGATTGATCGTGTACTACGCAGGTGACCACCCTTTTTTTGCCACCCGATAACGCTTCAATTTCATCTCGACCACCAACCATGCAGTCGAGATGTAACTGTGGAAAGAAAAATCGATCTTATAACCTTAGACCGCCCATTCATTACGATCACACTAAAATATCTATAATTTTATGTCGCCTATTGTTGTTATAAGGAAAAACGTGACAACAAAGATACTGCCTCAGTGAACTCGACACAGGTTATCGTTATACGCTGTGAGAGCAATTACTTTGAAGGAAGCCATGACACATCGTTCTGACGTCTCAGGCTCTCAGGTAGTCTAGGATATTTTTGTATAGAATCAAGTTTTTCTAACTGCTGTGCTGCTGGGGAGTTTGTTGCGCCACTTCTTCTTCCCAGCTAAAGCACTAGGAAGTGGTGAAGGGTAATTTTGCCGATCGAAAAGTGCTTATTCTCTGAATATATGTATGACTTTTGATTATGATACTTATTCTAGAATGCTAACGTCGAACGTAGCCGTTGGTAATTTTGGTCAAACCAACTTATCAAAAATGATAAAGGTATGACAGATGTTTTGCCGCGCTCGCTGTTCAGAAAATTCCATGTTCTAATTTCAAACAGCTGTCAAAATTTTACATCTGTTTATGGTTTGTTCCAATTTTGAAGAGAGAATGAAAATTTGACAATAGTAAGCTAGCAATACACTGAACTAGATGAATATTCAGAGATAATTTGTTTCAAGGCCAAGTAAAGAACTTTTAAGGTTTCATTAGAAATACTATGTGCCGTAATTACGGCTAGAAATTTAGACTACAGAAGAACTAAGAGTGGATTTCACCAATGAAACTGACCATCTAAACCAGCGCTCAAGAGCTGCTGTCAGTGTCACTGTCATCCTTGCTGTTGTGACATTATTGACACTGATAGCTCTTGAAAGCAGCTTCGGTGTGCAGTTCGCGTTCAGTTTATTGGTGAAATTGGTACTCAGTGCCCCGAGTCTGAGTTTTCTGATAACTAGATAAATAACCTGGGAGGCTTCAATGTCTCAACTATAGTCCGGCCGTTGAGAAAATACGTTCTTGTCACCAGTCAATTTGATACTAACGAATGTGTTTTGCGAATTTGATCCATAGTAGTACTAGAAATTGTCCAACTGACAGGTGTCAGATACGCATTCTTTCGACGAACGGACTGTAAATAGGTTAAATAAGCAAGCGTGCACTATCGTCGACCACAAATCATCACTTAAATTCATGTAAGTTCATAATCATAACCAAACCTTTACACGAAATGAGAAAAATGATCTTTTATTTCAACTACTATTTTCAAACTATTGTATTTTTTGGAAAATTTACAGGTCAAGCAAGCCTATGAGAAAATGGTATTTAAATTAAATTACTATTTTCAAAGTATTGGTTTTTTTTTAAATATTGAAGACGGACTGTGTTCAATATTCAAAAAAAAAACAATAGTTATTATCTTCGTAGTAGGTATCATGCATTATCCGTCTGTCCTTATCCCAATATTATGGGTCAGTTGCTCATCTTCTTGAATAAATCTGTATCAGCCGTCGCTTCAGCATAACCTTTCAAAAAGTGCTGTCAATCAGCCAACATCTCAGCGTAACCCTACAAAAAGAGCTGTCTATTAAACTTTTAGGGCCGTACCACAAAAACTTAGACACTTGTTCAACGCGTGTCTACTGTCAGTTTTATGTCAAACTCCATACAAAAATGTCATGTTGTATGTTTAGGCTAAACAACGGATAAATACGGTTTTGTGGTAATAAGGTTATTGTTCTAAAGATTTGCATATAAAACCTACGTATCTTTAAAAACTGCTTATCTCCAGTATTCCTTTAGTAAAGGATAGTTCGCAATAACCTAGTGTACACGGTGTCCGGTGGTTGTGTGAGTATGTGTTATGCAAGTTATAGTGATGTGCCTAATCGATTATCGTTGGTAACTTGAGATGGAACCAATATTTGTAAACAGCAAAGGTCAGATTCAGACCTTGGTAATATTGTCTTTGGTTTAGGACGAGCAAACCTGTTCCCGTAAATGATAAATGATGAGTGATATTTATTTCTGTAGGTAAATTGGTTAAAAAAAATCACTTTTACACGTCTTTAAATGTTTTAAAATCTAGATAAGAGTTCGGTGTTTCTTAACCGACCACTCTGAGAAGAAAGACCAAAACAAACTCTGAGATCACAGTCGTTTATATTTATTTTTGAGGTATTTATTAAAGTCTTCGACAAAGCAAGGGGCCCAGGATCTTAAGTGGTGTTCTGAAGTGTCTGCCTACCCCAAAGGGAAGAGGCGTACTAACGCCTCACAATGAAATTTACTTAAACTCTTATGTAAATGTCATTGTTTATGTAATAAAAGTCTTTCTATCAATGTTAATCAATCCAATCGATAACCCAGTGTTTTCATTTTAGTGCAAATGTCTCTTCTGTGTGGTTATGTGTGTGTTAGATAGGCAGTCGCTCCATGTAAAATACTAGTATTCAGCTGTATCCTGTTGGACTGGAAGCCGAACCTCAACTTATTTGGGAAAGGGCTAGGCATATTTTGTCTTTTCAGTAGACATTTAATTATTAATGATTAAATAGCTGTCCTTCTCGTGGACTCCGGAAAGATGTGACATGCATAAGTATAATCATCTTTCTCCGGCCCTTGTCCAAATTACTGTATCTGCGTTACATGTCTTCTTCCTCCGTATACCTCCATGAGCCGTCATTTCAGAATCCTTACTAATATTATAAATGCGAAAGTAATTCTGTCTGTCTGTCTTTCGCTTGCGCTTTCACGCCAAAACTACTGAACCGATTTAAATGAAATTTGGTATACAGATAGTCTAGAGCCTGAGAAAGGACATAGGCTACTTTTTTTCGACATACCACGCGGGCGAAGCCGCGGGCGGAAGCTATTTTACTATACACCAACCCTTTTCTTCCTTTATTATCTTTTAGACAATTTATCCATCCTTCATTTGACTTTTACTACTCTGTTAATTTCACCCCTGCATGAGCCTGTCAAATCTGAAATTGCTTTTGTTCTGAAAGGATGATAATATTAGAAGGTATTAATCAAAACATACATGGTGTAGACATTGTAGTGCTCGGCACTCAATAATAAAAGTTAATTACAGCCATTATTTTTATTTTTATGACAGTAATTACTATTTTGATTGAATGTTCTAGAGATTGTGATGGTCAGTATTAATTTTTATTTTCCATTCATGTTAATTAAGATTGTATTAATCATCATTGATTGTGTTGTATTTAAAAATACTGCATTTTATTTGATAGATGTCTTGGTTTTGTATATACTTATTTGGTTTACTGTTATTGCTAAAATTACCTGGAAAAGGACATAAAATTAATGTAATACTTAATAAAATGTTGATGCATTGCACCATTGCAACCAATGACCCCTGGCTAAGTAATAAAAATAAAACTAAAACACAGTTATGAAACTAGCCAACTGTTTCATTCTAATATTTTTATGTAAAAAAACTCTAAAACTTGATCAAATTACAACAAAAAATTCTAAAAATAGTTGTTTTATTCAAAAAATATACAATAACACAAAGGTCGTTGAACGTTTATATGATTGAAGAAATATCTAGAATCCAAAGGTTATTTTTAGCATTAATCAAGTCAGATTAGATTTCTACAAAATTCTCATAGGTATGCAAATTTTAATATTTTGACCTTTGAAAATAATGGAGACTTCTTAAAAATACATAATTATAATTTCTCGGTAGCAGCAAGGAATCTCAGTTTGCGTCCATTCGTGTATTATGCTATTTAATTATGTGATGTTCTAAATATACAATAAATAAACCAATGGAATTAAGTAGTTTGGAACTTTTGACAAAATGTCCTATTTTCAACAAAAAAGAAAATGCTGTCCAGTTTAATTCTAATAACTTGGAATAATTTCTAGTTAAAGACGTTTAAAATAAATATTAGAGTAAAGACACAATCAACGAAAGATCTACATCATCTCTTCAAAAACTGTCATTGCGGTCGTGTTATTTTTCCGCGGCAACACAAAAAAATAGTTAATAGTTACCCAATAATCAAAACTATCGTCGCCTACTATCGAGCATGCCCCATCACTACATTTGACAAGTGTGAATGAACGGCGTTGTGCGCATGTGTGAGTAAGCGCCGTATCAGCCGGTACTAAGTACGGAACTTCGACGCCATCCGCATTGCTATAACGTAACAACCGCCATGCCATCATCAATTGAATTTAGACTTTATATCTTTCGAAATAAAGTTGTATTTAAATCTGGTGGTCTAAAGAAACAATGACAAA
Organism: Lithophane semibrunnea; assembly: GCA_947363905.1. NCBI lineage: Eukaryota > Metazoa > Arthropoda > Insecta > Lepidoptera > Noctuidae > Lithophane > Lithophane semibrunnea. The sequence continues at coordinate 4,316,643 of OX376216.1, read as the reverse complement.
AATTCTTTTGTTCAATCCAACTTTATCTTCTTGGTGATAAGGTTGATAATTGCATGCGTTTTGTAAGTTGTAGACTTAGTGTGTGATCTACAAAGAAGATTGTGATCTATTTTAGGGTGTTAGGGTAGAGTTTAGTTTGTAGGTGTCTCGTTTAAACCAGATCCTTCAAGTGAGAACAGATGAACTGAGTTTAAATCGGTAAGTAGATACTCTAACTAATGGCTTGATAGTTTGTTTTTCGGGGTTATTGAAATTTGTACTTAAAATTAATTAACACAAGCTATATTTTTTCATGTCGTTTTATGTACCTATCTATGTTTTTAGGGTTCCGTACCCGAAGTTTGGCAAACGGAACCCTAACTAAGCCTCTGCTGTCTGTCTGTCTTTCTGTCAGCAGGTTCTGTATCTCATGAACCGTAATAGGTAGACAATAATTGTTTTATCTGAGTATAACTACATCGCTTTATAAACAAATAATAAAAATGTAATAAAGTTAATAATTAAAGGGGTTCCATACAAGAAACGTATTTTTTTCGGCGTTTTTGGCTCGATCTTATAAAACGGTACGGAACCTTTTCGTGTGCGAGACCGACTCGCACTTGGCCAATTTTTATCGGTCACCTTGCTACACGTCCTGAAAATTCTAGCTTACTTTTTGCAACAGTAAAATGATTAACTTTAATTAATAATTAATTACACAAAATAATTCATTAATTGCTCGTCTTTTCCGTCATTTTGCTATTATCTCGAAATCTTTTTATTCTCAGTGTTGCCGTCACGATAATTAAATGTAATTTTAGCTGGCAGCCCCGATTAGCTGGTAGACCACACGGAAATGATTGCATCACAGTATTGTGTTATGTGAATAATAATAATCCAGCTAAGTCCCTAGTGGTTTTAGAAGCGCATTAAAATTAAACCGGATTGTAAACCGTTTTAAACAAATTTAAAGCGGTTTACAATCCGGTTTATTTACAGCTTTATACCAAAATCCGTGGTTTAAAAACCATTTCTGAACGTAGTAGGTCCTCCTTCTTTGAAGTCAGTAAAATGATAAATGACTCCAAATTTTTTGACATTTGCATAGGTTCTAAAGGGGTCATTTTTTATTAAATTTGTTTTTAAACTACGGATTCTGGTTTAAAGGGATTTATTTACAACTATAATCACGATACGCAATGTCCATAATCACTACATAATATTATAGGTATTATAAAACAAGCCCCCCCGCCGCGTCTGTGTCTGTTTGACAGTGATAAACTCAAAAACTATCGAACGGATTTTCATACGGTTTCCAGCAATGGATAGAGTGATTCAAGAAGGAGGTTTAGGTATGTAATTCATTATGGTATTATGTATATTGACTTAAATATGACGATAATTGTTGAAGATGTCAGAAACCTGTTTTAACACATGGTACAAAGTACTAGGCTTGCATGAATTCAAGATAGTATTAAAATCGTTAGTACCTATTGTAATTTGGCAGCATTATACTTCATGAAGGGACCACGGGGAATAAACGGTACTTTTAATTCCGACATCTATGCAGACGAAGTCAGTTCTCAATAATTTACCGAAGCCAAAGCAAAGAATAACATAACATTATATAACAAACATACAGGCTGTAAGGGTAAACACTCTTGTCATTCAAACCATGGGTAGTTGACTTAAATTTAAAAATAAATGACCGAACACAACAAAACAAAAAACGTTATTTTCATTAAAAGATTTTAAAAAGTTTCTATCCGACCCCGTGCTCTCTAGCGAAACAGCTGACTGACTGAGAGAGGGGTCGCGCTCGCGGCCGGTCAGGTCACATCCCGCACCCCCCGCCCGTGTTGAGACGCAAGTTCGTTGCCCTAGCGCATAGGGCAACGAACTTGCGTCTCTTGTGGTAAAATGTAGATTAAAAAATATGAAAAAAAAAGTTGTCATTTTCCATTGATTTTACGTTTTAAATGAATCCAAACCACTGGTTGCTAGGATAACGGTGTTTACCCTAACACCCTGTATAAAACATCACGCCTGTATTCCCTGCAGGGTTAAGCAGAGGTGTAAGGGGCGACCCTATCGCCATCAAAAATCAATCTGCCTAGCCTTTTCCCGACTATGCTGGGGTCGGCTTCCAGTCTAACCGGATGTAGCTGAATACCAGTATTTTACATGGAGCGACTGCCTATCTGACCTCCACAACCCAGTAACTGGGTAATACGATATTGCTATCAACCGGGTACAAATCCTCCGAGCTGCTACTGAAAAATTCCAGACTGCTCGACCTAGGAATCGAATCCAGACCCTCATGCTCAACAGTAACGCTTGCTACCACTGGACTAGTAAACCAGGCAAAGAATCGTGCAAAATAAATATAGAAGTAACGGAACGGGACAATAAACATACGTGATGCCAATATATAAACTTAAATTCGGTTTATGTAAATGTCCCAAGTCAAGGTTTTTAAAACTGACCTCATCTCAGTGACGCGGCGTCTGGTGCCATGTTTACCAACATTCAAATAATGACGCTGCAAAAAAACATGGCGACTACGTATTTTTCATCTTCTCTTTTCAAATTCAAAACATTTTATTTCAATAAAACCACGTTTGAATTTTTGTAGACCTTTTCTTTTGTATCCATATTCGCAAATTAATAAATGAATAAAGGAACTTACTATAAACAATATAATATTCGATAAATAAATTAAAGGAACTATAAACAATATAAATAAATAACTTTATCTATTACTTATCTAATGGAATCCTTACTAATATTAATTAAAACTAACTATAGAATAATATCTAAAATATGGCGTCGAAAAATATAAATAATTAAATTAAAAAAATTATAATTATGAAATTTATAATTAATAATTATGATTAATTTTCAAGGAGTTAGTTGCACGACTTGCACGTTACAAAGCGTAGATTCTTTTAGTTAGACAATAAACTCCTTGGTCAGCTGCGGAGTTTACTGCCCTTCCTTTTAGTTAACGGCGGACGCCCTGCCGCACCGAAATTACTTAGGTACTTACTATCATCACTGGGTATTACCCAACCACCTTGACTAACTAATATTTTCACTACAGCAAATATAAATAAAAAAAGAACATGAACGTAATTTTCCTCAATAGGTGATACCTACTCAGTAACAGCTGATTTCGTCCTGTCCAGTTCCACCTCGTATCTTTGCCGCTCGCGCCGCCATATTGGAAAAATGGCGCGAGAACTCCCGAAAAACTTTCCAGGTAGGAATCTGAGCACCAATTGACTGTTCTACCTGCATTTAATTAAAAACTACGGAAATACCCAATGTCAGTCTGGTTTACCTTTTTATCGAGAATCAAACTATTATTAAAACGTTTCGTCATCGCGTTGTTTTTTTTTTTTTGCAATCGTCTTTTAACGATGTTTGATAAATTAATTCGGTCAAGTTCGTTGATAATATTAATTGGCTTACTTAAAGTAAATCAAATATATTATGAATTATGAACTTTTAACTACCTCATCGGTCCATGGTCGTTAATGAGATTGTTGGATGTGAGATCCTGGATACGATCCCCTACTCGAGCACTGTGTCATTGAATTCTTCCATTAGGAATTTCTCAGTAGCATTTCTAGATTTGTACTCCGTTATGGCGGAATTCAAATTTCTTACGTTTTTTGCAATTCGCAGATTCGATCAGGGGGCCAAATCTACTAATTTACAAACGTGTCAGTGGTCTCACAATGATGAGTTTTTGACAGATATGCCATACAAAATCTGTCAAAAACTCATCATTGTGAGAACACTGACACGTTTGTAAATTAGCAGACTTGGCCACCTTTTCTTTTTTTTTTTTTGCGTGGGAAATCCTCAAATGACTTCTCCCGCTCTGGGCGGAGCGGAAGGGCGTGTCAGACTCTTACTGACTAAAACCCACCCGTGTTCCTTCAGTTGCCTGTTGCCAGGGTCCCGGTATCCCTTTCGGACTATTCCGTAACCCTGGCAGGCATCGGTCCTAACGGAGTCAGGTGTGCTGACATCTCTTTGAGGCGCGCGTGGAACACGACGCGCCATCGAGACTTGGCCCCCTGGTTATATGTTGGTCAATATGATTTGCGACCGTAACAAATATGAATTTACAGAATTATAAACATTAGAATCAGCAATACAACTCTCTAAGTTCATATAATAATCCTATTTCACGTTTGAGGATTGTTCTAACTTAAGGAGTTGTATTGCTGATTTTAATGTTTATAATTCTGTAAATTCATATTTGTTACGAGCGCTAATAATATTTAGATCAACATACAACCTGATACTGACCTGCAAATTGCAAAAACTGAACTAAAATTTGAATTTCGCGGGCTGCCTTGGTGCATCCCCCTTAATGGCATATAGGTTCCCCCCCTATTACATGGAACTTAAACATAACAGCTGGTGATATGTAGGAGAACAGAGGGGCGATGATTCCAGTCATTTTTAAGAACATTCGCATCTCATTCGCAATCTTACAAAAATACAATCAATTTACCAACATTTTTGACAGATTGCGATTCAAGTCGCAATCTGTCAAAAATGTTGGTAAATTGCAAACGTTTTTTATGTAGGTACGCCTTCGGAGTACCGTACACCTCTGCCAAACCTTTGGCGGAATACAGGGTTGATTTTATCACTACATAATATAAAACAAAGTCCTCCGCCGCGTCTGTTTCTCTGTCTGTTCGCGATAAACTCAAAAACGACTGCACCGATTTTCATGCTGTTTTCACCAATGGAGAGAGTGGTTCTCGGGGAAGGTTTTAGTATATAATAACCGACATACACGCGGGCATCAGCTAGTGATATATATGTCCTTCTAACTTTATTCCTTCAATCATTCATTAGACGTTTTCTTTTAAACTTTCAATTAAACATGACAACAGGCCAATTAGGATCACACAGTAGGTACTAGGTACCTATATTTCACAATCAATGACGTAAGCTTCCTCTGTAGTCTATGATTTCGTCACCATCCGGTACTAAGAAATGATTGGGCAACAAACAGTATCATTCGATCATGGATATGGATTTATTTGAAGGAAGTTACCGATCAGTAGGCTGTACACGAAAATTAGTGAAATCCTATACAAACGAGCAATATCTATTTGTAAATAATAGACAAATAATTTATTTCAAATTAGGCACTTTTAAATAAGGCACTTTGAACGTCAAAATTTACACAAATTGAATTGATTCTAGTCGCCTTCCAAAACGTAGTTTTCGTATGGAAACGAATGGGCAAGAAACTTCACCGTTACTCTTTTAAAATGTTTTACAATATTTTGTATAAGTACATCAAATTAATATAAATAAATGTGAAGACAAAACACCTATACTCCTTTGAAATAAGATTAGCAATTAAAAACA